>JAQPPZ010001854.1:0-665000 GCA_028583015.1 Wollemia nobilis
TAATAGTCTCCTTCGTCCTTGTAATTGTCTAAGTTATCAGCTAGATTCTTAGTTTGCATGTGCAGTTCATCTCAGTTACCAGCTAGAGTCCTAGTTTGTATGTACATTTCATCTCCGTTGGACTGAATGAGGTGAACAGGCATCTCTACAAATCACTAGCTGCATATAAGTTGGACTATTTAAGGTTTCTATGCATGCCCAGATCAAGGGCAGTTTGCAACCATTCAACATTGCCTTTGTAAATTTATTTATACTTGACTAATGAAGAGTGTGCGTCATCTGTTTTGGTAGCTATCTTCTCCCATGTGCTCCTCAAGTTGTGTTTCTGCTATTTGCATTCCAGTTGTTGCAAGTTACCTTTATAATTTTACTGCAGGTTCTTAGCACTTGGTCCTTTTTCTGGAAGGATTATTTTTTTGGTTCTGCTAGGTGCTTGCTTTGCTGGTACTCAAAGGTCAGTTTGCTCCTTCGATTCGTTGGTATATCCATTGATTGGCTCCCTCATTTCAGTTGGGCACTTCTCACAATCTCCTTTCTTCTAAGGAAGTGATACATTTAGAGTAGTTATTTACTTTTGTAGCACTTGTTGGTTACTACAGTGCGTTGTCATTTGTAAGAGCTCTTTCATTGAGTCCCATTGGCCTACTTTGGCCATTTGTGGACATTAATAAAATTATCTTTATCTTATCTCCACTGTATGTTAGTATTTTATACTACACATTTCTTGCGGATTGCTGATAGGGCCATCTTATGTCCAGACTATCTCCAATATCATGGGTCACATGATTTGCAACCCCCCCTGGAAGTCAAGATTCTGCTTCCACCACCTTCATGTTGAGACTGATCACCATCTTCCTTGTGACGAAGGATTGTGCCTCTATTCGCTTAGGGAAATCAATGGTGATGAACATTTTATCTTTTGATGCATCATCTATTATGAAATTTGTGGGATATACTATTGTCTTTACAGGGGCTTAAAAGGTTCTTTCCCCACTTTCTTCTCTTATCTCGATTATGGTGTTTGGCTTTAGTTTTGTGGGAGTTGTTTGCTTGTTAGCTTAGGGCACTACAGAAGACATTTTGACCCATCAAATAGATTATTTTTTTGTTCCAGCCCATCTCTGTTCTTGGTGGTGTTATGCAACCCCATGTTTCTATCATATTGTAATGTTGGTGATAGATCAGTGAGGCCAAATTCCACTGTTCCTTTTTGCTAGCATCCCAACATTCTCACCCTTGTTCAAGGTGGAGCAACATTGTTTCGTCTGGTCATTGGGGCTCTCATCGGCCTTCCTGGAGAGAAACTTGTATCACTAGTTTCGTTCCCTCTTGATACTCACTGACCTTGGATGCTAGGAGTGGAATCACTGAAAGCACGGATGTCATGGTAGAATGACACATTGCTTTCTGTCATCTAGTTCCTATCTCTGCAGTTGACACTCATTTGTTTATTGGTAAAACCCTCCGTCTTGACTATTTGATGTGCATGTACTAGGGCTTTCCCTTTTGAGTTTATACCCGTATTCTTTCTCTTTGCTTTATCTAGTTCTAGTTTTTTTTGTTTGCTTATAGAGATTTTAATCAATAATACTGTCTGTTGTGATCTGCTATTTTCCTGAGTCCCATTGACTTTGGTAATTTGCAGATATTAATATAATTTCATTTCCTTTCTGTCAGTTCATTGTCCTTGGACTTGATCTTCCATTCAGACACAAGGTTACCATTCTTAAATAATTATCTTGTCTTTAACTATTTCTTTTGCAAAGGATTCTTCGTCCTTTAGGTTTTTTATGTGTTTCCAGAAAACATTATGCAGGGTATTTCAAACCAAGTTCACAATGAAGAAACTGATTTCATGGAAGAGAAATTTCAGTGAATGCAGATCTAAGAAATCCCAATTATTTGTAATCCAATTATAAAGAGCATTTGTGATGGCTACGAACCTTCGAAATAGCAGATAAGACTTTTACTGGAAAGGTCTCTGATTCTATCCAAAGATGTTTGCTTCTTCAAAGTTAATGGAGGAGGGAGACTTTAATCTGGGTAGGTTATGTCCAGAAAGCCTAGAATAGGAAGAAGCCCTAAGAAATCCTGAGTAAATTAAAATAGAGTATCATTGTTTCTCTCAGGACTAGAGTTCTCATGAAACGGTGCTGGCAATAATTACATATCCAAAAGAATTTCCTTTCATAGCAGTTCCTTTTAACAGTAGCCCTACTTCTATCCGTATATCCCTCCTGACATTTGGCTTAGCGAAGATAATATCTTAGGCATGGTGAAAATAGTCCTCACCAAAATCAGATTTGGGTCAATGGTTCATTCTTTTTTGAAGTTATAGCTGAGAGAAGGCTTGGAAAAGGGCTAGTCTGACCTGCCATTGGAGAAAGGTGAGAGATGTGTGAGAGAAAATAACAAAGTATACCTTTCCCACCATCAAGAGAAAGGAAGATTGAAAATAGCAAAAAGACAACACCCTTAAAAACACAGAAAACTTGAAACAAAGCAGATATTTCATACAATATAACTGCTCTAAAATTTGTCTTGAATACAGAAACTCATGTTCTATTCCAAATGCGCCTTCAAAGCAAGATCACCTTGAGGATTAGTGCAGTAAGGCTTGAGTCAGGTCTCAGATGTTTGCCTCCAGCGGAAAATTGAAGATGCCGTTTACTATCTTTCTAGTAGCATGGATTCAATCTCATCTAACCCCGCAACCATTCAGTATTACATCGCACTGAAGGACTTGCTACAAGTGGCATGTTTGCCCATTCTATTCTTGGTGTGTTAACAAAGCATTGTGTCTTGCAATTGAGCCTAGTCCTTATTCAGCTGTAATATTTATATTTGTTTATGCATGGTTTGTTAATTCCAAAGTATTAAACAGGTGGAGGAAAACCAGTTACTGTTGCGAGTCTGCTGTCCATCCAGTTGTATTTATGATAGAGTTCAATAGCTAGCATTTCATGTAAGGATATCTTGTCATCAAATTTTGACTGATTATTCCCTTTTAGGGTGCATGCGTAGGCAGAATTACAATGTTAAATAGATAACACATATTGGATGTATACTTTGGCCAAGACCTTGAGGAGATTAGACTTTTGCATGTTCATCAGTAGCATAACTTTATTCTTTAGATTGATTGCATGTAGTACTAAAGATGCTTTCTTCTAAAACATAGACTTTCATGTTCATACATTCTGCTTCTTGCTTGTAAAACCTTTATGGGAAATAAGTACGTATTCAGTATTTCATTTTCTTTGTCCAAGTCCAATACTTTTATATTAAAGCTGGGGTAATTTATCTAAAAGCCCTTATGGGATTACAAAATAAAAATGCAGGATTTGAGAGACAAATTTATACAAACTATGCAAAATACACAATTCTGAAAGCCATCACTTGTTCATAACTGAGCAACTATGACCTAATATATGAAGAACAAATTGTTGAACTATCATGCTCTTCTTGGTGGATTTCCGCCTTTTAATTACCTTGCAACTGTTACTTGTTATCACTCATCCGTAAGATTTTGACTTCTATGCCTTTATTTCTGTCATTGTTTTTTCTGTGTACTTCCAGAGCGTGTTTGTAGGTTCCTAAGATGAACCCAGCTGCCAGTGTGAAATGACTAACTGATCATTACTGGTATTAACTACCTTGTCAATTTTCTTATTGCCTTTTTTTATTTTAGAGATTAGTTTTGATTGTTTCTTCTATAGCTTTTTTAGCCTTAGGATCTGTTGTGACTGCATCTTGAGTGAAAAAATACTGATATCATAGCCCCCATACCTTAATGCTCTGCCTTCATTGACTTGGTAGTTTCCACATTTTGATGTTTGTTGTGGAAACCATAGTCACATGTTTGGTCGAACCTGGATTAGGTTTGTTCCGGTTTGGACTTTTCAGGTTGGACCAAACCAGTTCGTTAGTATCAGAGCCTCACCTTAGAATCAAATCCCTCGAGTCACGTCGGAAAGGGGGTGTTGGACTAACCACCGCATCTCAGGGATTTGACTTAGTGGACTAACTACCACCTTGGATCTTGGGACTAACCGCCCTATGAGGTGTTCAAATACAAAGATCGTATCAGACACTATCACCTCGAGGTTTTGGTGTAACAACTCTACTTTGGTATCAGAGCCTATGGTCTTGAACTTGGACAATTTATAGCATTGTATGAAGAGATGCAAGGGTTTATGGCTTGTGGCAGATCTGGTGAGCTTTGGCAATGGCAGATCTGGATTAAGGACTCTTCACGCTAAGGTTTGATATTTAAATCATGTTGAGCTTCGGTAGCGACAGATGTGGTGAACTTTGGCAATGACAGATTTGGTGAGCTTCGGTAGTGGTAGATATGATAAATCTGGTGAGCTTCGACAACGATAGACCTGGTGAGCTTCGACAACAACATACCTAGTGGGCTTTCACATCGACATTGTGTTTTATCTGTATTCAGATGTTTATTTTTTGAATAGGTGTTGAGTTTAATACTGGAAATGCATGTTCTAGTGGTTTTATTATGCAAATTGCAGAGGTGGCTATGCATGAGATTTCATTTTATTCTAGTGGTTATGCAAATTGCAGAGGTGGCTTTATTGGTTGTATCACAAGTTTTGGGCAAGTATTAATTACTATAGTTGGTGTAGCTTGTACCTGAAGAAGCTACTATAACTAGTGTAGTTGGATTATTGGCTACTGTAACTAGTGTTGCTTGTAGGGTTGTTAATGTTACTGTAATTGACGTAGTTGTGCCCAAAAAGAGACTGGTGTGGATGCTAGTGGTGGTTGCCTAGTGTAATGTTTTCGGAGTTTGCTCCGGTAATATTTGTAATATTTTAGAAGTGTTTTTTATTTTGACTTTTTTGTTATCTTGTCGGTATATGGTTGAGGGTAACAAATGAAGCTAATGTATTTAGAAGGTTGGAGGTAGCTTGTAAGGTGTTGGATATAGCTGGTGGACGTTATAGGTCTAGAGGTTGGTAGTAACTGGGTTAAGGCTACTTGTCTTCGGAAGGATTGGTTTTAGCTTGTGCCCATGAAGGGTTGTGTCAAAAATCATTGTTTGTACTACATAATTACAAATATGTCATTAAAGGGGAATGTTGGCATTAAATGCCTATGTAATCACACATTTGTAATATGGATCAAAGTCTAAGGATGAGGTGTCAATATGTATGTAAGGATGAGGTGTCACCTTCCATGCACATGTGAGTTGGCAATGACATGCTAGGGTTTTCCGTGTAGAAGATGCAATGTAGTATTTATTTGAGATTGCTAATGGAAAAAAGTGGATGATAGAGGGAGCCTTTTGAAAAAAAAGCCCTTCGCCTTTTAAGAACAAAAGAAAGGATTGAATGACCTTTTCAAAGAAGGGCAGTCAACTTCTACTTGTTGTTCTGGAAGACGTAGGATCCCCTTTATTTATGGGAGATGGAATATTAGATATATCAGGTAGCAATATAGAAAAACTTCATGTCGAAATCTTATTTTATTCAAATAAATAACGTATTTTTTTTTTCCAATTCAAAAAATTCAATAGATCTAAATTGAATTGATTGGGATTGAAAAGATTAATCCCTTCGACATAAGGATCCCTATCCCTAATGGATCCATTAATCCATAATTTAAAAAATTGGATTATCTACGAATTTGGGATTGAATATGTTCAAACCTTTATAGGATTAGAGAGCCGCAACAACTCTCTTTTCTTAAGGCATGCATTCGAAAAAGCTTCCTCGAGCCCCTTTAAATTAGAGTCCCCCCTCTCCCCCCCTGCGAAGAGCCGGTGAAAATAAATGCCCTTCTCATGCAATTTGAATCATCCACTTTTTTCTATTAGCAATCTCAAATAAATACTAAATTGCATCTTCTACAAGACAAACCCTAGCATTTGTCGTTGTCAACTCACATGTGCATGCAAGGTGACACCTCATCCTTACATACACATTGACACCTCATCCTTGGACTTTGACCCATATTACAAATGTGTGATTACATAGGCATTTAATGCCAACACTCCCCCATAATGATACATTTGTAATTCTGCAATACAAACAATGATCTTTGACACAACTCTTCATGGTTACAAACTAAAATTAGTCCTTTCGAAGACAAGTAGCCTTAACCCGGTTACTACTAGCCTCTAGGCCTATAACTTCCACCAGCTATATCCAATTGTTCCAAGACCTAGCCACCCTACAAGCCACCTCCAACCTTCTAAACACATTGGCTTCACCTTTTACACTCAACCACATATCGACAAGGTAACAAAAAAATAAAAAAAAAACCCACTTTAAAACATTACAAATATTACTGGAGCTAACTTTGAGAACATTACACTAGGCAACCACCACTAGCATCCACACTAGTCTCTTTTGGACACAACTACACCAATTACAATAGCATTAACAACCCTACAAGCTACACCAGTTACAATACCAATAATCCAACTACACCAGTTACAATAGCTTCTTCAGGTACAAGCTACACCGGTTACAATAGTTTATACTCGATCAAAATTTGTGTGACAACTAGTAAACCATCTTAGACATTCTTCAAATCTTTGCAAAACACAGGTATGAGGTTTCAAATTTGCACAACACACTAAAACATGAAGAATACTAGCTACAAAATGAAACCTAATGCATGGACACCTCCGCAACTTGCACAATAAAACCACTAGAATAGACATCTCTAGCCTTAAACTCTAGCACATATTCATAAAATAAACATCTGAATACAGATAAAACACATTACCGTTGATGAAGCTCACCAGGTCTACCGCTGCTGAAGCTCACCAGATTTGTCGTTGTTGAAGCTCACCAAATTTGTCGTTGCCAAAACTCACCAGATCTACTGTTGTCGAAGCTCACCAGATCTATCGTTGTCGAAGATCACCATATTTGCCGTTGTTGAAGCTCAACAAGATTTAACTATCAAACCCTAGCATGAACAGTCCTTATTCCAGATTTGCCACAGTTGAAGCTCACCAGATTTGCCGCAAGCCATAAACCCTTGCATCTCTTCATACAATGCCATAAACCGACCATGTTCAAGATAGGCTATAATACCAAAGTACAGTTGTTACACCAATACCTTGAGGTGTTAGTGTCTGATACAATCTTTGTATTTGAACACCTCACATGACGGTTAGTCCCAGGGCCTAGGGTGGCGGTTAGTCCACTAAGTCAAATTCCCAAGGTGCGACGATTAGTCCAACACTCCCTCCCTAACGTGACTCAGGGGATTTGATCCCAAGGTGAGGCTCTGAATAGCTAGAAAAGTTGGGGGCATATTAGGGGCCACCTTCCTCGTGAATTGAACTTGGATCTCTGCTAGGAGAGCCTAATGCCTTTTTTCCATTGCGGTGTCCTTGTCGGGACATACATTTAAATATTAAAAAAACATAAAAAATGGCCTATAAAGTATAACTTATACATTTATAAACTATGCAATATACTTGAATATAGAAAGTATGAAAGAATTTAAGAATTTCTATATATTTTTCATATATTTAGATTTTTATTTGAACATTTTGTACATGTGCGTGTATGTGTGAATATATATAATCCAAAAATTTTCGAACCAAATGGACCTCCTTGAAAAAATTGAACCTTTGAAATTTTTGTCCAACGATTGTACCCACTTGGTTTCATCGATGTATAAAAGTGATATTTCAGTAAGGTTTTTTCTAAGGATTAGCTCCACTCAAATTCCAACTTTATAAAAAACCACTTTCACTTCTGTTTCTATTAGCTCTTCAATATGTTGAAAGTGTAATCCAACTTATGGCCAAGGCCGACATTGTAAGATTGAATCTTGTATAGGCTTAAGGTTTAACCATATTCTACAATTGTAATTAATTTATTGTAATATTTTATTATTGAAGGCGTATGGGCCATGGTTAAACCCATTTTAACACTTGCAATTAACCTTAAAACTCTCTTGTTATATGGGCTTAGGTCAAATTCATTTATGTAATTAGGGGATTTGGTATTGGTATGAATAACTCCCACGACTTCACCTAGTGTATCATCAGAATGTTGTGATTCTTATCTATGGATAATATAGTGGATTATTTATGGTGCCTATGGGTGCCCATTCTATGTAGCCTAACATTGGAGACTTTGGAACTTTGAATAGAGGCCCAAGGTTTGAGTCTTGTGGGGGTTAGGGTTGTACACCATGCTTCGGTAACCAAAGAATGGTTGGGGATAGACATATTTTGTGTAAATAACATTTGTCTCATATGGCCTATAGCCTCACAGACATTAAAAACTACTTTACCCTTTTTTTCTTTTTTTACCCTTTTTATGTTTTTTGTGGAAGATTTGAGCAGATGGATTGCTTTTGTTTGTTTCTGGAAATAAGTTTGAATTCCAACACAATTTGACCAAGCTGATCTTCAATTTTATTTGACTTATTTCTATAAATGGAGAGGAAGGTTTGGAAGCCTATCCCATATTGGGTTCATTGTGATTGGTATTCACTTGCGTTGAAGTTAGGAAACCATTGTCTCATAAAGAGCCCAACTCTGCCCTAAAGCCGGGTGCCATTTTTGAAACTCATTTTCTGTATGAAGGGCAAGGAAACTAGATATTAGAATTTTATCATGGATCTTTTTACCAATGATTCTTCGACAAAGCTATTGATGCATCATAGTTGACTAGTAACCATTATGGTCTGCATATCAAAGCATGTTCTTTAGAATCCTTTGTGTTGGATATTATAAGATTGCAAGATAATCATAAAACTGGATATTATAAGATTGCAAGATAATCATAAAACTAAGGCCGTTTTTGCTCTAACAAGAATGGAATTTAGGTTTTCTGCCAAGCTTACTTTTTGCTTAGAATGAGACATTGCCTATGCTACACTTATTTTATGTTAGCAACAAGTGGTTTTGAGTGCTCTTAATAAAGATTTCCCCCTCTTTTGCCAATAGTATTTTCCCAACCTTGGTTTGTTCTGAGAGGTCTTTGCATATTTGTTCAGCAGTGCTTGTTTAGGAGGTATATTGGGATCTTGAGAAAGACATGCATATAGATTGTTTGATGAAGATCACTCATAATGATGGAGTTCTCACAATCTCATAGGTTTGTTGTATGGCATGTTCATAACAAATTTCTATGTATGACCACTAGAAAGTCATTCCCTCTCTTTAAGGGCAGGCAAAAGCAAACCTCTAGTGTTACTAGAAGTTTCTCCTCATAAGAAGCAAACCCTATCTTATATCCTCTTCAAAACAAAGCAAAAGGCAATCTCGAAGATGGTAATGTTACTTTTGCCCAATGTGGATTCCCATAATGAACGAACAACAAAAGCAGCCTACTTTAATGCAAGCCACAAACTAGACCACTTGCTAATATGTAACTAACATGTAGAAAGAGAAGATTGAAACTGATTGATATTGCAGGATCATTTTTTTCCCTTCCTTTATCATTTGAAAGACAACCTCATTTGCATAAGCAAAATTATTCAATTTTTTATTTTATTTTATTTATTTATTTTTTAAAGTGGTTATCTACCTCTACCACTTAGAAAAATGTAGATTGTAGGCAAATTTATAGTTTCAACTCTCAATTTCTCGAAGATAAATTAATTGGTTTGTTATTTGAATCTTTTTCACGTTTATCCTTTTAAACAGTCCAATCTCTCTTTTATAAGGGTTGCTTCAAATTTGTTAATTTTCTTTTGATAGTCATATTATCTACAAACTTGCCAAACTTTTTAGAACATATATTAGTGCTTGTTTGGATAATTTTCACCATCACAATAGTCATATAATCTACAAGCTTGCCAAACTGTCCAAAACATATACTAGTGCTTGTTTGGATTATTTTCACCATCATAGGCTAGAATTGTAATAGAATGGGTGTCTAAAATTTTAAATGTTATTTTAATTAGTTCTTTCGTTTTTTTTTGACATGGTCAATAATGGAATAGATGATAGTTCTTAGACTTGGTTCTATTAATTGATTACCGTCTATATCAAAATAATATTATGAATATGTCCTTAGTCCTTTTTGTGATTTTATTTTTTATGTTTACAATTCATATTTCTCCATTTTTATCTTTATTAAAGTCTACATTTTCAAAATTCTATTAATGCATGTATTTTTTTTTTTCAACGAGTCTTAAATTTAACTCTATACAAGTTTTTATGAGGGATCTGAGTCCCCTCTTACCAGGGTTTCAACTTGGGTCTCCTAGATGAAAACCCAAGGAATTACACTATGATATCTCTCATGGTTTAAAATTATTTTTCAATGAGTTTACATGGGTTTTTATGAGGGGTCCTGTTCCCCTCATACTGAGTGGGGTTTGAACCTTGGACCTCTCAAAGAGATGCCAAAGCCCTTACCATTGTAGTAAGCTTGCAAGTATTATTAATATATGTATTTTTATTGGTTATTTGTGGTTAAATATAGTCCTCCTCTGTGTATCACATTAACAATTGACATTATTATGGCATTATAAGGTTAAAGTAGTTTTTAATGTCCATAGACCATAGGTCATATGAAACGACCCTCATAGAGGGTATTATTTTACCCAATATAAGGTTATCCAACCATACTCCAATTATCGAAGCATTGTGTACAATCCTAACATGCAGGATTCAAACTTTGAACCTCTATTTAGAGCTCCAAAGTCTCCTTTGTTTGGCCACTTAGGTTGTACATTGCATTATCATAGGTTGCCTTATAAGGAGAGTGTCCATCACAATGTGAGGATTTGAGTTTGGGTTACATCATGACCACATAGTGGTATTATAATAGTTTGAGAATTATGTATATATCGCTTAACAAGATTTAAACCTTGGTCTCCTCCTTGAAAGTTGAGGAATATAACTGGTTGAGCTATTGCCAGGTTGAGCTACTGCCATTTGATGCATTTGATTTACACTTTACCTGTTTGGATAGAATTGTATTGATATTATTCATAGAAAAGAATTTCCATGAATTTTCATTTTCCTTCATATCCTTGTCCTTTTACCAATTTTCATTTTCCTTCATATCCTTGTCCTTGAAAGTTGAGGATTATAACTGGTTGAGCTATTGCTAGGTTGAGCTACTGCCATTTGATGCATTTGATTTACACTTTACCTGTTTGGATAAAATTGTATTGATATTATTCATAGAAAAGAATTTCCATGAATTTTCATTTTCCTTCATATCCTTGTCCTTTTACCAATTTTGGGGAGAAAAGTGATGGTGGAATTGTATTTTGACGATGCTATTACATGAGCTATGGAAAATTTTAAAATACTCTTGTTATTTTTAATATATTGAAATTGATGATCAAAGCTAGAGGAGGGAATAGACTAATTAATGCCAATTGAAAAATTTAAATTCCAAATGCGAGACCAATATAGATGGAAATTCAGAAACCATTGAAATTAGTAAACAATAAGCATGCCAAATTTGATTTATAAATGAAGGTATATTAAGAAATCTAGTTGTGCATTACAATTGAGTAAAAATTCTATTGAATTATGGCGAATATCAATGCAAATTCCTTATGGGCTAGCGAACAACCTAAAATTTCAGGTATTGATAATTACAAATGATAATTATTATTTAGTAATAAAGGTACACTCATCAAAACACAACAAAAATTCCTTCCACACTGAAAAGAGGCACATTAAAAATTGGGTTATGAATGAAAATGTAGTAGAAGTTTCATCACGTAATTGAAGATGTGTCACAAGTTACTTTTGTAGGCACAAAACATCCCAATATATATATTTTTGATAATTTAAAAATATTAATTTGTCAAAGATGTTGCCCAAATTCCATCTTCTAATATTTCAGTGGTTACAAGATATGAATTCACTTTTAAACTCATTGATATTGTGGTTTCCATGGATCAAGTCATTGACAACTCAAAAAATAGTTTTTAAATTGATAAATATTATAAGAATACAATTTAAATCAAGTGTAAATATGATTATTACCTTGATTTGGTCAAAATTCATAAATATATGATTTTCACTATTTATAGAGGTATATAAGTTCGCTTGTTTTTTTTTCCTATGACTTGACTTAAGAGATGTTTGTTGAAACTCCTATAGTGTCTAAATTCATATAGGGAACTAGGATTTTGATAGTGTGAAATAAGACCAAGAAACACATGAAAAGGCCAATTGAACTTTTGTTAATCAATGTTATACCTTCGCTTGCCATCATTCATAATTTAGTGTCTAGGTGAAGGGATTAATATCTAATCAGTAGAACATTGAATTCCTTTCCTATTGTAGGTTTTTTTTATTAGGGTGGAAGAAGGGGTTTTGAAAGGGGCCCCAAACCTTTTACAAGAAAATACCTACATATATACTAACAATCAAAATTGAGACATCACAAACAAGACAACCCATAAAACTAAAACATTTTGAAGGGCAACATACCACAAAATGAAATGGTCTCCTAAGACCAAGCAAAACAAGAACCCAAAAGAACAAAACACCCATAAGCAACTGGATTAAAATCCCATAACATAGAGGATAGGTAGATCTTTGTTCTCAGACTCAACATGGCCTGCATTATCATCTTTTTTCTCTTGCGCACCTTTTTACTTCCCTCGTCCAAGGCTTTTTACTATTTAGATTCCATTGGCAATATCTATCTCTGTCTCTTTTTCTTTGATTTTGTCTCTTTTTCTTTGATTTTCCTATTGGAAGGTCTCCCTTGAGATTTAATAGTACCCACATCAATTCCTAACTTTTTTTGATGTCTGGTTTTTGGAGTTTGGGCATCTTTTTTCAAATCAACCAAATTTCCTAGGTTCTTTTTTATTTGATCTACCCATTTTTCAAAACTATTTGGTTTTGCTCATCTTCATCTTCATCTTCCTCATTTTCTTCCATCATCCACCTTTTCTAAGAGATCATTACCTTCATCTTCAAAACTAATCTCTTGAAGCATATCAAAGGAATTTGGAGAAAGAACAATATTCATTTGTGAGGGTAAAGTATCACATACCTTCATCTTATCTGCGATAACTTGATTCTCAAAGGAAGAATCCTTTTGCATATCAACTTTACATCAATTTTATCAAAGGAAGAATCCTTTTGCATATCAACTTTACATCATTTTTAGGGATCTCAGCTTCCAAGATATCTTCCTTTCTAGAACCCTCTAAGGATGAGGCCTTTTGCTTTTCGCTATCAGGGTTCTTAGCTTCCAAGATATCTTTCTTATTGGAACTCTCTTCTTCAATTTGCTTTTGTTGCCAAAATTTGACCTTGGGAAGGAGGCTTCTGGTTTGGGCATGCCCGAGTCAAGTGCCCTAATTTCTGACAAACCTCTCATTTAACAGGGGGATTCTCATATTCTAAAGGCTGATTCCAAACACCCAATCTTGAAACCAACTGAATCGAATTTGGTAAATTCCCCCCTGCTCCATATTAACACATCCTAACATAGACGAGGCGAGATTTGGACCTGGTGATTGGATCCATAGCAATCAGATGACCCATTTCCCTAGCAATACCAACTAAAACCTCCTCATTCTAGTAGTGAAAGGGGAGTTTTGGTAATCTCACCCAAACTAGGGCTTGTAAAAAATTTTGGGTCTCTGGATTGAAATGAGGTCCCCATCTCCTTAGGAAAAGACCACGCCTTGCAAAGAACTAGCGCGCCCCCCCTCACCTAAAATTCTCTCTAAATCAACAAAACAGTTCAACTTCACCATAAAAAATCCCCTATAGACGGTGACTATCTTCATATGATCATTCACCCTCCATTTAGCATAAGCCCATTTTTTGATCGCATCTAGGTAAGTTCTAACCCCATTCACAATGATAATGTGTAGTTACATACCTATAAATATGAATGAAACAATTTCTTTGAAAACCATGATTTGAAATACTTATTATTAAAGAAATGAAATATGGAAGGAGATCATCATTTATGAGTATAAAACATGAGATAAATGAAATCTTGAAAAAAGTTATTGTTACAAATAAATGAACGATGTTTACGAAAGGGGTTAAAATCCAAAAAATAAAAGAAAAAATCTCCAAGGTTGTGACTATTTTATTTTTTAAAATAAAATAACTTGTCACATGCTATAATCATGTTTTAATATTTTGACGTATATCTTTGTTTTTCAAGTGATGTTACTTGATATTAGGTTAAAGTGGTGTTAGTCACAAGCCAAATCTTATGTATAGGAAACTTTCATAGAGGATTACTTTATATAAGAACATGACTTAATTGTACTTTGTGGTATGTAGAGTTTTTTAATTCTATTTTAAGAATTTAATTATTCAATATCATATTCTACAACCTTGAAATCTGATGCCCAATAATATTTGTCAATTAAAATGTAAATGATAAATAAAAATACAATCTACTGTTATAAGATAATTGAATGTTAAATTTATAGGTTAAAATATTCAAAGCCTAAAAACTTGTCTACTGTCTTAAGATTTGAAAAATTGTCCCAACAATTATAGATAGACTTCATCTTCTACAATTTGTTAACATAACTTTGAATAAAGGAAAATTGACTAGCAAACATTAAAAAAGTATGCATAGGCAAGTGATATAGGAAATACAATTCTTATATATATATATGTGTGTGTGTGTGTTTATAGAGGTTTGGTAATTAAATAGAAAAATTACATGAAATATTGGAGTTATGAACTCAAGCGCATATGTTGGAGTTAAAAACACAATTCGACATACAAACCATTTTTAAAACCATTTTATTCAATTTATGTCCAAAATAATTCTTTGTGATTTGATGATTTGTGTCAATGATGGCCATTGATCCATCAAAATTTAAATCTAATTTTATCTTTTTAAATATACTGTTTATAACAATGTAGTTGCGATGGATGGTGAATGCAAGAGATGTAGTTGTGATGGATGGTGAATGCAAGAGATGTAGTTGTGATGGATGGTGAATGCAAAAACATGTTATACTATATCTATTATCTACTTTTACATAAACTAAAAAATAATCTTTAAACATCTACCATTATTATCACAAACAACTTGATTATGGTTGACTACAACTATACTATATTTTAAATAGATTATATGAGATTGGAACGAGCCCAACCCCTATTACATCATAACTGCATAGTGGTATTAAAATAGGTTGGCTATTATGCATATATCACTTTGCAAGATTTAAACTTGGGTCTCCTTGAAAGTTGAGGATTTAAACTGCAGGAAGTCTCTCGAGGAGTAAAGGTACAAGGAAGCAGAAGAAGAGAAATCTATGGGGTCTCAACCTACTATTAAGGAAATTCTTGTAGGTATGAAAAAGCATGCACCCTGGAAGTACTGAAACTCCTAAGCTGAAATGTTAGGGACATGAACGCCCTTAGCAAACATAGGTTGATTAAGGACCTTGTTTGCTCTTACTAAACAGATTTCTTGCTTCTCCAAGAAACCAAATTGAATCTTGCGAATTGGCTAAAATTTTGCAAAGGTATTTGGCAAAATGTTGACAAATTTCAAGAGGAAGATAAAGGGGCATCCAAAGGGATTATATCTCTTTAAAATTCTGGTCTTTATGAGGGAGAAATGCTAGCTAAAAGTGAATATTAGGTTATAGTTCTTCTGACAACTAAATCTTCCAAAGTTTCCTTTGTGAGTACCAATATCTATGCTCCCAACTCAAGTAAATCCCGTAGAGAACTGTGGATATATTTAGGGAAAATAGGTAAGCAGTTTAGAGGTTTCAAATGGATTGTGGTGGCGAATTTAACACCCCCTTATCTCTAGGTGAGAACCAGGGGTGTGTGGCTAAGTTCTCAAAAAGCATGCAGGATCCAGGGAAGCTTTTAGTTGATGGTGGTTTGTTTGATGTGGATTTAGATGGTAACATGTTTACTTGGATGAACAGACGCTCTGGTAGAAACTATATTTAAGTCCGGTTGGACAGAGTTCTTTCAAAGGATTGGTTCCAAAACAACTTCATGTTTAGTATGAAATCTCTTCCTAAATCTGGATATGATCACAATCCTTTGCTCTTTTGGTGTAGTGTGCAAGATCAGAAGCATAATGGCCCTTTCAAGAATGAATTTGTGTGGTTGCACCACCCAAATTTTTATAAAGAAATGAAAAATGCAGAAGTCCTTCCTAGAGTACTAAGATGCAAATTCTCACAAACAAGCTTAAAGCTATGAAGAAAGAAGTTAATAAGTGGACTAGGGAGGTCTCTAGAAATATCTTTCAAAAGAAGAAAGCTATTCGGTTAGAGTTGGATATGTTAGAATAAGAGATTAACAGGTTGGGTATTAACCAAACCCAATAGCAAAGAGGAAATGAGCTTAATGTTGAACTACACACCATAATAGCCAAGGAAGAAACCTATTGGAGGTAAAAGTCCAGGATCCAGTGGTTGTAGGAAGGTGACATAAATTCTAAGTTTTTCCATGTCTCCACTATCAAAAACAAAAGTTTTGCTTGCATTGATGAAATTCTAAAGGATGATGGTTAGGTTATTAGAGGGAGCAAAGAAATTGAGCGGACTTCTATCAAAATCTTCGATCTGAAGATATGGAAGAGGATGAAATCTCGATTAAGGAGATGGATAATCACATTCCTAGGTTGATATCCAAGGAGATCAATGCTCAACTTCTAAAGGAGATTGAGGAAGAAGAGGTAAGGATAGCCACTTTCTCCCTCGATAAAGAAAAAGCTCCAGGTCTAGATAAGTTCCAAGCAGGTTTTTTCCAAACCTTTTGGGATATTGTTAAAGTTGATGTCATTGAAGCAGTGAAGGAATCTTTAAAGTCGGATCAGATCTAAAGGAGTTTAACAATACCTTCCTTGTTCTAGTTCCTAAGAAGAAAGGGTTAAAAACCTTCAAAGATTTTAGACCTATAAGTCCATTGCAATGCTATTTACAAGATTATCTCTAAAGTTATAGCCCTCAGATTGAAGATCTTCCTCCCCTCCATTATCTCCAATGAGCAAGGAGGCTTTGTTAAGGGTAAACATATTTTGGATGGGATTATATCCCTTCATGAATCCATGCATTCTGTCAAGACTAGTGAAAGAAAAGACATGTTACTAAAGTTAGACATGAGTAAGGCTTATGATAGAGTTTCATGGAGTTTTTTGGATAAAATTTGGCTACCTTTGGTTTTTGTAGAAGTGGACAAGATGGGTTTGAAGTTGTTATAAGACTGCAAGGTACTTTGTTCTGATCCCTAAGAAACCAACAAGTTTTTTTAGTAGTAGAGGTCTTAGACAAGGTGACCCCCTTTCTTCTTCTCTTTTCATTATTATGGTTGAAACACTTGGAAGATACCTCAATGCTCCCAAGGCAACTGGTCGGATAGGGGACCTTAAATCGGATCATAATTTTGAGGGTATTTGTCACATCCCTCACTTGGAATTCCCATTTATGATGTAGATTGTCATATTTTGTAGAGGTAAATATGAGCAGTAGTCAATTATCATTAATATATTGAATATGATTTTGCTAATGATTTGTGGATTTTAGGTATTTTCGAAGGTGGTAAGGAAACTAATAACCAAAGTCAATTGTTGAGCAAAGTGTTGTCATTGTTGTCAACACACTTTGTCAGGCATGTTCGGTGCTTGTGTGAAGTTGTTTGTTGTTCATGTGTGCTTGTTTGATGTGGTTTATTGTTTCAAGTGCATAAGTACTTGCCTTTATGTGTTAAATAACAATTACTTGTTGAGCAAGGAGATTGGATACACCAGCTCCAAGGTTTTAGCTGCAGATTCTACGGGCTCCAGAATAATGAGTAACCTCAGAGTCTACAAGCTCCAGAGAAATGAGGTCGGGATTAGAGTTTTACGAGCTCCAGACTTATGCTAAGACCTGCACAATCAAGCAACTCCAGACTTCTGTTGAAACCTGCGTCTAAGCTGGCACCAGGGTGGTTAACAAAGTTCACATGCGGAAGACAATAAATTGTTTTATATCTGTGACAGGTGTCAAATCTGCATCAAGGGCCATCTTGTCAGAGGTGCTGCGGACAACTCGTGATGAGTTAAAAGCTGAAATTTAAATTGAAGGTAGTTGGTATGACCAAGAACACGTGTTTCAAATTTCAGATCGTTTGGAAATCTGAGGAGAAAGTTATGAACCCCGCAACATGCCCTGTCAGCACTTTTTGGCAGTTTTGACAGGTGTCAAATCTGCATCAAGGGCCATCTTGTTAGAGGTGCTGCGGATAACTCGTGATGATTTAAAAGCTGAAATTTAAACTGAAGGTAGTTGGTATGACCAAGAACACGTGTTTCAAATTTCAGCTCGTTTGGAAATCTAAGGAGAAAGTTATGAACCCCGCAACATGCCCTGTCAACATTTTTTTGGTAGTTTTGAAAAAGGGAAGTTGAAGAGCCAAAATCGAATATTGTGAATGTGAATGCCCAGATTTTCATGTACGCAAAATGTGGGAGAATAGTGGTGTTACATTAAATAAAAAAACTAATTGTATGCTTGCCAGGTGGATCTTAACAGATTTTCCCTCCGTCTTTGTATTGTTTTTCATGAAATGCAATGTTAGGAGGATATACGGATATATTGTTGGGAGTGTTTTGATTGATGTTTTGTGCTGGAGAACAAAACGCAGAAGTTGTCTGTATAGTGTTGATTTTTGATAAAGCAAGGTGAAGTTTATTAAAATTTTGAAGGAAAGTGGAGTCTGAAAAAGGTGGTGTTACAAAATTAAGAGAAGGGTTGCAGTTTTTGAAAAAGATGGAACAGAGAAGAGAAAATAATGTTGTAGTGTTCTGATATACACAGGACAGCTACACTTGAAAAGATTGGGAGAGATTGTGATGTTTTGAAGGTGGTGTTGTGTATTGAAGATTGTAGAGGAAGAAGAAGGATCAATGAGCCACAAACCAGATAGGGTTTTGTAAATAGAGAAGGCATTGTTATGTTAATATTTTCATTTCAGTTTTGAAATCCAAGTCGGTGCTTGGCAATAGGGGTCGGTGCTCCTTGCAGTTGGTGCTGCTAGAAGATAGGTTGGTGGGTGCCATTCCTTGCAGTGGGTGCTGCTAAAATCTGTAAGACCAAATTTGATTGAGGCTGGATTTGGATGGGAGTCCAAACAGTCCATTTGCATAGTGGTTTTCCCACATCGGGTTTCCACTATAAATCTGGTGTTATGTGTTGATGCTTGTGTGATTGCTTCTTTCAATTTGATTAGCTAGCTAGTGATTTGATTTCTTAGCTAAATTAAAGTTTTATTACACACTGATTCACCCCCCCTCTCAGTGTCACTGTTAGTTCAACAATTGGTATCAAAGCCAGGTTCCTGATCAGGCTTAATCAGCTAAGGTGATTCTGGAAGTGACACAATGGCAAGTGGTGAAGGCTTCTCTTCAAACAAGGCACCTCTGTTTGATGGAACCAACTACACCTTTTGGAGGCTCAGAATGCAAACCTATCTCTGTGCTTTGGGATTTGACATTTGGGAAGCAGTAAGCAATGGATACACTATACCCTCCACTCCTCCAACTGATGTTGCTGGTAAGAAACTTTTTGAGAATGACTCAAAGGCCAAAAATGCTATCATGTGTGGATTAGTTGACAGTGAATTGGTAAAAGTTATGGGATGCAAAACTGCCAAGGAAATATGGGATAAATTGAAGAGCATTCATGAAGGAGATGACAAGATCAAGGAAGCTAAATTGCAAACACATCGAGCAAAATTTGAAGGGCTGAAGATGAATGATGAAGAAAATATAGAGGCATACATGCTAAGAGTAAATGAAGTTATTAATGCTATCAGAGGTCTTGGAGAGACACTAGAAGATTCAGTCATTGTTAAAAAGGTGTTGAGATCACTTCCTCAAAGATTTGATTCCAAAGTTTCTGCAATCGAAGAAGCAAAAGATTTAAACAACCTTACTATGGATGAAATGCATGGTTCATTAACTGCATATGAAATGAGGATAGGCAAAAACAAATCATCTGAAAGAGAGGCTGCTTTTAAAGCTCAGAAGAATACCAAAACCAGATCAGAATCTGATGAAGATGAAGCTACAGATGAAATGGAGGCCAACTTTGTGAGAAAGTTGAGAAGAGGTAAAGGTAAGTACAAGGGAAAGTTACCATTTAAATGTTTTAACTGTGGAGGTGTTGGGCATTTTGCAGCCAAATGTCCATACAATGAAAAGAATAGCTATGATGAAGGAACATAGAAAGAAAAAGGAGATAAGAAGAAAACATCAAATTTCAAAAGAAGCAACTTCAAGAAGAAAAGCTTCATCTCCAAAAAGAATGCCAGCTCATCCGAAGATAGCTCAAGTGAGAATTCTGAAGAAGACACTAGTGAAGTTCTCTTTATGGCTTTTGAAGAAGAAAAATTGAAAGAAGAAGATGAATTAGATGAAGCGGAAATAGATGCTGAAGTGAATCTGGAAGAAGAGTTGACTGCTGCACTGGATGAATTGAATGCAGAAAGAAAAAGGCACAAGAAAACATCAAGAAAACTTGAGAATGCAAATGAAATCATAGCAGCTTTGAAAGTGCAAATAGAAGAATCCAAGAAGATTTCTGAAGATCTCAAAGTTAAAATAACCATGAAAGAAGAAAGTTGTTGCAAACTAGAAGAAGAAATTGTTTCTTTAAGAAAGCAATTAGAAGAAGCAAATCAGAAATTCAACACCCATATCAAGTTTACAGGGAGCTCCATAAAATTTGATGAGATGATAAAAAATCAAAGAACCACAAATATCAAATTTGGTTCAGGTTTTGAAGAAGGGGAATCTTCAAGTGAACCAAAAGTTATTGAATCAAAGTTTATGCAGACAGAAGAAAGTAAGCCACAAGAAGAGAAGAAAATTAATCAAGAAATACTGAATCCAGTGAAAGAAGACAACAAACCAAATCATAAGAAGAATGTAGACAATGATGGCTTCACCAATGATATGCATCAAAGAAGAAGAAGATTTATGGCACCTGCAATTACATGGCAAAGACAACAAAACAGGTTCAATCATTTCTTTTCTGGATATTGTTTTAAATGCAACTCTTATGGTCACAAAATCTCAGATTGCAAGTTCAATGTTCAGTCAAGAACTTTTGTGAGTAAAAATTTCTTTGCACCATTGATGGACTATGCCGTAGAATGTTACAAGTGTCACAATTTTGGGCATATTGCAAAATTTTGTAGAAGTGTTTTTGCATCTAATCCTTTTCAGGAAAGAAAATTTCAGCAAGACTCAAGGAGACAAAGCAGAAAAATTTCTGAAAATATTTCTCAAGCTGCTGAAAATGAGAAGAAAATTCAAGAACCCAAAGGAAAGGTCAAAAATATTTGGATGGAGAAAGAAAAATCAAAGGAAGATAAGGAATCTCTGATTGTACAAACAGCATTCAAAGCACAGAATAAATTCACACCATGGATACTTGACAGTGGTTGTTCTAGTCACATGACCGGAGACAAGCAGAGATTTGAAAAACTACAGCAATATGAAGGTGGCTCAGTCAAGTTTGGAAATAATGATGGAGCTAAGATTGTTGGCAGAGGTACAATCAAGATTGGAAATGATAAAGTCAAGTCAGAAGAAGTACTATTTGTAGTTGGGTTAAAACACAATCTGCTGAGTGTGAGTCAAATTTGTGATAAAGGCCATGTTATTTTCAAAAGGCATGGATGTGAAATCAGAAGAGCAGACAGTGCAAAACTAATAGTTGTTGGAACAAGAACAACTGGTAATCTATATACTCTCACAGAGACTACAAAAGGATCTTTTTTGCTTGGACAGGAGGATGTAAATTGGCTATGGCACAAAAGACTTGGTCACATCAGTTTTGACAACTTAGAAAAGATCAACTCAAAGAAGGCAGTAAGAGACATTCCTAGCATCTCCAAGCCATCAAATAGTGTTTGCTCATCATGTCAAAAGGGTAAGCAAACTAGAACTTCTTTCAAAGCAAAAGAATATTTTACTGGCAAACCATTGGAGTTAGTACATACTGATTTATGTGGGCCAATGAGAACTCAGAGTTTAAATGGTCATAGATACTTTATGTTATGCATAGATGATTACTCCAGAATGACATGGGTATTATTTTTGAAACATAAGTCAGAAGCCCTTGACATGTTTAAAATTTTTAAAAATATGGTTGAGAACCAGATTGGAAGAAGGATTAAATGCTTGAGATCAGATAGAGGAGGAGAGTTCATATCAGAAGAATTCACTGAGTATTGTGAAAAACATGGCATAAGAAGACAATTTTCAGCTGCTAGAACACCACAACAAAATGGTGTTGTGGAGAGAAAGAATAGAACAGTGCAAGAGATGGCAAGAACTATGCTAACAGAAAGCAAAGTAGCTGACCGGTTCTGGAAGGAAGCAGTTCATACAACTGTTTACATTCAAAACAGGTGCATGTTAAGACCAAATGAGAGCAAAACACCATATGAGCTATGGTTTGGTAGGAAAGCTACAACTAGGCATTTCAAAGTATTTGGCAGCAAGTGTTACATCAGAAGAACTGAAGAGAATTTGGGCAAGTTTGAGGATAGAGCAGATGAAGGTATCTTTCTTGGTTATTCTACTAAAAGCAAAGCTTATAAATGTTACAATAAGAGGCTAAGAAAAATTGTTGAAAGTGTTGATGTTAAAGTTGATGAAGGAAGAGAACAGTCAACCAGCAATGAAGAGCAATATCCTACTTATGAAGAGACAATTGAAGGAGATGATGAAGAACCAGAAGAAATGAAACAAGAGCTAGCCACACCAAAAACACCTACCAGATATGTGCAGTCCAATCATCCTAAAGACCAAATTATTGGAGATCCTCGTATTGGTGTACAAACAAGAAGAATGGTTGTCCAAACTCAGGAACACACAAATTATTCACTGTTGTCCAAGATTGAACCCAAGAATGTTATGGAAGCCTGCAAAGATGAACATTGGGTAAAGGCAATGGAAGAAGAGCTAAATCAGATTGAAAAGAACAAAACTTGGGAACTAGTTCCAAGACCAGCAAACAAGAATGTTATTGGCACCAAGTGGGTTTTTCGGAACAAGTTAAATGAAGATGGCCAGGTTGTCAAAAATAAAGCAAGGTTAGTTTGCAAAGGATATGCACAAGTTGAAGGTATAGACTTTGAAGAAACTTTTGCACCTGTAGCTAGGCTAGAAGCAATAAGAATATTTCTTGCATTAGTTGTTTACAAAAATTTCAAAGTTTATCAAATGGATGTGAAGTCAGCTTTTTTGAATGGCAAGCTTGAGGAAGAAGTGTACATTGAACAACCAGATGGTTTTCAGCTAGCAGAAGATCCCAACATGGTTTGTAGGCTAAAGAAAGCTTTATATGGCTTGAAACAAGCACCCCGGGCATGGTATGCAAGACTAGACAACTATCTTCTACAGCAAGGATTCAAGAAAGGTATGGTGGACAGCAATTTGTATGTTAAAACTGAAAATGATTATCAAATTGTTGTTGTTGTGTATGTAGATGATATCATATTTGGAGGTTGCAAAGATGAGTTATGTAAAGACTTTTCTAGCAAGATGCAAAATGAGTTTGAGATGTCAATGATTGGTGAGCTTGCATATTTTCTTGGTCTACAAGTTAATCAGCTAGAAAAAAGAATTTTTATTTCTCAAGTCAAATATGTGAAAGAAATGTTGAAGAAATTCACAATGGAGGATTGCAAGCCGGTTAGTACTCCCATGACAACTGGATGTAAGCTTAGCAAAGATGATAAGTCACCACCTGTAGACCAAACCACATACAGATCTATGATTGGAAGCTTACTGTATCTAACTGCTACAAGGCCAGATATTTTGCAGGTTGTGTGTATGGTGGCAAGATTTCAAGTTGATCCTAAAGAAACTCATGTTACAACAGTAAAGCGAATTTTTAGATATCTTAAGAGTACAATGGAATATGGCTTGTGGTATCCAAAAGGTAAATATTTCACTCTCATTGCTTATTTTGATGCATATTGGGCAGGATGTGTAGATGACAGAAAGAGTACAAGTGGAGGTGCTTTCTATCTTGGTGATAATCTTGTTGCATGGCATAGTAAAAAGCAAGAATCAGTTTCATTATCTACAGCAGAGGCAGAATACATTGCAGCAGTATCATGTTGTACACAGGTTTTATGGATGAAGCAAACTTTGAAGGATCTTGGAATTCATTTCAGTGAGCCTATTTCAGTTTTGTGTGACAATACCAGTGCAATAAACATCTCAAAGAATCCAGTCATGCATTCCAGAACAAAGCACATAGCCATCAGGTATCATTTCTTAAAAGAGAAAGTTGTAGAAGGCGAATTCAAGTTGGATTTTGTGCCTACAACAGAGCAGGTAGCTGATATTTTCACTAAGCCATTGCCCAAGGATGTCTTTGAATATCTCAGACAAAAACTGGGAGTGGCTACACTTCCCAAACATTAGTAAGTTGTTAGAAGTACATTCTCAGGGGGAGCAACTATTCAATGTCTTATTTTATAGCTCCTATTTATGATTCTTGATATGGTTTCAGTATTAACATGTTCATGAGAATGTTATGCATGGATTCAGAGGGAGTTTGTAGCAGCCCTTTTTCATTGTTGTCAAAGGAGGAGAAAAGCAACGGAGAGTGTGTGTTGCCAACAATTCCAAAGAGGGATATTGTTGAGCAAATTGTTGTCATTGTTGTCAACACACTCAATCAGGCATATTTCGTGCTTGTGTAAAATTATTTGTTATTCATGTGTGCTTGTTTGATGTGGTTTATTGTTTCAAGTGCATACGTACTTGCCTTTATGTGTTAAATAACAATTAGTTGTTAAGCAAGAAGATTGGATACACCAGCTCCAAGGTTTTAGCTGCAGATTTTATGGGCTCCAAAATAACAATTACTTGTTGAGCAAGGAGATTGAATACACTAGCTCCAAGGTTTTAGCTACAAATTCTACAAGCTACAGAGAAATGAGGTTGGGATTAGATTTTTATGATCTCTAGACTTATGCTAAGACCTGCACAATCAAGCAGCTCCAAAATTCTGTTGAAACCTGGATCTAAGCTAGCACCAGGGTGGTTAACAAAGTTCACATGCGAAAGACAATAAATTGTTTTATATCTGTGACAGGTGTCAAATCTGCATCAAGGGCCATGTTGTTATAGGTTTTGTGGACAACTCGTGATGATTTAAAATCTAAAATTTAAACTGAAGGTATTTGGTATAACCAAGAACACGTGTTTCAAATTTCAGATCGTTTGGAAATTTGAGGAGAATGTTATGAACCCCACAACATGCCCTGTCAGCACTTTGATGCAGATTTGACAGGTGTCAAATCTGCATCAAGGGCCATCTTTTCAGAGGTGCTTCGGATAACTCGTGATGAGTTACAAGCTGAAATATAAATTTAAGTTAGTTGGTATTACCAAGAATACGTGTTTCAAATTTCAGCTTATTTGGAAATGTGAGGAGAAAGTTATGAACCCCGCAACATGCCCTATCAAAATTGTTTTGGCAGATTTGAAAAAGGGAAGTTGAAGAGCCCAAATCGAATATTGTGAATGTGAATGCCCAGATTTCATATACGCAAAATATGTGATAATAGTGGTGTTAAATTAAATAAAAAAAAACTAATTGTATGCTTGTCAGGTGGATCTTAACAGATTTTCCCTCCGTCTTTGTATTGTTTTTCATGAAATGCAATGTTAGGAGGATATACGGATATATTTTTGGGAGTGTTTTGATTGATTTTTTGTGTTGGAGAACAAAACACATAAGTTGTCTATATAGTGTTGATTTTTGATAAAGCAAGATGAAGTTTATTAAAATTTTGAAGGAAAGTGGAATCTGAAAAAGGTGGTGTTACAAAATTAAGAGAAGGGTTGCAGTTTCTGAAAAAGATGGAACAGAGAAGAGAAAATAATGTTGTAGTGTTCTGATATACATAGGATAATTGCACTTGAAAATATTGGGAGAGATTGTGATGTTTTGAAGGTGGTGTTGTGTATTGAAGATTCTAGAGGAAGAAGAAGGATCAATGAGCCACAAACAAGATAGGGTTTTGTAAATAGAGAAGGCATTGTTATGTCAATATTTTCATTTCAGTTTTGAAATCCAAGTCGGTTCTTGGCAATAGGGGTCAGTCCTCCTTGCAGTTGGTGCTGCTAGATGATATGTTGGTGGATGCCATTCCTTGTAGTGGGTGATGCTAAAATCTGTAAGACCAAATTTGATTGAGGTTGGATTTGGATGGGAGTCCAAACAGTCCATTTGCACAGTGGTTTTTCCCACATTGGGTTTCCACTATAAATCTGGTGTTATGTGTTGATGCTTGTGTGATTGCTTCTTTCAATTTGATTAGCTAGCTAGTGATTTGATTTATTAGCTAAATTAAAGTTTTATTACACACTGATTCACCCCCCTCTCAGTGTCACTGTTAGTTCAACATATTAAACCAAGTTTTTTAGTAGTAGAGGTCTTAGACAAGGTGACCCCCTCTGTTATTCTCTTTTCATTATTATGGTTGAAACATTCAAAAGATACCTCAATGCTCCCAAGGCAACTGGTCGGATAGGGGGTTTTAAACCAGATCATAATCTTGAGGGTATTTGTCACATCCCTTCCTTGGAATTCCCATTTATGATGTAGAATATCATATTTTGTAGAGGTAAATATGAGCAGTAGTCAATTATCATTAATATCTTGAGTATGGTTTTGCTAATGATTTGTGGATTTTAGGTATTTTCGAAGGTGGCAAGGAAACAAATCACCAAAGATCAAAATTTTTGATCATTCTAGCAAAATACTCATCAAAGAAGAAGGATGTCAATAATTGATATTGATTTTGGTTTTAAATTAACCTAATTGTTTTAATACCTAGATGGTATTTATTTTATCATTTTGTTGTTACAAAAATGAAATAAAAAGGAAATTAGGAAAAGAACTTCTAGAAGAGGTAGAAAATTGGGCCAATTTCTAGAAGTAGAAAATTGAGCCAAGTTCTAGAAAGGAAGAAAATGGAGCCAAAATTGGGGGTTGATTTCTAGAAAAAGAAAACCATGGGTATTTTAGTCTTCCTATGGTTGAATTTACTCCATCTTAGATCCTTCCATCCATCTTCCTCCAAGTATGACTCTTGAATAATAATAAAAAAGTCTATAAATACCCATGTCTAACTAAGGAAGGGATATCTAGGAAGGCAAGCATGAAAGGGGCAAATTTGGAAAAAAACATGGAAGAGAAATATTTTGGAGCCTGAGAAGAAATTAGAGTAACTTGACTATGTTGGAGCATGAGGTTAGCTAGTCTTATTTTTATCACTTTGAATAGAGTTCGGCCTATGCTTATTTACTCAAATAAATTATATGCAGGAAGCTCTAATATCCCGCGAAACTTATGGTGTTAAGTTTCCTTGTACTAGCTAATTAATTTAATCTGTCCTAGCAATTTTTTGATCTATTGCTTTTCATGTTTTGATCTATCGCTTTTCATGTTCAAACAATATATCTAATTATGACTTGTAATAGTTGTTGAATATAGTTGAATTCGAGGACCATGTAATGTCTTGTGCATACCTCAATTTTAGACCTCGACTTCACCTTTGAGCATCAATATGTCGCTTTACTAATAGTAGATTTGGACCTAAATGAGGTCTAGGACTTGTTGTATGATTTCTATTAAAATTATATTTAGAATGGGGGAGACATTATGTTAGATTCACCATATTGAGCACTTGAATAAGGCAATCGCCACTAACCCAAATCACCACCACCATTAGTGGAGCCTATATGGCCATCACTTGGTGGTTATTTCTATTAATGTGTAAAAGCACTTTTGTTCTATATTAAACCCACCGTATAGTGAATGTGGGATCTTAATATTATACTTGATAAATTGGTGTGCTCAGTAATCTAACTGTCCTTCGGGTTTTGACTAATTTTGTTAGCTTTAACACTAGTCGGTGAGCCTAGGTCACACTATATCTGAATGAATCTTTTCTCTTATGTGAAATAATTTGAAATGCATGACTAAACCCTCCACATGTAAGTTATATGATATTTGATTCAAGAATCCTTGTTTGGCGCCCTTCCATTGAAGAGTGAAGCACAATTGCACTTTGAAGTGCAAATTTAACCAAGCTTGGAAAACTTGCTTTGGACATGTTTTGTGACATTTTCAGAAGCATTTGGAGTCCTCCTAAAAGGATTTTCGGCCTCTTTGAAGCTCTGCCTTTATAGTCGAGTCACTTTGTATTTGTATCTGAATTAGCATAGAGAAAAGATATACAAGTATAGTGTAAAATGAGCTTTACTTCCTTGTATTATCGATGACTAAATGGTGGTCGAGGAAACCATCCACTTGGGGGTTAGGTGAAAGCCATTGGTTGACACACTTTCCTTGGATTGCAGTTCGTAGTTGACAACTGTGTTAATCCAATTTTGATTGGTTTCTTCAAACTCAGACATAGCACCCCTTTTAAACTATGTATTAGAAATAATCCCACATACCTTATGGGGAAGCAATGGGGTAGTTTATAATGGAGAAAGCTCCATTAAAGAATTGATCACCAAAAAGCGGTCATGATGAACAAAAAATTGTGGTTAATATAGTATCGATTGGAGATACACGTGGTTGTTGAATGCAATACTCATGTCGATTGATTTTATGTGTTGATAATATATGGGTTGTCTCTTCGGACCCGTTGTAGTATAAAACTTGTATTGTTTAATTGTGTGGTGATATATAAAACTTGTATTGTTTAACATTTGTGGTGATATTGTTTAAACGAGAGCATGTGGAGGATTTTATAAGAATAAGACCATACATTAATACTTGACCACAAGTTGTGGTTAGAGCTAGCATGCGCTAGTTGCCTAGTTGTGGAGACTAGAGCGCTAGCAATTGATGGCTAGCATGTTTGACAGGGTAGAATTATGATGAAGGTTGACTAGGATGTGATGTCAGATGATAGTTGATAATGCCGGTTTGTGGATATAATTACCTTTTAATATATTTCTCGTTCAAAACCTTTCTATAGTAATATATTGCTCATGCAAAACCTTTTTATTTGCTAGTTAAAACATTTTGATATCATTAAGTAACGACTTTAAAAAAAGGAATAAAAAAGGAATAATAGAGCACGAAATATTATTGGAAAAAGGAACACATAAAGTTTATTATTGAAAACCTATAGAACAAATTGAGGAGCATTTTGTAGAGATTATAGTTTGAGATAAATTTGTGGTTAAATTTTGAGAGAAACTACTGTGTAATCTTGTTTGATAGATTACAAGACAAATATATGATAAAATTGTAATCTTGTTTGATAGATTACAAGGCAAAATGACTATAGTGTAATCTTGTTTGATAGATTACAAGAAAAATTTGTGATTAAGTTGTAATCTTGTTTGATATATTACAAGACAAATTTGTGATTGACTATTGTGTAATCTTACAAGACAAGTTGTGAAGGAGATGTAACCTTGTTTGATAGATTACAAGGCAAATTTGTGATTAACTATTGTGTAATCTTGTTTGATAGATAACAAGATAATGTTGTGAAAACTATTTTGGAATCTTGTTTGATAGATTACGAGACAAATTTGTGACAAAATTTGTGTAATCTTGTTTTATAAATTATGAGATAAATTTGTGTCAAAGTTTGTAGAGACAATAGTAATCTTATTTGATATATTATGAGAAAAATTTGTGTCAAAATTTGTAGAGACTATAGTGTAATATTGTTTGATAGATTACGCGATAAATGTGTGGCAAAATTTGAGTAATATTGTTGATGGATTATGACAACTATAGTAGGATCTTGTTGATAGATCATAAGATAAAATTATGGTCCAAATTGTGAGAACTATAGAATAATCTTGTTGATAGATAAAGTGACAATATGGTGGAAAATATGGTGGAAAACTATCTAACTTGGGAAGAATGGATGAGGAATTCATTCTTGAGGAAAATATGGGATTCCCCTTTGTGTGTATTTATGTAGATTATATTGAAAACTACATGGTACTTTAGAAATGCATTTGATGATTCATTATGTGGAAACATGAGTGAATGTAGGAAGATTAGATGTGGAATCTAATATTGAAGATATTATAGGGTCCCTTGTATTTCAAAACCTTAGATAGCTTCCATTCCATTTTGGATTGAATGGATTAATGATATCTAGGTTTGAAGAATGAATACAAGATCCATTCGTGAGGAAACCATGAGGTTTCCTTCATTTTTAATTTATATGTATCCGGTAAACATTTAATTTAGGTGCTTCAATTGTAATGATGATCTGAAAATAGGAATGTGTGGAATTTTCCTATAACCAGGTATTTAATGATGGTTTGAAAAAATATCTTTAGAAAAATATTAATGAAATATGAGGATGCATATTTTGAGGTTGGGTTGTTTCCCTTCGGGGTTTTCCCAGGATAAACAATGTGTTATGGATATTTATTATGTGGATTAGAAATTCTTGATTTTAGCTTATAATATGGATGATTCATTTATATTCCATGAGTATAATATGATGCAATGATTTTTGTTAACAAGCAATGTTCAATAAATAAAATTGGTTTTTATGCATTCCACTACAATGCAAAGGATGATATTCGCACTTGATGACTAATGAAGCTTGTAATAGATGTTACATTTATCCTTCCATGAAATGTTTATCTAAATATGATGCAATGGCTTATGCTTTGATTCAACTAATGGTCTTGGAATGAATGAAGTAATCTTTATGCATTGATTAATAATGTATGTATGTTTTCTGTTGCAATAAAAATGAATGCTTATTCAAATAGAAAGTAATCTTATAATTGAATTATGATCTATTACTTAAGTGTGTAGATTCAATTAAAATTTCTAATTAAAGAAGAGAGAATCAATTAATAAACATCATGAAGGTATGTAAGGCTAGATAGGAGTTGGTCACTCCTATCACAAGAGTTGACACTGACCATGTCATAAATATCTTGGCTACTTACTACCCTTGATTGATGATAGCTTAAACATACTTAGCTATGAACTCTACATTGATGATAGATATGTTATGATAAAAAAATTCTCTCTCGAGATGGTTTGAAAATGAGGGTTGCTACAGTTGGTATCAGAGCCTAGGCTAACTAATGGATTCTAATGTTAGGTTTAGGCTAGCAAAAGTTTTAGGCATTGCTAAACATCTAGATTGTAAATTTATAACACTCAAAGGTGAATCCTTAACTAATACATACTTTGTAGAGAAAAAGCATGTGCTTGGAGGTCATTGATGTGCAAATCATTTTCTTCAATGCTTGTATTTTTGGCAAATCAGATTGGAATAATTAAAGGAGCCCTCCACATCTTGTGGGTCTTAAGGGGAGTACCTTAGAATTGCACTTGGCATCTGTGACTCTGAGCTAGGATCTTTCCTTAATTAGTATGGTAAAATCGAAAACAAGAGTTGCTAGAATTATATATGGAACAAACTCTAGGAAAAGGGTTATAAGCATTGAGATGAACAAATTTAATGAATGATCAAGTGGGGAAAACTTGGAATCCATCTCCCATTGTGGAGGTTAATGGTAAATTGAGCAAGTAAGGTATATGATAGACAGTAAGATGTCTATGTGGATCTGTTTGATGATCACATTAAATGCCCATCGTGCACATGGATCTAGTTAAGCATTGCATTTGATTGTTATTATATTTGTTGGCAATTTTGGGTTTGAGATCCTAGCTTCTTGTCTATGAGTTGTCATTGATGTCAAAAGGAAATGGCATTAATGTTAAGAGGATGTGTTGGATTCAAAGGTGGAAGATTCCAAGAGAATCCGGAGAGATTCCATTGGCAAGGGTTTTTCATTAAAACCAAGTTAAATGGTTTTTATTAAAACCAATGGAGGTTCTCTTTATTATTTATTTAATTATTATTTAAAAACCTTCAAGGTTTTAATTAATTAATTATTTAATTAATTAATGGAGAAATTATTTTTAATTTATTAAAAATACTTAAGGGTTTTTAAACCCTTTAGAAAACAAATTTTGATTAAATTTGAAATTACTTTTCTTTGCAGCCGACGTGTTCTAAAGTCCACGTATGGACTATAAATATGAGAAGGTTCCTAAGGTTAAACCTACTTGGAAAATCAAAGGCAATTAATTGGTTTGGCTGCGATCGAATGTTCTGTTTACGTTGCGAAAGAGGAGAGCTCGTGGTTTGAAAAGCTTTCGGAAAGCTTGACCGTTCATGTGGAAGGAAGTCCGTCTTGGACTTCATAAGCCCCTTGTGGACTAGTGGCAGCGAAGGCTGCATTTGGGCCTTGCATAGGCGGAGGTCTGCGTTTCGATCCCCACGGAGGGAGCTGTGCATGGATTAGTCACGTTTTTATTAAAACGTGTTTTGTGCTGCGAATTTCGGATTCTTCAAGGGCAGCCATTATAAGGTGTGATTATTTTCTTGATATGATTTTTGGCATTGTTTAGCATTGTTTAAAAGACATAGGAGAAATAAGGGGATATTTCTTTGGTTGTATTTTTGAGATTAGTCTTTTGCTATGCTAAATTTAAAAATGGAGATATAAGGTGTAAGTTTTGGTTGTTGTGTTTTTGGCTTCTTTGTTGGTTGTTTTTAAAGAAGAGGAGCTAAAAGGTGTATTAAGGAATTTTTTTATATATGCTCATTTATCTTGGTTCTAACCCTAACTTGGTTGGAAGTTTGAGGGTTGTGTGTGGTGATAGCTTTAAGGATCAATTTTCTTCTACTCCAAAAAGGTATGGGCACATTTTTCTTATGAGTATGATTGGTGTATGTTTTTCTGAAATAAGGTTGGAGTGAAAAGGTTTTCAACTAGGTTTCCTTTGGTTGGGTGTAAATCCTATTTTCTGGTTTGTTGAAGACTACTTATGCATTGTTATCCTTAAGGAGAGTTTTTGGTGAAATAATTTCTGGTTTGAGATAGTGGAAGCTTTGTGCACTAGGGTTTATATTTGTGAGTCTAGCTACTTGCATTGAGTTGGTGGAACCCTTGGTTGGCTGTTTTGAGTTTGATGGTTGAGTTGCTTCCATAGAGGTTGTTTGATCAAGTTATCGCTTTACTTGATTCATGATATTGGGCTTACTCCATTGAGTTGATTTGAGCAAGTTATTCTTTGCATTTGGTGATATTGTGTTGGTGGTTGTTTTGTTCAAATATCTTTGGAGGGAAAAGGATTTCTACTTGTTTCCTTTTCTTGTGATTATTGGTTGAATGCTTCAAGGTTGATGTTGAGTTGAATGGTGTTGGTTGACTAAACCTTGTTTGATGAGCATTGTTGTTGAAACCCTAATTGATGGTGAAAAGAACATGAGTATCATTGTTATGTGATTCTTTGCATAGTTGGCAATTGTTGGGGTTTCATGTTCTTGAAAGAAAACATTCTATCCTATCCATTTCAGATATTGAGTTGAGTTTTCAGATTTGAGATTGAGATTGAGCTGAGTTGATTTGAGTTGAGTTTTGATATTGGGATTTGAGTATAGAACATATTGAGTCTCTAACAATTCTCTTTATGCTTCTATGAGTTTGACAAATCACATTGGGTCTCTAAAAATTCACTTTGTGATTTCCTACTAAGAAAGTTTTTCTTGGTGAGCTTGCTTGAGTTTTTGGACGGAGTTCCGGTGGGGACTTGTGAGCGGTTTTTGACGAGGTTTCGGTGGGGACTTGTGAGCAGTTTTGGACGGAGTTCCGGTGGGGACTTGTGAGCAGTTTTGGACAGGTTTCGGTGGGGACTTGTGAGCAGATTTGGACAGGTCTAGCAGAGGACTTGTGAGCTGAGTTTGTTAGTTCTATTAGAGAACTTGAGGACAGAGGTGTATTGGTTCTATGAGAAGAACCTGAGGACAGATTTGGCAAGTCTTTGAGAAGGCTTGTATGCAGAGGATTGATTTGTTCAAGAGTTGGACAGATCTGACAGACAGAGGAAGACTCGTACTAGACCGACTGACTGTGTTTGGTATAGGTTGCTAAGTTGTTGTGGACGTGATCATAGAAGGAAAATGTTAGGCTAAGCATTGAGGATAGAAGGTCTTCAGTGGAAAGGAGTTCCATGTGCTGGCAAGAGGTAGAGGCAGTTGATCTTCTTAGGGATCATTTCCAGAGCAGAGGGGAAGGTATCTCCTTTGAGCAGAGGCTCATAAATTCTGATTGGGGGAAGGTATCTCCTTTGAGTAGAGGCTCATAAATTTTGATTGGGGGAAGGTATCTCCTTTGGGCCGAGGCTCATAAACATTGTAATTGGGAAGGATTCCAAAATAACTTTGAGATAACTTTTAGAGAAAAGTTTTGTGGACGTAGCCTAGCCATTCTAGGTGAACCACGTTAAAATTGGTGTCACTTTGTGGATGATATTGTGCATTGCTTTGATATTGCTTTGGGTATATTGCTTTATTGTTTTGAAGTATAAAGGAAAAAGTAAAAAGAGGTCTTATACTGTTCACCCCCCCTCTCAGTATAAGCTTGTGTTCTTCAATATTATCATAGAATAATGATTAATATTCAAAGAATACACCTAATCCTTGGTCCATTGGACCTAAAATGGAACTAGCTTAATGTTTGATTTAAGTTAGAAAGGGAAGATGGCGTTCCTAATCTTAACCGAATTAAGATAGGAGAATTCCCAACTATGTGGTATGAGGATTTACCACTGGTCTTATTATAAGAGGGGTGGCCACTCCGATGCCATGAGATAGACATTAACCACGTTGATTCTTGTGAAGTGCAAGCATTGGAATTACTTGGAAATTCATATTAAGAGAACCACATGGAGATTTTTCTAAAGTAACCCCTTGATCATAAACTTAGCTATATGAGATAAATATTCTTTAAGAATAGTTGACATGGAAATTAATCCTTTTGGTAAGTTTGGGAAGTAAGGGAATGGATCCCATTTGGAATTACAATTGTGATAATACCTTACAATGAGGCAAGAGGATGAAAATATATGGTGATCAACAAAATAATATTTTATATTATTGTATAGAGAGACTAAGTAGCCTCTTGAATACAATCATGGCCTTTAGCCAGAGAAAGGAGTTGAATATCCCAATAATGACGAAGGAAAGCAAGGATGGAGAAACTCCACATTTGAAAGCATGGTCAACACCCAAATGTCACCCATATGAAACAACACCAACCTCCTCAAGTATCTCGACTCCGCATAATAGTATGCCACCCAACCAACCAGATGATGGTCAAGTTTATTAGTCTGCTATACACTATTTAAATATGGGATTGCTCCACTACACAATGGATGTGGTATTATTGAAGAACATAAGCTTATACTGAGAGGGGGGGTGAACAATATAAGACCACTTTTTACTTTTTCTTTCCAAATCAATATTATGCAATGTGTAGATAGCAATATCAATAGCAGTAATCAAAGCAATGCACAAATCACCACACACAATAGAGACACCACAATTTACGTGGTTCACCCAATGTGGGCTACTCCATGAAGAAAATATTTCACTAAAATTTTCTCAATCAATCTCTTGGGAATCCTTCCCAATTACAATGTTTATGGACCTCTGTCCAAAGGAGACACCAATACCCTAAATCAAGTTCATGGATCTCTATCCACAGGAGAACTCCTTCTCCTCTGCTCTGGCTGGTGATCCTCTAGAAGACTACTGCCTCCACTACATTGGCTTGTGGATCTCTCTCCACTGAAGACTCTTGTCCCCACTCAGAAGACCTATCCTCACTGCCCTGGCTGATGGATCTCTATCCACTGGAGACTACTGTCCTCTCTACTCTGTCACCTCCAAAGCTCTATCTCTAATCTGCACTAAACATAGTCCTTCGGTCTAGCACAAATATACTCAACAAGTCCACATAGAACTTGCTCAAATATGCTCAACAAGTCCACACAGAACTTGCTCAAATATGCTCAACAAGTCCACACAAAAATTGCTCAAATCTGCTCAACAAGTCCACATAGAACTTGCTCAAATCTGCTCAACAAGTCCACACAGAACTTGCTCAAATATGCTCAACAAGTCCACACATAACTTGCTTAAATATGCTCAACAAGTCCACACAGAACTTGCTCAAATCTGCTCAACAAGTCCACACAGAACTTGCTTAAATATGCTCAACAAGTCCACACAGAACTTGCTTAAATATGCTCAACAAGTCCACACAGAACTTGCTCAAATCTGCTCAATAAGTCCACACAGAACTTACTCAAATATGCTCAACAGGTCCACATAGAACTTGCTCAAATCTGCTCAATAAGTCCACATAGAACTTGTCAAATATGCTCAATAAGTCCACACAGAACTTGCTCAAATCTGCTCAACAAGTCCACACATAACTTGTCCAAATCTCATAGAAACATAAAGAGAATTGTTAGAGACTCAATATGTTCTACACTCAATGCTCAATCACTTTCTTAACTCAAATCAGAATATAGAATAGTTTTTTTATGGAACTTGAACAATCACTTCATACATCCACTTGACTAGGCTCAATCAACTCTACTCAACCAATTACTCAAGAAACAACCCTTGCTCACAAACCCTAGTCCAAGCATGTAAACACCAACTCAAAATATTTCCAACAATGCTCAACAACAAATCTCACATAACAATGATACTCATGTTCTTTTCAAACCCTAGTTCAAGTTCTTCACACAATCCAATGGCTTCAAAAACAATGCTTATAAAACAATCTTCACATAAAAATGATACTCATGCTCTTTTCAAACCCTAGTTCAAGTTCTTTGCACAACAACTCACTTCAACAACAATGCTTATAAATCAATCTAAAAAAAAAGAAAAAATGCTTATAAATAATATTCACATAACAATGATACTCATGTTCTTTTCAAAACCCTAACTCAAGTTCTTCACACAACCAATGGCTTCAACAACAATGCTTATAAAACAAGGTTTTAATCACAACACTTAATTCTAGAAAACCTTGAAGCATTAACTCAAACACTTTCGAAAAGGAAACCCTAATCAAATCCTTTTCACTCCAAACTTTATTTTCTAGAAAGCCATTCAATCAACTCAACCAAGGAAGAATTTGCCCATACCTTTTTGCTTGACAAGGAGTAGACCACACAAATATGCCACACTCACAATTACTTCTTTGCCAATCTCAATAAGGGTTAGAAGATAATAGTTTTTCTCAAGGAAACACAATACAAAATGATATCAAAAAAAATACACCTTATCACTCCAACTTTAAAATAATATTCAACACCTTAACCATTACCCTCATAATAATCTCTTTGGCAAAAGTCCTTTTAAAAATAAAATCAACACTCTTAAAGTCTTACTCCTCAATATGCAAATATAATAATTAAGACTTTATTAAAAATAAAATCAAACTCCTTATAACTCCAAAAACCAATTTCCAACTAACACAACTTTCCACTAGCAATCCCTTTTAATTATTTCCAACTAGCAAACCTTTTAACTCCCCACTTTAGGCAACATTAAAAATAATTAAAAATTTAATTACCTTGCCCTTGGAGAGATTTGAACTCTCAACGTAGCCCACGACCAACGTCTTAGCCGTGGTTCCAACCGTCGCATGAGCTACGCGCTCGTTTGAGATAAAGGAAGCACCACGTGCTTCAAAATTATCCTCGCCTTGCGTTTTGCAAAACGTGTGCCTCGACTTTGGCACCTTGAACCCAACACAACTGCCAAGCACAGCCGTAGCGTTTCGAACGTTGGTCTCCTTGCGTCCAAGCACTCTAGCCACAGCCCTCTTGCCACTAGGCCAAGCTGCCCAGATGGCTCCCAACGAATATGCGCCCTTCGTTTTCTTTCTATTCATTGGCACATAAAACAAGAATTTCGCTAGTCCCTTTTCACGAGCTCGTTTTAAAACCAATTCGCATGTAATTTTTTGTTCGAGCAAGGATAAAAATTAATACCCCTTGGGCATAGCTTATATAGTAGTTTCCACCTTGATAGAATACGTTGGCGCTTTGAATTTCCTTTAACCCATGTGACGTCGACGCTTCGAATTACTCCCTTTAGACCATTGAACGTTGGCGCTTTAGACTGTTAATTTATAATTTATTTAAATTCTTTTGAATTTAAATATTATAAATTAATTATTTAACAAACCTTTTTATAAACTTGGCATAACTTGGTATAAAACTTTGGGTTTATTAAGTCCTTCCCATTGCATAACTTGATATAAGTAACATTTATTCATAAAATTTAAATTCACATTGAATTTAAATATTTTATAAAATAAATATTAAACCTCTTTTCAACTTTGCAATAAGCCTCCTTGGGTTTTTATGAAGACCCTTTTAACTTATGCTTCCATATACTACTAAGATATTATGGAGCCCTTTTGCCTTTAACTTCTGCACTGATTCTCTTGACCTTTGGCCTTCTTCCTGGATATCAAATGACAACCTTGACAACTTTGTTTCTTGACGAAGTCCTTGACATTAATGATGACTTCATCTGGTGACATCAATGACAAATTTGACTTAGGGACTCAAAATGTCCAACAATCTCCCCCTTTGTCATTGATGGCAACCCAAACTCTTTTTACCAAAACTTGACTTGCTTTTTGTCCTGCTCCCCCTGGGACATTGCTCTCCCTGGCTCAATGCTCTTTTCAAGTATCAAGTCTCTCCCCCTTACTCAAATCTCTCCCCCTTTGACATCAATGGCAAAGGGTCACCTTTGGGGCTCGGGGCTAAGAATGAGCCTCTTAGCTTAGCCCCTCCCCCACCTCCTTTTGAGGTGGTTAATTCTGGGGTGGGAGTATTTCTACTCCCAGAAGGCATTGTTCTTTACCTTTATCCTCTTTCCTTCTTATCTGAATTTTTTGATTCCTTTGATTGTTTCTATCCATGTCCATGTTCCTATCCATGTCAACATTCTTGTTCCTATTCATTCCTGTTCATATCCATGTTTCTGTTCCTATTCCTGTTCCTATCCATATTCCTGTTCATATCCATGTTCATGTTCTTATTCCTGTTCCTCCTTATTTCTGGAATGTCTGCTCTACACCACTTTGTTGTGTGACCATCATTATTGCACTTATAACACTTGATGTTATTATTCCTTGGAGGTGCAAATGTCTTAGGATTTCTCCTAGTGAAGCCATATCCTCTTTTGTCATGAACCTTGCAATTCATTGCCTTGTGACCAAACTGATTACATGAGTAGCAATACCCATGAAAAAGTTATATGTTCCCATATTCCTGTCTTTCATGTGTCCTACATTGTGAAGCCATGTGCCCAAACCTGTGACATGAAAAGCATCTTCCATTGAAGCCTCCTTGTCTTGACCTCATTGGTCTCCTATTCTGATTGTTGTTCCATATGTATCTTCTTTGTGCATTGTTCCTATTTTTGTTGAACTCTCTATTGTCCAACTCATCCTCTGATGTCTCACTTTCTTTTACACTGTATTCTTTTGAAGTATCTTCATCTGAAGTTTCTTCTCCTCCAAAACTTGAAGTTGACTCTCCTTCCCATTTCTTTTGAATCTGTTCAAATCCAAGACCTGTTTTGCTTGATGTAGTCTTTTGTGTCTTGATGAACTTATCCAAGTTCTTTGAGCTATTTTTAAACCCTTTCATCTTGATCTTGGAGTCCTCTAAATCTTCTTTTAGTAGTGCCACTTCTTGTGCTAACTTCTCACATTCCAAGATCTTTGCTTCTAACTTATCTTTGAACCTCTTTGCCTTAGCCTTTGATTTTTCTAAATCCTCTATGAGCAATCTTCTCTCTTCATCACATTCTTGAAACTAAATTTCAAGTTTAGAGTGTTGCTTCCTTACCTTATTTACCGTGTCAAGGGCATAGATAAGTTCTCCCTTTAGATCATAACCATCCTTTTCTGAATATTCCTCTATTTGTTTACCTTTGTCCACATCTTCATTTTATTTTGTCTTGTCTTCTATAGGATCACTTTCTTCTTCTTCTAAAGCCATTAGAAGATTTTCATCTGGTCCTTCAAGTGCATTCTCATATTCATCATCACTGAAACTATAACCATCCCTTGTACAATCATCTTCAAGATGTCCAAAGTTACCACATCTAAAACACTTGAGAATGATTGGAGTCCTTTTCTTAACTGGTTCTTTTTCTTCAATCATAAATAGGACTTCATCTCTATCATTGTCTGAAAAACTAGCATCACTATCACTTGAGTACTTACTTGCCTTATCCGCATAGTAGCTTCTCTTTTGCCTTTGAAAGAACTTCTTTCCTTGTCTGCTTTGTCCATCCTTGCTTTTCTTCTGGTGCTTATCCCGCCTATATCTTTCTGATTCCTTGTACCTGTGATCCTATTTTTCTTCACCATTGTTGTTCTTGGGTTCTTGACAATCTATTGCAAAATGTCCATACCTTCCACAATTGAAACATTTAACAGATTTTTTATCTCTAGATCTTCTATAGTCCTTATCTCTTCTACCATAGTTAGCTTCTTCATCACTAGATGACTCATTGCTTGATTTTGACTTCTTACCCTTTGTCTTATTGATTGCTTTGAATGTTGCTTCCTTCTGGGACATAGGATCTTTTGTTCTTATCTCAAATGTTGTGAGCATACCAAGCAACTTATCTCTTGTCAAAGTATCACCATCTATTGATACTTCTATAGCAGAAACCTGTTCACTAAATCTTTTTGGAAGAGATCTTAAGACTTTATCACAAACATCAGATTCATCAATCTTCATACCAAGTCCTCGCATATCATTAACAACCTCATCAATTTGAAGTAGATAAGCACTAATATTTTCCTCTTCGTTCATTCTTAATTCTTCAAGTTGTCTTTTGAGATTTGACATCTTTGCTTTCTTGACACTTTTATCTCCTTCATATATATTTTGCAATTTATCCCACATCTCTTTTGCAGTTTGACAATGCATAACTTTCATAGACTCTGTTCTACGCAAACCTCTCACAAGTGCATTCATTGCTTTTGAATTATAGTGCTGTAGAAGCTTACCTTCCTTATCTATAGGAGGATTGACTAAGGGATCATATCCAAATTCCATTGATTCCCAAATTTCATTGCCAAGTGCCATCAGGTAGATCTTCATCATCATACTCCAATACATATAGTCACTTCCATCAAATACTGGTGCTGAATTATTTGAGGACACTTCCTTAGGATCCATTGTGTTCTTGTTAGCCTTTCCTTCAAGCTGTTAAAATCTTTTGAAGGAACCCGCTTTGATACCAATTGAAGAACACAAGCTTATACTGAGAGGGGGGTGAATAATATAAGACCAATTTTTACTTTTCTTTCCAAATCAATATTAAGCAATGTGTAGATAGCAATATCAATAGCAGTAATCAAAGCAATGCACAAATCACCACACACAATAGAGACACCATAATTTACGTGGTTCACCCAATGTGGGCTACTCCACGGAGAAAATATTTCACTAAAATTTTCTCAATCAATCTCTTGGGAATCCTTCCCAATTACAATGTTTATGGACCTCTGTCCAAAGGAGACACCAATCCCCTAAATCAAGTTCATGGATCTCTATCCATAGGAGAACTCCTTCTCCTCTGCTCTGGTTGGTGATCCTCTAGAAGACTACTACCTCCACTACACTGGCTTGTGGATCTCTCTCCACTGAAGACTCTTGTCCCCACTCAGAAGACCTATCCTCACTACCATGGCTGATGGATCTCTATCCACTAGAGACTACTATCCTCTCTACTCTATCACCTCCAAAGCTCTATCTCTAATCTGCACTAAACATAGTCCTTTGGTCTAGCACAAATCTGCTCAACAAGTCCACACAAAACTTGTTCAAATATACTCAACAAGTCCACATAGAACTTGCTCAAATATGCTCAACAAGTCCACATAGAACTTGCTCAAATATTCTCAACAAGTCCACATAGAACTTGCTCAAATCTTCTCAACAAGTCCACACAGAACTTGCTCAAATATTCTCAACAAGTCCACATAGAACTTGCTTAAATCTGCTCAACAAGTCCACACATAACTTGCTCAAATATGCTCAATAAGTCCACATAGAACTTGCTCAAATATACTCAACAAGTCCACACAAAACTTGCTCCAATATGCTCAATAAGTCCACACAGAACTTACTCAAATCTGCTCAATAAGTCCACACAAAAACTTCTCAAATATGCTCAATAAGTCCACTCAAAACTTTCTCAAATATGCTCAATAAGTCCACATAGAACTTATTCAAATCTGCTCAACAAGTCCACATAAAACTTGTCCAAATCTCATAGAAACATAAAGAGAATTGTTAGAGACTCAATATGTTCTACACTCAATGCTCAATCACTTTCTTAACTCAAATCAAAATATAGAATAGTTTATTTTATGGAACTTGAACAATCACTTCATACATCCACTTGACTAGGCTCAATCAACTCTACTCAACCAATTACTCAAGAAACAACCCTTGCTCACAAACCCTAGTCCAAGCATGTAAACACCAACTCAAAATGTTTCCAACAATGCTCAACAACAAATCTCACATAACAATGATACTCATGTTCTTTTCAAACCCTAGTTCAAGTTCTTCACACAATCCAATGGCTTCAACAACAATGCTTATAAAACAATCTTCACATAACAATGATACTCATGCTCTTTTCAAACCCTAGTTCAAGTTCTTTGCACAACAACTCACTTCAACAACAATGCATATAAATCAATATTCACATAACAATGATACTCATGTTATTTTCAAAACCCTAACTCAAGTTCTTACACAACCAATGGCTTCAAAAACAATGCTTATAAATAAATCTTCACATAACAATGATACTCATGTTCTTTTCAAAACCCTAACTCAAGTTCTTCACACAACCAATGGCTTCAACAACAATGCTTATAAAACAAGGTTTTAATCACAACACTTAATTCCAGAAAACCTTGAAGCATTAACTCAAACACTTTCGAAAAGGAAACCCTAATCAAATCCTTTTCACTCCAAACTTTATTTTCTAGAAAGCCATTCAATCAACTCAACCAAGGAAGAATTTGCCCATACCTTTTGCTTGACAAGGAGTAGACCACACAAATCTGCCACACTCACAATTACTTCTTTGCCAATCTCAATAAGGGTTAGAAGATAATAGTTTTTCTCAAGGAAACACAATACAAAATGATATCAAACAAAATACACCTTATCACTCCAACTTTAAAATAATATTCAACACCTTAACCATTACCCTCATAATAATCTCTTTGGCAAAAGTCCTTTTTAAAAATAAAATCAACACTCTTAAAGTCTTACTCCTCAATATGCAAATATAATAATTAAGACTTTATTAAAAATAAAATCAAACTCCTTATAACTCCAAAACCAATTTCCAACTAACACAACTTTCCACTAGCAATCCCTTTTAATTATTTCCAACTAGCAAACCTTTTAACTCCCCACTTTAGGCAACATTAAAAATAATTAAAAATTTAATTACCTTACCCTTGGAGGGATTCGAACTCTCAACGCAGCCCATGACCAACGTCTTAGCCGTGGCTCCAACCGCCGCATGAGCTATGCGCTCGCTTGAGATATGGGAAGCACCACGTGCTTCAAAAATCCTTGCCTTACCTTCAGCAAAACATGCACCTCGACTTTGGCGCCTTCAACCCAACACAACTACCAAGCACAGCCGCAGTGTTTCGAACATTGGTATCCTTGCGTCTAAGCACTCTAGCCACAACCCTCTTGCCACTAGACAAAGCTGCCCGAATGGCTCCCAAACGGATCTTCACCCTTTGTTTTCTTGCTATTCACTGGCACACCAAACACGAATTTCATTGTCTTTTTCACGATCTCGTTTTAAAACCAATTCGTATGCTATTTTCCATTCGAGCAAGGATGAAAATTAATGCCCCTTGGGCATATTTTATATAGTAATTTTCCACCTTTTTTGAATACGTCGGTGCTTTGAATTTCCTTTAAACCATGTGACATCGATGCTTCGAATTTCCTTTAAACCATTGAACGTTGGCACTTTAGACTTTATTAATTTATAATTTATTTAAATTCTTTTGAATTTAAATATTATAAATTAATTATTTAAAAAACCTTTAGGCTTATAAATTTCTTCTCCTTGCATAACTTGGTATAAACCTTTGGGCTTATTAAGTCCTTCCCATTGCATAACTTGGTATAAGTAACATTTATTCATAAAATTTAAATTCACATTGAATTTAAATAATTTATGAAATAAATATTATATCTCTTTTTAACTTTTCAAAAATCTCCTTGGGTTTTTATGAAGACCCTTTTAACTTATGCTTCCATATACTACTAAGATATTATGGAGCCCTTTTTCCTTTAACTTCTGCACTGATTCTCTTGACCTTTGGTCTTCTTCCTGGATATCAAATGACAACCTTGACAACTTTGTTTCTTGATGAAGTCCTTGACATTAATGATGACTTCATCTGGTGACATCAATGACAACTTTGACTTAGGGACTCAAAATGTCCAACAATTATCATCCACACAGGATAATCTGGGGTTTAAACACAAATATCCCCTCTATATTATATCAAAAGGTAAAGGAGTTCCAATTTAAGAAATCAATCTGGGTAAACTTATAGAACCAGTGGATGTTTTGTCTTTGAAGAGTATGAGCCCACAAGAGAACCTCTTGGAGGATAAGAAATTCTGTAGGACTAGAGAATTGTTGTTAGGATATTTTTCATGGAGCAAGTATGATCATAGAATAAATAAATTATTTATTGAATTATAATGAATAATTAGGAGTAATTTATTGTATGAAGCAAGAACAACCATAGCTATTATTGAGTGAATGATGATGAATTAAGTTAGTGCAAAAATATAAAGGATTAACCAAAAATAACTTTGCATAACTGAAATCATTATAAAGTGCAATGTCTTGAGACAAAACTTTATGGACAAGCAAACGTGTTCTAGATGGTTGTCAAAAAAATATTAATTATCGAATTTGAAAATGGTATCGAAGGACTAAGTGCATAAATAATTGTGTAAAAAATCGACTGATGGAGTCATAAAAAGGGTAATGATGAGACATATTTCATGAGGTCATACTAATTGTTAGAATAGATATTACCTTATTTGGTAATACCCCTAGTCCTAGGTTAGTTTATTTTATCTTATATTAGCATATTATTTGTCGACTAGGCTAGATATTATTATTTTAATGGTAAGATATTGTTTCGCTATTTCTAAATCTTTGCCGTCCTATCGTCCTAAATATCCTAAGGATTTACATTGTATATAACTCCTAGCATTTCAATAATGATTCATCGATTATTCAACTTCGATAATATGGTATCAGAGTGGTGCAGCGGATGTGGTAGATGTTAGAATAAATATTACCTTATTTGGTAATCCCCCTAGTCCTAGGTTAGTTTATTTTATCCTAGATTAGCATATTATTTGTCGGTTAGGCTAGATATTATTAGTTTTATGACAAGATATTATTTTGCTATTTTTAAAGCATATTTGTCGTCCTGTTGTCCTAAATATCCTAAGGACATACATTGTATATAACTCCTAGCATTTCAATAATGATTCATCGATTATTTAGCTATGATAATATGGTATTAAAGCGCAGCTATCAGTAGATCCGCTTGTGAGATGGCGATCGTATTTGATTAATTATCTTGCGATCTGAAAACCAAGCTACAAAATGGACTGGATCCAAGTGTGAATGATACCCATAGACATGGACCAGTTCACGACTACAACCGATGTTAAGTTGTGAACTCTCTTGTTGGGCAACTATTGATCTGAAGTCGAGAGAAGCAGATTGACAGATCTGCTTGAGGCGATATGAATCTAATTAATTTGACAGGACCCATGAACAACCTATTAGCTGACGGGATAACCTATTAGCTTAGGGACCCTGACTGACATTCTAGACTGACTGATCCAACGGGACCTGTAAACAACCTATTGGATGACAGGATGACACTAACACCTATGACATGGTGCTCAGGATAGGCTGACGGGATGACCCTAACACCTGTGACGTGGTGCTCAGGGACCCTGAATGACATTCTAGACTGCTAGCGAAAAATATTGTAGGACTCCTACGTGGAGGTGACCCCTTGGACCTAAGCTAATGCAGACCTACTGGATTGGACTATGGGTGTCATTCTATATTGATAGTGGATAATATCGTAGGAATCATACGTGGAGGTGACCCCTTGGACCTAAGATGGCACAAACCTACTAGATTGGACTGTGGGCCAAGCTGATGTGGCCAAGGAAGGACCCGAACATGGCCAGTAGCTAACGCATCAGTGGACCAACATGGATTTGGGTGACGAACGTGGCAGACAAACCTGGGATAAACCTAACATGGGAGCGAGAGATTTTACAAGCACACAAGTCGAGGGTGAAATAACCTGATGACTATTATGACTTGGCGGCTTACAAAAGTCTTGGAGTGAGGCTAGACTATCATGAGGTAGTCATACATTTATGTGTGAAGGCATTGTTTTAAGCCACATAATATCCCTTGCACCCCGCATGTGGGAGAAATGTGCACACTTTATATTTAGGCTTAGACGTAGTTCATAAGCGAAAGATGAATTTCTCAATCATAAGTTCATGCTCATTTTTTTAAAATTGTAGGTGATCCAGAAGAGCTTGATTGCATCTGGTTTAGGAAGAGAGAACTTCGTTGCAGCGTCACGCAGATCCAACAAGCCACTTTTGCAACCACAACTAGTAGATGAATTGAAGGAGAACGTACACATTCGGAGGATCGATTTCAACTAGATACAAAAAAAAATGATTGGCGATAATAAAATCCATAGAAAGTCTTGCTGTTGGAACTATTGCTCCATGTCCAATTCGCACTTACCTCATAGGTGTACAAATTTATTTGCAGACGAAGATAGATCATAGTTGTAGCCCGAAAATCTATTGGCATCTCATGGACTGTGGAAAGCTGCTGTTAAAGACTGATTTGTGGAAATTCAATCTAATTTGGAAGCTCTCATCTGCAACTTGGAGGCAATAAAGCTGCCATGAGTGATTTATCACCTAGTTGAAGGAGATCATGCAGACACAGCCGCACCAAAACTTTTGCAGTTGTTGCAGCACCATGTGATTATTTACCAATGATCCACCTCCTGGAAAAGATCACGAATGTCTTTGAGTGTAGGTGAATATGATCTGATCAACCGATGAAGAACCAATGATTTGTAGTGGTGCAGTAAAGACCTTGGCTATAAATTGAATATCGAAGGGCAGAAGCGCAACAGACGCAGGTTCTGTTTGCAATTGAAGGAAACCCCACCATAGCATTTTTAGGTAAATGATCACCATCATTTTGCAGCTCCCATAGGATACCACCTGTGTTTGCATCAACTAAGGTAGTGTTCTACGAACCTGAACCTGCGCTAGAGGAGAGCATGCAGTAGACTTTGTTTCATGCTAAGGCCGTTCACGTAAGCATATCGAACGTAGAATAATTCATCACGAAGCGCATCCAAGAATCACCGCTGATGGAGAAGTCTCACCATGAAGATACACATTTTAAAGAGCCACTATGGAAAACCACTATCTAGAGAGAACCACTCGGAGAGCACCACCATGAGTGGAGGAAAAGCTATGGAGCTGATAGAGCCACCTCAGGCGCATCTAGACGGAGCTAAAGATCTTTTTTTGCTCTCCATTACTCACAGGCTGAGGTAGCCCGAATGATATACATGTCTGTTGCTAAGCACGAGGTGGGAAGATCTATTCCCATGGGTACAAAAATTCTTCTTTTTCATAAGGTCGGCCAAGGTAACCTTAGGTATTTGTTTTGCCAACTTTATTATAAGTTTTTCAATTTTTTTTAATAATTTTTTTTTTTTTGTTTTAAAATCAATTTTATTGATTTTTTAACAACATTATGTTATTATTAATTAAATCTTTTGATTGAATTTTTTATTTTGCAATAAAAACAAGTAAAAAAAAAAGGTTGTTTGCAAGTTTTGCAAATTTTGTCAAAACACTAAGTTGCTTACTTGGCAACATTTGAGTGCATTTTGCCATATTGTTTAAGAGGTAAATATTGTAATAGTGTTTTGAGGCAAATTTTTGAGCTGCCGCTCGCCAACTTACGATGAGAAGCTATTGAAGCATTACCTAGGAGGTAAGCTTTGAAAATATTGTACAAGCCCAAGAGGCTTTATAGTTGCATTATTTTTGCACTAAGGGGGATAACACTTTTCTCCATCCCAAAATTTTCTGCCTTAAGGGGGGATAAATTTTTCTCCACCATCTCCTATTTTGCAAATAGGGAGGATATTGTAATTTTGCAAAAAAAAGGGGAAAGACTTATAAGGGTGAATTTTTGGCAGTGATCGACACCTTAGTCACATTATTTTTTGCAAAATTTCATTGTAAAGGTGCATTTTTGGCAGAGACCAACACCTTTAAAAATGGGCAGATCAAAGAAAAAGCAAGCACCTAAACAACCTGATAATATTGTTACATCAATTAAAAATATTTATTTTCCACCAGAGATGGATAGGCTAGATTTTTATGAGGAGGGCACATTTCTCACACTAAACAATGGTTTAGTAGCCCTCGATGATTCTGAGTCTTGTAAAGACCTTCAGACAAATGGTGCTCGACTCACTATTGGCGTTATAAGGGGTATATACCTATTATTTTTTGCACTTGACCGTGGCCAACGTAAAGTAAAAGGGGAAATAAATGAGGAAACAAAGGTCAAACCCGTAATGGTCGATGCTTTTTGTGACACAAGTGACCTTCAACCTATTGTGGCGAATGCTTGTTATGACACATGTGACCTTGAGCCCAATATGGCCAATGCTTGTTGTGATACAGGCAACCTCCTAACTTCAATGGTAGATATCAGTTGTTGTACATGTGATCTCATTTCAGTAGCAAATTTTTCTTGTGAAACTTGTGAATTAAAAATTGAACCTCCTCAAAAAGAGCTCCATAATATCATCAATAGCAACAAATGCAATATTGTTAAAAGTATTGATGAAGATGATAAAATTGAGTGTTTTGAACAACACACCAAAGGATTTTGTTCCAATCTGATTAAGAGAATGGGATTCAATGGTGAGAGATTAGGTAAACAGGAACAAGGCATTAAAACTCCTATAATGCTAAATGTCAGGGCAAAGAATGAAGGCCTTGGCTATACTAGACATGCAAGTACCAGTAATTCCATGTTTGTAAAACCTGAATCTCCTCCAACTCCTAAAAAGTATTATTAGAATCATTGTGGAAAGATAGGACATGTTGCAGCTAGATGTTGGAAATTACATCCTTGTGATTCATGTGGACATACAAATCATTCCTCTTCCAGTTGTTGGTACAAAGTGAAATTGGCCAACAAGGTTCATATTGATTGTGGATAGACAAATCACACACAATGGACCATGATGAAAGCAATGTTGTATGGTTTCTACCAAAAAGGTAAAACCTATGGTAGACCTCGAGGCAAATCCAGTGACAGACCGAGTGGCAGTCCCAGAGGCAATGACCCATAGACAGACCCAGAGACAAAGTTTTAGAGGCATATCTACAGGCAGATCCAGAGGCAATGATCTATAGGTAGATTCATAGGTAGATCCCGAGATAGACCCATAGGTACACATCCAAAGGTATGCTTAGAGCCAGATCCAGAGCCAAAGACAAAGCACGAGCCATCATTCTTTCATTTCTCTTCTTCTTCTTCATTGTATTGGGGCAGTTATATACTCTATACAAATATTGTTGTATAGGAGGATGCATATGTATTACCAAAATAATGTAATAAGAGGGGATGTTAGAATATATATTACCTTATTTGGTAATACCCCTAGTCCTAGGTTAGTTTATTTTATCCTAGATTATCATATTATTTGTCGACTAGGCTAGATATTATTATTTTGACAATTAGATATTGTTTCGCTATTTCTAAAGCATCTTTTCTGTCATGCCATCCTAAATATCCTAAGGAATTACATTGTATATAACTCCTAGAATTTCAATAATGATTCATCGATTATTTAGCTTTGATAATACTAAGAAAGCAAACAATAAAGTCTCAAGAGCATTGAAAAATGAAGGCATTAGTACCTCAAAAACTAAAGTGGAGTAATGAACTCTTGTATTAAGATAAAATTCGTGAAAGAGGATCAATGTACGATCAAATATTGATTGATACACCATAAATCGATAATTGGTGATAACTGAAGAAGCGATATTTTGCAAGTTTTTTTGAAAGAGTGATATTTTCCTCAAAGAAAAATTCAACTTTTTGAGCTACCCATGAAGTACAATGTGATGTTGTCATTGCTGATTATGGGTGTAAGTTCTATAATAAGCCTTGTGATCATTTTGCTTCTACTTACCAACTTGCTAATACATACACTACGAATTAGAAAATGGCTTTCAATGGTGTCAGATCAGTTCAAGGAGGTGTTGGTCCGACTTTTATACACACCCTGTGAAGAATGAGCATAAAACTCTGATAACACTTATACGGGATAAATCCCACTCACTTTAGGATCTAGCTGGTTATCCAAGGTGTGAGTTACAGAGTCGGGTCGAATGTCAATTCACTCTTTTTCGCTTCTGGAATAGTTTTCAATATGGACTGTCTGTTACCTTACAACGGGCTCACTGAACTTGTTCAAAGAATGTTCAGAAGTTGTCACTTGTTGACAATCGGATTTAAAATTAATTCTTTGATCTAGCTCTTATGGGTCAGCAGATTTAAATAAAAGACAAATTTAAAAGAAAATAAAAATGGATCATTTCACGGTAAAACAAAGAGGGTAGGGTAAGGCAGAAAGAGAAGTTTATCAAACTTAACTGTAAAACCAAAACTACCAATTTTATTTATACTATCAGCTTCACAACAGAACAAATCAAAGAAGAAAGTGTCCAGATTTCTAAGATCACTTTCTACTAAGAGCATAAGGCAGAGATGGAACAGATCTAACAGAAAATTATAAACCGAAGGGAAGTCGGTTAAAATTGATATCTTTCACCCGGCAACCTAGCTCGCACAGTGAGGACAGAGCAATTAGAACAGGCCTGAACCTTAAATCTGTAATTTTCCCTAGCATACAATAGAACAAATGAAGCCCAACAACATATTTAATCTTGATAACACAGATTCACAGCATATATTTAATAAACTTTAAAGAAACGGATAACAAAAGAAGATGAACTTATCACAATCTGCAAAAGATTAGGCTCCTGGCCATGCTATCACAGAAAACAAAAGCACATCAACTCCAAGTCCAGAAATAAAGTATTTAACAAGATTTGCAAGAAATTGCTTCAATAGCCTTTTATTTCTAAGTTTTCGCCTCCTGCGATTACATTGAGAAGAAGTATTTATAGACTCAGGACAGACCCTGATCTTTTTAGAAATATCTTCTTCTCCAACCGTAAATCTTATCATCTTAAACCCTAGGACCCGGGTTTTACAATATAAAGCCATTTAAAACAAAGTCTTGATAAAACTTAACCACTCTGCAACTCAGTGCAGTCACTTGCCATAAATGGAGAAGATAGAATTCGAATGCCACTTGCATTCACCCGCAACTGTGAGTAAATGCCCTCATTAATTCCCTGGGTAATTTGGATGAGTCACCACTTTCCTGACATTTCATCTCCGCAGAGCCATCCCTGAGTTGAAAATCTCTGCAAGCCATTAATTCTGCCATAAATTTTCATTAAATGCATCCATCGGCAAATTTCGATAACTGAGTGTAGATATTTTCATTTTTCGGCCAATTCCCGACATACTCCATTAAATGGGCAGCTGCTTAGTCACCGTAAAGTCTCTTTGCGGCCAGATCTGTAAAATTTGGATGAAACAACAATTTTTGGCATCTCTCATTTCAATATGGCTGTCTTTGATTAATTTGCACTTAACTTTGTCTTTATGGCCATTTCTCCGTTATCATGTAAGTGCCAGATGGCTTCTTGCATGAAAGAACAAACAAGGATTAGTATTTTAAAATTATTAAATCAAAACCTTTATTAAATATTGAAGCCCTAAAGTTTACTTGCATGTCGGCTCTCGATATCTCGCTTGTTTGACACGTGTCGCAAAATCGTGACACGTGTCCATTTCAGCTGTCTTTTCATTCTGGCTCTTTTTTGTCCAAGTCGCGAAAATGCGACATGTCGCGATTTCGCGACATGTCGCGAAATCGCGACATCCTCAGCGTCGTGCAACTTTTTGCTCCACAGGCCGCGAAAACGCGACATGTCACGAAATCGTGACCCTTCCTGCACCTCTGCAACCCTTCTCCGCAACGTCGCGATTTCGCGACATTCACCTTGCCTTAGCTGTTTTCTTCCTGCTTGCCGCAAAACCGTGACATGTCGCGATTTCGCGACATGTCGCGAAATCGCGACTCGCTTTTGCCTTGGCTTGCTTTTGGTTTTGCTTTGCCAGGCTTTACCTTGCCTTACTTTTTCATGTCGCGAAATCACGACACCCACCTTCTTGCCTTCCTTGTCACGATTTCATGACACTTCCTCTTCTTTCTCTCATGTCGCGATTTCGCGACACCTTTATACTTCACTTCTCTTCAACATTGTCACGATTTCGTGACATCTCATGCCTTAGCCAATTTTGAACTTTGATTTCTCTTTGCCTTGGACCCGTCACGATTTCGCGACATGTCACGAAATCGCGACGTCCATACGCCTCAATTTCTTGATTCTGTCACGATTTGCGACTTTCATCCTTTCCAATCACGTCACGATTTCGTGACAATCCTTTATGCCTTAGTCATTTTTCCTCCACCCGAAACGCGACATGTCATTTCTCTCTCACACGTCGCGATTTCACGACACCTTCCAAAATACATGTCACGATTTCTGACCTTCCAAAATGACATGTCACGATTTCATGACGTTCCGTACAATCTGGCTTTCTCTCTCCAAAACTGTAGCGATTTCGTGACATTTCCAAAAATGGAAATGTCGCGATATCATGACATTTCCAAAAATGGAAGTGTCACGATTTCGCTACGTTTTTCTGACTTAGCGGATTTTCTGAAACCTGTCGCGATTTCGTGACATTTCCAAAAATGGAAGTGTCGCGATTTCGCGACTTTGCCAAAAATGGAAAGTTTTGATTTTCAATGAATTTATCTATCTGGAATCTGCATTTTTTTATACCGGTGAAAGATTTTCTTTAATCAGCAATGATTCTAACATGTGAAAAATGAATTCTGGAATAAATCAAAGCCAGATGCAAATAAAAGCACAACTTGAAAAAGGAGGCAAGCAAATTTGGAATTAAAACCTGAAAAACATCAAGAGGGTCCTTACTGCAAAAATGAAAGCTCAAAATTTTCAAAGGATGGAAATTCATTTTTCAATGGGGGTGTGTTGCTTCTCAACAAATGGCGATATCTGCGGGTAAAATAGTAGCATTATTTTAGAACCCAGGACTCTAGTTTCAAAACAACATAGACCATGTATCAAGCCTTGCCACAGATATTCTTCAAAATAAATTGACTACTAACTGATAGTTGTTAAAATTTCCCAAGGACATACTAGGCTGAATCATTTAAGGAAGATTTCTGATGTGCAATTACAAGCGTATAAAACTTTCTTCAAGAATGACTGGATCGAATGTTGAACTCTGGATTGATCAGCTTTTCTAGATTGTAAAAAGGGGAAACCGAGTAGAGCTCTGTTTACTAGTTTAGCCTTTTACATCCCCGACAGAGTTACCCTTTAGATTTACACGACCCAAATTTACAACTGTAAGGTAGAATCTACAACTTGGTAGAAGAAAAACATCTTTTGAAGTCTTGGCTGCCTCTTTCATTATATAACTCTTTTTCTTTTTTTCTTTTATCTTTTTTTTTTTATATATATATTGGAAATAATAGAGTGCCAATTTCATGCTGCCTGCTCAACTTTCATCTCTTTCTTTTGAAATACATCAACATCTGAAAAGCCTTAGAAAGAATAACAATTTTCTTTTAATATTTCATCAATCTGGAACTGCTTCAACCTGGGCACTGATAGCCTCTGTGGATACTCAAATAATTACATGAATCATAGTCCCCTCTTATAACCAACTTTTCTTGGATTCCCTGGGAGTTTCTCCAGCCAAACAACATAGCAGTTTCTTTATAATTAAAACAACTGTGGCAAGCAAGACACAAAATCCAATCATCCTTCCACCGTTGTTCTGACTAAAAAAATAGTTCCACTATTCAGTTCAAACAGACTATCTCACAATTATGATAATGAACACTGGATTCTGGACTCAGAATGAAACAATTTTTAGAAGGCTGACTTTTTTATTGATGCTCAAGCAAAGGTTAAAGAACAGAATCTTAAAAGCTAGAGAACTTTGTACAGACTTCCAAGGATAAACACAGGCCTTTAAGAACAAAATAAAAATAAAACTGCATAGACTTTAAAATAAAACTATACCAAATAAAATAAACAAAATAAAACTGTACAGGCACCAAAGGAAATGAAATAAAATAAGACTGTAGAGCTATTTACAAAGGAAATAAACTGCACAGACCTTAAATAAAAATAAAATACAGAACTTTAAAATAAAACAACACTGTACAGACAACAAAGGAAATAAAATACATAAATGTACAGACCTAAAAGGAAGGACATAGAGTGTACAGACCTTAAACAACAAACAAAATAAAACTGCACAGACAATTAAAATTAAACTAAAATAAAACAACACTATTATAATTTAAAATAAACTAACTGTACATTTAATTTAAATAAAACAACTAAAATAAAACTAAAAAACTGCAGAGTTATTTACAATGTATACACATGTTACAACTTCTTTGTGACTCATTCAAATGATACATTGGATGGAACAGCCGAGAAATAATGTTTTAAGTATTGACCATTAACGAGGAGGTCCAGAAAATTACCATCAAGGTCTTGTAAACGGAATGCATTATTACCCAGAATCTCAGCAATTTGGTACGGGCCTATCCACAGTGGCTGCAACTTTGTATGCTTACCCTTCTTTTCATGGGCCTTGTCCCATAGAAGCACCAGGTCTGCCGATCTGAAAGCTTTCACTTTGGCCCTCTTGTCAAACCAGCGCTTGACGGTTTCTTGGTGCCGATTGAAGTGTTCCAGGGCTTGGAGTCTTTCATCCTGCAAATTAGTTAGATCTAAAACACGAGCCTCTGCATCAGCTTGATCCTCAAAATAGTCTAAGACAAATTGGTAAGTAGGTAATTTCAGAGAGATGGGAACAATTGGCTGGGTACCATACAGCAAAGCAAAAGGGGAAGTTTTAAGAGCCACTTTATATTTTATCCGGTCAGCCCAAAGTGCATATTTCAATAATGTATGCCATTGCTCGGGTTTGTCTGCATATGATTTCTTAATGGCATTCATTAAATTCTTATTTGTGGACTCACCAAATCCATTGCCTTGGGGATAATAGTTGGATGAAAATCTGATAACTATCCCCATCCGGTATGCCCATTCTCGCAAACTCCAATGATTGGAAGGCTGGTCCATTATCACACACCAAATTCAGAGGAACCCCAAACCTAGTTATGACATTTGACTCTAGAAATTCTATCACTTCATGAGCTGTACTTCTTGTGGTGGCTGTTGCTTCGACCCATCTTGTGCAGTAATCAGTAGCTGTTAGAACATACTTATGCCCTGCTGAAGAATTTGGATTAATCACTCCCACAAAATCAAGTCCCCATTGCATGAAAGGTTTATTTATTACAACAGGTTGCAATGGTAGAGCCCGGTTGGCCTCTTTGGCTGCAAAAGTTTGGCACTGATGGCAGGTTCTCACATGCTGATGGGCATCTTTAAATAGTGTAGGCCAGTAATAGCCTGCTCTCAATATTTTATGCGCAGTAGCAGATCCTGATGAATGCCCTGCCCCTAACTTTTCATGAAAACTGGACATGACTTCATTGACTTCACTCCGAGAAATGCATCTCAAGAAAATGCCAGCATAATTCTCTCTGTACAAATTACCTGCTTTGAGGAGATAATGAGCAGCTTTCAGTTTTAATGCTCTCCTTTGGGTTCTATTCAAGTGAGACGGGCAAACTCCAAATTGCAGCAGATGAATAATATCTCCATACCAGCCATCAGATTCAGAATTTAACTGATTAACTTCTTCCCGTACAGGTACTTCGGCAATGTGTCGGGACAAACCAAGTCCTCTGATCAATTTTGCAGGCCGAATCTCTAAGTCATACTCTTGCAGCCTTGTAACCCAATTACCTCTTAGTTCACCCAACTCATTCTGACTTAATAGGTATTTAACAGCTGGGTCTGGAACTATAGCATGAATTCTGCTTCTTAGTATGTAGTGCCTGAACTGCTTAACCGCTCTCACCAAGGCATAAGCTTGTTTGTCTAAACGAGAATATTTCAGCTCAGCCCCTTTTAAATTGGTACTCTTGAAAGCAATTGGATGTTCTCCGGTTTCTCTCCGTTGGGTCAGAACTGCAGCAAGTGTGTGTTCAGAAGAAAAGGTGTACAGATAAAAATCTGCACTGAAATCTGGGCTTACCAGAACTGGTGCTTGTTTGATGGCTGTCTTGATTTCTTGGAAGGCTGTTTTAGCTTCTGTGGTCCAGACAATCTGAGCAGTTTGCTTTAGCATGTCATTCATTGGCTTGACTATCTCTGCAAAACCGGAGATGAACTTCCTGACAAAGTTAATTTTTCCAAAGAAGGACCTCAACTCTTTCTTGGAGTTGGGAAATGGTATGCCGGATATGGCTTCAACTCTGTCCGGATCCATGGAAATGCCATCTTTTGTGACCAAGTGCCCAAGGAGCTTTCCTTCTGTTACACCAAAAATGCACTTCTTCGGATTCAAAGAAATGCCGAACTCCCTGCATTTGTTAAACACAGACTCCAAGTGTTTTACATGGTCAAACCGAGATTTAGAGAAGACTGTTAAATCATCCATGTAAACAACAATACATTTACCCATAAGGCCCTTGAAAGCATGATCCATTGCTCGTTGAAATGTAGCTCCGACATTTATTAATCCAAATGGCATCCTCTTGTAAGCAAAAGTTCCCCACTTAGTTGTGAAAGCAGTTTTCATTCCTGTCTTCCTTCTCAACCAATATCTGATTATACCCTGAGAAACCATCCAGGAAAGACATCATCTCCGAACCATTGACAATCTGCAACACCTCATCCATAGAAGGCAGAGGATAATTATCTTTCTCAGATGCCTTGTTCAAATTTCTAAAATCCACACACAGGCGGATCTCTCCATTTTTCTTTCTGACTGGCACCAGATTGGCCACCCAAGTAGAATGCCTGATGGGAAAAATAATGGCGGCACTCAATAGTTTTTCTACCTCTTTCTGGATGAGGGGCTCTAACAGAGCATTGACATGCCTCTGTTTTTGCCGAAAAGGTTTGCAAAATTCTTTTAAAGGTATAATATGAGTGTAAACTTTAGGATCAAATACCTTTAAGTCTTTGTATGACCAGGCCATAACATCCTTGGACCTGTGAAGAAAATCAATCATACTTCTTTTTATTTCTGGATCACAGTTCTTAGCCAACTTGATGTGCCTGGGATCTTCTTCAGTCCCTATGTTCAGGTTTTCAGTCTCACTGTCTGTGGCACCCACATAATCCTCAGAATTCACCTTTTGCTTGATTTTGTCAACATCAAAGAGCCGCTCCAGCTCCACCATCCCTTTTGGAATTCTGTTGTCTTTCAACCTCATTATTCCCCTGTCATCATCTAACTGCTCCAGCAGAGTATCCCTTTGGCCCTCATCGATTATAGCATTTTCAAATGTGTTAGTACTCTGCAAAAAGTTTACAATCTGTTGATCATCAGAGAAAACCTGAAAATTATCTATATTATTTGGGACTGAAGGACAAGGGACTAACTCAATTGAAAACTTGTTCCATTTAAATTCTTCCAATGGTTTTAAACTTGCGGCTGAAGAAGCCAAGACATCTGCATGTGAATTCTCGCTCTCTGGGTATGTGTGTCAGATTAAAAGCATCAAAGTCTTCTACAAGATCCCAAGCCCGATGTTTGTATCCTTTTAAATAAGATGCTTTACACTGGAATTTACCCTTGACTTGATTTGCCACCAATTCCGAATCAGTAAAAACTTGAATATTTCTTGCTCCTTTGTCCAAAGCAAATTTCAAACCTAATACCAGAGCTTCATACTCTGCTAAATTATTTGTACAAGGGAACTGTAGGCGGTAAGACATAAAATATGTCTGACTTTCAAGCCCTTTAAGGACTGCCCCTGTTCCAGAACCCTATTTAGATCTAGCCCCATCCACATGAAGTGTCCAGACTTCATTACTATGAACAGGATGGGCTTTATTAAACTTCTTAATTTGCCCCGTTGTTAAATTGTAAACTCCAATATCTACCTCTCGCAATATTTACAGTCTCATTCTCTGCATTGTATTCCGTAATTGTATGCTTGTACCTGGGTTCTCTTTCAACCCGTAATTGATTTGCCACTCCTTTCCATGGCAACCACATGTGTGAAAAATCTGTTGCCAAGTATCCGTTCAGAGATCTCGACCAATCCCTGCTCAAAAGCATCCCGTACCCCACGGGGATATCCACAACCTGAATTTCAATTTTATGTTGAGCCCTTGGCTCAGATGCTAATTGGATATGAATATTTTGAAGTTCTCCAACTACTTTAACCTCTGATTTGTCTAATTGGACAACTCTCCTTTCAGACTTCATTGGGGTCAGACCCAACTGCTGACAAATGGCCAAAGGCATAACATTAGCAGATGCACCCGAATCTACCAAACAATTGTGTAAGTTCTTCCCAAAAATACGAACAATCAATAAAAAGGGGGGAACTTCAGTTTTCTCTTTGTACATGGCTACATTGGCATTTGCTATTTTCTTTCCTTTGTCCACAGGTTTAGTAGTAGGGCCGGAGTATGTTTTTATCAAGGTTGTCCTCTCTCGCTTTGAAATCTGGGCCAACTCATGAAGAGTAATGTTGGCCTTGATCTTTTTCATATCCTCCACTATGTTATATCCTTTATTAAGTGGAGGGACAAAAGCATCTGGTCCTCTCAGATTTCCTCCCTTTGGTGGAGATGGATTATTGCTTGGAGAGGGGTCTGGAGGAACATTGTGAGAGTTGTCCGGAGGGGTTGATGTAGTATTAGGCTCCGGATTCCTGTTTCTCAGGTTGTAGTTATCCCTTCTATACTGTTGGAAAGCCTGCACCTCATCCATAGGCATTTCAACTACATTCTCAGATTCATCCGAGAAAGTGAAAGAATCCAAGACCATAGCTGCACTGTGGCCGGATGAACTTGGGCCATCAGCAGTTCTTTGATTTTCAGGAGAGATCAAATCCCCAGACAAAGCTTCAAATGCATTACAAAATTCCAGACAATCCAACTCCCCATGCTGAGAAGTGGCATGTATTCTGCACCAGTTAGGTAGAGCTAAATCGCAAATATTCACATCATGGCCTTTACCCTTGTAATCTTTATTAGGTTCATATGGGGGCCGGTTGAATCTGTTCGGTTGATATGAATACCTGTTTGAGTTGTCCCCAGTAGAAACTTGCCTTTTAAAACTCAAAAAATCATTGGCCAGCTTCTGAACTATCTTTGAGACTTCTTCAACTCTTGCATTGTCAGCCTCTTTGCCTGGGTTCTGTACATTCTCAACAGGTGCTACAGCCAATGGATTTGCTGATGGTAGAGTCTGACAAACTGGCAACATCATCTGATGTGGTATGGGATTGAACACAGGGGCAGCTTGTGTAACCAGAGGAATTTGCTGAGCATTTAAAGGTTGGGGTCCCAACTGTCTTTCCAGAATCAAAGCTTCTTTATAAGCTTCTGTCAAATTAGTAACAGTGGGATCTCTCTTCAAGAAGACAGAGGTCATTGGATCCAGAGAGTTTCTAAAGATCTCTAATGCCAGGTCTGCATTCGGTACATAATACCCAGTAAGTCTACCATAAGCTTTCTGGAATCTAACATTATAAGATCTGATAGATTCACTTAATTCTCTTTTGATACCAGAAAACTGCTGGTACAATATACTAGGATCTATCACTTCACCGAACTGTGACACAAAAACTTTTTCTAAGTCATTCCAATTGGTGACAGAATCATTAGTAAGATTTAGAAACCAGTCATAAGCTCCCTCCTGGAGAGTGAACGGGAACAATCTGCAGGCAACATCTTCATGTTGTACATTTAATAATTTCAAAGCATTCTTGAATGCAACCAAATGTTCTTCTGCAGTTCTTGTCCCATCATGTTTATATCTGGGGAGATATCTTTTCGGATTTTTAGGCAGGTCATGGGCTATACCCGAAATATTCAAAGTAGTGGAACCCAACCAATTTGCCATTACTACTTGGTTGACGGTGATATTCTGAGTTGTGGTTGGAGTAACTATCAATGGTGATAAAACTGTTTGAGACAGAGACTTGGCCCTTCTGAGGCTACTTCTTCTCGGAGTTTCTAATTCGGGCACAAGGAGCTCTCCAACTCTAGGGTGGGACCTTGTTACCCCGTATGTAGAATCCAGCTTTTCACAAGCACTTACAAACTTACAATCCTTAACAGAGTACTGAACTTGAGGTCTTCTTTTCGGCAATTTTAAAATATTGTACTGACAACTTACAATACTGATCGGATTTCAATAGGCCCTCCTTCTAGCGCCATTTTTAAATGTTGGTCCGACTTTTATACACACCCTATGAAGAATGAGCATAAAACTCTGATAACACTTATACGGGATAAATCCCACTCACTTTAGGATCTAGCTGGTTATCCAAGGTGTGAGTTACAGAGTCGGGTCGAATGTCAATTCACTCTTTTCTGCTTCTAGAATAGTTTTCAATATGGACTGTCTGTTACCTTACAACGGGCTCACTGAACTTGTTCAGTAATGTTTAGAAGTTGTCACTTGTTGACAATCAGATTTAAAATTAATTCTTTGATCTAGCTCTTATGGGTCAGTAGATTTAAATAAAAGACAAATTTAAAAGAAAATAAAAATGGATCATTTCACGGTAAAACAAAGAGGGTAGGGTAAGGCAGAAAGAGAAGTTTATCAAACTTAACTATAAAACAAAACTACCAATTTTATTTATACTATCAGCTTCACAACAGAACAAATCAAAGAAGAAAGTGTCCAGCTTTCTAAGATCACTTTCTACTAAGAGCATAAGGCAGAGATGGAACAGATCTAACAGAAAATTATAAACCGAAGGGAAGTCGGTTAAAATTGATATCTTTCACCGGCAGCCTAGCTCGCACAGTGAGGACAGAGCAATTAGAACAGGCCTGAACCTTAAATCTATAATTTTCCCTAGCATACAATAGAACAAATGAAGCCCAACAACATATTTAATCTTGATAACACAGATTCACAACATATATTTAATAAACTTTAAAGAAACGGATAACAAAAGAAGATGAACTTATCACAATCTGAAAAAGATTAGGCTCCTGGCCATGCTATCACAGAAAACAAAAGCACATCAACTCCAAGTCCAGAAATAAAGTATTTAACAAAATTTGCAAGAAATTGCTTCAATAGCCTTTTATTTCTAAGTTTCCGCCTCCTGCGATTACATTGAGAAGAAGTATTTATAGACTCAGGACAGACCCTGATCTTTTCAGAAATATCTTCTTCTCAAACCGTAAATCTTATCATCTTAAACCCTAGGACCCGGGTTTTACAATATAAAGCCATTTAAAACAAAGTCTGGATAAAACTTAACCATTCTGCAACTCAATGCAGTCACTTGCCATAAATGGAGAAGATAGAATTCGAATGCCACTTGCATTCACCCGCAACTGTGAGTAAATGCCCTCATTAATTCCCTCAGAAATTTGGATGAGTCACCACTTCTCTGACATTTCATCTCCGCAGAGCCATCCCTGAGTTGAAAATCTCTCGCAAGCCATTAATTCTGCCATAAATTTTCATTAAATGCATCCATCGGCAAATTTCGGTAACGGTGTGTAGATATTTTCATTTTTCGGCCAATTCCCGACATACTCCATTAAATGGGCAGCTGCTTAGTCACCGTAAAGTCTCTTTGCGGCCAGATCTGTAAAATTTGGATGAAACAACAATTTTCGGCATCTCTCATTTCAATATGGCTGTCTTTGATTAATTTGCACTTAACTTTGTCTTTATGGCCATTTCTCCGTTATCATGTAAGTGCCAGATGGCTTCCTGCATGAAAGACAAACAAGGATTAGTATTTTAAAATTATTAAATCAAAACCTTAAATATTAAAAGATGAAGCCCTAAAGTTTACTTGCATGTCGGCTCTCGATACTCGCTGTTGACACGTGTCGCAAAATCGTGACACGTGTCCATTTTCAGTTGTCTTTTCATTCTGCTCTGTTTTCCTGTCAAAGTCACGAAAATGCGACATGTCACGAAATCGTGACATCCTCAGCGTCGTGCAACTTTTCGCTCCACAGGCCGCGAAAACGCGACATGTCACGAAATCGCGACCCTTCCTGCACCTCTGCAACCCTTCTCCGCCGCGTCGCGATTTCGCGACATGCACCTTGCCTTAGCTATTTTCTTCCTGCTTGGCCGCAAAATCGCGACATGTCACGATTTCATGACATGTCGCGAAATCGCGACCTGCTTTTGCCTTGGCTTGCTTTTGGTTTTGCTTTGTCAGGCTTTACCTTGCCTTACTTTCTGGCACGTCGCGAAATCACGACGTCGCGATTTCGCGACACCCAGCCTTGACCTTGCCTTATCGCCATTGTGTCGCGATTTCGCGACACTTTCCCTACTTCCTTTGCTTCCTGACGTCGCTGTCACGATTTCGTGACACCTTTAACTTCACTTCTCTTCAACTTTCTGATTTCGCGACGTCTAAATCTGACATTTCATGCCTTAGCCAATTTTTCACTTTGATTTCTCTTTGCCTTGGACCCGTCGCGATTTCGTGACATGTCACGAAATCGCGACGATCCGTACGCCTCGGACTTTCTTGAATGTCACGATTTCACGACTTCTCTCCCCTTCGCCAACGACATGTCGCGATTTCGTGACAATTTTATGCCTTAGTCATTTTTCCTCCACCAAAATGCGACATGTCTTCTCTCTCCAACATGTCGCGATTTCGCGACACCTTCCATAATGTCACGATTTCCCCTTCCATAATGTCACGATTTCCTACCTTCCAAAATGATGTCACGATTTCGCGACGTTCCGTACGATCTGGCTTTCTCTCTCCAAAACTGTAGCGATTTCGTGACATTTCCAAAAATGGAAAGTGTCGCGATATCGTGACATTTCCAAAAATGGAAGTGTCACGATTTCGCTACGTTTTTCTGACTTGGCGGATTTTCTAAAACCTGTCGCGATTTCGTGACATTTCCAAAAATGGAAGTGTCGCGATTTCGCGACTTTGCCAAAAATGGAAAGTTTTGATTTTCAATGAATTTATCTATCTGGAATCTGCATTTTTTCCTACCGGTGAAAGATTTTCTTTAATCAGCAATGATTCTAACATGTGAAAAATGAACTCTGGAATAAATCAAAGCCAGATGCAAGAATAAAAGCACAACTTGAAAAAGAAAGAGGCAAGAAAAATTTGGAATTAAAACCTGAAAATCATCAAGAGGGTCCCTACCTGCAAAATGAAAGCTCAAAGTTTTCAAAGGATGGAAATTCATTTTTCAGTGGGGGTGTGTTGCTTCTCAACAAATGGCGATATCTGCAGGGTAAAATAGTAGCATTATTTTAGAACCCAGGACTCTAGTTTCAAAACAACATAGACCATGTATCTTGCCTTGCCACAGATATTCTTCAAAATAAATTGACTACTAACTGATAGTTGTTAAAATTTCCCAAGGACATACTAGGCTGAATCATTTAAGGAAGATTTCTGATGTGCAATTACAAGCGTATAAAACTTTCTTCAAGAATGACTGGATCGAATGTTGAACTCTGGATTGATCAGCTTTTCTAGATTGTAAAAAGGGGAAACCGAGTAGAGCTCTGTTTACTAGTTTAGCCTTTTACAGCCCCGACAGAGTTACCCTTTAGATTTACACGACCCAGATTTACAACTGTAAGGTAGAATCTACAACTTGGTAGAAGAAAAACATCTTTTGAAGTCTTGGCTGCCTCTTTCATTATATAACTCTTTTTTTTTTCTTTTTATCTTTTTTTTTTTTATATATATATATATATTGGAAATAACAGAGTGCCAATTTCATGCTGTCTTGCTCAACTTTCATCTCTTTCTTTTGAAATACATCAACATCTGAAAAGCCTTAGAAAGAATAACAATTTTCTTTTAATATTTCATCAATCTGGAACTGCTTCAGCCTGGGGACTGATAGCCTCTGTGGATACTCAAATAATTACATGAATCATAGTCCCCTCTTATAACCAACTTTTCTTGGATTCCCGGGAGTTTCTCCAACCAAACAACATAGCGGTTTCTTTATAATTAAAACAACCGTGGCAAGCAAGACACAAAATCCAATCATCCTTCCACTGTTGTTCGACTAAAAAAATAGTTCCACTCATTCAGTTCAAACAGACTATCTCACAATTATGATAATGAACACTGGATTTTGGACTCAGAATGAAACAATTTTTAGAAGGTCGACTTTTCTATTGATGCTCAGGCAAAGGTTAAAGAATAGAATTTTAAAAGCCAAAGAACTTTGTACAGACTTCCAAGGATAGACACAGGCCTTTAAAAACAAAATAAAAATAAAATTGCACAGACTTTAAAATAAAACTGTACAGGCAACAAAGAAAACAAAACAAAAAACAAAAAAACCCACCAAAGGAAATGAAATAAAATAAGACTGCAGAGCTATTTACAAAGGAAATAAACTGCATAGACCTTAAATAAAAATAAAATACAAAACTTTAAAATAAAACAACACTGCACAGACAACAAAGGAAATAGAATACATAAATGTACAGACAAAGGAAACACAAGTACGACCTTAAACAACAAACAAAATAAAACTACACAGACAATTAAAATTAAATAAAATAAAACAACACCACACAATTAAGACTAAAACTAAAAAAACAAAACAAAAAAAAACTAAAACAACAAAAAAAACAAAAACACTAAAATAAACTAAAAACGCAGAGTTATTTACAATGTATACACATGTTACAACTTCTTTGTGACTCATTCAAATGATACATTGGATGGAACAACCGAGAAATAATGTTTTAAGTATTGACCATTAACAGGGAGGTCCAAAAAATTACCATCAAGGTCTTGTAAACGAAATGCATTATTACCCAGAATCTCAGCAATTTGGTACGGGCCTATCCACAGTGGCTGCAACTTTGTATGCTTACCCTTCTTCTCATGGGCCTTGTCCCATAGAAGCACCAGTGCCGCGAGTCTGAAAGCTTTCACTTTGGCCCTCTTGTCAAACCAGCGCTTGACGGTTTCTTGGTGCCGATTGAAGTGTTCCAGGGCTTGGAGTCTTTCATCCTGCAAATTAGTTAGATCTAAAACACGGGCTTCTGCATCCGCTTGATCCTCAAAATAGTCTAAGACAAATTGGTAAGTAGGTAATTTCCAGAGAGATGGGAACAATTGGCTGGGTACCATACAACAAAGCAAAAGGGGAAGTTTTAAGAGCCACTTTATATTTTATCCGGTCAGCCCAAAGTGCATATTTCAATAATGTATGCCACTGCCTGGGTTTGTCTGTTGTAGATTTCTTAATGGCATTCATTAAATTCTTATTTGTGGACTCAACCAGTCCATTGCCTTGGGGATAATAGTTGGATGAAAATCGGATAACTATCCCCATCTGGTATGCCCATTCTGCAAACTCCAATGATTGGAAGGGTGGTCCATTATCACACACCAAATTCAGAGGAACCCCAAACCTAGTCATGACATTTGACTCTAGAAATTCAATCACTTCATGAGTTATACTTCTTGTGGTGGTCGTTGCTTCGACCCATCTTGTGCGATGAATCGGTAGTCGTTAGAACATACTTATGCCCTGCTAAAGAATTTGGATTAATCACTCCCACAAAATCAAGTCCCCATTGCATGAAAGGTTTATTTATTACAACAAGGTTGCAATGGTAGAGCCCGGTTGGCCTCTTTGGCTGCAAAAGTTTGGCACTGATGGCAGGTTCTCACATGCTGATGGGCATCTTTAAATAGTGTAGGCCAATAATAGCTTGCTCTCAATATTTTATGCGCGATAGCGAGATCCCGATGAATGCCCCGCCCCTAACTTTTCATGAAAACTGGACATGACTTCATTGACTTCACTCCGAGAAATGCATCTCAAGAAAATGCCGACATAATTCTCTCTCGTACAAATTACCCGCTTTGAGGAGATAATGAGCAGCTTTCAGTTTTAATGCTCTCCTTTGGGTTCTATTCAAGTGAGACGGGCAAACTCCAAATTGCAGCAGATGAATAATATCTCCATACCAGTCATCAGATTCAGAATTTAACTGATTAACTTCTTCCCGTATAGGTACTTCGGCAATGTGTCGGGACAAACCAAGTCCTCTGATCAATTTTGCGGGCCGAATCTCTAAGTCATACTCTTGCAGCCTTGTAACCCAATTACCCCTCAGTTCACCCAACTCATTTTGACTTAATAGGTATTTAACAGCTGGGTCTGGAACTATAGCATGAATTCTGCTTCTTAGTATGTAGTGCCTGAACTGCTTAATTGCTCTCACCAAGGCATAAGCTTGTTTGTCTAAACGAGAATATTTCAGCTCAGCCCCTTTTAAATTGGTACTCTTGAAAGCAATTGGATGTTCTCCGGTTTCCCTCCGTTGGGTCAGAACTCGCAGCAAGTGTGTGTTCAGAAGAAAAGGTGTACAGATAAAAATCTGCACTGAAATCTGGGCTTACCAGAACTGGTGCTTGTTTGATGGCTGTCTTGATTTCTTGGAAGGCTGTTTTAGCTTCTGTGGTCCAGACAATCTGAGCAGTTTGCTTTAGCATGTCATTCATTGGCTTGACTATCTCTGCAAAACCGGAGATGAACTTCCTGACAAAGTTAATTTTTCCAAAGAAGGACCTCAAATCTTTCTTAGAATTGGGAAATGGTATGCCGGATATGGATTCAAGTGGCATGTATTCTGAGAAGTGGCATGTATTCTGCACCAGTTAGGCAGAACTAAATCGCAAATATTCACATCATGGCCTTTGCCTTTGTAATATTTATTAGGTTCATATGAGGGCCGGTTGAATCTGTTCGGTTGATATGAATACCTGTTGTTGTCCCCAGTAGAAACTTGCCTTTTAAAACTCAAAAAATCATTGGCAAATTTTTGAACTATTTTCGAGACTTCTTCAACTCTTGCATTGTCAGCCTCTTTGCCTGGGTTCTGTACATTCTCAACAGGTGCTACAGCCAATGGATTTCTTTGGTGGTAGAGTCTAACAAACTGGCAACATCATCCGATGTGGTATAGGATTGAACACAGGGGCAAATTGTGTGACCAGAGGAACTTGATGAGCATTTAAAGGCTAGGGTCCCAACTGTCTTTCCAGAATCAAAGCTTCTTTATAAGCTTCTGTCAAATTAGTAACGAGTGGGATCTCTCTTCAAGAAGACAGAGGTCATTGGATCCAGAGAGTTTCTAAAAATCTCTAATGCCAGGTCTGCATTCGGTACATAATAGCAAGTAAGTCTACCATAAGCTTTCTGGAATCTAACATTATAGGATCTGATAGATTCACTTAATTCTCTTTTGATACCAAAAAATTGTTGGTACAATATACTAGGATCTATCACTTCACCGAACTGTGACACAAAAACTTTTTCTAAGTCATTCCAGCTGGTGACAGAATCATTAGTAAGATTTAGAAACCAGTCATATGCTCCCTCTTGGAGAGTGAATGGGAACAATCTGCAGGCAACATCCTCATGCTGTACATTTAATAGTTTCAAAGCATTCTTGAATGCAACCAAATGTTCTTCTGCAGTTCTTGTCCCATCATGTTTATATCTGGGGAGATATCTTTTTGGATTTTTGGGCAGGTCATGGGCTACACCTGGAATATTCAAAGCAGTGGAACCCAGCAAATTTGCCATTCCTACTTGGCTGACGGTGATATTCTGAGTTGTGGTTGGGGTAACTATCAGTGGTGATAAAAATTTTTGAGACAGAGACTTGGCCCTTCTGAGGCTACTTCTTCTCGGAGTTTCTAATTCAGGCACAAGGAGCTCTCCGGCTCTGGGGTGGGACCTTGTTACCCTGTATGTAGAATCCAGATTTTCACAAGCACTTACAAACTTACAATCCTTAACAGAGTACTGAACTTGAGGTCTTCTTTTCTAGCAATCTTAAAATATTTTACTGACAATTTACAATACTGATCGGATTTCAGTAGGCCCTCCTTCTAGCGCCATTTTTAAATGTTGGTCCGACTTTTATACACACCCCGTGAAGAATGAGCATGAAACTCTGATAACATTTATACGGGATAAATCCCACTCAATTTAGGATCTGACTGGCTATCCAAGGTGCAAGTTACAGAGTTGGGTCGAATGTCAATTCACTCTTTTTTGCTTCTGGAATAGTCTTCAATATGGACTGTCGGTTACCTTACAACGGGCTCACTGAACTTGTTCAGTAATGTTTAGAAGTTGTCACTTGTTGACAATCAGATTTAAAATTGATTCTTTGATCTAGCTCTTATGGGTCAGCAGATTTAAATAAAAGACAAATTTAAAAGAAAATAAAAATGGGTCATTTCACGATAAAACAAAGAGAGTAGGGTAGGGCAAAAAGAGAAGTCTATCAAACTTAACTATAAAACCTAAACTACCAATTTTATCTATACTATTAGCTTCAGAACAGAACAAATCAAAGAAGAAAGTGTCCAGCTTTCTAAGATCACTTTCTACTAAGAGCATAAGGCAGGGATAGAACAGATCTAATAGAAAATTATAAACCGAAGGGAAGTCGGTTAAAATTGATATCTTTCATCGGCGACCCTAGCTCGCACAGTGAGGACAGAGCAATTAGAACAGGCCTGAACCTTAAATCTGTAATTTTCCTTAGCATACAATAGAACAAATGAAGCCCAACAACATATTTAATCTTGATAACACGGATTCACGACATATATTTAATAAACTTTAAAGAAACGGATAACAAAAGAAGATGAACTTATCACAATCTGCAAAAGATTAGGCTCCTGGCCATGCTATCACAGAGAACAAAAGCACATCAACTCTAAGTCCAGAAATAAAGTATTTAACAAAATTTACAAGAAATTGCTTTAATAGCCTTTTATTTCTAAGTTTCCGCCCCCTGCGATTACATTGAGAAGTATTTATAGACTCAGGACAGACCCTAATCTTTTTAGAAATATCTTCCTCTCCAACCGTAAATTTTATCATCTTAAACCCTAGGACCCGAGTTTTACAATATAAGCCCATTTAAAACAAAGTCTTGATAAAACTTAACCACTCTGCAACTCAATGCAGTCACTTGCCATAAATGGAGAAAATAGAATTCGAATGCCACTTGCATTCACCCGCAACTGTGAGTAAATGCCCTCATTAATTCCCTCAAAAATTTGGATGAGTCACCACTTTCTTGACATTTCATCTCTGCAGAGCCATCCCTGAGTTGAAAATCTCTGCAAGCTATTAATTCTGCCATAAATTTTCATTAAATGCATCCATCGGCAAATTCTGGTAACGATGTGCAGATATTTTCATTTTTCAACCAATTCTCGACATGCTCCATTAAATGGGTAGCTGCTTAGTCACCGTAAAGTCTCTTTGCGGCCAGATCTGTAAATTTTGGATGAAACATCAATTTTCGGCATCTTTCATTTCAATATGGCCATCTTTGGTTAATTTGCACTTATCTTTGCTTTATGGCCATTTCTCTGCTATCATGTAAGTGCCAGATGGCTTCCTGCATGAAAGACAAACAAGGATTAGCATTTTAAAATTATTAAATCAAAAGCTTAAATATTAAATTGAAGCCCTAAAGTATATTTGCATGTCGGCCTGATCTGCTTTGAAATGTGTCGCAAAATCGCGACACATGTTCGTTTCCAGATGTCTTTTCATTCTGCTCTGTTTTCCTATCAAAGTCGCGAAAATGCGACATTTCGCAATTTCGCGACATCCTCAGCGTCGTGCAACTTTTCGCTCCATAGGCCGCGAAAACGTGACATGTCGTGAAATCGCGACCCTTCCTGCACCTCTGCAACCCTTCTCTGCCGCGTCGCGATTTCGCGACGTCGCGATTTCGCGACATGCACCTTGCCTTAGCTATTTTCTTCCTGCTTGGCCGCGAAACAACGACATGTCGCGATTTCACGACATGTCGCGAAATCGTGACCTGCTTTTGCCTTGGCTTGCTTTTGGTTTTGCTTTGCCGGGCTTTACCTTGCCTTACTTTCTGGCGTGTCGCGATTTCGCGACGTCGCGAAATCGCGACGTCGCAATTTCACGACACCCAGCCTTGACCTTGCCTTACTGCCTTGGGGTGTCGTAATTTCCTGACACCCAACTTTGCCCCTGGTACTTCCTTTGCTTCCCTCTGGCGTCGGCGTGTCACGATTTCATGACACCTTTATACTTGCAGCTTGCTCTTCGAACTTTGTCACGATTTCGTGACATCTCCATGCCTTAGCCGATTTTGAACTTTGATTTCTCTTTCCAGACTTCCTTGCCTTGGACCCATCATGATTTCATGACATGTCGCAAAATCCCGACGGTCCGTATGCCTCGGGTAACTTTCTTGATTCGTGTCGTGATTTCGCGACACCTTCCGGTCTCGGGCCCCTTCTGCCAACTGCGTCGCGATTTCGCGACAATTTTATGCCTTAGTCATTTTTAACTTTGGCAGCCGCCAAAACGCGACATGCTTTCTCTCTCCAGGCCCGTCGCGATTTCGCGACACCTTCCAAAAATGGAAAGTGTCACGATTTCGTGACCCTTCCAAAAATGGAAGTGTCGCGATTTCGCGACGTTCCGTACGTTCTGGCTTTCTCTCTCCAAAACTGTAGCGATTTCACGACATTTCCAAAAATGGAAATGTCACGATATCACGACATTTCCAAAAATGGAAGTGTCGCGATTTCGCTACATTTTTCTGACTTGGCGGATTTTTCGAAACCTGTCGCGATTTCGCGACATTTCCAAAAATGGAAGTGTCGCGATTTCGCTACTTTGCCAAAAATGGAAAGTTTTGATTTTCAATGAATTTATCTATCTGGAATCTGCATTTTTTTATACCGGTGAAAGATTTCATTTAATCAGCAATGATCTTAACATGTGAAAAATGAACTCTGAAATAAATCAAATCCAGATGCAAAATAAAAGCACAACTTGAAAAAGGAGGCAAGCAAATTTGGAATTAAAACCTGAAAAAAATCAAGAGGGTCCTTATTGCAAAATGAAAGCTCAATTTTTTCAAAGGATGGAAATTCATTTTTCAGTGGGGGTGTGTTGCTTCTCAACAGGAGGCAATACAAAGAAAGATGTAAATATGGAAGGAGCTAGGAGAGCAGTTGAAGAAACAATAGAGGTTATTGGTATTAAAGAGGAGCTTCCTAGACAAAGGGAGCCAGTACAGCTGTTGGGAACACAACGGTTGGATCAAGAAGGCATATGGGAACTAGAAGTAATGAGGCTAGAGGCTAAAAGAGATGCTGCTATAGTAGAGCAGGAAAGGCTCAAACTAGATATAGCCCAAAGAAATAATTGGAGAGCAATAGAAATGGTAACTTTATACACAAAAAATGCACAACTACATCAGATAAGGGATGAATACAATGCTGCATTCATGACTGCATATTTTGATGCATTGGTGAGCCATGGTTTGTTCATCCCATCTCAACTAGCTGTTAGAGCACAATGTGGGTGAGGGAGAACCAATCGAGTAGCTCAAAAAACAACTCAGGGTAGGGGTCGGGCGGTCTCCAGAGTAGTTGCTCCAGCAACTTCTAAGATAGAAGGATTAGGTCCAACTCCAAATGATGAAAGGATGGAATGACAACAACAGTAAAAGCTTATCATGATGTATGGATAAAAAGCCATAATATGTGTACTACAAGGATACATGCTGTGTATTCCAATAGGCTGTACTCATGTAGCCCAAAAATATATATTTCCATATATGTGTAATATTTGAAGAAATATTTATAAAATAAATGAGTTGGATTATTTTAGCTTTAATAATCTATTGTAATATGAATACTCCATGGGAAATTTTTGTGAGAATAGATAATATTGATTGCATTTCATTAAGTGTTAGATCGGATGATCCCAATGCTTGAATCTTCTTGCTTTATTATGATATTCTGGGTTCCAATAGCAGGTTAGCTTTTGGAAGGTCCTACGAAAGAAAGCTTGGACTGATTATCTTATCCAAGGAGGTAAAATTCTGAATACTTGAGGGATTATTCGTAGTAAACCTTTTGCAAAGTGTGGAATGCCTTGGAAAGAATGAAGAAGAAAATCGAGATGTAACTATGTGGTTCCAACCAACTTAATTAAAGAGAGATGGGAATTTTATTCTTAATTGAAAATAATATTAATGAGTAGGAATAGAGAGGTAATTTTTATTCTTAGTTAATATTGGAAAGTTAATCTTAATGGAAAATTTTAGACATGGAAATTCTACTCTTAGTTAAGGTTAAAATATTTAATCTATTCTTAAGAGGATTCTGGGAATATCTCTTGAAATGACACCTTACATAGTGTAAGTGTGGTCATAGATATTATCTGTGGGTGGTAATATATTTGGAATGAAACATTACAAGCAGTAAGTGAGACCATTGTTAGGGAAAGTATGTCACAACCCTCCCTTGGAATTCCCATTTATGATGTAGATTGTCATATTTTGTAGAGGTAAATATGAGCAATAGTCAATTATCATTAATATATTGAGTATGGTTTTGCTAATGATTTGTGTATTTCAGGTATTTTTGAAGGTGGCAAGGAAAATAATCACCAAAGATCAAAATGTTTGATCATTCTAGCAAAAGACTCATCAATGGAGAAGGATGTCAATAATTGATAATAATTTTGATTTTAAACTAACCTAATTGTTTTACTACCTAGTTGATATTTATTTTTATCATTTTGTTGTTACAAAAATGAAATAAAAAGGAAATTAGGAAAAAGAACTTCTAGAAGAGGTACAAAATTAGGCCAATTTCTAGAAGTAGTAGAAAAATTAAGCCAAGTTCTGGAAAGGAAGAAAATGGAGCCAAAATTGTGGGCTGGTTTCTAGAAAAAGAAAACCATGTGTATTTTAGTCTTCCTATGGTTGAATTTACTCCATCTTAGATCCTTCCATCTGTATTCCTCCATGTATGACTCTTGAATAATAATACAAAAGTCTATAAAACCCTATATATAACTAAGGAAGGGATATCTAGGAAGGCAAACATGAAAGGAGAAAACTTGGGGATAAACATGAAAGAGAAATATTTTGGAGCCTGAGAAGAAGAAATTAGAGGAACTTTACTATATTGGAGCATAAGGTTAGCTACTCTTATTTTTATCACTTTGAATAGAGTTTGGTCTATGCTTGATTACTCAAAAAAATTATGTGGCAAGCTCTAATATCTTGCAAAACTTATAGTATTAAGTTTTCTTGTAGTACCTAATTAATTTAATCTCTGTCATAGAAATTTTTTTGATCTATCACATTTTGTGTTCAAACAATATATCTCATTGTGACTTATTATAGCTGTGAATTCAAGGACTATGTAATATCTTGTGCATACCTCAATTTTAGACCTCGGCTCCATATTTGAGCATATCTGGACTTGAATAAGGTCTAAGAATTGTTGTATGATTTATATTAAAAGATATTTAGAACTAGGGAGGCCATATGTTATATTCACCATATTGAAGACTTGAATACTGTAATCGTCACTGACCCAAATCACCACCACCACCAACGGAGCTTATATGGCCACCGCTTGGTGGTTATTTCTATTAATATGTAAAAGCACTTTTATTATGTATTAAACCCATCGTATAGTGAATGTGGTATCTTAATTTGATGCCTAATAATTTGGTGTGCTCAGTAATCTAACCGTCCTTCGGGCGTCATCTCATTTTGTTAGCTTTAACACTAGATGATAAGCGTAGGTCATAGTATATATGAATGAATCTTTTATGTTATGCAAAATAATTTGAAATATGCAATTAAACCCTCCACTTGTAGGTTATATGATATTTGATTCAAGAACCCTTGTTTGATGCCCTTCTATTGAATAGTGCAGTACAATCACACTTCGAAGTGTAGATTCAACTAAAACTAGTAACATTGCTTTGGAAATATTTTGTGATATTTTCAAAAGTATTTGGAGTCTTTCAAAAATATTTTTGGCCTCTCTGATGCTCTGTCTATGTGGTCGAGTTGTTTTGGATTCGTGTCCAAATTAGCACAGGAAAAATATATACAAAGGACCTCCTGCACATATTTCCCACATGGGAAGTGTTCGGGACAAAGTATAGTGTAAAATGAGCTTCACTTCCTTGTATTGTCAATCACCAAATGATGGTCGAGGAAACCATCCACTTGGGGGTTAAGCAAACGCCATTGATCGACACACTTCCCTTGGTTTGCAGTCCATAGTTGATAGTTGTATCCGATTTTGATTGGTTTCTTCAAACTCGGATAAAGCACCCCTTATATACTATGTATTAGAAATAATCCCACATACCTTTTGAGGAAGTAATGGGATAGTTTATAATGGAGAAAGCTCCATTAAATAATTGATCACCAAATGGTGGTTATGGTGAACAACAAATTATGGTCAATCTAGTATCGATTAGAGAGATGGATGGTTGTTGAATGCAATACTCTTATCAATCGATTTCATGTATTGATAATAGATGGGTTGTCTCTTTGAACCCATTGTAGTGTAAAACTTGTATTGTTTAATTGTGTGGTGATATATATATTCCACATGCTCCACATGGGAGCATGTGGAGGCTTTTATAATAATAAGACCATACATTAATACTCTTTTTACAAGATGTGGTTGGGGCTAGCATGCGCTAGCCACCTAGTCGTGGAGACTAGGGCGCTTGCAGTTGATGGCTAGCATTTTTGACAAGGTATAATTTTGACAAAGGTTGACTAGGATGTGATGTCAGATGACAGTTGACTATACCGATCTATGGATATAATTACATTTTAATATATTTCTCATTCAAAACCTTTTTATTTTGTAGTTAAAACCTTTTGATATCATTAAGTAATGGCTTATGAAAAAAAAATAAGAAGGGAATAATAGAGCAAGAAATATTTTTGGAAAATGGAACACAAAGTTTTTTTTTTAGGAACCTATAGAACAAATTGAGGAGCATTTTGTAGAAACTATAGTATGAGATAAATTTATGGCTGAATTTTGAGAGGAACTATTGTGTAATCTTGTTTGATAGATTACAAGACAAATATATGATTAAGTTATAATCTTGTTTAATAGATTACAAGGCAAATGACTATAGTGTAATCTTGTTTGATAGATTATAAGACAAATTTGTGATTAAGTTGTAATATTGTTTGATAGATTACAAGACAAATTTTTGATTGACTATTGTGTAATCTTACAAGACAAGTTGTGAAGGAGATGTAACCTTGTTTGATAGATTACAAGGCAAATTTATGATTAAATATTATGTAATCTTGTTTGATAGATTACAAGATAAATTTGTGATTAAGTTGTGAAAACTATTGTGTAATCTTGTTTGATAGATTATGAGACAAATTTGTGACAAAATTTGTGTAATCTTGTTTGATAGATTATAAGAAAAATTTATGTCAAAGTTTTTAGACACAATAGTAATCTTATTTGATAGATTATGAGACAAATTTGTGTCAAAATTTGTAGATACTATAGTGTAATCTTGTTAAATAGATTACGAGACAAATTTGTGACAAAATTTGAGTAATCTTATTGATATGAGAACTATAGTAGGATCTTGTTGATAGATCATGAGATAAACTTATGGTCCAAATTGTGAGAACTATAGAATAATATTGTTGATAAATTATGAGAACTATAGTACGATCTTCTTGATAGATCAATTCACAATATGGTGGAAAAGTATCCAGCTTGGGAAGAATGGATGAATCCATTCTTGAGAAAAATATGGGATTTCTCTTAGTGTGTATTTATGTATATTATATTGAAAACTACATGGTACTTTAGAAATGCTTTTGATGATTCATTATATGGAGACATGAGTAAATGTAGGAAGATTAGATGTGGAATCTAATATTGAAGAGATTATGGGGTCTCTTCTTGTATTACAAAACCTTAGATAACTTCCATTCCATTTTGGATTGAATGGATTAATGATATCTAGGTTTGAAGAATGAATGCAAGATTCATTCTTAAGGAAACCATGAGGTTTCCTTCATTCTCAATTTATATGTATCCAGTGAATATTTCATTTATGTACTTCAATTGTAATGATGACCTAAAAATAGGAATGTGTGGGATTCTCCTATATCCATGTATTTAATGATGGTTTGAAAAAGGATCTTTAGGATTATTTATATCATTGTAAATTGAGACAAAAAGGATTAATGAAATATGAGGATGCATATTTTGAGGCTGGGTTGTTTTCCTTCGGGGTTTTTCCTAGGATAAACAATGTGTTATGGATCTTTATTATGTGGATTGACACTTCTTGTTTGTTAACTTATAATATGGATGATGCATTTATATTTCCATGAGTATAATATGATGCAATAATATTTTTTAACAAGCAATGTTCAATAAATAAAATTGGTTTATATGAATTCCACTACAATGAAAAGGATGATATATTCACTTGATGACTAATGAAGCTAGTAATAGATGTTACATTTATCATTCCATGGAATGTTTATCTAAATATGATACAAAACATTATGCTTTGATTCAAGTAATGGTATTGAAATGAATGAATCAATATTTATGCATTGATTAATAATGTATGTATGGTTTCCGTTGCAATAGAAATGATTGCTTATTCAAATAGGAAGTAAGTTTATAATTGAATTACAATCTATTACTTAAGTTGTAGATACAATTAAAATTCCTAGTTAAAGAAGAGAGAGAACTAGTTAATAAACATCATGAAGGTACGTAAGGCTAGATAGGAGTTGGTCACTCCTATCACAAGAGTTGACACTAACCATGTTGTAAATATCTTGGCTACTTACTACCCTTGATTGATGATAGCTTAAACATACTTAGCTATGAACTCTACATTGATGATAGATATGTTATGATAAAAAAAATCTCTCAAGATGGTTTGAAAATGAGGGTTGCCACAAGTGGTATTAGAGCCTAAGCTAACTAATAGCTTCTAATGTTAGGTCTAGGTTAGCAAAATTTTTGGGTATTTCTAAACATCTAGATTGTAATTGTATAACACTCAAAGGTGAACCCTTATCTAATACATACTTTGTAGAGAAAAATAAAGTTCTTGGAGGTCACTGATGTGCAAATATTTTTCTTCCATGCTTGTACCACTGGTGAATCAGATTGGAAGAATTAAAGGAACCCTCCACATCTTGCAGATCTTAAGGGGAGTACCTTAGAATTGCACTTGACATCTGTGACTCTGAGCTAGGCTCTTTCCTTAATTAGTATGGTAAAATGGAAAACAAGAGTTGCTAGAATTATATATGGAACAAACTCTAGGAAAAGGGTTATAAGCATTGATATGAAAAAATTTAAAGAATGATCAAGTGAGGAAAACTTGGATTCCATATCCCATCATGAAGGTTAATGATGAATTGAGCAAGTAAGGTATATGATAGACACTAGGATGTCTATGTGGATCTGTTTGATGATCACCTTAACTACCCATTGTGCACATGGCTCTGGTTAAGCATTGCATTTGATTGGTATTCTATCCTCATGGAAGAATGATTAATATTCAAGGCATATGTCTAATCCTTGGTCTATTGGACCTAAAATGAAACTAACTTAATGTTTTATTTAAGTTAGTAAGTGAAATTGGTGTTCCTGATCTTAACCGAGTTAATATACGAGAATTCCAAACTATTTTGTATAAGGATTTACCACTGGTCTTATTATAGGAGGGTTGGCCACTCCGATGCCATGAGATAGACATTGACCATGTCGATTCTTGTGAAGTGCAAGCCTTGGACTTACTTGGAAATTCATATTAAGAGAACCACATGGAGATTTTTTTAAAGTAACCCCTTGATCATAAACTTAGCTATATGAGTTATAAATATTCTCTAAGAATAGATTGCATGTAAGTTAATCCTTTTGGTAAGCTTGGAAATTAAGGGAATGAATCCCATTTGGAATTACAGTTGCGATAATACCTTGCAATGAGACAAGAGGATGAAAAGATCTAGTGATAGATAAAATAATGTTTTATATTATTGTTTAGAGAGACTAAGTAGCCTCTTGAATACAATCATGCTCTTTGGCCAGAGCAAGAAGCTGAATATCACAATGGTGAAGGAAGGCAAGGACAGAGAAACTCCACATTTGAAAGCATGGTCAACACCAAAATATCACCACCATATGAAACAACACTAACCTCCTCAAGTATCCTGACTTTGTAGAATAGTATACCACCTGACAAATCGGATGGTGGTCAAGTTTATTAGTGTGCTATACGCTATTTAAATATGGGATTGCTCCACTACATAATCTATGTGGTATTATTATTTACATAGGATAACCTTGGTTTAAACACAAATATCCCCTCTATATTATATCATAAGGGAAAGGAGTTCCAATTTAAGAAATCAATCTGGTAAACTTACAAAACCAGTGGAAGTTTGGTCTTTGAAGAGTATGAGTCCACAGGAGAACCTCTTGGAGGATAAGAAATTCTCTAGGACTAGAGAAATATTGTTAGGACATATTGCGTGGAGCAAGTATGATATTAGAATAAGTAAATTATCAATTGAATGATAATGGATAATAAGGAGTAGCTTCTTCCATGAAGCAAGAACAACCATAACTATTATCAAGTGAATGATGATGAATTAAGTTAGTCCAAAAAGATAAAGGATTAACCGAAAATAACTTTGTATAATTCAAATCATTATAAAGTGCAATGTCTTGAGATGACACTTTGCAGGTAGGCAAACATGTCCTAGATGGTTTTCAACAAAATATTAATTATTAGATTTGAAAATAGTATCGAAGGACTAAGTGCATAAATAATTGTGTACGAAATCGACTAATGGAGTCATAAAAATGGTAATGATGGGACATATTTTATGAGGCCATACTAATAAGGTACGCGATAAAGTCTCAAGCATGTTGAAAAATGAAGGCATTAGTACCTTAGAAACTGAAGTGGAGTAATAAAATCTTGCATTATTAAGACAAGACCCCTGAAAGAGGATCGATGTACGATCAAATATCGATCGATTTGGTGACAACAAAAGAAGCGATAATCTACAAGTTTTTTTTTCCAAGAGTGATATTTTTCCTCAAATAAAAATTCAACTTGTTGAATTACCCATGAAGTACAATGTGGTCACACTTATATTAGGTTTGTCATTGTTGATTATGAGTGTAAGCCCCATAATAAGCCTTGTGATCATTTTGATTCTACTTGCCGATCTGTTGTTGAGTGATATTTTTATCCGATTATGAATATACGCTCACAGTTAAGATCCTTAAAAAATCCTCTTTTGCAAAGAAATTTAAAACTTCTCCAAGGTTCTATTTGCTTAATTTCTCAAATGTGCTTGTATATTTGTAAAAATGTGAAAAATATTGTGGAATGCCTTAGAGGTGCAAATAACTATTAACAAGGGGCCTGTGGTTTGATGTTTTAATTTAAATTTAAAAATGTTATTGTTTCATGAAATTATTTTCCAAAATGTAAGGTTTAATAATCAAATATTGCAAATAATAAAACTTGTGAAGTGCAAATATTTGAACTTTAACATTAGAAAATAATTTTAATTAAATTTATCCAAATAATTAATGTTTGAACTTTAATTATTATTATTTGGAAAATTTAATTAATTAAAACCCTAATGTTTATTTCAAATGTGAAATGCCGAGAATTTAATAAAATAAAATAAACATTTACCCTAATTTGAAAAATTAAAACTATGCATAAAATTATTAGGGTTTTGATTTTCTTGTGCAATAAAATAAAATAAAAAGGACTTATAGTTAGGAACAATAAAAATAAAAATGAAATGAAAGTAGAACACATGTTACAAAAATTTCAAAACTCCATTTAGAATCTACAAACAAAGATATTTCTAAAATAAAACCTAATTTAATCCAACCAAAATTAACATAGTTTGAATTAAATCAGGTGCAATATTCAAAGGAATTAATTAATATATTCAATTATGTAAAATGAAAATACCATCCACATGCATATTTTTCACCACAATGAAATGAAAATATTATAAATAAAATTTGACATTAATGCTTTTCTTCTTGATATACCTCTGCCAATCAATTATAGGGATGAAATCTTCTCTGACAAGCAACTTGGGAAGAAACCTTTGGCACTGACAATCTTCTATCTTCTCTTTTGCTCACTCCAAAAATCTTCCAGCCCCTTTTTTTGAAATTCCATGGTCTTTTATAACATTATAAGTTTCAGTTATTTGTGAAACGGGTTATAAACTGTTTTTTTTAACATAAATTCATTCTTAATTCTCTTTTCTTTTACCTTTAACAAAAATAGGTTAAATGGAAATTTGTGCATAAATATCCACTATAGATCAAATATGATGTATTATTGTTGGTACATTCATCCTGTATGAAGTTATTCTTCCTTGTTGAGCACTATGCCTTGTTGTGTTCACACAATCTATAAGGTTGTACTCTATGCCTTGTTTTGAAAATTAAAAAATTTGGGACTCTTACATCATCATAAACATTGATGGATAAGTAGAAATTCATCATGATCACAGATTGTTCCTTGTATGCTTTTGCCCATATTTACTCCATTGGAAACCGTTCATACCATGGTTGCATTTGATTTTCGTAGGACCATAATTTTATTAGATGCAGAAGCAACATGATAGTCTAACCCTGGGAGGTTTCTTATTCTGTAAATTCATCTAAAAATAAATTTTCATTCCATCCATGCGGTGCTCCTACATAATTCATGTTTCTCTATTTGTAGTGGTTCCAAAATTGACCCCTAGGGTCCTTGATAAACATACACTTTCATGCAACTCAGTAACAAAATATGGAGGATAATTATCCTGGCATTGCTCAAAATACTCTATTGTACTGAGAACATTTACCATAATTTTGTTATAGGGGATTCTGAAACTTATCAATTTACAATTCTCTCCATTTAAACATAAATACAATTGTAGTGGTTGCTAGCACCTCCATTTGATTTGTGTCAGTCCAAATAAAACCAATCAGTTGCAGATGTAGAATGTGTCTTGTATTTATGAAGTATTGTGATAACCAATAAAACTACCAACTCTTCTTTATCATCATAAAAGATAGGAGTCGATAATGATTTGAATGTGTTGCCAGCTAAGATTAGCTCAGGTACAATGATTAGATCCTCAACAAAAATAGAGTGTGGGATTCCCCCATTCCATTTACCCTCTCCCTTGCTCCTCTCCCATGATTCCAAGATTCACCTAGATCCTTCTAGGATGGTTTTTCAATGTTTGGCTATTTTTATGCATCTATTTGGACTGTTCCAATGATCCTACCCCAACTATCCTAGGTGTTTTGGTTTGGTTGGTTTTTGGTTTGCCCATTTGGGGGGTTGTGGATTCTAGAAGAGGGTTTGATATTTAATTCTTATTTTTGGTGCTCAAGATCCCTGTCTATGTTTTTTATGTCTTGGGGGAGCCCTGTTTTTATCGTCCATAAACGGTCATCCCATATTGCTCCAGATCAGAATTTGTAGTGCCTTGGTGGGACTGTGTGCTTTTTTGATAAAGATGGTTGTCTAGCTTGGATTTGTATTTTTTTTATGGTATTTTGGAGGGGACCTTGTGTTTCATCATTGCTGTAGTTGTCAGGCCCTGCTAACAATCCTTGTATGTAGGATCGCTCCAGTCATGGATCTTCTTGGTGGTTGGTATCTCTGGAATCTCTCTTTAGCTTGTGTATTCAGTCTCTTTTGCAGAGAGATCTCATGGCCTACCGAGATCTATGGTGTCTGCTGATCCACTTTCCAGGCCATGTTTTCTTGTTCAACTATTCATAGGACTTTACTTGCTACAGTTGGGATTTTAAATTTACCCGTTTGGATGGGTTTTTTATTTTCTTGTGCCTTCTTGGATGGGTTTTCATTTCTTTTCCAATTTGTGATGGTCCCATGGCTCTCTGGTCAGGATCCTCCTTATTGTGACAATTTCTATTGGTCCCATGGCTTTATGGTCAGGATTTTCCTTGCTGAGACAATTTTTGTTGGTCCTATGGTTTATTAGTTGAGATCTTACCTACTAAGATAATTTTTGGTGGTCTTGTGGCTTTCTAGTTGGGATATTCTTTGTTGAGTTAGTTTCTGGTGGTCCCATGGATTTCTGGTTGGGATCTAACTTATTGAGACAATGGTGGTCCCCTAGATTTTTGGTCAGGATCTTCTTTGCTGGGGCAGTTTTTGTTGTTCCCGTACCCTCATGGACAGGTTTCTCCTTCGCTGCTGCAAATTCTAATTTTACCTGTTGGTTTTCTCTAGTCTTACTACCTTTCAAAGGACAAATTTTCTTCTTAGGCATTTTCGGTTTCTCCTTGGCAGGTTTTAGTTTTTGGTTTTTCCTTGGAAGGTTTTAGTTTCTTGGTTTGGGCTTGATTTTAAAATTTAAATTAAAAAAACTTTTCCAGTATGGGCAGGATTTTTCCAGCAGGTTTTAGTTTCCCAGTTTGGATAGAATTTTAAAATTTAAATTCAGCAATTTTTCTAGCATGGGCAGGATTTTTAATATCAGAATTTTCCAGCATGGGCAAGATTCTTCGTTTTGATTTCTGTGCTCCTTGGCAGACCTTTTTTGAACTATTTCCATATGGGATGATCCCACATCATTGTTTGATCTCGTGTATGGGTTGATCTCGCATCCTAGTTTGATCCCACGTACGGATTGATCCCACATCCTAGTTTATTAAGTTAGTTGGTGATGGTCCCTCCGAGACCATTCCCATATGCTCCTTTTGTTCTTATTAAGGCCTATCCTTTGACCCTCTAGATGGTATTTTGACCTTTTGTAAAAAGGTTTTGCGGCCCCTTTCAAAACCCACTTTTAATGAAATTTTTTTACCTACAAAAAAAAAATATCCTCAACAAAAACCTAGTGATTTTATTTTTAACTGAATTGATTCTTCAAAAGCAATTTGTATTGCTTCCATAAACTCTGAGAACATTTCAAAATTTTATATGTAATTTCCATCCAGAATATCTGGCACCTCAAAGATATGTACTTGGGTTGCAGTAAGTGATTCACCTTTAATAATACGTAAACTATCCTTAATGATTTACTTAGTCTGAAAGTCTTAAAAAGTCTTTGTCATGTTCACAAATTATAGTGTGAGACTTTATCTAGGAGAAATACATCTAGCAACACCAATAAAATTTATTTTCCATATAGGACCACTCGGGCTCTATCCATATCCTTCTTGTCAAAATTATTTTCAATTTCACAAAACACTAGCATCGAGGCAGTGTAGTTCTTCTAGCTTTAGTCACATATATGTAGTAAATCCTCTAGCAAGTCCAGATCTTAGGAATAAAAAGGATCGAAGCCCTAAATCCTATCGTTGGAAATCATCTTATGTGATACTCTGTATGACAACTCTATAATTTCTACTTGAATACTCTCTACCGGTGCATGTGCTCCTCCAATCTAGCATACAAATTCTTCTATTTCTTCACAAAAATTTGAAAATACAATTTCATGCTCAACAATGTGCTCCAAGCATCCCAACATTTTCAAATTCTCCTTACCTTCATCTGCCATTCGATGGCTCATTTCTTCATAGTTCTATTCCTTGTTTTGTGAGTTTACAACAAATAATCAACATTAATTAGACTTCTCATGATGCATCACTTATCTTTTAGATATAATTTTGTTTCTTCTCTACAAGAAGAGTCAAAAGGTTGTATAGCTCTTTTATTGAGACTTATGCTTCTATTGTAAATACTATCGAAGATGCTCTACTGGTGATGCAGCTCTTGCATAGTAGGAACATATATTTTTGTTTTTAAGATGTGTTGTAATGCACGTGTAGCAAAATCTGTAGCTACAATCTGTTAGAAAAGTATCCTTTATGTTTGTACAAGAAGTCCTTGTTATCTACATCTACAAAAGTATGTATGATACTGAATTGAAGATCCAATATATTGACTTTTAGTTCTTGTTGTATTGTCATGATACCGAATACAATAAACATCTAGTGGAGTGATGATCTATGCCACCATGAAATGCTCATCTAAACCATATCAAGCTTACTGGGAATTGTAGTGACTATTTCATACACTAATTTTGATGCATACATATTTGGCAATAGATTTTCAAATTATTTTGACATCGTTATACATGATTTCAAGGTAGCAATGGGATTTGTATACTGCACCTCAAACTATTTTCTCTATTCCAGATAAGAAATTATTGCAGAAGAGATGAATACATAGAATAATGGTAATTTAAAAGTCATATTTTAGAATGCATTTCAATGTGAATTTCTTGCATCTCCATGAATAGGGATCTACTACCACCACCTTCTCTTTTACCGTATCTTGTAGGGCACCAGTTGATACATCACATTCCACTTATGTTCACATCTATTGAAGTTGTTTCCGTTCGCTCACCTTGCACTTCCTAAATTTGAATAAGAGATCAATAAATCTGATTATTATGAAGCAATGCAATTGGCCTTATTGAACCAGAAGAATTTTTAACTTCTTTTGAAGGTGTATTAGGTCGATTCAAAACAAATATGTGAAGCATTTTCTCATATTCTCCATTCAAGACATATTGAATTATTAGGAAAGGCATATGATCAAACAATGTGCTTATGAAAAAAATAGTGCAACTCATCTCCTTGGATCTTCTTTCACCGCCCAAACTTTAACAAATTCACACTTGAAACTTGACTTTCATCCATCATATTACATTCTTGTTGCTATAGCTGACGTCCATCGTGTTGGCAACACACTTTCCAAACTTTTGAATTTAGGTTCCCTTTTGTTCTAGATATTCCTGTATGTCTGTTTGATGTTGGAACAAAATATCAATTTGTTTGTGTACATCTTCCTTAGTCTTCTCAAAGTGCATCACAGTCGATGTTAAAAAGGGTAAAAACGTATCAAGTAATTAATCTACCATCGTCTTCGAAGCCCTGCCAAAAAAAACTTTAGTGTTTCGAAAACTTACATGATGGACAAAAAATAATTAGAATCCTAAAGTTTAAATTAATTTTATTTAATTTAAACTCAAATATGCTTTGTATATTTCGATTCATGAAATGTGAGGTTTCAAAAAGATTTGAAACAAAGTTATATTTATTTATTTATTTGGAAAATATTAGTGGGGGTCTATGGCTTGGAAACTATAAATATTATGGAGGGTAAACCTATATAAACAAAAGAATCCAAATTCACATGATACAACAAAGCAATATCAAGGGCAATATTTAAATGGGTACTTGAATGGATTTCACATAGCAATCTCACCTCCTTGTCTTTGGCTAATGCAAGAGTGCTTCTTTTTATGAATAGTGTTTTTCTTTAGTTAAAATTTAATCATTATAATCAACCTCTAACATTATTTCTTTTAAAGAGGTCCTCATCAAAATCTAATAAAACCAACAAATAATTCATGTTTTGTAAAATGATAAACTACCTTCCTTATGTTATTCTTATAAAATCAATTTAGTTCATTGCAGCAAAAATGCATTCCACATTGCAAATCTACTTGATATAGACTAAACAAAACACATGGTATAAACAAAATTTTAAGTGGATCCCCTAAATGGGGGTATGTTGTACAATAGCCACAACAAATGATGACTATACTAGGAAATACTCCTAAGCATTATGGATGAAGAACCCGATCTGAAATCAAAGAAATCAAAGATTAGAAAAATAAACATCATTTAGCAATATCCAGAGAAAATGGGATAGATAGATTCAAATGAAAACAAATGAATTATTTGCTTCTACTCAGTGTGTGAACTGTGATTCATTTTACATCATTGAAACAATCCAGATTCTATCATTTGTTTTGCATTTAGTCTATAAAATATCACTCATTAATATTATGCCTCTACATTACTCCACTGCTAGTCAAGCATCCATAGCTCTGATGGAGATGACCTTGATCTCTTCTAGACCTTGATCTACTACCAACCATGCATCTATAACCCCGATAGATATTATCTGAATCACCCAGAAATTAGACAAATTTTATATTTACTTATTTTTTTGTCTAGACATTGCTCCACTACCATTTAGGCATCCATAACACCGAGGAAGGTTATCTAAACTCTTTTGATTGATTTAGATTTTATTTCCTTATTTTATTTTAAGAAGCATTGTATTGCTTTTCAAAATTTACCTGCCGCCTGGGTTAGAGAGTACTTAAGGATAAAAATAGAGTGTATTAGATTTTTGCCTTAATCTGCAAAACCAGAATGATTTTATCCTTCAAGATTTCAAAGAATACACTTTAATATGATGTGCTACATGTGAAGCTTCAACGAAATATCTCATTGTTTCAAAGTTTACTATCTTAGTCCAAAATCATAAGAATATTTACTAAACAATCTCATTTTCTTTTCCTTAATTTCATCTGATTCCAAAATAGGTAATCCATCCTACATATCAAAGGAACAAGTATTAACAAAGAGACAAAAATTTTTAGCTACAGATAATACCTCAATTAGAGGAACAAACCAAAAACCTGATGAGACACAAGAAAAAAATTCATAATTTGAAATAAAATAAATTGCAAAACTGATAAGCAAGTATGAACCTGCTTCTTAAACTTGAAAATATTGATAAGAAAGAAAATAGAAAAATCTCATAAAAATATTGAGTATAAAAGTGTAGAAAAGAAAAATTATGTACAAAAACATGAAAATGAAAAAAATTATATATAAGAATGGACAAATGATGATGAATTCAACATATTATTTTCCTATATCCCAAACACGATTACCACTATTTGATAGATATTTATCATGATAGGCATGCCAGACATTATAAGTATCAGACCTAGTAAAATTAAGTCTGAAAGATCAATGGCATTCATTTTACCTCTCTCACCCCACTAATTTGATTCAATCCCATCACTACCATATTTGAAATTTGACCTATTAAACTCATGAGTCCACAAATGGTTTCGAATTATTTTGTGTTTACTATGTGGGATGTTTATTATAGTTTATTCTGTGCCTAAAATATGTACATGCGTCTATTGAATATTTTTCACGCTGCTTTAAAATCACCAAACGTGCCAATTTTATTAACAAACCACTTGAGTTGTTTTATCTTGACTGTGGCAATGATCATACAGTCTATGATGTTTACTAGCAACCAATTTTATGAGACCCAATTATTTATAAAATTTTCCACTATTCCAATAGTAACAAATTCTAAATAAAGTATCACTAGTTTGTTCTCCATAAAATGTCTTTCACTGCCAATGGTATTAGTATCCTACCATTTACCAATACTGGTTTCTATTATTGCAGTATTTGATATGCAAATACTACCATCAAGACAACACTGTTCCTGTCAAACGGTGTGTTGAAAATAAGCCTCATCTCGTTGAGTCCATTAGAAATGTTAAAAAATTAGCCCATATTAATAAGCTAATGATGTCCTTGTCCATCGTCTCCACCTGCGTCATCACCAGTATCAAACAAGACAAACAAGTTGAACAACTCATTCACCATCGACTTGCCACCAACACTGATAATTTCCTTGAATCTATCCATTAAACCAAACTTAATCATAAAAAAATAAAAAGAAACATATATTACGGGCGATATGACCATTACGGATAAACATAAAATGAATACAAAATAGCATTGTTTGTTTTTCTTAAATCCATTATTTCCACTTTTATATATGGTCAATTTAGAATTCCATTGATTCGTAAACATATTTATGAAATAGAACAAGGATTTAGAGGTTTTATAAGGAATAAAAGAAAACAATATCATACACTCTATGTCATAAACTCCCACAAACATATGATTCAACATTGAATAGTGATACAAGTAATGACAAAGTAAAAACAAAAATAATGCATAAACAATAAATTTCATGTTGAAAGTGAAAATTGCTCTAAAATTTTGCATATTAATAAACCCTTTAGTAAATTCAACTTGTGCACAACTAATGAAGGATATTGGTATATACCTAATCAAAAAATCACTAATATAAAACCAAAACTAAAAATTTCAAGTGGGTCCCCAAATATAGGGTAGTTGTGCTATGGCAACACCAAATGGTGACTCTGCTGGAAAATGCTCCTGAGTATTTTGGATAAAGAACCCAGTCTGAAATATAGAAAAAAAATTAGCAACAATGTAAATCATCTAGTACTATCCAAGAAGTATGATATTTAAATAGTTTCAACTGAGAATAAACACCCCACTTGCTTCATCTTAGTGTATGTTTTGTGAATTCATTTTTATATTTTGATTCTATCAAAACTCAATCACCTGTTTTGTAGATAGACTATCTAAAATATCACTTATAAAATTTTTACCTCTAAATTGCTCCATTACCAGTCAAGTGTCCATATCTCTGATGGAGATGACCTTGATCTCTTTTAGATCTTGCTCTACTACCAACCAAGTGTCTATAGCCCTGGTAGAGATTATATGAACCACCCAACATTTTATAGATTTGCATTTTTTTTTATATATAAGCATTTGTTTGCTTTGCAAATATCATATGCGCTTCTAGGATTAGAGATCATCTAAGGCTTAATGTTGGAGTATATAAAAATATTCGCATAATTAACAAACTTGCATGATTTTATCCTTCAAGAATCAAAAATATCATTTTAAATGTGATATCATATATGAAGCTTTAGCAAAGTATCATTTTACCTCAATATCCACTGTTTTAGTCCCTAGTTCAAGAATAACAACTAGATAATCTAATTTCACTAATTTTAGTTTCACAGAATGTTAAACTAGCAATTCATCTTCAAATACTAAGACACACTTCCTTGAAAAAGAGATGAAGAGTCCATTGTAATTACACAATTATACCATAAATAGAGGATAAAAAAAACACAAAATGAAAAGCGAAATGTAAATATAAACCAAAAAATCTATCATGAAATTGCATCAAATGCAAAACACAGACAATAAAGCAAAACAAAATTGCAAAATCAAAAGATCACAAAACAAGCCAATACATGAAAACAATGTAAAAAACTATTTACAAGATAAGACTTGGGATTTCATATATGAAAATTTGCCATGATTCCAAACCCGATTACGATAATTTGAGAGATACCCATAATGATAGGCATGCTGATTTTGGTGGGTATCATCATATAGTAACATTAGATCTGAAAGTTCAAAAGCCTTTATTTTTCCTCTCTCACCCCACCAGTTCAATTTAATTCCATCCTCATTATCATATTTAGATTTCCATAACTGGTCTTCAAGTAATTTATGTTTACTATGTGATATGTTTACTATTGAAATTTTATCTTCAATCACAATTTTTCCCATCATGATGTGAATTTCTATTTTCAATTCAAAGTTCAAAATACTATCCTCATTGTTAATATCAAACATGAGCTCTTCCAAGCTTGACCCTATTTCTAAAAATTTTACTGTCAAACCACTATTCATAATTTTAAACAAATCATAATTGGCATCTAGGATATCTAACATATGAGGATCATTATAAATTTTTATTCTAGGCTCAACAACCAATTATTCATGAACTTAATATAGTAACTCAAAAACATCTACCTTTGTTTCGTTCAACATAGCAACCTTATTACTGATGTGAGTAGGCATCAACTCCAATTCTTTGTTAACCACAAATGCCATTTCATTATCAACAATATTTGAATCCAACATAAGATTATGTAAACTTTTACCTGGAGTTTGATTGATCGAACATAAAGGTTGAGATTCTACCTTTTGTGTATTTCCATTTACCAAGACTTGATGAGCCTTTGTGATTTCCTCTTTTTTCTCATGGTCTTCATCATCATAATCTTGTAGCCCTTCATCTTCATGGATCACCTGTTTTTCAAAAACACCAAAATTAGCCACCCAATTAAATGTATGCCCATAATTTTCAAACCATATCTCTTGTTGGTCAAGGGATGTGTTAAATAATAAATCTATCTGATTAACTATCTGAGTCGTCTCAAATAGAGCAACATTTTTATCATTTGAATGAATAGAAATCGATTCTAATTCCTTGTTAACCACAAATGGTATTTCTTTATTTGAATCTCCAAGACAATCATATGAATTTGTACCCAAATTTTCAATAGTTAAGGGTAAAAAAAATATTTTACCTCTTCCTCATCCATAACAAATGAGTCATAAGAAACATTTACCATTTATTCCTTTTTGAATTCATCAAGGTGTTCAATAAAATCATATTCAAAGATTGAATTTTGGAACCTTCTTTATTTTTGCAAGTGGCCCGCCATTTTTTGATTGTACAAGAATTGCAAGATCTTCATGTGAGATAGAGATTTCAACATCCTACATATCAAGTGAAATAGAAATTTCATCAGTATGAGTGTAAGAAACCAATGATTCCTCATAACTTCCCCAACCATTATAATAATTATCTTCTAAATCAAGGGATGATATTTTATCATGTCTTCTGTATAATATTCAGATTCATCTTTTGATTCCTTTTTAAATTTACTTTCAACCACTTTTGATGGCTCTAGTGTTTCCAAAATTAAATCAATTTTTACATTTAGATCAACTTGATTTTCCCAATGGTCATTGATGGGTAGTGAATTTGAAACTTGCACCTCATTTTGGATGATATATAAGGTAGTTGTAACATTTGGACAATCAAATTCATCATGTTTATTACTCACATTAGACATCATTTGATTCAAAGATACTAGATTGAATGGTTGGTATTGGTTGGAATCCATAACTCTTGAAAAACAATTCATCATGGGAGAAGGTTGTGCTAAAGCCTAACTCGTTTGTGGTATCTGACTATAAGCCTTAGGTCTAAGTAATGATAATTTAACCACATTAATACCTTTCAAAATCCATCATTGTTCTAATGTTATTACTTCATTGTAAGCTCTGGGTAAGGATGGAACTTTAAGAAGCCAAAAACATAGAAGTAAAGGGGTCTAAGGCTCCCATGTATATTTGAGAGGCTTATTATTCTGAAATGGTGTAGATCTTGGTGTTTTGATTCACCAAGTTGTTGTCTAAAATGGTAGTAGATGACTTCAAATTCTCCTTCAGGATGTACCCTAGAAATCTAAAGTGTTGTAGTTGGGATTATCCTCCAAGATCCCTTTAGTATTTTATTGTAGATTCAACAGATCCCTATCTCTAAAATGTGTATTCTTAGCTATAAAAGGTAATCTTCAAATCTATTGGATTTTGTAGGCTTCTTCTATCTGTGTTCCCCTTCAACCTCCTTGTCAAATTTTGGCTTCAATCTGGACCTTCTTCTCAAGAATTTGAAAGTCTTGAGGTCTTCTCTGGACCTTCTTCTCAAGAATTTGAAAGTCTTGAGGTCTTCACTAGTTACCTCCAAAATTTGGTAAACTGCTTGCCAAATATTTCTCCTTTGAGATTTTTGTAAGATGGTGATAATTGTCCCAATTTATTCACTATCAAGAGCTTCTCCTTGGTAGTGAATTTATCCAATGAGTTCTAGGAACTCCTTTAATGGCTTCTTCAAACTCTGCAATAAGGGTCTCCAAGCCTTCTCCTTGTTTCTCCTTGAGACCTCTCCAAGGTCTTCAATATTATAGCTTATTTGGTCTTCTCAATGAGACCTTTTATTCAACCTTCTACTATGGAAGTGTTGGTAATGAGATCTCTCAAATATCTAGAATCTGCTATTTTTGGAATCTAGAACAAAACCTTGCTAGTATTTCTCCACTTTTACAATCTATAGGCTTTAATGGAAATCACGAACCTCCAATATTTTGAAAGTAGCAGTTATTTAATGAGACCTTCTATGGGTGTCTTTAGCTTCTTCAAGTTGATTTATTTAATCTGCTATCTGCAATCTTTGATGGAGATCACCAATCTCCTATATTATTTTGGAATATTCTATGGAGTCTCTTGAATCAACAATGAGGTCACTATGGCATTTTATTCTTCTACAATGTGTAAGTCTACAACAGGACTTCCCTCAGGTTCTTAGAATCTTATTTGTTGCTTCTGGTGCTAGATTGATTTTGAAGATGATATTATTTCTAGGTCTTCTATAGGAAGCTTCCCAAATTTCTTTGAATCTCTTTTTTTTTGCAACAAAGTATTAGGATTGTAATAGAAGAAATTCTAAGTGATGGATCTTTACTAGTTGATATGTAAATCTAGTGGAATGAATGCTGAGTCCTAGTCTTCACAAGTTTTTCTGCAACTTTGATGCAAATATCTAGCCAAATGCAATTTAAAAAATTTTGGAACCAATATTTGCTTCTCTCCTCTCAATATCTCTTGTGGCTCTCCCTATTTGTATCCGATCTACCATAGCTCTGATACCACTGTTAGCTTTTGATAATGTAGGATATAGGGGAAAGCAATCACAAGATATAAAATATATAGAAAAGTAAGATATTGAAATTATGCAATAAGACTAAAATATGCTATTAATTAAAAGTTGCAAAAATAGTACAATGTAATGTAATAGAGGAAATGAACACTCCAAAACTCTAATGGAAACTACATTGTGCCTACTCACTACTCAAAATTAGTATCACTTTTGCTACACCCTCTTCTATTCACTATGGGGCCTATATATAAGAAGATATGTTACTTGGCCCTTACTCTTCCTAACTACCTTTACTATGACTCATGTACAAGTGGAATCCTTGTACATTTATATCATTGCATATTGAAACTTGTGGATTTATTACTTCTTCCTCAAGTAACCTAAGATAAACTCCTAATCTAACAATATACCCAAGGTGGTACATTGAAATGTGCCTAAATAATGTAATATACTCTAATATCCTATGATATATTTGTTAATTATACGTTCATATTAATTCATCAATAAGGTGATCCCACACATTAAAGAAAGCTCTTATTTGAATAACAAACAAAGAAACATTCATTGAGTTTAGCTAAGTCTACTTCCATGACCAATAAGTAACACATCCATATACAACAAAAATAATTTTAAATGTCTCATATACCCTTTTTCATAATATTCTTACAACCTACATGAAAGATATTTTAAATAAATGTGTCATAAAGGCTCATTAAATCATGAAAAAAATCATACAAAATAAAAGTAAATCATGTTTACATAATAATATCCTTGTAAGGAAGACTGTACTTGGCATAAGATGTTTGGTAGCTTTAGTCATGAGTATCTCATTTATACTCAATTTCAGTTCCTCCATTTATTACACCTTAGAAATAGTTTTGAAATTATCACATACCTTCCTCTTTTACCATATCCAAAAAATATTGGAGCTCTAGGGCTTTTCTATAGTACATCATACCTCTAATTGTAATTACAACATTTCAAAAAATAATTTATCTATGGATACAATATATTTTAGGTATTTTGATGCAATGTTATTTCTCATTGTGAATCCATTAAAATATCTATATTAATCATGTTTCATTTGTACCTGTTATAGCAAGTGTTTGGCCTCTATAGGATACCCAAATCTAAAGCTCATATGTTTTCTCTTCATCAACTAAAATATCCTCTTTTGTTTCACATTGTACTCCCTCTAGAAAGTTCATCCACTCATCTGTTAAGTGGAACACAAGATGTAAATTTTGTGAAAAGTTAATTAACTAAAACTAATTTATGAAAAAAAATTAAAACACCTTTTTTTTGAAGTTGCATTAATTGTAATACAGATTCTGACCTAGATATATCTTTTGCAAATAGAAAATAATAGAGAAACCATCCTCATTCTCATGTTGAAGCTCTTACTTTGAGAAAAGAACATCCTCCTTACAGGTATAGTGTTAGAACACTGCAAATAATATTTGATCAGCTCTATTTATAATGAAAACCAAAGAAAGACTGCATAAAAGGATATTTTATTAGAAAGTCGATATTACTTCTAACAGGAAATTCATTGAATAAAAAGGAAAGCAAATGAAAGAGATGAAAAATTAAATTTATGAAATAAAAAAATGCAAACTTGAAATATATGGATGACCACATATTTTAAAAAGAAAATAAATTAAAAAGTATTCCATAGACTCATCGTAGTAGTATGTCACTATAGTTTAGGTTGATACTTTGCTCCAAATTCTATGATATGTAACACTTAAATATGAAATGTGAGAGATAATTGTAGAGAAAATACTAGCAAATTTAAAAAGTTATGACATACTCTAAATGTAAATTAGTTTAAATATGATTGTAAGGAACATAATTTTCATAAATTAATGCTTTATCTCTATGTCTAGGAGTGCAAACTATTGACTACATAGCACACTATTGAATTTTCAAGAACAAAAAATGTTTACTGTAACATTTCCAACCCTTTTCAACTATCCATACATCGAAGATGCCCTATCTAAATCATTCTTGTCTTTTTGATAATTAACATTTACCATCTACCTTCTAACAATTATCTATCATATTGTGTTACCTAAAATACTGAATTGCATACATGTCTACTGTATATAGATATGTACATACTTTGATCATTAGCAGATAGTACTAGAATTATATTATCTTACAAAAGCATTTTGATATATGAATAGGTAATTACATGTTCTATAAACTATTTAAGGGATATATTTCTTAGGAATGTTCACCTAATGAATGTTAATATTATAGCCATCCTTTGATCCAAACGATGCCAAACATTAATGTTGACAAGTAAATTTTTAATCCATTAACCATCCTACAACACACACATTAGTGCATTTAATTTTGTTCCTAAGGTTGATTTTGATAATAATACCCACTATGATGGTCTTGAGAAAAATAAAGTATCATAAATACCATAAAAAATGTGGATAACAAGCTTCCACTTTATAATAATCCACACTTATCACAACACACTCCGTTCTATCAAACATTCCAATTGCTTTCCTTAAAATGTAAGTCAAATATTCTCTATGTTTCTAGTTTCAACAGTGGTGTCAAACTCATAATCATCAATGTCATGATTGTAAAAGTAAATTAAGATGGTAAACTCTAATTAATTTTGTTACATTTCTTGCACAGGTTACTCTAAAAATTTAATTTTAAGTGATATAATTTCTAGGTCATTTCACCCTTTCTAGTTGAAAACTGAGCTCAACTTGTTATTATACCTTACCTCTTGCTTATGCTAACTATCTCAAGAAGATTTTCAAAAAATAAAAATAAATAAATAAAATGAAATAACTAAGGCTATTTAATTGAAGTTGCAAGATTACTGCAATGGTAAGGACTTTGGCCTCTCTTTGAGAGGTCTACGGTTCAAACCCCACTCAATATGAGAGAATCAGGACCCCTCATACAAACCTATGTAAACTCATTGAAAAAAACTAAGGCTATTTCCTTTTTCTTAGTTCATAGACCAATTATTTTTCAACTGTTTTTTCATAGACACTAACACAAAATATCACTTTCAATTTAAACCAAAATACTAACTCAGTTACCTATTGGAGGCTTCCAGAAGAATATTTCCCATAAATAACTCCTATGGAGGAAGTTAACAATTCAATATATCTTAAATCAGTGCATTCAATAAAATGTCCTCATAAAGAATGCAAAAAGGTCAACATGAAAACTTGTATTTCTTCACATTCTTACCATAGTGAAGTACCCTACTTAGTAGTACCTAGACTTAAGTTGCTTGTTAAGATTTATGTTTATATAGTACCAACATAGCATAGGAGACTTGGAGATTTTAATAAATTTTGGGAGCACACTTTTTGCATAAATATAATATGAAAGGACATCATACTTCTCCATTCTAATGTATTTGAGTGTGTTTAGTCATGTTGAATAACCACATCCTAAATTGGTATGTTTGGTGGAGAAATACATATTCTTATTTGTGATGTTTTAGCACAAATATTATTTTAGTGCAGTATTACAAGAATATTGAAGTAGCATTTTGGCTGGAATCCCAATAATGGGTGACTACCTGAAGCAAGTAATATGTTTAATGAAATTCCATAAGCAAATTATTAGATGCTTTGAAACCATGTTAGATATTTGGTGTAATGTAACAAGCTAACCCTGAATATAAATTTGGTGAAGACTTGAGGATTTACATGTTTGCAAAAGGCTAAAGACTTGTAAAATTTTTGAAAAAGGAAATGTTGGTTACATATTGATCCAAGGAAAGGTACAAAATCATACGAGTGTAAAACATAGATAAAAGGAACATATAACAAAAGCACCATTTTGGAAATAAACTTGGGCTAAATGTGTGAGATTTGTGTTTGGCACTAACAACGCACAAGGAAAACAATTTCATGACTATGCCCTTAATTTGGTGCAATGTTATAAAGCATTTTCTTATTCACATATTTCACAAAATAATCTAAAACTGATTAGCATATTTATCAACTTGGATGTTATGTAAATATTTGGTGATATCAAGAAGGATATAGCATATTTTCAATGACAAACAAGGGTCCTGAAATGATAGAAAAAGAAGATAAGAAATATTTCTAGTGCCATCAGAAGAATATCAAACCTAAAATGAAACACCCCATACAACATTGCTAACCTCAAAAAGAAAATCATGTTCATAAAAAAAGAATCAAATCACACCAACTACATTGTTGAACTGGTATATAGACTCATCCAATCACTCAATGGAGACATGGAATCTGTAATGTATGCAACTAAATGAAGTAGAGGATAAAATATATTTAGTTTTAACTTATCCACTATACAAAATATTAGGCTCAGTCACAGACATTTGCAATCACAAAAATAACAAACAAATAAAAACCTTAAATCAAAATAATCAAACAAAAGTGGAGAATTTATTATAAAACTTAACATTTATAGAAACATATTTTAACCAAATATATATAATTAGATGGGTTCTACAAATTAATATGTCTTAAAGAACATGAACAACATCATTTTCATAATCATAAAATTGGTCAGCAACAATCACAACCTAGCGGTGCCCTTGTTTTAAAAATAATTAATCATTCTTTACTCTAGGAGAATTGTAACTCAAATTTTTCAATAGAAGATGGCATAGGGTATTAGCACAACAAATAGTGTAATAAGTAGTGATCTCATGTAGTGCAAAGGTGTTGACATGGTAGTTTAATTTAGGAGTCACATGTTATAACCATCAATTAAGAAATCATGGGGGACTATAAAATAAACTTCCAGTTTTCAGAATAAATAGACTATTAAACTTTTTTTGCTATGCTCAAATTCAATATCTAGTTCTTAGCTTTCCATATTAGTTCTACGAATTTAGAAAATATAACTATAAAATAATAGTAAATTATGTATATTCATTATAGAGATAGTAAGAATAGAAACAACTAACTTTGGTCTTACTTATGACCACCACACCAGTTTGAGCTCTCAATAATTCACCATGGATAGGGGAATAGAAAAATATTGATCTTACATTAGTGCCAAATATAGAACAATAACTAAAATATACAATGAAGGGTTTCCCAACTTATGACCAATCTAGTTATTAATAGTTTTAATAAGACCAATAGGGTTATCCCATGTGTGAGCATATCAAACTAGAAGGGTTATTACCCATGTAGCAACTACAACCACCTTAAAAAAGTATCTTAAAATTTGTGAAACTAGCTTAAGCTAGTTAAAAATCTAAATTGAATATCAATGTAAAATTTTGTAGTCCCATTATCCATAGAGTATAATTACCAAAACAACAATTTTTAGAGGTAGGGTACTTGTTTCTTTATCCCAAAGATGTTTGGATATTGATATCTTTTGACTCAAGCAAAGCAATTGATCAAGAAACATACTAGATAGTCATTTAATGAGGGAGATTATACAATTTTTTGGTTTGATGTGTGGTTGAAATCTTATCCTCTTATCTCTAATTCAAAATAGCAATCATTGGCTTGGGCATATCTTGCTTGTAAAGTTTTAATGACCAAATGTTATATTAATGTGAGCAACAACTCTAGATCAAGGATTTTTATTATTAATCTAGTTGAAGAAGAGGAAATCAAACAAATAGTATTGAGTTAAGGAAATGCTACAACAGTTTTATTTCCTAACTTTACAGGAAAAGATGAGTTGGCTTAAAATCTATCAAAATATGGTGAATACTCAATAAATTTAGGATATGAATATTTTGAGCAAACAAAATTTCCTACTCCTAAATATTTCACTTGGAAAAGTATTTGGTCACTATATGCTCTTCCTAAGACCTCAACATTCCTTTTATTATCGGTCCAAAATAAGATTCTTATGAGTCTCCAAACAAGAGGATATTATGGATATTACATGTGCCTTATGTGAGAAGGATTTAGATGTATCAAACTATTTACTTTTTCATTGTATATTTTCTCACACCTTTTGGGTTGTTTTTAAAAATACTCTAGTATATTAGGTTGCTCCATCAACATCAAAATAAAGGATAAAATATTGGATCAAATATTTCAAATCTAAAGTATTATGCATTCTATGGAGGATTGGTCCTACCATTATTATTTGGATTTGCTTTGATCTTTGTTAAATAAATATATTTAGAAATTGGATTTATCAAAATTAAAACTGATGATGTTTCAAAAGAAATCTAGGAAAAGTTGTTAGAGTTGGCGTTTCTCAAATACAAAAATACCTTCCCTATAGTCAAAATTACAAATAAAAAAAATATAGAAATATCTTTCAATTAAGGGGATTCACAAATTGTCATTAATTCTATTCACAAAATAAATCTATCTATCTAAGACTTACATTGCTAAAAATAAAAGTAAGATAGTTTAATTAACACTATAATAAATGTAATATTTTAATAAAAGCAACCCAATAAATAACGTTTTACAAAAGTGAATCCATAAAGAATATCATAGAAGAGTTATATTCCATAGTAATTCAAAATTCCCTCTAAAAAAATTACTTTTCCTATACAAAATTTCATAATGTAATATTTTTTTAGATCTATGAGTCTTCTTTTATATATAGCTTAAAAAAATCCTAAATTTCTTCTTTCTAGCCATACCTTTGTTTCACCTACTTACCTACAAAACAAAATTTCGAAGGGCATCCAAATTTTTGCTTTGATTTATGCAATTTTAAGATTTTTTGCACATTTTACTGTTTCAGTCAATCTTTTAATGATATTTTACTAAAACTATTTGTGCTTAATAATTTCAATCAATATTTTAGTGATCTCCTTATAAACTAGTTTGTGTAGATTGTAGATTAAAAATAGTAGGATTTGTAAATTCCAATGAAAAAAAATAAAATAGACTTAGAAACATAAAAACAAGATTGATGGATCTTTGAAAAAACCTAAGATAATATGAATGTTGAAGCCAAAAAGATAAGAAACCATAAGCAACCATTACATAAATACTCGAATGGATGAAAATAAGTACTTGACAACAACACATTTGCCAACAATATCTTTTTCATAAGGAAAAAAAAAATATCTCAATTATAAAAGTTATGTATGAATATCAAAAAAGACGTAGATGCATTTGATTCAGAAATTGGCCATGCCATATGATTTCCCCACCATCTGAATAACCTACTATTAATGTAGGGCAAAAAGAGAAGATATTACAAATATAGGGGATGTATGAGTTCACTTTATAAAGTTAATCATAACAAGGAGTGAATAGTACAATACCTATTATGAATTGAAGGGACACCACAGGTCATTACCATAAATTATTTGTAGTTAGGATTCGTTTCCATATATGGTGTGTATGGGACTGAGCTAACGAAAGTGAATGCTATTGCAATTTGTAGCTATCGGTAGTTTGTAGTTACCAATAGTTTGCATCTGCTAGAAGCTTTTAGTTGTTGTTAGTTTGCACTTGATGATAGCTTTTAGCTATCAATAGTTTGTAGCTACCAATAGTTTACAGCTATCGATAGCTTTCAACTACTAGTAGTTTGCATTTGATGGTAACTTTTAGTTGTTGGTAGTTTGTAGCTATCGATAGTATTTTTTTATTGATAATTTGTAGCTACTAATAGTTTTTTGCTATTGATATTTGGTAGTTGGTAGTTTTTGCACTATAGCAGCCTTTAGTTGCCCAATATGATACTGTCAGTAGAATTTCACTGTTTATTTAAAATATTTATAATTTTGATCAAATATTAAGATAAATTCATAGCATGGTTATAGTATGTGGTGAAAAAAGTACAATTCACCATATCTTCTATATGACTTGAAGTACTATTTACCTCAACTTCGAAACTAATTTATCTCATTAGTATAAATAGATTTCGACACTAACCCCTTATGCATAACCCTAGCCCCTAGTTAAGGAACATTTCATTGTTGGCTAGTTATTCCAACATGTAAGATGTTAAGTGGGAAAGCAAAATATGATAATATTGAGCTAGCAATGCTTATGAAGCCTCGCATTATTCATCATGCAATAAAGGATGAAGTAGAATAATTTAATTTGATTTGATTTTATTTATGATGAAAACCTTCAGACTTGGCAATATTCATCATGTGACAAGGAATTTATAATTTGAAGGATATAGGGTTGTGAGCTGAATTTGATTGAGCCCAATAGATATAGATGATAAGAATAGATGAATTTTATTGAAAGCAATAATTTAGTTGGACATCAATAAATTGATAGGGTAGATTGATTCAAATTGATTGAGACAACATAATCTAAAATGATAAATATAGAGAGATTGGTTGAAATTACTAGACAAATTGATTTAAATGGAGATAGATTAGTTGGGATTGAGATAGATTGATTTGGAGTGAGTAATAGAGATAGATTGGTTCAATTTGATAGAGATAACTAAATTCAAATTACTAGAGATAAGTTGATTTAAGTTGATAGCAATAACTTGACTTAAACCAATAGAGATAGGTCAATTTATATTGAGATAGAGAGATACAAATTGATCAAAGATAGGTTTGATAAAAATTAATTTGCAATAGTCTAATTTAAGTGGATAAAGAAATATTGAATTAAATAAGGATAGATTGATTCATATGGATGAAGATAGATTGATTTATATTGATAAGGATGTAATAATTTGGATTCATAGAAATATATAGAGTTAGATTGATTTGAATTGATAATAGTGATGAGAGAGGTTGAAGTTAAGAGAAAAACTTGATAGGTATAAGATTGAATAATATTTATGGATTGAGGTGGATGGATTTGAATTGATAAAGATGTATTTATTTAGCTTGATTTAGATTGATAAATATAGATTGTGTGAACCTTAATTTGGTTTACAAAATATGGGAACTAGGAGGATCCACACACATTAGTCACCTAGTGTAAGTTCAATGTATGTATGAACTATCTTGACTAGGATCATCATTTATTTCATTAGAGATTCTTGTATCAATATGCAATAGGTAGTCCAATCAAAGATAAGCACATGCATACAAACAAAAATGAAAGCAAGCAATCATGCAAGCTAGTCATAAAGTATCTATATGAACAAGTAGTTAATGCAAAATTAGATATAGTATTTTTTAAGATGCATAAAATTAATAGGTTCTTTTAATTCTTTTCTATTAAGTGTAGCCATGTGGTAAGCTTCTAAATCAAGCTTGGCAATGATGATGAATGGATCTAGTCAATTAGTCTCAAACTTAACTTTGAGCTTAGCTTTGGCTTTGGCTAGACTCTAGGGTTGAGGGCACCATAATGTATCAAGTGATGATATAGCTTATTCTTCATCCAACTGTAAAAGGATAAGGGATGCAACTGTTACCATATCATCTACATAGAAATTGCTTGACTATAGGATATCGTCAATCATGATTTTATCAAAAAAGAGAATTAGCTTATCGTTGATTTATTTGTTTATCTTTAGATTTTTGTCTTTTTTCTAATAGACACCATTGACCTAGTGAACTATAAGTTGGGAATATCTAAAAATAGAGATATTTTTAACCTATAAGGACAAGGATACATTAAGTATTAATATAAGAGTCTCATATATATGGTATTATTGGTGCAAGAGAACTAGAGCTTGAAGGATATGGGGATTAGCTACTTTTGAGGAGTGACCAAGATGACCCCTACCCTAATCCTTTAACTCATCAAGGACCATAAAAGTATAGGATTCAAAAATCAAGTTGATTAGCCTCTAGGGTGAGTACTGATTCATCTAAGAATTCTATAATTAAAGAATGATTATCTTCTAGAGGTGCCACAACCAACTGATTAGCAATAACTTATTTTTTATTAACTCTTGTATGATGAATTTGAGGTAATATTCATTAAGGGTGATAATCCATTTGGTGGTTTACCCTAAGAAAGGGGTTTTAATAAGAGATAATGCAAGGGATTGACCCTTATTATGATAAAGGTTTTATGGTGTCTGTGCTTTTGGGAAGCAAATACTATGGCAAGGCAAAGCATTTCTAGTGGAGTATAGCAAACTTCATAGTTGACCAAAGTCCTAATAATGTAATAGATGGGTTTTTTCCCTATGTTAATCGATGTGTTGCACCAACATAGAACCTAGAGCATGATTCATTGTTAAAATGTATAACAACAAGGGTTGAGAAGGACTAGGAGGGACAAGGATAAGAGGGGATAAGAGATAGGATTTTAGAGTGTCAAAGATAACTTCATAGTGAACACCCCATTTGAAGTTTGTGTCCTTCCTCAAGTGCTTCAAGAAAGGCTAACACTTGTCAATAATTTGAGATATGAATCTCTAAATGGCTTAGATCTTACCTTGGATATTATAGAGTTGGGTTAAATTTTGAGGGGATGACAGTTGATGATAACCAATATTTTATTAGGATCAATTTGTATTCCATATAAGGATATGATGAATCCCAATAGCTTACGTAATATCATCTTAAACATGCACTTCTAAGGTTTTAGGTGTATTTTATGCTCCCTTAGCTACTCAAAGATGCATGCTAGATATTGAACAACATCTTCCTAATTGAGGTATTTTCCAAGAAGATCATTGACATAATCCTCCATGATGTCATTTATTATGTCTTAAAATATATACATCATGGCTCTTTGATAGATAGCTCCTATGTTCATTATATCAAATGGTATGACTTGGTAGCAAAATGTTCCCTAAGGGGTAGTGAGAGCTATTTTTTATTGATCTTGAAGGTCAATTTTGATTTGATTATATCCTAAAAATCCAACCATAAATAACAACATTCCATATATAAAAATGAAATTCATAATCATGTTGATGTTAGGCAAGGGGATATTGTCTTTGAAACATACTTTGTTGATGTCCAAAATTCGGTATAGAATCTAACACTATCTTTCTTCTTAGAAATGGGAACAATATTACATATCTAGTTGGAATAGTAAATTACTTTTATAAATCCAACATATAGGAATTTTTGGAGCTCCTAATTGAAAATCAAGATGAGTTTTAGATAATTTTTCATAGATTTTTGTTTATGGGATTAACTTCAGTTTGAAAACTAAGTGATGGATGACTAAGGGTCTAGATCTAGCATGTTAGTCTCGGACCATGTAAAAATATTATTGAACTCAATCAGGAATGTGATGTACTATTTACACTCAAATAAGGTTATGACCTTACCTAATTTTAAGATTTAACAAAGTTCATAAGTCCTAATATGAATGTCTATAACACCTCACTTTTAAAATTGCTCTACCATTGCTTTTACGATTCTTCAATTCTATCATTCATCACCATGCATTTAACAAAAATATTAAGAATCCATTGAAGGTTTTCCCTAAGAGATGATTTTTTAACATGAGACAACGTAAGTAATCAAACCTTCTGATGAAAAATATTTTATGGTTGAGAAAATAGTGTCTAAGCTTTTGGGAGGTGAACATACAACAAGGTAAAGCTTTTCTAGAGGAGTATAACATACTTCATAGTTGACCAAAGTGATGTTGATATTATAGATGACCCTTTCCCTATGAAAATAATTGTGTTGCACCAAAACAATACCAAGGGCATGATCCATTGTTGAAATGTATAGCAACAAGGGTTTAGAAGGACTAGAAGGGACAAGGAAAAGAGGGGATAAGAGGTAGGATTATAGAGTGTCAAAGGTAGCTTGGTAATTAGTGTCCCATTTGAAGTTTAAATCCTTCCTCAAGAGCTTTAAGAACTATTTACACTTGTTTTAAAGTTGAGATATGAATCTTTGAATATCTTGGATCTTGCCTTGGAGACTCTAAAGTTGGGTCAGATCTCGAGGGGGTGCCATGTCGAGGATAGTCAATATTTTTTCAATATTGAATTTGATGCCACGTCGAGATATAATCCCAAAAAATTACATGATGTCACCCCATAGATATAATTATGAGGTTTTAGTCATACTTTTGATTCCCTGAACTACTTAAAGATGTGCCTTAGATCTCAAACATAATTTTATCAATTGAGAGACCTACAAAAAAGATCATTGAAATAATCCTCCATGATTTCAAGCATCATGTCATGAAAGATATGCATCATCTCTATTTTATAGGTAGCTATTACATTATTCAAGCCAAATGGCATGACTTGGTAATAAAAGTTTCCCGAGGGGGTATTGAAAGTTATTTTGGACTTACCTTCAAGGGTAATTTTGATTTTATTATATATTGAAAACCCATCCATCAAGGAAAACATTCCACATCTGATAGTAAAATTGATAATCAAGTCAATATTAGGCAAGGGGAAGTGGGACATGCTTTGTTCATGTACCAAAAGCCTATATAGACTATAACATGGCCTTCCTTATTAGCAATAAAAAAATGGTAGAGATCTAGTCCAAATAGTTGATTTATTTGATAAATCCAACATCCAAGAGCTTTTGGAGCTTCTCCTTGATGACCAAGGCAATTGTTGGATGTATTTTTTATATCTTTTTCTTGATGGGTTTAGAATTTTGTTTTAAAACTAAATGATGAACAACAAGGAAGGGTACAGTCCTAGCATATTGGCATAAGACCTTACAAAAACATAATTGAACTCAATCAGGAATATGGTGTAGCCTTTACACTCATATGGGGTTAAACATTACCTAATTTTAAGACTTTGAGATGTTTAGAGGTTCCAATATGAATGTAAACAATTTTATCAATGAGAATATGAGATTCATCCTCAAATTAAGCAAGAGTAGAACACTCAGGTTCTCGAGATCTAAGGAATCAAGGGATGATTGATTATGATCATAAGGTTGGAAGATAGTGATATTTTTAAAATGGAAGAAATATATGTGAAAGAAAAAGTTATTTTAACTGAGATATCCCAAGGGATCGTTTTGACATGGATCATGTAGGATGTCCTCCCTTTTCACAACTACTTTCATTGGAAATTAGTTCTGGGTAGGTTAAAGTTAGATAATTCACATTGGCATGGTGTTCATACCTAATAGAGCTAAGACCTAAGAGTAATGGTAGCTTCTCATACTCCTCATACCAATATAACACATGTATGGATGTGGTATCTTCATATAATTTTTGAAAGAAACAAATGGCTTCATCATCAGAGTTGGAAAAAAAGAAGTAGAAAAAGGCTCATTATGGTTGGGGATATATCCTATCCTCTAGCGGCCCAGCAAGGCTTCACCCTCTAAGGGATCTTTAATGAGCTATTCATAAAGGCCTAATCGATTATTAGAGAGGATTTGTTTTGGTATGGGATACAAGGCTAACAAGTAACATGAAGCATACTGTAGTTTGATTTGGTGAGGGTTACTACCATGGATTTGCTCATCATGATAGTATAGACACAAATGAAGGAAAAAGTTCCTATCTATACTGTTTTACCCTTACAATAGAATAAGCCTAGGGTTTAGGGATATGGAGAGAGATTGGATACGTCCAAAATATGTATATTATTATCTTAATTATTACTATTCGAGTTAAATGAATTATAAATTTCAACCCCAAAATCACTATTATAATATTGATCACTTAAGGTTAATAACCTTAATGCATCTATGATAGAAGGATGAGAGAAATAAGAATATATTTATGAATATGAATTTAGGGATCGGTTAAAATATATTTATGATTCTAAACCTCATTTACCAAAAAGTAGAGGGTTCAAGGTTAGTTGGAATATGATATGTCTTGCCCTGATATTCATATTTGAGATATTTATGGAAAGTAGAAGGTGAAACCCACATCATATTGATTTAAGATATGCCAAGAAGAATATTGTAAGCCAATTCATAAGGCATGGCATAAAAATGGTGTTAAGAATGTGAGGTTTAACATTTAGGGATAAGACTATGGTGCCATTAGTATGCTCTCTATCTTTAATCACTTTAGAACTACCTCATGCTCCTCATTGTCAAATGCCTTGATGAAAAGATAAAATTTCTTCAAATCCTAATTAGCTAGATGAAAATTGCTAATGAATTTCAGGATACATATATTAAGGGCTAAGTCATTATTAACAAGAATTCATTTTATAAGAGTATCACTAACATAGTTGTAATAACCAAAATTTACCCATTACAAAACCAACCATTTTTTTTATTTCATTGAGAGAATCATGCTAGCAACTACTATAGTTGAGCAACCATTGAGTGTTTCAAGCAAGAAACACACCAAAATTGACTTGATCAAAGTTTATCCTAGTGTATGGGAGTGTCCAAATCCCCCATAATGATCATGGAAGTTTACTAGTCTATTTCAACCGAAACACTATTTTCCCAACAAGTTCAACCCATGTTAAACTCTTTGTTATAGCTTTAGGTATTACACAACCTAATTAGTGAGTGTGTGCCTTTTTAACTAAACTACACATTGGACAATATAATTAACTTTAAGGTGCAATGCTTAACATATCTAACCATATTAACAATGGTTTGTTAAGGGAATCAACCACGAATTCACATAGGTGTGCTAGCACCTACCATTTTAACTCAAGGTTTACTTCATGTTGCTAGATTCACTTCTTCATGTTTATTTCATTATTAGTTTCCATATTTCCTTGTCATTAACTTGCACATTCATCATTTCAAAGTCATAAATGTAAAATTTCAAATACAACATAGAGAATGAATTGTAGCATTACGTTTCAATTTAACTCTATTATACACATCAACAATTGGCACATTGTACAGTGAAATCCTTTTAGTATTTACAAAGCCACAATGAACTCAATACAACATTTTCTCAATACCTATTAGCTAAAAAAAATATTCTACGTATAATCAATCCTTGCTATTACAAAGTAATTATAGTATACTTGAGGTAAAATTACAGCAACAACAACACTTCAACTCACTTTCAGGTTCAGCAAGAGCATCTGGTTCGTTTGTCTCAAGTTCCCAATACTAGAATATTGGCTACTCAGGATCAGGATAATCCACCACATAATATATGCCTAAATATCATTATGCACTTGCACTATTGTATCAAATATATGCAAGCAAATCATGCAGATAACAATATCATTTCAGCAAAAAAATCATTCATTTCATCCAAGACTAGGGAAACCCCATAAATTTTCCTAAGAATGAATATTTCCTATTCCATTCATTCCATGTTCTTTATACACAAATCAACATGCCATTGTGATGCAGGAGCATCCGGTGGCAGCAGAGCAATCTTGCATCAACAAATTTTTTTCTAAGTGTTTGCCTTGGTGTCACGATATCGCGATAGAAAAAGAGTCACGATATCGCGACATGTCACGTTTTCGTGACTCGGCCAGGAGAGAGAAGGTGCGGGGCAAAAATATCGTGATTTCGTGACATGTCACGAAATCGTGACCAAAAGCAAGAAAGATTATAAGCATGGTGAAAATTTCATGATTTCATGACATGTCGTGAAATTGCGACCAGAAGCAGGCGAGAGGTGATGCCGATGAGAATGTCATGATTTCGCGACATGTCACGAAATCGCAACATGTCGCAAAATCGCGACCGTCACAAAATCGCGACCAGGAGAAACCAGGGGAAGGCACCGATGAGAATGTCGCAATTTTGTGACCGTCATGAAATCGCGACCATCGCTCGTGACCGTCGTGAAATTGTGACTAAGAGCAGTCAAGAGAGGATACCAATGGGAATGTCACGATTTTGCGACATGTCGCGAAATCACGACCGTCGTGAAATCGTGACCAGAAGTAGCCGAAGGATGATGCCGAAGAAAATGTCATGATTTTGTGACATGTCGTGAAATCATGACCAACAGCAGGAGGGAGAAGATGCCAAAGAAATTGTCATGATTTCACATGTGAAATCACAACTAGCAGTAGGAGGGAGAAGACATCGAATAAATTGTCGTGATTTCGTGACATGTCGCAAAATCATGACCAGAACAGAAAAGTGGAGGCATCCGAAGGCAAATGTCATGATATCATGACTTGAAGGCGAGGAAGGTAGCAAGGAAGGAAAATGTCGTGATATCGCGACCCAAAGGCGAGGAAGGCAGCGAGGAATGAAAATGTCACGATATCACGACATGTCGTGATATCGCAACCCGAAGGCGAGGAAGGCAGAGATGAAGAGAAAACATCATGATATCGTGACATGTCACGATATCGTGACCAAAAGGGAGAGGGAGTGCAAGGAAGTCAAAATGTAATGATATCACAACAAATGAATGGTTCATGGTTCAAGAAGGCACATGTTCCAAGGTGATGTTTTCAAGGTGGTCAAGGGTATCTTTAATGCATGTTTTCATATTCGATAAGTTTGCTGAACACGATGACCTCTCGAATGCTACATCCAGAGGTCAAAAATGTCAGACGGTTCTTTAATGCATGCTTTCATGGTGGATCGGGGAAGTTGCCAATTATGGAAAGAAAAATTGAAAACTCAGGGGGAGAGTCGACTGGGCAGGTTCCATAGAAGTACTCTCTTGCCTTGTCATTAATGACTAAGAGGGTCGAAACCTGGATAAAGGAACCCAGCTAGTAATGAGAGAGGGATGGTGGATTGGATATTGCACATAGAGGATGTAGAAGAACTAAGCCTGTGCGCTAGTTATTGTAAAGCCTGTGGGCTGTTACTGTGAATCTTTTGAGATTAATGAATGAAAATATTGGAATTGTGTAGGTGTTGATTTTACATCCCCCATCAAGTGGTATCATAGTGAGAGTTCCCCAGCATGTAACAGATCACCGAAAGAGAGGCAGTTACACCAGGATCTGTGGAAGGGTTTCTAAGAGAAGAAAGAAGAATGCCTCCACGAAGAAACCGTGGTGGAGTAAGAAATATGGTGCCAGCAAAAGATTTTAGAGCTTTGCAGAGGCAAGTTCAGGCCCTGCAAGAGGAGCTACACAGAGAGCACGAGCCCAGAAAGGAAGAATGAAGTGAAGACAAAGTTGATGAAGAAGAAGACCAGTTTGAGGAAGAAGAAGAGGTTGTAGATCCTACACAGGCCAGGTTATACAAAGCCATCTCCCAGATTGGAAAGAAACCAAAAATGGAGGTTTCTACATATTTTGGAAACCTAGATCCAGAAGAGGTGATTGACTGGATAAATGATCTAGAAGAGTATTTTGAATATGAGGAGGTTGAAGACCCTAATCGGGTCAGATTTTCTAAGACCAAGCTGAAGGGTCATGCCAACATCTGGTGGAAGGGAATACAGTTGGAAAGGAACAAAAGAGGGAAGGAAAGAATAACAAGATGGGATAGAATGGTAGAAAAGTTGAAAAGATAGTTTATTCCTACAGATTATGAATTAGATCTGCTAAGGAAAATGTAGAGTTTGAGACAGTCGAGCAAAACTGTCCAAGAATACATAGAGGAGTTTTATAAGATCTCCATCAAAACTGGCCATTTGGAGGCAAACAAGGAGAAGGTGGCTCGTTATATCAATGGGTTGAGACCCAGTATCCAGGAGGAGTTGAGCCTAGTTCGGGTGAGCACCATTGAGGATGCTTACCAGTTTGCCCTAAAGGTAGAAGAAAAGCTGAATAGATGGTTTGAGGGTAAGCAGAGAAGAGGAGGTCATGGAGAAAGAACGAGTGGAAAAATAGATGAAGCCCAAGACAAGAAGAAAGAAGAAGCTAGCAGCAGCCAAGAGCAGAAGGCAGGTGATGATTACAGATCCCGTAATCAGAACAACTACCCAAGAGGAAGAGGTAGAAGAAGTGGGGGAAGAGGGTTTCAAGGAACCTATTTTATTTGTGGAGAAGAGGGACATCGGGCATTCGAGTGTTCCCAGCACCAAGAGAGGACGCGTGTGAGACCCGAGGGTCATGCCAGAGTGGCTATAGTAGATGACAAAGTTGAATCTAAGCATTCTAAGGAGGTAGAGAGAGGAGAAGTCATGGTTGCAAGGAGAGCCATGCTGATTGAGGAAGACAAACCAGAGTAGAGGAGAAGCCTATTCTGCACGAGGTGCAAAAGCGTAGGTAAAGTTTGTAATGTCATTATAGACAATGGTAGCACTGATAACTTAGTCTCTAAGGAAATGGTCACTAAGTTGTAGCTGGAGAGGAGGAGACACCCACATCCATACCGAATTGCATGGTTGCGGAAGGACCACAGAGCATGGGTCCGTGAACAGTGCTTAGTCACGTTCAAAATTGGGAGATACCAGGATGAAGTCCTATGTGATGTTTTTCCTATGGATGCTTGCCATTTGCTGTTAGGAAGGCCATGGCAGTTTGATCAGAGTGCAGTGCATGATGGTCATGCAAATACGTACTCCTTGACGAAAGATGGAGTGTGCCACAAGTTAAATCCATTACAGGCAGTGGATGAGAAGGTGTGCAGCAGTGCTAGAATCTGTCTGGTAGAAGGCAATTTTTTTTTTTGCCAGGAGATAGGGTTTAAGCGGGCTACAGAGGCAGGTGCACGTTTGGAGATGTAGAAAACGGTGATCGAACAACACAGAAGTGAAGGTCACTTCTCCATCAACCTCGGGTGTCTGATGTAGGAGCATCCAATGGCAGCAGAGCAATCTTGCATCAACAAAATTTTTTCTAAGTGTTTGCCTTGGTGTCGCGATATCATGATAGAAAAAGAGTCACGATATCACGACATGTCACATTTTCGTGACTCAGCCAGGAGAGAGAAGGTGCGGCGCAAAAATGTCACGATTTCAGGACATGTCGTGAAATCGTGACTAGAAGCAAGAAATATTAGAAGCACGATGAAAATGTCACGATTTTGCAACATGTCACAAAATCGTGACCAGAAGCAGGCGAGAGGTGCCGTCGATGAGAATGTCATGATTTCGTGACATGTCACAAAATCATGATCATCATGAAATCACGTCCAGGAGTAGCTAGGGGAAGGCACCGATGAGAATGTCATGATTTTGCAACATGTCATGAAATCGTGACCGTCGTGAAATCGTGACTATCATGAAATCATAACTAAGAGCAGTCGGGAGAGGATACCAATGGGAATGTCATGATTTCGTGACATGTCACAAAATCACGACCATCATGAAATCATGACCAGAAGCAACCGAAGGATGATGCCAAAGAAAATGTCATGATTTTGTGACATGTCACAAAATCACGACTAGCAGCAGGAGGGAGAAGACACCAAAGAAATTGTCATGATTTCGTGACATGTTGCAAAATTGCGACCAGCAATAGGAGGGAGAAGACGTTGAAGAAATTGTCACGATTTTGCGACATGTCATGAAATCATGACCAGAGCAGAAAAGCGGAGGCATCCAAAGGCAAATGTCATGATATCACGACTTGAAGGCGAGGAAGGCAATGAGGAAGGAAAATGTCACGATATCGCGACATGTCGTGATATCACGACTCGAAGGCGAGGAAGGCAGTGAGGAAGGAAAATGTCATGATATCATGACCCGAAGGCGAGGAAGGCAGAGATGAAGAGAAAATATTATGATATCGCGACATGTCACGATATCGCAACCAAAAGGGAGAGGGAGCGCAACGAAGTCAAAATGTTACGATATCACGACAAATGGCTGGTTCATGGTTCGAAAAGGCATGCATTCCAAGGTGATGTTTTTGAGGTGGTCAAGGGTCTCATTAATGCATGTTTTTGTATCTGGTAAGTTTGCTGAACATGACGGCCTCTCGAATGCTGTGTCCAGAGGTCAAAAATGTTAGACAATTCTTTAATGCATGCTTTCATGGCAGATCAGGGCAGTTGCCAATTATGGAAAGAAAAATTGAAAACTCGAGGGGAGAGTCGACTGGGCAGGTTCCATGGAAGTACTCTCCTGCCTTGTCATTAATGACTCAGAGGGTCGAAACCTGGATAAAGGAACCTAGCTGGTAATGAGAGAGGGATGGTGGATTGGAGATTGCACATAGAGGATGTAGAAGAACTAAGCATGTGTGCTAGTTATTGTAAAGCCTGCAGGCTATTATTGTGAATCTTTCGAGATTAATGAATGGAAATCTTGGAATTGTGTAGGTGTCGATTTTTTGTCCCCCATCACATTGTATATGCAAAATGTAAACATCAACTTGGCTACGAGGAACCTCCATAAATTCCTGAGAAATTGTAACCCTATTACCAATTTCTCCCATCCAAAAATCATTACAACACAACCATATTGCCAAAATAAATCAAGCAATATTATTTCATAGTACCTAATAATACACAAGAAACATCTCCTCAGGTAATTAAACATAATATGATGTTTTATCAAAGTCACAATGTAGTAGATAATTCATTTTTAGAAGCATTATATATATACATCCATATTTAATCTCTATTTTTTTTAGGATCCTTTTTAAGCTTGATAATCAATTTACAACTACCAACTATTTAAGTCTCAAGATCCCCATTATTCTAGCCCTTTATACAAATTTAAATCCCCTTTTTTACTTCACTTAGACATAACAAGTTTGGTAAACTCGGGGCCATCAATGGGCCATAATAATATTTCCTTCCTAATACCTTTTAAATTCATATTACTATATCTTTACCATAGTTCTTTAGGTAACTATTGTCATCTTTAGATTTTAGAGACTTTTATTTTAAACACACACACAAGTATTGCTTCTATCTCTTCTTACTATTTTATAAACTTTAGCTAAGTTCCTAAAGACCTAGGGTAATGTATGATTTAACATTTCCCCTAACACTTTTCCAACCCATAGTTTAGTCTCAAGAATCAACAATACTTAAATATATAAACTTGTTCCAAAAATACATAATATTTCAAAACCCTCATTATAACCATTAAACCACATAATCCACTGTTATTATTATTTTTCTTTAACTATAACCTCCAACATAATAACAAGACATGACACAAGGTTTCAATGGAGGGAATCATTTGAACATAAAACCACAGTGAGTAATGGAGGTAACAGAACCTATGACAACCATTTCTCTAAGAGTAAACATTATTTTATTTAACCAACAAACCTGAGTGGAAATCGAAGACAATACATCTCACAAAGACTCATAATTAAACCTAGATTGCTCTATCTCCTAAGTTCTTGAAGATGTCTGCTATCAAATACAGAGTAGAGTTTGACATTTTAAAAACCAATTTACACAACCCTAAAGGTAGCTCCATGAATTCTCAAGCGCACTGTCTACATTGCCATTATTCGCATCGATCGTACATGTTATCATGGCTTCAGGGGCAAGTCCGTGGAGACCCTACACATATCAAGCAAAGACAACCTCTTCTATGGCAAAATCGTAACAGGGTTTCACAAGGAAATTTAATCATTTTTTTAAAACAATAAAACACAGATCTTCTGCTTTACATAAACTCTAAAACCACCATTAATTTAGCATTTACATAAGTCTTATTTCATTAGAGACTCAAAAATCTATTATAACCAGACATGAACAACATACATTTTCTTATCAAATAAGGAAATCGTTAAAACTCAAACAACATGCATAACAAAATAACCTTACCTTTGCCATTTTTCATTTCCTTTAGTACATACTATGACAACATCTCACAAATCAATAATTTTCAAATTCAACATAAACCTTTAAACATCATAATTTCATAAATATTTTTCAACCCTTGACTCATATAACTCAACACAACAATAGATCATAAACCAAAAAGGCTCTAACATGACTTGCTGTAAGAAAATCTTCTAAATCTAAGCCTTAATTAAAACTTTGAGCTTGTTTCCATGATATTTCCTTGTTTTAGACCAAAAATAAATGAGGGGAGGATTAAGCGAGAGATTTGGAACTTCGTCTAGTTTCTGTTCCTAACAGAGTCAAAGAGCATACTCCTTAGGAGATGTCGAATTCTCAGTGTTGAATCAACAAAATATGCAAGTGTTTGGTTTTTGATCCAAAATTCTTGGAGAGCATATTCCCTATCTTTATTTCGCTTATTTCGTTAAGCTTCTGAATACCCCAAAGAGCTCTATTTATAACCTTTTTGACCCCTACCCCATGATGTATTTTTTTATTATAAAATTGGGTGGGATAAACCTCTCATTAATGTTTTATTTGAACTCGGTGCTACTTTGACCATTGCACCCAAGGCGGTCCAATAAAAAATTCACACCTATCCTTTGTAGAAAATAACCTCATTACTTTGGTTTAAATCCAACTAAAACATGTTTTCATTAACACAAAACTTGGGACAAATTACCGTCTAGTAAAAAATTCATTAAATACAATCCACCCACCAAGTTGGACTCACTTAAATACCAGGTTTAACTTACTAAGTTAATAATACAAATTAACCACTAATTAAAACAATAAAACATCTTATCTTTAAATTGCCCATTTTCTACATTTAATTATTCTAAAAATCATTAACTAACTCCTACCTAAATATTTTAGTTTATCACTATATTTAGAAAACAATCATAAAATAGGGGATCAAATTGGGATGTTACATACTCCCCCCCATAGACTAAACACAATCCTCTGTGTTTCATTCTAGAGTTAGTATTAAATAAAACTTAAAATTCATACAAAGAGCAATCAAACAAGTCAAACATTTCTATATGCAACCTATATGATGAAAACTACTCATGCAATGATTTATATCTACACTATTGTTTTTTCCAAGGCTGGCATTTTTAAGATAGTCAACTATCACCGACCTTCTAGGAGACTAGTCCAGGACATCATAGTCCAATAGTGTAGCGATGAAAGGTGAGGGTAAATTTTCTTGCCAACCCCCTTTTTTTTACCCTCTGGATTGTATTTGTCATCCTTTCTATTTTGCCAATTCTCATTCTTGGTGGTTGAGAAACCCCTTATTCCAATTGAGAAGAACAACCTCTTCCACCTGACGAGAATATTCTAGTCTTGAAATGCAACAAATAATTTTTAGCAATACCATATTATAAGAAATATAGTATCTATACTGCATACTGAATATAAAGTGCCATTTATAGTTTGATAAATCCATATTCCAAATATCATCAAAAATAAACATCACCAATCCATAAAATACTAACATCCATCATCATACTATATGTAAGTACCAATCCTGTTGTCAAAATATATTGTTTTTTGCATCTAATAATTAGTCAGTGTCATTAAACATGTATGAAAAATGTTTCTTCATATCTTCCACCTTTTCCTAGGTGGCATTTTTCTCTAAATATAGATCCCATTGGACATTGCACTACTCTAGGTTTCACTTTTGTATCTGCTTAGTGCAAAATTATAGGATATTCACGGGTTTTACCTCGATGTATGTTGGATCCACCATCTGCAACTTAGAAACATCAAAAATGTGAGATGGATCATGTAAATACTTCCCAAGCAAAGAGACGTGAAAAGAATCATGAATCTTTGCTAGGTTAGGTGGTAAGTCCAGATGGTATGCAACAAGATTGATCTTTGCAATTATGGTGAAGGGTCCCACATATCTAGGATCCAATTTGATGGATTTTATTGCGCTCTTCATAGGTTTGACCCTTAAGAACACCTTGTATCCTACCAAAAACTCTAGATGTGTCCTCCTCAAGTTTACATATTTCTTCTAGCGATTTGAAGCTTCCTTAAGCCTTTGCTAAATTACTTTCAACTGCTCTTCCATCTCTTTCAAATTTTTGATTTCAAGAGTGACTCGATCTTTAGAATTATCCCAAGAAAATGGGGTTTTGCACCTTCGACCATAAAATGTCTTAAAAGGAGCCATTTTAGAGAGGTATGATACCCATTATTATATGCAAACTCAACTAGATGCAAGAAATCTTACCAACAAGATTTCTGGTCTATGCAGTACATGTAAAGCATGTCCTCTAATACCTGATTAACCCTTTCAGTCTAACCATCTATCTTAGGATGATATGCTGAACTAATATTCAAGGAAGTCCCAATTTCTTGATGGAGATCCTACTAGAAATCTGATGTGAACTTTGAATCCCTATAAAAAATAATCATTTTAGGAAACCCGTGTAACCTGAAGATTTTCTTAGCAAACCTATTAGCCATAGTAAAGGCATCATCCGTAGTACTACTAGGAATGAAATAAGCAAATTTAGTTAGTTTATCCACTACCACCAAGATGGCATTATGTTGATACCAAGTTTTAGGTAACCCTACAATAAAATCCATTGATATTACTTGCCACTTTGCTATTGGCACATCATGAGGGTATAACAGACCCGCTGGGTGCTTGTGTTCTGCTTTCACCTTTTGACATTCAATCCATTTCACCACAAATTTAGTAATATCACCTTTCATACCTGGCTAGTAGAATGTCTTCTCCATGTTTTCCCTCATCTTAGATCCTCCTAGATGAGCATAATAGGGAGATATGTGAGCTTCTCTCATATGAGTCTATGTAGGTTACCTACTTTTGGAACCACAACCCACTCCTTAAAATACAAAAACCCATATTTGAACCCAAAGTTTTGAGCCACTTTTGGATCCATGATTATTTTCTCTTGCACTTTCAAGCAATATGGGTCCTATGATTAAGCTTTCCTAACCTGGTCCATAAGGTCAACATGACTTATAGTCAAGATGGTAATATGTCTTCTTCTACTCAGTGCATCAACTACCTTATTTTCTTTGCCCTTGATGTAATCTATCCCAAAGTCATACTCCACTAAGAATTCAATCCATATTCTTTGTCGAGCACTATGTAGCAGTTGAGTGAAAATGTATTTCAAACTTTGATGATTAGTTCTAAGTTCAAAGGTCTTCCTATTAGGTAGTGATGCTAAATTTTCAATGCATGCACAATTGCCACCAATTCTAAGTCATGGGTGGCATAGTTACCTTCATGTTTCTTCAAATTCCTAGATTTTAAAGCTACCATAGACTTATATTGCGATAAAAAACCACCCAAACACTCCAAATATACGTTTGTACAGACAGAGAAGTCACCTAAAGGATCTAGAATTTTTAGGATAGGAGTGATTGTCAATACCTTCTTTTGTGCTTGAAAAACTGACTCACACTTATCTGTCCATTCAAATATCTTTCCTTTCCTTTGAAGTTTGGTAATAGAGCAAACAATTTTAGTATAGTATTTCACAAAACTTTGGTAATATCCAGATAGTCCCATAAAACTTTGAACTTCTATCACATTGGTAGGAGGTGGCCAATCCATTATTGCCTCAATTTTCTTAGGATCGATCGCAATACCATCTGCTGAGATAACATGCCCCAAATAGTGTACTGGAGAAACATAGAATTTGCATTTGGAAAAATTCCCATATATCTGGTTTTATCTTAATATTCTTAGTACAATACTTAAGTGCTTTTCATATTCTTCTATATTACGAGAATAAACCAGTATATCATGTAAAAGTACTAGAACAAACTTATCCAAATGTCTTTTGAATACACTGTTCATTAAGTTCATAAAGGCAACGGGTGCATTTGTCAAACCAAATGGTAACAATGTAAAATCATAGTGACCATAGCGAGTATTAAAGGTTGTCTTATGTGTATATTATTATTTAATCCTTACCTAATGATAGTCGAATTTCAAGTCTATTTTAAAGAAGATAGTCACACCCTTAAGCTGATCAAACAAATCCTCTATAGGTGGTAAGGGATATATATTTTTCATTGTTGCTTTATTTAGCATTTTGTAATAAATACATAATATTAAAGATCCATCCTTATTCTTAACAAATAAAACCAATGCACCCCAAGGTGACACACTAGGTTTGATTAATCCCTTATCCGACAATTCTTACAATTGCACCTTTAATTCTTGCATCTCAATTGGATTCATTCTGTATGGTGCCCTATGTATCAATTTTATTCCTGGTAATAAGTCAATTGTGAAGTCAAATTCTCTCTTCGATGGTAATCCTAGCAGATCATATGTAAAAAAATCCTCAAATTCCTTTAGAATAGGAAATTATTCCAATATTTCCACCATTTTTTCCTCTATTTTCTCCTTAATTTTGACTATGTACATCATTCCACCTTTCCTAATCACTTTTTTAAGTTACATATCAGAGATTAACAAAGATATTAACCCCTATTGTTCACTGTGCAACTTAGTTCTTTGTCCATTAGTGTCAGTAAACTCGACCCATATTTCAAAGAAATTGATCACAACTTTGCGGTCCTTCAACCAATCAATGCCTAAAACTATATCAAAGGCATGTAGCGAAGCAACATAGAATTTCCAAGTGATAGAGTTTATGGGTAGGGATATTTATATCATGGGGTAGTACTAGTTTACTGAGTGTCTTTCTAGAATCGTACTTGAATTTCCACCCATATGTCAAAGATCTAGGATTCCCTGGCATGTCCCTGACTAATCTACTAGAAATGAAACTGTCTGTAGCACCACTATCTATCAAAACTCTAACACTTTTTCCAAAGATATTATCTTGTAAGAGCATAGGGGTTACCTAACCATAAAGGTTCTGGTTTCCTGTAGCTACATAAATTCTGTATCCTTTATTTGTACTTCTTGGGTTAGTTCCATTTTGATGAGGACAATTTATAGCATAATGAGGGCCTCCACATTCATAACATCCAGTATTGGAACTTTAAGTTGAGTCTTATACCGAATTATCTTTATTCTCTGTAGGAGTAGGTTCTACCTAGTTTATGGGTTTAACTTTCTCAGCATTGGTAGAGTTTTTATCCTTTGGTTGTAATTTCTTTTTGAACCTTTTTGTTGTACCAACATTGAATTTACCAATTTTATACCCTTCTGTATTCTTAGAAGCTAGCTTATTGCTCCATTTTATTTTATATGGATTGGTTTGACTCTTCTTAGGTCCTGGAGTGGGATTGCTGCATTTTCCATGATTATATTCTACCTGATAGGCCAGATCATATGCTACTTCCAAATTAGTAGGTTTAAACATGTTAACCAAAATTATGAGTTGGTGGTCTAACCCAGCTAATAACTGATGCACCTTCATCTTATCATTCTTCTTATAAGTTGGAATGTACTTAAGGAGTCTAGTGAAATATTTGTAATAGGTATCCACTGATTGTTCCCTTTGTCTGAGTTGAGTGAATTCATCTAACTTCTTGGCATAATACTATTATGTGAGGTATCTTTTCCTAAAAGCTTCCTCAAAAATTTCCCACTCACAGTGTATGATGTTAATTTGTTTGTCTTTATAATAGGTTTCCCACCATTCCAATTTAGATTTAGCCAACATCCCAGTAACAAAGACTATTTTTTTTAGTGGACGAGTAATTTATCATGGAGAAATAAATGTCCAACTCATTCAACCATGACTCAACTGAATCTCCACTTTCTTTTCTCAAGAACTTTCTTACACTAACATGTTTCAAATCCTTTTCTAACTCAGCATTAATTCAGATCTTAGCTTCCTGGTTGAGATCAATTGGTTCTTCCATAGCTACCTCAGCTGGAGCTTTAGGGGTTCTATAATTTATCCTAATTTTATTCCTAATGGCTTCCAATAGGTTATTTTTGTGGTTCATCTGCTCACAGTAGTTGGCCATTTTACCTTGCATATCTTGCACCATGTTGGTAAGGTTCTCAATTCCATCAGGGTTCTTAAAGCTTTCACTGATATGCCCTTATACAATATTGTCCATATGGTTTAGTTGAGGTCTTTGAGGAGGCATATTTGATCCACTCCCAAGCTTAGGTGGCATATTTCCTGGTAGTTTAAGGAATGTGTTAGTTCCTAGTCTTATACCATAATTATTTTAATATGCACTTTCATATACCTATCTATGAAACCTTTGTTATTATCTAGGGTTTTAACTATGTTTTGTTAATAGTTCCACCCACCATATATTTATTGTTTAAAGATAACTTGATTTGGAGATGCACAAAAATAGAATAAGGTGGATTTTTAGCTTGGAGCATCAATTGGCAAGTACGATCCCCAAAAGAGCATCAAATACACCACTTAAAACCCAAATTAATGGAGGGTTCATCTAGCTCTTCCAATATGATTCACCAAGGGCTCACATGGGGGGAAAGACTTGCACAATTTTCCACATCCATACCTCCATTCACATCTTACTTGTTGCACTTGTTTAAGAGTTATCTAGTTCAAAATTTTATGCCTATATCAACCTTGCTCTGATACCAAATGTAATAACCAAAATTTATCCATTAAAAAATTAACCATTTTTTTTTTCATTGAGAGAATCATGCTAGAAACTACTATATTTGAGTAACCATTAAGTGTTTCAGGCAATCACCACACTGGAATCGACTTGATCAGAGTCTATCCTAGTGTATATGGTGTAAACTCAGCTACAAGAGACCAACAAAATGAACTCCAATCACATAACAAAAATGCAATATAATGGAAGAAACTTGCAAATCAATATTTTTCTCATTCTTGAATTCACACCCCTTCTCCAAAAGAATACAATCCATCTTGTAGCAACCAAAAACCAAACAAACCCTAAAGAAATCCTAAAAATATCTTTTTTTCTAAAAACTGCTAAAAATAGAAATGAGTTGGATTGCACGTAAATTTGGTACACACATCCCTCTTACAATAACAAACCTTAATTTAAAATATTAGGTCTCAACTTAAGGTATAACAAAAGATAATAAAATTCTAACATTCAAAAAACCTCAAAAAACCCGGGAACCTATTCTAAAAGCTAATTTTGGGACACTAGATGGAGGAGTTAGGTCTCGAAAGTATGATTTTTGAGGATCAAACGCATCAGAGATAATCCTGATGTAGAACATGCATGTGGAACCAACTATTAAATTTCATGAAAAACGGGCATACAGTTCACAAGTTATGGCTCCAGCAAGGTGCATCAGTATGGGAGTGGCCAAATCCCCTATAATGATCATGAAAGTTTACCAGTCTATTTCAATTGGAACGCTCTTTTCCCAATAATTTCAACCCATGTTAAAATATTTGTTATAGCTTTAGGTATTACACAACCTAATCAGTGAGTGTGTGCCTTGTTAACTACACTGCACATTGGATAATATAATTAACTTTAAGGTGCAATGCTTAACATCTCTAACCATATCAATAATGGTTTATTAAGGGAATCAACCATGGATTCACATAGGTGTGCTAGCACCTACCATTTTAACTCAATGTTTAATTCATGTTGCTAGATTCACTTATTCATGTTTATTTCATTATTAGTTTTCATATTTCCTTGTCATTAACTTGCACATTCATCATTTCAAAGTCATAAATGTAATATTTCAAATACAACATAGATAATGAATTATAGCATTACATTTCAATTTAACTGTATTATACACATCAATAATTGGCACATTGTACAATGAAATCCTTTCAGCATTTACATTCCCACAATAAACTCATTACAACATTTGCTCAAAACCTATTAGCTAAACAAAAGATTCTACTTATAATCAATCCTTGATGTTACAAAGTAATTACAGTATACTTGAGGTAAAATTATAGCTACAACAACACTTCAACTCACTTTTAGGTTCAACAAGAGCATCTGGTTCATTTGTCTCAAGTTCCCAGTACTAGAATATTGGCTACTCGATATCAGGAAAATCCACCACATGATATATGCCCAATTATCATAATGCACTTGCACTATTGTATCAAAGATATATAGACAAATAATGCAGATAATAATATCATTTCAGAAAATAATCATTCATTTCATCCAAGAGTAGGGAAACCCCATAAATTTCCCTAAGAATTAAACTTTCCTATTCCATTCATTTCATGTTCTTTATCCACAAAGCAACATACCCTTGTCTATGCAAAATGTAAACATCAACTTGGCTACGAGGAACCTCCATAAGTTCCCGAGAAATTGTAACCCTGTTATCCCATCAAAAAATTATTACAACACAACCATATTGCCAAAAGAAATCAAGCAAGATTATTTCATAGTACTTAATAAACCACAAGAAACATATCCTCAGGTAATTAAAAAAAAAATGATGTTTTACCAAAGTCACAATGTAGTAGACAATTCCTTTTTAGAAGCATTATCTATATACATCCATATTTAATCTTAATTTTTCTCACGATCCTTTTTTAAGTTGATAATACATTTACAACTACAAACTATTTAAGCCTCAAGATCCCCATTATCCTAGCCCTTCATACAAATTTAAACCCCCTTGTTTACTTCACTTAGACATAAAAAGTTTGGTAAACTTGGGGCCATCAATGGGCCATAATAATATTTCCTTCCTAATACCTTTTAAATTCATATTACTATATCTTTACCATAGTTATTTAGATAGCTATTTTCATCTTTAGGTTTTAGAAAATTTTATTTTAAACACACACACAAGTATTGTTTTTATCTCTTCTTACTATTTTCTAAACTTTAGTTGAGTTCCTAAAGACCTAGGGTAATGTATAATTTAACATTTCCCCTAACACTTTTCCAACCCATAGTTTAGTCTCAAGAATCAAAAATACTTAAATACATAAACTTTTTCCCAAAATACATAATATTTCAAAACCCTTATTGTAACCATTAAACCACATAGTCCACTATTATTATTATTTTTCTTTAACTATAACATCCATCATAATAACAAGACATGACAAAAGGTTTCAACGGAGGACACCCTTTGAACATAAAGCCACTGTGAGTAATGGAGGTAACAGAACCTAGAAAAACCATTTCTCTAAGTATTATACATTATTTTCTTTAACCAACAAACCCGAGTGGAAACTAAAGATAATACATATCACAGAGACTCACAATGAAACCTAGCTTGCACTATCTCCTAAGTTCTTGAAGACGTCTGCTATCAAATATAGGGTAGAGTTTGATATTTTAACAACCAAGTTACACAACCCTAAAGGCAGCTCCATGAATCCTTGAGTGCACCATATACATTGCTATTATTCATTCTAACCGTACGTGTTATTGTGGCTTCATGGGTGTAAACGTGGAGACCCTATGAAGATCAAGCAAATACAACCTCTTTTATGGCAAAATCGTAACAGGGTTTCACAAGGAAATTTAATCATTCTTTTAAAACAATTAAACACATCTCTTCTACTTTACCCAAACCCTACAACCACCATTACTTTAGCATTTACATAAGTATTATTTCATTAGAGACTCACAAAGCTATTATAACTAGACATGAACAACATACATTTTTTTCTCAAAGAAGGAAATCATTTATACTCAAACAACACGCATAACAAAATAACCTTACCTTTGCCATTTTTCGTTTCCTTTAGTACATACTATGACAACATCTCATAAATAAATAATTTTCAAATTCAACATAAACCTTTAAACATCATAATTTCATAAATATTTTTCAACCCTTGACTCATTTAAATCAACACAATAATAGATTATCAACCAAAAAGGCTCTAACCTGACTCGTTGCAAGAAAATCTTCTAAATCTAAGCCTTAGTTAAAACTTTGAGCTTGTTTCCATGATACTCCATTGTTTCAAACCACAAGATAAACAAGAGGAGGATTAAGTGAGAGATTCAAAATTTCATCTAGTTTCTGTTCCTAATAGAGTCAGAGAGCATACTCCCTAGGAGATATCGAACTCTTAGTGTTGAATCAATAGAAAATGCAAGTGTTTGGTTTTTTATCTGGAGTTCTCAGAGAGAATATTTCCTAACTTGCTTTCGTTGATTTTGTTAAGCTTTCGAATACTCCAGAGAGCTCTATTTATAACCTTTATGATGCCTACCTCATGATCTATTTTTTTATTATAAAATTGGGTGGGATAAACCTCTCATTAATGTTTTATTTGAACTCGATGCTACTTTGACAATTGCACCCAAGGTGGGTCAATCAAAACTTCACACCTATCCTTTCTAGAAACTAACCTCATTACTTTGGTTTAAACCCAACTAAAACATGTTTTCATTAACACAAAACTTAGGATAAATTACCATCTAATTAAATATTCATTAAATACAGTCCACCCACCAAGTTGGACTCACTTAAATCCCAGGTTTAACTTGCTAAGTTAATAAGACAAATTAACCACTAATTAAAACAATAAAACATCTTATCTTTAAATTTTCCATTTGCTACATTTAGTTATTCTTAAAATCATTAACAAACTCCTAGCTAAATATTTTAGCTCATCACTATATTTAGCAAATAATCATAAAATAGGGGGTCAAATTGGGATGTTACAATAGCCTATTATATAAAGAGGAAGCTATCTGACCATAGATATGGGTAGAATATCATCCTCTTAAAATGATAATGTGGTATAATTGACCCCAAGGGATCCTACTACATTAGTGAGGTCATTGAGGTTTATATATTGAGGGATAATTTATTCTCTCAAGATTTTGAATAGAATTTCTCTATGTTGAAAAGGTTTTTAGGAGTTTGAGGAGAGATATTTTGGTTGGGGTACTCTCGAGTTGTTGAAAAATATCAAAAGGACCCCTATCTTTGTTGTGAGATTGTATGATTGGTGATGGTCCTTTGGAGGAAAAGGTTCATTTGAATAAAGTATTAAAAGAGGTCTAGGATGCTACTCAGATGATTAATTCTTGTATTGTTGCCTTGTGACAGCGCCAATTGAAGAGAAGTGGATCATTCCCATCATATTTTTACTTGTAGGAGGAATAAAACTATAATAGATATTATTTATTTTCTTTTAGTTATGATTAGATAGCAGATCTTAGAAGATCCTAAGATCTTCATTGGAAGAGGATTGGGCCTCAAAGCTACTAAAGACAACACAATCATCATCTATTAGGACTTGAATGAGGTTTCTAAGGGTTTTAAACCTATTTTTAGCATGGAAATTGACATGATGAAAGGCACATTGCTCTTAAGGATAGAACCAAGGAGCTTTATCCCTTTCTAGATCTATAGGCTTGATGGGATGGATTTCTATCATTTTAGCTTCAAATATTTTTATTTTCTTGTCAAAACATTTTGGTATCATTAAGTAACGACTTAAACAAAAGGAATAAAAAGGGAATAATAGAGTAAGAAATATTATTAGAAAAAGGAATACATAAAGCTTGTTATTGAAAACCTATAGAACAAATTGAGGAGCATTTTGTAGAAACTATAGTATGAGATAAATTTGTGGCCAAATGTTAAGAGGAACTATTGTGTAATCTTTCTTGATAGATTAAAAGACAAATATATGATTTCTATAGTCGATATGGTTTAAAAATAAAGGTTTCTATAGTTGGTATCTGAGCCCAAGCTAGCTAATGGATGCTAACGTTAGGTCTATGCTAGCAGAACTTTTAGGCATTGCTAAACATATAGATTGTAAGTTTATAAAACTCAAAGGTGAACCCTTAACTAATACATACTTTGTAGAAAAAAAGAAAGTGTTTGGAGGTTACTGATGTGCAAGTATTTTTATTCCATGCTTGTACCACTGGTGAATCATATTGGAAGAATTAAAGGAGCCCTCTACATCTTGTGGATATTAAGGGGAGTACCTTAGAATTGCACTTGGCATTTGTGACTCTAAGCTAGGCTCTTTCCTTAGTATAGTAAAATGGACAATAAGAGTTGATAAAATTATATATGGAATAAAATCTAGGAAAAGGGTTATAAGCATTAAGATTAATAAATTTAAAGAATGATCAAGTGGGGAAGCTTGGATTCCATATCCCATTGTGGAGGTTAATGATGAATTGAGCAAGTAAGATATATGATAGACATTGGGATGTATATGTGGATATTTTTGATGCCACCTTAACTACCTATTGTGCACATGGCTCTAGTTAAGTATTGAATTTGATTGTTATTCTAGTCTCATGAAAGAATGATTAATATTCAAGTCATACGCCTAATCCTTGGTCCATTGGACCTAAAATGGAACTAGCTTAATGTTTTATTTAAGTTACTAAGGGAAATTGGTATTCCTTATCTTAGCCGGATTAAGATAGGATAATTCTTAACTATGTGGTATAAGGATTTACCACTGGTCTTATTACAGGAGGGTTGACCACTTTGATACCATGAGATAGACATTAACCACATTGATTCTTGTGAAGTGCAAGCCTTGGACTTTTTGGAAATTCATATTAAGACAACCACATGGAGGTTTTTTGAAATTAACTCCTTGATCATAAACTTAGCTATATGAGTTATAAACATTCTCTAAGAATAGTTGACATGGAAGTTAATCCTTTTGGTAATATTGGGAAGTAACAGAATGGATCCCATTTGGAATTACAATTACAATAATACCTTGAAAGAAGGCAAGAGTATGAAAAAATTTGGTGATCAACAAAATAATGTTTTATATTATTGTTTAGAGAGACTAAGTAACCTCTTGAATGCAATCATGGCCTTTGGCCAAAGCAAGGATTTGAGTATCCCAATAATGATGAAGGAAGGCAAGGACAGAGAAACTCCACATTTGAAAGCATGATCAACACCCAAATGTCACCACCATTTGAAACAACACCAACCTCCTAGAGTATCCCAACTCTACAAAATAGTATACCACCTGACCAACCGGATGGTGGTCAAGTTTATTAGTGTTATATACACTATATTTAAATATGGGATTACTCCATTACACAATGGATGTGGTATTATTATCCACAAAGGATAATATGGGGTTTAAACACAAAGATCCCCTCTATATTATATCAAAAGGGAAAGGAGTTCCAAGTTAAGAAATCAATTTGGGTAAACTTATAGAACCAATGGAAGTTTGGTCTTGGAAGAGTATTGTTGTAATCACAATGACACTGAGAGGGGGGGTGAATCAGTGTGTTCTTTAAAATATCTAAAACATATGATTTTAAAATCAGCAGCAGTTTAAAGCAGATAAAAGAAATACTAAATGCATCAAGAAAGCATCACACATGACACAGCATTTTAACGAGGTTCACCAATGTGGCTACTCCTCAAAAAGACTGCTTGGACTACCATCCAAATCCAGTCAATGCAAAGCTACAACTTTACATAAATCTTTACCAGCACCAACTGGAAGGAGCACCAACCCCTTAACTTTATCTGCTTCAACAGAATGGAGCACCAACTCCTATTTTACCAAGCACCTACTGGAAAGAGGCACCAACCCCTTATGCCAAGCTACAACTTGGAAGATAATAATAAAAATTACAAAATAGAACTTTCACCTCATTTCTCATGGTCTGCTATTTTTCCGCACTCTGCTCTCTCTTGCGCAATCACTTCACACAGTCTGCTGCACTGCTACAGCCAGACTTTGTAATCAACTTTGCCCTTCGTGCTTCTCTGCACACTCTGCTTCTCTGCACACTCTGTGTCATTTCACATTCTGCTCTCTGCTCAACACGATCTTCACTTTCACAAACACTATGCTCGCTTTTTCACTTTATCTTAACACCCCCTCTTACAAACTCGAAGAACCCTTGCTTTTATAGAAGAAATTTTAGAAACAAACCCTAGAAGAACGTCGGCTAAGAAACCCTAGAATTTGTCAGCTGCCAAACCCTAAAATTCGTCGGCTGTAACCCTAAGAATGTCGGCTGCAAAACCCTTCTACCACCTTCGTCACCTTCCTGTAGCTTATTGCCGTGAAATAGTAACACGTCGGCCCTTTTTAATTTAATTTAATATTTTAATTTAAATTTTAAATAAAATAAAATTTAAACTAAATATTTAAAATTAAATATCTTCATCACCGGGGCATCTTTTTCAACGAAACGAAGAGCCAACTTGGGTTTTAGGAAAAACCCATTTCAAATCTGTTATCCATGGTTTTAAATAAACCTTTTATTTTGACTGCCTTGGTTTTCACAAAAAAACCTTTAAAATTTAAACCAAATATTTAAAATTAAATATCTTCATCACCGGGGCATCTTTTTCAACAAAACGAAGAGCCAAATTGGGTTTTAAGAAAAACCCATTTCAAATCTGTTATCCATGATTTTAAATAAAACTTTTTATTTTGACTGCCTTGGTTTTCACAAAAATCCTTTCCGCTTCTTGTTTGAACTGCCTGTCCATTGCATCATTAGATCTAACTAACTGTATTGACAACAATGACAATCCTCTTACAACACCTTGCTCAACACTGAACCCTATCAATTGTACTTTGGCTGCACCTTGTTTGTTCAATAAACTCTTGTCCATTGCATCAATAAATGCGTCCGATTGTGTTGACAACAATGACAATACTGTTTGCTGCACTTTGCTCAACAATCTCCCCCTTTGGAATTGTTGGCAACACATGTGCAATTTTCTTGTAAATCTTCTCCCCCTTTCACAATAATACCAAAGGGCTGCTGAAGACTCCCCCTGAGTCTATGCACAACATTCTTAGACACAAATTATTACAATTAGCAAATATTCCAAGCATGAACAAGAAGAAAAAAAATACACAAATGCTCCCCCTGAGTCCAAGACCACTTCATTTCACTGATTGACAACATCATGATAAGCATAATAGGCATCAATAAAATCAACAATGTGAATAGCAACAATAACCAATGAATGACACCATCATCGTCAACTTCACCAATATAACATGTGTAAGAACATAATTGAACCACTGTCTTCTGTGCAACTACCCTCTCATTACCTTGCAAACTCAAACTTGTCCACTGTTAGTGAAGGCATACAATAATCTTATATAGCCAACTTTTTGTTCTACAATGCCAGCAACATCTGCATACAACTTCACCATGCATCTTGGATATATTCTCAACAAGCTTGAACCTAATGACAGCTATTTGTCTCTCTCTGCAGTGAGAATCCAGCAGGCTACCTCAATCCACTTTCAACTCTATGCAAGTACCAAACACTGTACCACAACACAACCAACATTTTTTTTTTAAAACCAATTAGGGCTTTAGCAACAATGCTTATAGACAAGGTTTAACCAACATCATTCAACTCAAGATTAACCTTGAAGAATTCAACCAATCACTACATGAAAAGGAAACTAGTAGACATCCTTTTCCTTCCAAAGGTATTTGAATAAGACAACCACCAAAATAAATCACCGAGGCAAAGAATAACTTGCTCAAATCAAACTCAATGGAGTAAGCCCAAATCATGTATCAAGCAAAGCATTAACTTGATCAAAACAACCACTATGAAAGCAACTCAACTATTCATCACCAGGTTGGAAATCATCTGGCTGCTCATTAAAAAAGAAAAACTTTTTCTTCAATCTTCCCATTCAACATGCTGATTTCACTTTTGTCAACAGAATTGACAAGTGACTCACATCTATACCAATTTTTGTCCAGCACTGCAATTTTACTGCCAACTCTTACTTTCAACTATGCATGTCGGAAGAAGAAATTTTTTCAAACACTTTATGGCCAACCGTAGTGCACCTTACTCAACCTCAAGCTTCTTATCCTTGGACTGGCATTAAATCAATAGTTAAAAAAACTGCGTCTGTGAATTAAATATATTCACCAAGGTGTCATGAAAGATCTGGCAATCTTCACATCAAAGAGTAAAAACAAATACATGCTGCTCGAAACACAAATACACAGCTAGGGCAAGCATTCTTTCATTGAGAAAATTATCTGGACTATTATGATTCGTAATTTTGAACAGTGGTATTAAGAATCATCAATAGTACAATAGTGACATATCTCAAAACTACCAATGGTGACAGCTCTCAAATTAAACACCACACTTCATGGCATTTCCACAAACCACTATATAAACTAAAAAACACACTTTAACAACTATACAACATTAACCCGACTGCTTACCTTTCATCCTCAGATACCTAGACAAATACATAGGAGCATTAAAATAAAACTTTAATATTGCTCCTCCTGAGGATGTGCCACCTGGAGTTGCTTAGAGCAATGGCAGAGTAGCCTCCTTCAGTCCAAGGAGACACAATTTCCTTTCTTCTGTCTTTCTCCAGACTTTCCTGAACTTAGGCTTGGGTTTTTCAACAACATCCCTATTTTGCTCCTATTCGTGAACTTGAACATTTCTCTTGTGGGGTTGTCTCTTGTGCATTCTTGATGGATGATTATTTTCTTTTCTTTTATGCACATGATATGTTCCTTGTCGGTGTTGTCCTCTTTGTGTCTGATGAAATCTAGGGTTTTGCATTAGATTAGATATAGAAGTGCTTAGATAGAACCTTGCTATGTGCCCTTGACTGTTGCATTTAAAACATTGCACATGTTTTATTCCCTGTATGTATTGCATTCTATGTGTATGATGAAATCTATGGTATTGCCTTAGATTGGATACAGAAGTGCTTGAACAAAACCTTGCTATGTGCCCATGGGCATTACATTTAAAACATTGCATAGGGTGTTCACTCAAAAAAATAGAAGTGTTTTTATCAGCATAACTCTTTGATCTATTGTTCAGTCCACAATAAATTGCCTTGTGACCAAAGTGGTTGCATTTAGAACAATAGCCATAAAAAACATTATTATTAAAATAGTGAGAGTGAGAGAACCTCTTTTGCTGTGGTTGCTTTGTTGTAGATCTCCTTTGATATTTCCTTTCTTTTGAAGCTTCAGCTTCAAACTTTTCTTGTTTTGATTCTTTAGCAGTGGACTTCTTGTTCTCTGCTGAGTTGGAAGATGAAGGTTGTTCAGCTTCATATCCAAGACCATGCTTATCCGTGGAGCTTCTTTGTTGGCTTATCATTTTATCTAGCAACTCTGTGCTCTTCTCGAATTTGAGATTAGTATTGGCCTCTTCTAGTTGTTTATTCAATAAAACAATCTCTTCCTCTTGTTTGCAACAACCAATATCTTTCTCATTGATCTGTGACCTGAGAGTTTCTTCAATCCTTTTGAATTCTTCCATCTATACTTTCAAACTGATTATTATTTCATTTGCATCCTCAAGCTTTCTTGAGATTTCCTTATTCCTTTTTCTTTCTATCTTTAATTCATCTAGAGCTGCATCAATTTCTTCTTCATCACATTTTTGTTCCTTTTCTGTTTCTCTTTTAGAATCATCCTCTAGGACTTCATTAGCTTTCAACATATATATCTCTATGTTTTCATTGTTCCCTTCATGAATGCTCCTCAGTTTTTCCCATTTTCCTTTGCAGTTTTACGACTCTTAATCTTTACCTGTTCATTATCCACTAATCCGCACATGAGAGCATTCATTGCTTTTGAGTTATTCTCAACTAGATCCTTACCAGCAGCATCGGTTGAAGGTGTGATGGGTATTGTGCATTCATTGATTACTGAATCCCAGACATAGTACCCCAAAGCACAAAGATGTGCCTGCATCCTGATTCTCCAGGTCATGTAATTTGTTCCATCAAACAAAGGTGCTTTGTTTGATAAACAACCTTCAACCTCTTCTGGTTTAATTTTCTCTTCTATAGGAACTGTAACTGACTGAGATGCCCTTTTTGAGAAAGATCTATTCTTCTTACTGTTGTGGTTCATCCACAACACACCCCAGAAGTGGGGACCCACCTTTGTTTTTGCAGGTTTTAGGGAAGATCTCAAAGACCCGGATGCTAAAAATGAAGAAAAGAAGAAAAATGCCTAAGTGTTGAAAGGGTCGCGAAATCGCGACATGTCGCGATATCGCGACATGTCGCGAAATCGCGACCTGTCTCTCCATCACTGCAAAAAATTGAAATCTATCACGAAATCGCGACGTGTCGACAGCAGGACAGAAAGGATGTCACGAAATCGTGACGTGTCGGCGGCAAAGAAAAGAGGTGTCGCAAAATCGCGACCATTTCGGAAGGAGATTGAGAAAGTGTTGAAAGTGGTAGCGAATCGCTACCACTAAAGAAGGAGCGAACACGAGAAAGAAAGTGGTAGCGAATCGCTACCATTCGAGCTCGAAAGAAAGTGGTAGCGAATCGCTACCACTTCGTGGAGGCTCGAAAGAAAAGTGGTAGCGAATCGCTACCACTTCGTAGCGGAGGCTCGAAGGAAAAGTGGTAGCGAATCGCTACCACTTCGTGAAGCGGAGGCTCGAAGGAAAAGTGGTAGCGAATCGCTACCACTTCGTGAAGCGAAGGCTCGAAGACCAAAGTGGTAGCGATATCGCTACCACTTCATCGAAGGAAGGCTCGAAACCAAAGTGGTAGCGATATCGCTACCACTTCATCGAAGGAAGGCTCGGAACCAAAGTGGTAGCGATATCGCTACCACTTTTTGAAAGGAAGGCTCGGAACCAAAGTGGTAGCGATATCGCTACCACTTTTTGAAAGGAAGGCTCGGAACCAAAGTGGTAGCGATATCGCTACCACTTTTTGAAAAGAAGGCAAAGCAAAGTCGGTAGCGATATCGCTACAACGAGCTACTACGGGCGTACGGACCAAGAACATGTCGCGATTTCGTGACATGTCGCGTTATCGCGGCTAGGAAACGGAAGAGGCCAAATGCAAATTCTGTCGGGATTTCCATGGGAAAGCGTTACGAAAGGTGCAGGAGACGCAGGACACGTGGCAGAAATGACAGAACCAGAGTAACGTTTCATAACAACAATTACTGGCTGCAGATCGAGCATTATGATTGCACACAAGGGTTAGAATACCAAAAGGCGGGAATTGAAGCGAAGGGTCCTGGGAGTCGAAACGAAGCGTCATGGAGCAGCCGAGAACGCGTGATAGAAAGGTTAAATAGCAGAAATGTAGATGGATACAGGGGCTGGAGACTGTAACAAAAAAGCATTACTTATTGAAATAAAGGATTTTTCTTTGGTAACACGACTTTTGTGTGTAAAATCAAAAGGAGATCGAAGCCAAAACTATTGTTTTATTGTCAATCTTTCCGTTGCATCATTTTGTCTTGTATCTATTTCGTTTACGCCATGGGATGGGTTACGATAGGTGAATGGTAGAATGATGCGGTTATATTCTTTTCCTTAGAGTCTTGCATCTGATCTGATTAGATTGTGTGTTAGTACAGATCTGATCGGTTGGGTTGTTTTGGGGACTTCATCTCTTAACTTGGGATTTTGCGGGGAGTAGATCGTGAACCATTTTAATATCCTTCATTATTTTCCAGTGACTCAAAAATAACGAGTTTCTGTTTTATTCCTTGATATGCTTAATTTCATGTCGGAGACTAACATTGAAATAACGAGAACTATTGAATAGAGATAAAACGAACAGGTTAACCTTAGAATAAATTGTGAATATTAGAACATCAAAAGGATTTTTGTTTATTTTTGATTAATCAAACAAGTCAAGATTATAAAGTTCATTGAGAATCAACAAAGGCCCCTTGTTAACAACTATCTGCGAGGATTTTGAGTTATTACGGGATATATCAGTTGTATGTATTAAATTGAAATTCATTTTTATATACGTAAAAGTCTGTTTCACAAAGAAACTTGGAGAAATAATAAAAGGAAGGAAAATAAAATAAATTATTTCTTTGCAAGAAAGAGTCTTTTGTTCGAGACTCTAAGTTGCGTGTTATTATTTGTAATATGACAAATTAACACTCAACATTTTGGCGCTAGAAGGAGGGCCTTCTGTATTGCTTTGCAATTTTGATTTGTTCTAACAATTAACGTGGGTAGTTTTGTTTCCACCTATTGTGCTTGCAGGTGTAACACCAGACATTTTATCTGGCAGTAGAGTTGAGAAATCTTTTAGAGTCCTAGAGTTTCCAAGCTGGCCCAACCTGAGTACATTGCTACTAGGTCTAAAACCACAGGGAAACTATCTTCCAAAGCCTTTCTCCCACTTGCTAGGAGGCCGAAAAACAAAACATTAGAAGTTGAAATACCACCCGGTATACTTGAGTTAGGGATTTCTTTGGACTCAAGTACCTCTAGTGGGCATGAACCCTTAAGTTCAAGTGGGATAGTAACACCAGTTGTATCTGTCTCCACGAGTTCCGGGAGTTCCAATTGTTCCCACAGGGTTGACACCTTTGAATAACATGGCCCAACAACAACAACAACAACAACCACCTGCCCTTTGGTATGGTGCTCAGAGTTCCCCTTTAGATATTCCCGGGCGAGTCCACGACTTGCCTAGAAACATTGAAAGGGGATTACCCAAATTCATTCATGATGGTCCAACAACGACAGAAGATCATGTCCAAATCTATAAAGATTACATGTTTAGGCGGGGGGTTACTCACGAGGATGTTGCCTGTCGAGTTTTCCCTGCTAGTCTAGACCACATTGCTAACGAATGGTATCGAAATTTGCCGAGCAGGGTCCATAACTTCATGGGCCCAGCTAGAAACTGCGTTCATAGGTCAATTCAGACAGTTAGTAGATCCCTCCATGACATACAATTTCTTCGTATCTTGCAAAAGACAAACCAATGAACCCATTCGAGCGTTCAATCAGAGATTTCAAAAGCTATATACGAATGTGACTCGTCACTTTGCGGTAGACCATGCAATTGCCTTGCAGCTATACTTCAGAGCCTTAGATCCTTTAACATCTTTGTTGACTAGAAGGAACCCTCAGGTTACAACCCTTCCTTTGGCTTATGCGGAAACAATGACTCTCGAACAGCGGATGAACCTGCCGGGCGCGGGATTGTCTCAATTGGCTGGGATGGGACAATATGGCCCATACGACCAATTTGCCATGATGAACCAGGTAGTAGCACCACTAGGCTCCGATGTTGAACAACTTCCAAACACCCACCCAAGTTACGCCATTGTCAGGTTATCCGAATGCCGTTGTTCAAACACAGAGTTTGATTCAAAATAACTCGATGGGTTTGCATGGGTTCGGTATGGGCAATAATCTGTTGACCATGTCGGGGTTTGCTCCAATTAACACGCCAAGCTCAGCGACTTATCCAACAATCACTCCCATTCAAAGTGTGAATCCAGGATGGAATCCACGTGCCCAAACTCAAGCCATTCAAAATGGGAATCCGGGATGGAATCCACCCCCAAACTCAAGCCATTCAAAATGGGAATCCAGGATGGAATCCACTTGCCCAAACTCAAGCCATTCAAAATGGGAATCCGGGATGGAATCCACCTGCCCAAACCCAAGCCATTGTACCCGGTCTAGAGGTGGCTAATGCAGCCAACACAACTGGACCTGCAATTGCAGTGCCTCAACCACAAGGGTCCGAAGCAACCATAGAAAATATGAAAGAAACGTTGGCCAAGGTGTTGGTAACAGTGGGGAATGTCAATAAAAAAGTTGATCAGGCCATGGGCCATAACCGACCTCACAATCATAGAGGAAAAGGAATGTATAACACGCAGCCTAACAACGGGCGGGTACCCAATCCCGTTGCCAACCAGGTAGACATTTCGGAAGACTGTGGAGATGCGGGATCTTGTGATAATGATTGCCCGCACTGTGGCCACGTGAAACCGAAGTCTATGCTAACGGAGGTCATACATTCCCATGAAAGTGAAGAAGAGGAGGATGTAGAATTTTTTGGAAGCGAAGATGAAGAAGCTTTGGAAGTTCATGCAAACAAACGTTTTGGGAAAGCAAATCACAAATATTACACTAGGAGTTCTAAAGAGCCCAAAACTTCCTCTGCTCCTCCTAATAATCAATTACTCCCTCCCGACCCTAAAGGAGATGTCAATCCCCCTCCTCCATCGAAGGTCGAAAAGTCTAAGATGATGCAAAACTTGCCAAATCCTAGAAAAGCTCACTTACGATTTGGTGGAAGATATGAAGAAGAATAGGGCCAATGTATCGATGTATGACATGGCCCGATTATTAGGCCAAGAAGTGAGTTCACCAAAAGGATTAAATCCATCTGCACAAGTTCATGAAGCTAAAAGTGCTGAGTCCCAAGTGGTTGTACAAAAAGAAAAATGAGATATACCTCCCTTTTTGGTAACCATTAGAATTGCGAGTAAAAACTTGCACAATTGTTTAATAGACTCGGGGGCCTCGGCTACTATCATGCCCTTAGAAATCTGTAAAATATTGGGACTTACACCAAAGCCTTCTAGGAGCGGGGGTGGTGCGGTTGGACGGGTCAACCATGGAGGCGGTAGGAGAGGCTGGGTGATGTGCATATTCAAGTCAATTCGAGAACCCGGAGTTCAACTAGCGCATAGACATATTGGTGCTCGATATTCCTATCAAATATGGCATGGTATTGGGAAGAGATTGGAGTAAGAACCTAAACGGTTACATTGTGACAGACTCTTCACACATGTGGCTGCCTTGGAGGGGAGTGGCCAATCAAATTCGAATTGACAGTGAACCCCGACTCAAAGAGATGATCACAGATTACAACAAGCCGAACGAGATCCAGTACATTGAAGGTGAGTTGGGAGCATACTGTTTGGACATAGAAGCACTCGAAAATACCCATGATGAAAGGATTGGGCACAACTTTACTGAAGGACATCAAGACATTTGGACCTTGAGATTTGATGGATCCGAGGTCCAGGACAAGGAGCGAGGAGCCGGTGTTGAATTGTCATGTTCGGACCGGGGAGCCTATATTCGCTGCATACGGACTACGGTTCCCTGCCACCAACAATATGGCAGAATATGAGGCTTTGATTCTTGGACTACAGCTGGCCATTCGAAAGAAAATTAAATATATCAAAGTCCTTGGTGATTCGGAACTGGTGGTGAAACAAGTGAGGGGACAATACATATGCAAGGACAGGCGGCTCAGGCTTTACCGAACTAGGGTCAGAGATTTAATAGATGAGTTTGACGCCTTTAACATTTCTCTGATCTCGAGAAAGGGCAATCGTCTGGCAGACTCCCTAGCTGTAGCAGCGAGTATGTTGAAGCCAGTGGACCATAAGAAATGCAAGAAGTTCTCTATAGAGTTGGTCCCTTGTCCCTCGATACCAGATAATGTTACGAACTTCCAAGTATTTGATAGTGACAGGCACATATTTCATTTTGTCACTAATTTTGGTATATTTGAAAAGCGAGTACATAGATGAAGAAGAAAGGGACGTAGAGGAGGTAGTTTCGAAAGATAAAAATCCTGTAAAAAACAACGGGATGCACGATGAGATAGCTTCATTAGAAAAAATCTTTGATATCGGATGCAAACCAAGAAAAGGTAAAAGGGTTCCATCTCCTGGAGAGGCCTGTGATTTGGTTAACATTGGAAGTGCAAAAAATCCCTGGGAGGTATTCATAGCAAAAGCATGTACCAAGCAGGAGAAGGATTCCATAGCAAATGCATTAAAAGAATACATAGATTGCATTGCTTGGAGTTATAAGGAGTTGAAAACCTATGATCAGAATGTCATAATGCACACGATTCCATTGAAGCCAGAGTCCAAGCCCTTCAGGCAAAGACAAAGGCGAGTTAATCCATTATTAGAACCCTTGATAGAGAAAGAGGTGAAGCGGCTATTAGAAGCTAAGATCATCTTTCCCGTTAGGCATTCCACGTGGGTTGCTAACCTAGTCCCTGTGAGGAAAAAGAGTGGAGAAATAAGGTTGTGCATTGATTTCAGAAATCTCAATAAGGCATCCCAAAAGGACAACTACCCGTTACCCACCATCGATGAAATACTCCAAAAGGTAAACGGGTCGGAGATGATGTCATTCCTGGATGGTTATTCGGGATATAATCAGGTCCTTATCCATCCTAGTGATAGGATGAAGACTGCTTTACGACAAAATGGGGCACCTTTGCATACAGGAGAATGCCCTTCGGACTATTGAACGCAGGTGCCACTTTCCAGCGAGCTATGGATTTTGATTTTAAAGGGATTATTGGTAAGTGCATCATTGTTTACATCAATGACATTCCTGTATTTTCTAAGAACGAGGGAAAACCATGTCGGGGATCTTAAGAAAGTCTTTCAAAGATGCGGGGAACATGGTATATCTCTCAACCCAAAGAAGTGCATCTTCGGGGTAACGAGAAGGGAAAACTGTTGGGGCATATAATATCTAAGGATGGAATTTCCATTGACCCTGAGAGAATAGAAGCCATACAACAAATTCCTCGTCCCAATAGCAAGAAGGGGTTGAGATCATTTTTCGGAAAGATCAATTTTGTCAAAAAATTTATCGCAGATTTTGCAGAGATAGCAAGACCTTTGAACGACATGCTAAAGAAAGAGGTCCGGATCATTTGGACAGATGAAAGGATAGAGGCTTTTGATAATATCAAGGATGCGATTTCTAAAGCCCCGGTTTTGGTGAGTCCCGATTATACGAAGCCTTTCTATATCTACACATTTGCTTCAGATCACTCCTTTGCGAGTGTTTTAACTCAGAAGAGTGAAGGCAGCATTGAAAATCCCATTGCTTTCCTGAGTAGTCCTCTCAAAGATGCGAAGCTGAGATATTCTACCCTAGACAAGCAAATGTATGCGCTGGTTAAGACTGTAAAAAAATTCAGGCACTACATAGTCCACAATAGGGTCTTTGCTATCGTCCCAGATCCTGTTGTCAAAGCCATGTTCGTTCAGAATGAATTAGGTGAGAAGCGTGGTAAGTGGGTTTCAACTTTGCAGGAATTTGATCTGGAGATTCAATCGATGAAGATAGTGCGGGGGCAAGGGTTAGCTAAGGCAATCGCAGAAACGAGGATCTCGCAATTCCTTGTCAACATTATGAAGTCGCTGATGTAACCAAGGAGGAGTGGTATGCAGATGTGGTGTACTATCTACTAAATGGTAGGTGTCCATCACTTTTGAATGCTACTCAGCGCAGAGCCTTGCGTTTGAAGTCTGCTAATTTTCTAGTTAGATCTGGCACATTATACAGAAAGAACCATGAAGGTATTTACCTTCGTTGCGTTGATCAAGAGGAGGCAGTGCGAATACTCGAAGAGTTTCATGGTAAACATGGGACAGGGCATGGGTCTGCTAATGCCACAGCCCATCAAATCCTCAGAGCCGGTTATTATTGGCCTCAACTATTCAAGGATGCCCATTCTCATGTGAGGTCATGTCACATATGTCAAGCTGCGGCCAATAGAGATAGAAACGCTTCCATGCCTTTACGATCCGTAATCGAGTCCAGGACCTTTCGCGCAATGGGGCCTGGATTTTATTGGGATTATCAGCCCCAATTCATCCGATGCTCACAAATATATTCGACGGCTACGGATTATTGCACGAGATGGACCGAAGCTATCCCCACAAAGAATGCTACTGCAGAGGTGGTCATTAAATTTTTAGAAGATAACATTGTCACTAGATTCGGGATGCCTAACTCCATCGTAAGTGATAATGGTTCGGCCTTTTCCTCTCTAGAGTTTGCTAATTGGGCATTTGATAACAGCGTGAGTTTAAAGTTCTCCTCCAATTATTACCCGCAAGGTAACGGATTGGCCGAGTCATCCAATAAGAATATGTTGACTGTCATAAAAAAATTGTTGGAAAGGAATCCGCGGGACTGGCACAATAAGCTTAAGTTGGCCCTTTGGGCTGACAGAATCGAGTCAAAGAAGCAATAGGGACATCTCCTTACCATCTGGTTTATGGACAAGATCCCATTTTTCCTGCAAATCTCAGATTACAAACGCTGCACTTCATGAAAGATTATTTTGGAACTAATGATAAACTTGAGTCTAGACTAACGCAATTAATGCGCTTGGATGAAAAAAGGGATGAAGCTATGCTTCATTTTAGTAAACACCAAGACATTGTAAAAAGATGGTTTGACAAAAGGTCTAAGGCCAAGGCGTTTAAAATTTCAGATTTAGTCGTTGTTATGGGACAAAAGACATGAGAAGAAGGGGGAACATGATAAATTTGATTACCTTTGGTTAGGTCCCTACCAGATTTCGGAGATCCTAGGGGAAAATAGTTTTAGACTAAAAACCTTGGATGGAAAGGATTTGGCACTACCTATCAATGGGTTGCACTTGAAGCATTACTTTCAAGCATGAGGTAGTTGGGCTTTGTATTATATGTAATAACGCTGTAATTTCTTGCTTTCATTTTTCATGTTTAGGTGTGTATTATTTTTTTTTTTGACATGTCTAAGCTTTGTATTAATGTTGTGATCTGTTTCTTTGTGTGCAGATTTGATACTTAAGTGTGTGTTTCGGGAGATATCTAGTTTTGTGTCAATGCTGTAATTTAGTTTCTTGATGTGCAGATTTGATATGTTAGTATGTATTCATTTTTTATTTCAGGTTTTTCTTGTATTAATGTTGGGTTTTTGCGTTTGTGTGCAGGTTGGACATTTAGGCGGTGGTGTTCCTTTGATTTCCTTTTCATTGCCTTTAAAAAAAAAAAAAAAAAAAAAGGGAATAAAAGCTAGATGTTGAACACATGCCTAAGATTGGGAGAATATGAAACATTGGAATCATGTTGTAAAAGCTCCACATGTAATACAAACAGTTAATTTAGATCATTTGAAGCTTGTGATGCATGAAAAAGTCAGTTTTGCATGACAAATCATCTCATTTGCAATTCAAGAAATAATGCATTCATGTTCCATCTCACTTTTCATACATTTCACCGTAGTGGCATATGCATCTTAGGTGCAATTCATTTGAGTATGTTGAATCCTCTTAGGGTTATGTTATAACATAAATCTAAGTAAATCCTAAGGTTGGAAGCTGAGTCTTGAAGTATCTAGGACCAAGCACGTTTCATACATTAAAAGGGATCTTGAGCAAAATGATCAAAACCTAACTTGGAGGAAAAGGTTGGGCGAAAATGGTTTTCATGTCTATCCTATTATGCAACATGATCCTAAAAATAGTGGTTTTGACCACTTCCATAGAGCTTAAAGCCTAAAATCAGAGTAGTAAGGATAGGGTTAAATTCTCATCTCGGTTGGTTGAGAATCTAATTCCCCAAAGCTTTGATTGGACCCACATGGAGTAGTAAGGATAGGGCATAAATTCTCATCTCGGTTGGTTGAGAATCCGATTCCCCAAAGCTCTTATGTTTCATTTTGTATTAAGTCTTAGATTGTAAGGATCGTACTATTTGTCCTCTGCAAAGGATGGGTAGTCATCCCCAAGGTCTAAGTAACAAGATTAATATTTTCCATTTACATTTAAAATCTTGGGTTGTAAGGATCGTACTATTTGTCCCTAACCGGGATGGGTAGTCATCCCCAAGGTCCAAGAAGTAAAATAAATAAATTTTTCCCATCTCATCCTTATATTGGATTGTAAGGATCGTACTACTTGTCCTCTGCAAGGGATGGGTAGTCATCCCCAAGGTCCAAAGAAATGAAGATAAGTTTTGGATTATGGGGTTAGATAGGCCCATGCATGGCATCATGTCTTGCCTAAAAAATAAGACCACAGATTGTCTAGAGGGTTAGACTAGCATGACCATTTCTTCCATAATTGGTTTAGTTATTTTGCTCAAAGTGAGGTAAAGAATTCTAAATCGGAATAGTAAGGATAGGGTTAAACTCTCATCTCGGTTGGTTGGGAGTCCGATTCCCCAAAGTTCTGATTTCACATCCACTTGCACATGGGTTCAAGATAGTAGGGACTCATAACCAACTTTGGGATATAATGAACCGTTCACTAGTGGATCCTAAGAGGGTTTGGCGAGTCTTGAATGTTTGCACATAATACTACAAGAGTGACTATGCATTTTCTCATGGCATATTCGGTAGGATACACAAATCATTCACAATTTCGCATATGCATTCATGCAAAACCGATGATGGAATGTGGATCAAATTCAAATGATAAGGAAAGGAATTCATTGCACACACCGAGCTAGTACTTGATGATTATGATAATTCATGTACTTCTGATTTTGGGCATTAGTTATATTGATTATGGGCTAACCCATGTTTTCAAATTTGTGATTTGTGTTAGGTTGGGTTCTTACTAAAATGCTCAAGAGCATTTGACAGCAGAGTCGCCATTTGTTGTGGTTCATCCACAACACACCCCAGAAGTGGGGACCCACCTTTGTTTTTGCAGGTTTTAGGGAAGATCTCAAAGACCCGGATGCTAAAAATGAAGAAAAGAAGAAAAATGCCTAAGTGTTGAAAGGGTCGCGAAATCGCGACATGTCGCGATATCGACATGTCACGAAATCGCGACCTGTCTCTCCATCCTGCAAAAAATTGAAATCTGTCACGAAATCGTGACGTGTCGACAGCAGGACAGAAAGGATGTCACGAAATCGCGACGTGTCGACGACAAAGAAAAGAGGTGTTGCAAAATCGCGACATAGCGGTGGAAGCAAAGTGAAAGTGGTAGCAAATCGCGACAGCAAAGAAAAGTGGTAGCGAATCGCTACCACTTGCGAGAAAGAAAGTGGTAGCGAATCGCTACCACTTCTGCGAGGCTCGAAAGAAAAGTGGTAGCGAATCGCTACCACTTCGTGCAGCGGAGGCTCGAAGGAAAAGTGGTAGCGAATCGCTACCACTTCGTGACGAAGGCTCGAAGGAAAAGTGGTAGCGAATCGCTACCACTTCGTGAAGCGGAGGCTCGAAAGAAAAGTGGTAGCGATATCGCTACCACTTCGTGAAGGAAGGCTCAGGACCAAAGTGGTAGCGATATCGCTACCACTTCATCGAAGGAAGGCTCGAAACCAAAGTGGTAGCGATATCGCTACCACTTCATCGAAGGAAGGCTCGAAACCAAAGTGGTAGCGATATCGCTACCACTTTTTAAAGGAAGGCTCGGAACCAAAGTGGTAGCGATATCGCTACCACTTTTTGAAAGGAAGGCTCGGAACCAAAGTGGTAGCGATATCGCTACCACTTTTTGAAAAGAAGGCAAAGCAAAGTCGGTAGCGATATCGCTACAACGAGCTACTGCGGGCGTACGGACCAAGAACATGTCGCGATATCGCGACATGTCGCGATTTCGTGACATGTCGCGTTATCGCGGCTAGGAAACGGAAGAGGCCAAATGCAAATTCTGTCGGGATTTCCATGGGAAAGCGTTACGAAAGGTGCAGGAGACGCAGGACACGTGGCGAAAATGACAGAACCAGAGTAACGTTTCATAACAACGATTCTCGGCCGCGAGAGATCGAGCGTTACGATTGCACGCAAGGGTTAGAATACCAAAAGGCGGGAATTGAAGCGAAGGGTCCCGGGAGTCGAAACGAAGCGTCATGGAGCAGCCGAGAACGCACGACAGAAAGGTTAAATAGCAGAAATGTAGATGGATACGGGGGCTGGAGACTGTAACAAAAAAAAGCATTACTTATTGAAATAAAGGATTTTTCTTTGGTAACACGACTTTTGTGTGTAAAATCAAAAGGAGATCGAAGCCAAAACTATTGTTTTACTGTCAATCTTTCCGTTGCATCATTTTGTCTTGTATCTATTTCGTTTACGCCATGGGATGGGTTACGATAGGTGAATGGTAGAATGATGCAGTTATATTCTTTTCCTTAGAGTCTTGCATCTGATCTGATTAGATTGTGTGTTAGTACGGATCTGATCGGTTGGGTTGTTTTGGGGACTTCATCTCTTAATTTGGGATTTTGCGGGGAGGAGATCGTTAACCATTTTAATATCCTTCATTATTTTCCGAGTGACTCAAAAATAACGAGTTTCTGTTTTATTCCTTGATATGCTTAATTTCATGTCAGAGACTAACATTGAAATAACAGAACTATTGAATAGAGATAAAACGAACAGGTTAACCTTAGAATAAATTGTGAATATTAGAACATCAAAAGGATTTTTTGTTTATTTTTGATTAATCAAACAAGTCAAGATTATAAAGTTCATTGAGAATCAACAAAGGCCCCTTGTTAATAGCTATCTGCAGGATTTTGAGTTATTATGGGATATATCAGTTGCATGTATTAAATTGAAATTCATTTTTATATACGTAAAAGTTGTTTCACAAAGAAGCTTGGAGAAATAATAAAAGGAAGGAAAATAAAATAAATTATTTCTTTGCAAGAAAGAGTCTTTTGTTCGAGACTCTAAGTTGCGTGTTATTATTTGTAATATGACAAATTAACACTCAACACTTACCCATTGCGTACTAATCCAAGATCAACCCTAGCTGATTTAGCCTTTGAAGGGAACCTCGCTCTGATACCAATTGTTGTAATCATAATGACACTGAGAGGGGGGGTGAATCAGTGTGTTCTTTAAAATATCTAAAACATATGATTTTAAAACCAACAACAGTTTAAAGCAGATAAAAGAAATACTAAATGCATCAAGAAAGCATCACACATGACACAACATTTTAACGAGGTTCACCAATGTGGCTACTCCTCAAAAAAGACTGCTTGGACTACCATCCAAATCCAGTCAATGCAAAGCTACAACTTTACATAAATCTTTACCAACACCAACTGGAAGGAGCACCAACCCCTTAACTTTATCTGCTTCAACAGAATGGAGCACCAACTCCTATTTTACCAACACCTACTGGAAAGAGGCACCAACCCCTTATGCCAAGCTACAACTTGGAAGATAATAATAAAAATTACAAAATAGAACTTTCACCTCATTTCTCATGGTCTGCTATTTTTCCGCACTCTGCTCTCTCTTGCGCAATCACTTCACACAGTCTACTGCACTGCTACAGCCAGACTTTGTAATCAACTTTGCCCTTCGTGCTTCTCTGCACACTCTGCTTCTCTGCACACTCTGTGTCATTTCACATTTTGCTCTCTGCTCAACACGATCTTCACTTTCACAAACACTATGCTCGCTTTTTCACTTTATCTTAACACCCCCTCTTACAAACTCAAAGAACCCTTGCTTTTATAGAAGAAATTTTAGAAACAAACCCTAGAAGAACGTCGGCTAAGAAACCCTAGAATTTTTCAGCTGCCAAACCCTAAAATCCGTCGGCTGTAACCCTAAGAATGTCGGCTGCAAAACCCTTCTACCACCTTCGTCACCTTCCTGTAGCTTATTGCCATGAAATAGTAACACGTCGGCCCTTTTTAATTTAATTTAATATTTTAATTTAAATTTTAAATAAAATAAAATTTAAACTAAATATTTAAAATTAAATATCTTCATCACCGGGGCATCTTTTTCAACGAAACGAAGAGCCAACTTGGGTTTTAGGAAAAACCCATTTCAAATCTGTTATCCATGGTTTTAAATAAACCTTTTATTTTGACTGCCTTGGTTTTCACAAAAAAACCTTTAAAATTTAAACCAAATATTTAAAATTAAATATCTTCATCACCGGGGCATCTTTTTCAACGAAACGAAGAGCCAACTTGGGTTTTAAGAAAAACCCATTTCAAATCTGTTATCCATGATTTTAAATAAAACTTTTTATTTTGACTGCCTTGGTTTTCACAAAAATCCTTTTCGCTTCTTGTTTGAACTGCCTGTCCATTGCATCATTAGATCTAACTGACTGTATTGACAACAATGACAATCCTCCTGCAACACCTTGCTCAACACTAAACCCTATCAATTGTACTTTGGCTGCACCTTGCTGTTCAATAAACTCTTGTCCATTGCATCAATAAATCTGTCTGACTGTGTTGACAACAATGACAATACTGTTTGTTGCACTTTGCTCAACAAGTATGAGTCCACAGAAGAACCTCTTGGAGAATAAAAAATTATCTAGGACTAGAGAACTATTGTTACGACATTTAGCATGGAGTAAGTATGATCCTAGAATAAGTAAATTATCAATTGAATGCTAATGGATAATTAGGATTATCTTCTTGCATGGATCAAGAACAACCATAGCTATTATTGAGTGAATGATGATGAATTAAGTTAGTGCAAAAAGATAAAGAATTAACCAAAAATAACTTTGCATAAATGAAATCATTATAAAGTACATTGTCTTGAGATGACACTTTACGGGTAGGCAAATGTGTCCTAGATAGTTATCAACAAAATATTAATTATTGGATTTGAAAATGGTATCGAAGGACTAAGTGCATAAAAAATTGTGTATATAACTGACTGATGGAGTTATTGAAATAGAAATGATGAGACATCTTTTATTAGGTCGTACTATTAAGGCACGTGATAAAGTCTCAAGTGTATTGAAAAAAAAAGATGTTAGTACCTTAGAAACTGAAGTGGAGTAATGAAATCTTGCATTAAGACAAGATCCATGAAAGAGGATCGATGTATGATCGAATATTGATCGATACACCATAAAACAATAATTGGTGATAACCGAAGAAGTGATATTCTACAAGTTTTTTTTGAAAGAGTGATATTTTTCCTCAAATAAAAGTTTAACTTGTTGAACTACCCATGAAGTACAGTGTGGTCACACTTATATTTGTGTTGTCATTGCTGATTATGGGTGTAAGTCCCATAATAAGCCTTCTAATAATTTTGCTGCTATTTTCTGACTTGCTAATACATACACTAAGAATCAAAAGATGGATTTCGGTGGTGTCAGATCAGTTTAAGGAGGAAATATAGAGAAAGATGTAAATATGGAAGAAGATAAGAGATCATTTGAAGAAATAATAGAGGCTATTGGTATTAAAGAGGAGATTCCTAGACAAAGGGAGCCAATCCAGCTATTGGGAACATAACAGTTGGATCATGTTTGTATGTAGACACTAGAAAGAATGAGGTAGGAGGCTAAAAGAGATGTTGCTATAGCAGAGTGGGAATGACTCAGACTCGAGATAGCCAAAAGAAATAACTAGAGAGCAATAGCAATGACAGCTTTATACACAAAAATACACAACTATATCATAAAAAGGATAAATACAATTATGCATTCATGACTACCTATTTTGATACATTAGTGAGCCATGGTTTGCTCATCCCATCTCAACTAGTTGTTAGAGCACAACGGGGTGAGGGAGAACCACTCAAGTAGCTCAAAAAACAACTCAGGGTAGGGGTTGGGCAGTCTCTAGAGAAGTTGCTCCAACAACTTCTCAGATAGAAGGATTAGGTCCAATACCAAATGATGAAAGGATAAAAATATAGTAATAGGAAAAACTTGTCATGATGTATGGCTAAAAAGCCACCATATGTGTACTACAAGGATACATGTTGTGTATTCTAGTAGACTGTACTCATGTAGCCCATAAATATATATTTTCATATATATGTAATATATGAAGAAATGTTTATATAATGAATGAGTTGGATTATTTTAGCTTTAATAATCTATTTAAAACATGAATACACTCCATGGGAAAATTTACCGAGAATAGATAATCCTAATTGCATTTCATTAAGAGTTGAATCGGATGATCCCAATGCTTGAATCTTCCTACTTTATTATGATATTATAGGTTCCAAATAGCAGGTTAGATTTTGGAAGATCCTAAGCAGGAAAGCTTAGACTAATTATCTTATCCAATGAGGTAAAATTCTAAATATTTGAGGGATTATTCACAGTGAACCTTTTGCAAAGTGTGGAATGCCTTGGAATGGACGAAGAAGAATATCGGGATGTAATTATGTGGGTCCAACCAACTTAATGAAAGAGAGATGGAAATATTATTCTTAGTTGAAAATAATCTTAATGAGTAGGAATAGAGAGGTAAATTCTATTCTTAGTTAAGATTTGAAAATTAACCTTAATGGAAAATATTAGACATGGAAATTCTACTCTTAGTTAAGGTTGAAATATTTAATCTATTCTTAAGAGGATTCTAGGAATCTATCTTGAAATGACACCTTACATAGTGTAAGTGTTGTTGAGCAAGGTGTTGCAAGAAGTTTGTCATTGTTGTCAACACAGGCAGTTAGATCTAATGATGCAATGGATAGGCAGTTCAGAAGTCATTCAGATGTAGAGGACAGAAGTTCAAAGGATAGTCAGATTATGTAAAGTGCAATTCCAAGAAGAAAGAAGTGACCCAGTTTCAAAAATTCGAAGAAAAAGACAAGTTAGAAAATTGTCGCGATATCGCGACATGTTTTCTGTCGCGATTTCGTGACAAGTCGGAGGAGAGAGAAAGCGCAGCCGAAAATGTCGTGATTTCATGACAAAAATGAGGAGAGAGAAGGCGAAGAAAATGTACGATTGTGAAAATGAGGAGAGAGAAAGGAAAAAGTCATGATTTCATGACAAAAATGAGGAGAGAGAAGGCGCATCGAAAATGTCATGATTTCGTGACAAAAATGAGGAGAGAGAAGGCACAACTGAAAATGTCATGATTTCACGACAAAAATGAGGAGAGAGAAGGCGCAAGGCAAACTGTCACGATTTCGTGACATGTTGGAGGCCAAGAAGCTAAGTCGAGGAAACTGTAGCGATTTCGCTACATGTTGGAATTTTGCTGGCCAAAGCAAGAAGAAAGCGTTAAGTGGAAAAGTTGTAGCGATTTCGCTACATGTTGAAATTTTGCTGGCCAAAGCAGGGAGAAAGTGTTAAGTGAAAAGTTGTAGCGATTTCGCTACAAGTCAAAACTGCAAGACACAAAGGTGTAGCGATTTCGCTACAAGTCAAAAGTGCAGAACTCAAAGGTGTAGCGATTTTGCTACAAGTCAAAAGTGCACAACTCAAAGGTGTAGCGATTTCGCTACAAGTCAAAAGTGCACAACACGAAGGTGTAGCGATTTCGCTACTGCATGAAGCAAGAAATGTACGGAAGCCGAAAGCATCACGATTTCACGACAAAGATGAGGATGACGTCAGCAAAAGCTGAAAGTGTCACGATTTCGTGACAGGCTGCAAGAAAAGCCTCTGGAAGCCGAAAGCGTCGCGATTTCGTGACAAAGCTGAGGATGACGTCAGCGAAAGCTGAAAGTGTCGCGATTTCATGACAGGGTGCAAGAAAAGCCGCTGGAAGCCGAAAGCGTCGTGATTTCGTGACAAGAATGAGGATGACGTCAGCAAAAGTTTGAAGTGTCACGATTTCATGACAAGAACGGTGGCAAAGCTATCAAAGGCCAAAATGGTCACGATTTCATGACAACAAGGACATGAAGGCGTACGGCTACAAAAAGTGTCGCGATATCGCGACATGTTATTATTTCGCGGCAACAGTTATAGAAAGGTGACAGAGGTGGCAGTAGCGGTTGAGGCCGACAAAGTTGAATCGGGGCCGATGGATTTTAGGGTTTTGCAGCTGATAATTTCTAGGGTTTTACAGCGGACGTTCTTAGGGTTTGCAGCTGACAATCTCTAGGTTTTAGCAGCCAACAAATTCTAGGGTTTTGCAGCCGACATTCTTAGGGTTTGCAGCCGACGTCCTTAGGGTTACAGTCGACTATGATTTAAGAATTGATCTTGAATTTTCTTCTATAAAAGGAGGGTTGTTTCGAGGTTGAAGAGGTGTGAGTTGTGTGAAAGAAGTTCGCGTCGAGCAGAGAGTGAGTCGTTTTGATTCAAACGGTGTGTGAAGTGATAGTTCATTGGAGTCGAAGTAAAGAGGGCGTATCGAATCTTCACGAGTGATGTGCGCAGGGTGCAGAGGTTGAAGACGCACTGATCTAAGTGCGAAGTGATAGCGCACAGAGAGCTATAGAAGGTGTGATTTATGACTACTGTGCGCAGAAAGTGAATCGTGTTGATCAACTGTCCTGTAGCAGAGAGTGCAAAGTATTTGTGAAGTAGCAGACTGGTTGTGCAAAGCTTTTGTGCAGCAGAGGCAGAGTGCTTGTAAACTACAGACTGGGTAATAAGGTGAAAGTATTATTGCTATAATTTTTTATTATTTCTTGTAATGTCCAAGTTGTAGCTTGGCATAAGAAGTTGGTGCTTCTTCCAGTAGTAGCTGGTGTCTTGGGGGTTGGTGCTCCCTTTTGTTGGTGCAGAAAAATTGAAGGGTTGATGCTCTTTCCAGTTGGTGCTGGTAAAAAGTTGTAAAGTTGTTGCTTTGCATAGGCTGGATTTGGATGGTAGTCCAAGCAGCCCTTTTGAGGAGTAGCCACATTGGTGAACCTCGTTAAATTGCTGTGTTATGTGTGATGCTTTCTTACTGTAGTTGATATATCTTTTATAAGTTTTAAACTGCTGCTGGTTTTAGAACTGCATATTTGAAATTTAAAAGGTCACACTGATTCACCCCCCCTCTCAGTGTCACTATGATTACAACAATTGGTATCAGAGCCAAGTTCCTGAACAGGCTCAATCAGCTAGGGTGATCTTGGAAGTGACGCAATGGCAAGTGGTGAAGGCTTCTCCTCAAACAAAGCACCATTGTTTGATGGAACTAACTATGCTTTCTGGAAGGTAAGGATGCAGACTTATCTCCGTGCATTGGGTTTTGACATCTGGGGTGCAGTAGTCAATGGTTACAAAGCTCCCACCACTGCTCCAACAGACACTGCCGGTAAGAAGGCATTTGAAAATGATTCGAAAGCGAAAAATGCCATCATGTGTGGATTAGTGGACAGTGAGCTAGTCAAAATCATAAACTGTGAATCCGCAAAAGATGTATGGGACAAACTTGAGAACATTCATGAAGGAGACGATAGGATCAAGGAGGCCAAGCTTCAAACACACCGAGCTCAATTCGAATCCTTACAGATGAACAATGATGAGAACATAGAGGCCTTCATGCAAAGAGTCAACGAAATCACAAATTCAATGAGAGGTCTCGACGAAGATATGGATGATGCTACGATTGTGAAAAAGGTATTAAGATCTCTACCTCCAAGGTTTGATTCGAAAGTTTCAGCCATAGAAGAAGCTAAAGATCTAAATCGCTTTAGTATGGATGAGATGCATGGCTCTTTGACTGCGTTTGAAATGAGAATAGGAAGGTCTAATCCCACAGATAGAGAAGCAGCTTTCAAAGCCCTAAAAGGCAAAAACACAAAACAAGAGTCTGAAGAAGAGGATGTTTCAGATGAAATGGAAGCAAATTTTGTCAGAAAACTGAGAAAAGGAAAAGGAAAATACAAAGGAAAGCTACCTTTTAAATGTTTCAATTGTGGAGGCATTGGACACTTTGCTACCAAATGTCCTCTCAATGACAAGAACAAAGGTGAAGAAACTCCGCATCAAGAAAGAGGTGAATGGAGGAAGAAAACAAACTTCAGAAAAGGTAATTTCAAAAAGAAAAGTTTTATCTCCCGAAATGCAGAATCTTCAGAGGACAGTTCTAGTGAAGACTCTGAAGAAGGAACAGGTGAAGCTCTCTTTATGGCATTTGAAGTAGAAAAATTAGAAGAGGCAGAAAACCCAGAAAAGAGTGAAGGTATGAACCCTACAGTGTCTATTGAAAATGCTGAGGCTGAAGTTGATTTAGAAGGTGAACTGGTTTCTGCTCTTGAAGAATGGAAATCTGAGAAAAGAAAGAATAAAAAACTTTCAAGAAAGCTTGAGGATGCAAATGACATTATAACCAGCTTAAAAATACAGGCAGAAGAATTCAAGAAAATGTCCGAAGATCTTGAAGTTCAGGTAACTTTGAAGATAGATTACTGCTGTAAACTGGAAGAAGAAAATGTTGGTCTTCGAATACAGATACAAGAGCTGGAACGAAAAATTAGCTGTCATTTCAAACGTGAAGAAAGTTCGATGAAGCTGGACAAAATCTTAAGCGATCAAAGACCCGCAGGTATCAAATTCGGTCTGGGCTTTACTGAAGGAGAATCATCAAACAGGCAAAAGGCAAGCAATGTTGAATGTGAAAAAGGTAAAGACAAGAAACAGGCTGTTGAAAGAAAAACAAATCAGGCAAAAGAAAGCAGTAATGCCAGTCCTGAAATAGGAACTGACAATGATGGCTTTACCAAGGTCACACATCAAAAGAAAAGAAGATCTAAGGCTCCTGCAACAACTTGGCAAAGACCATCTTTCAGGTTCAATCATTATTTCTATGGTTTCTATTTTAAATGTAATGGTTATGGGCATAAAATTGTTGATTGCAAGTATAATATAGGTCCAAGAAGTTTCACTAGTAGAAATGCTTTTGCTCCTCTAATGAGTTATGCAGTAGAATGCTTTAATTGTCACAACTTTGGGCATATTGCTAGAAACTGTCATAGTACTTCTATTTCAAATCAATCTCAGAAAAGAAGAATTCAACCATATAGGGCAAAACAAAATAGAATTCCTTCTGAAGGATATGTGCAAGATTCTGAAAAGGGGAAATCCAAGCTAGAACCCAATACCACAGTTAAAACAGAATGGAAACAGAAAGAACAGCTCAGGGAAGAAAAGGAATCTTTAATAGTGCAGATAGCTTTCAGAGCTCAGAATAAATGTGTACCGTGGATCCTTGACAGTGGTTGCTCAAGTCATATGACAGGTGATAAACAAAAATTTGAAAAACTACAGAAATATGAGGGTGGCTCTGTGAAGTTTGGAAATAATGATGGAGCCAAAATAATAGGAAAAGGATCTATCAAAATTAGTGAAGGGAAAATCAAGTCAGAAGAAGTTTTATTTGTGGATGGTTTGAAACATAACCTGTTAAGTGTTAGTCAAATCTGTGATAAAGGTCATGAAGTAGTCTTCAAGAAGCAGGGTTGTGAAGTCAGAAAAATAAATAGTGGGAAATTGATAGCAACTGGTTCAAGGACGTCTGGTAATCTGTACACACTCTCAGAAACTTCAGAAGGTACGTGTTTTATTGGACAAGAAGAAGAGAACTGGCTATGGCACAAGAGGCTTGGACACATAAGTTTTGATAATTTGGTGAAAATCAGCTCTAAACAAGCAGTGAGAGATATTCCAACCATTAAGAAACCTTCAAACAGTGTTTGTGCTTCATGTCAGAAGGGAAAGCAAACCAGAGTCTCATTCAAAACAAAAGAGTATCACACTAGCAGGCCTTTGGAACTTATTCATACAGACTTATGTGGACCCATGAGAACTCAAAGCATAAATGGCGATAAGTACTTTATGTTGTGTATCGATGATTATTCCAGAATGACATGGATATTTTTCTTAAAAGATAAAACAGAAGCTTTTGAAATGTTCAGATCTTTCAAACATCTAGTTGAGAATGAAACAGGAAAAAGGATCAAATGTTTACGATCAGACAGAGGAGGAGAATTCATTTCGAATGAATTTACAGAATACTGTGAAAAACATGGTATCAGGAGACAATATTCAGCAGCTAGAACTCCCCAACAGAATGGTGTAGTAGAAAGAAAGAATAGAACTATACAGGAAATGGCACGCACTATGCTGGAAGAAAATAAAATAGCAGACAGATTCTGGAAAGAAGCAGTTCACACAGCAGTATACCTCCAAAACAGATACATGTTAAGAATTCATGAAAGCAAAACACCTTATGAATTATGGTTTGGTAGAAAAGCAACAACAAAACATCTCAAAGTATTTGGCTGTAAGTGTTACATTAGAAAAACTGATGACAACCTTGGGAAGTTTGAAAATAGAGCAGATGAAGGTATTTTTGTTGGGTATTCTCCAAATAGCAAAGCTTACAAATGCTACAACAAGAGACTCAAGAAAATTGTGGACAGTGCAGATGTTAAATTCGATGAAGGGAGGAAACAAATAGTTAACTTTGAAGAAAACTACCCAATCTACGAAGATGTCATTGAAGGAGATGAGGTGAATGAAACAGAAAATAGGTCTACGGTTGATGCAGATAACTTATTCGATGACTCAGAGGTGCAAGAAAACAGAAAATTCAAAATAGGCAGCTGGCAGAAAAATCATCCTAGAGACCAAATAATTGGAGATCCCATAGCTGGCATTCAGACAAGAAGGAAAGTAATAAGTAATTACTCTCTTTTATCCAAAGCATTGAGCCCAAAAACATAGATGAAGCAAGCAAATATGATAGCTGGATGAAGGCAATAAATGAAGAGTTAGATCAGATTGAAAAGAACAGAACTTGGGAATTAGTACCTAGACCTGCAAATAAGAATGTAATCGGCACCAAATGGATATTTCGAAACAAATTAAATGAAGACGGACAGGTCATTAGGAACAAAGCAAGACTGGTTTGTAAAGGATATGCACAGGTCGAAGGCATTGATTTTGAAGAGACTTTTGCACCAGTGGCCAGATTAGAAGCAATTAGAATGTTTCTGGCCTTAGCAGTCCACAAGAACTTTAGAGTTTATCAGATGGATGTAAAATCTGCCTTTTTAAATGGGAAACTTGAAGAAGAGGTCTATATTGAACAACCAGGATGGCTTTCAAATTAGTGAGGATCCTAACCTTGTCTTGCAAATTAAAGAAAGCATTGTATGGATTAAAACAAGCACCACGGGCATGGTATGCAAGGCTAGATAACTATCTCTCTCAACAGGGATTCAAGAAAGGTTTAGTGGACAGTAATCTGTATGTGAAAACAGAAGGTGGGCATCTCATTGTTCTTGTTGTCTATGTAGATGATATCATATTTGGCAGCAACAAAGATGAATCTTGTAAAGACTTAGCAAATAAGATGCAGAATGAATTTGAAATGTCTATGATTGGTGAATTGTCTTACTTTCTTGGGCTACAAGTTAATCAAAATGAGAAAGGCATATTCATTTCCCAAATCAAATATGTGAAAGAAATGCTAAAGAGGTTCACTATGGAGGACTGTAAGCCGATTAGCACTCCCATGACAACAAGTCGCAAATTGAGTAAAGAAGACAAATCTCCACCTGTAGACCAAACCATGTACAGATCTATGATTGGAAGTTTACTATATTTAACAGACTACCGAGACCGATATTCTACGAGCAGTTTGCATGGTAGCTAGATTTCCAGGCCAGTCCCAAAGAGACTCATGTGACAACAGTTAAAAGGATTTTTCGGTATCTCAAGGGCACCATCGAGTATGGGTTGTGGTATCCAAAAGGCAAAGACTTCACTCTTATATCATATTCAGATGTAGATTGGGCTAGATGTGTTGATGACAGAAAGAGTACCAGTGGAGGTGCATTCTATTTGGGGGACAGATTGGTTGCATGGCACAGTAAGAAGCAAGAGTCAGTTTCTTTATCTACAGCTGAGGCAGAATATATTGCAGCAGCAACATGTTGTACACAAGTCTTGTGGATGAAACAAACTTTGAAAGATCTAGGTATTAATTTTAGTGAACCAATATCAGTTAAGTGTGATAACACCAGTGCAATTAACATCTCTAAGAATCCAGTAATGCACTCACGGACAAAACACATTGCTATAAGGTATCATTTCTTGAAGGAGAAAGTTGCAGAAGGAGAAGTTAAATTGGATTTTGTCCCAACTACAGAACAAGTAGCAGATATTTTTACAAAACCTTTGCCCAAGGAAGTATTTGAGTACCTTCGAAGCAAATTAGGAGTAGTCACACTTCCTAAGAAGTGACTAGCTACAGGGATCACTTTCTCAGGGGGAGCATTTGAGTATTTGACTATTCTTTTGCTCATAATCATAATTTGTGCCAGATGCAACAAATTGTGCCTGAGAAGTGTGAGGATGGACTCAGGGGGAGTCTACAACAGCCCTTTGGTATTATTGACAAAGGGGGAGAAGAGTTACAGGAATGTACACAGGTGTTGCCAACAATTCCAAAGGGGGAGATTGTTGAGCAAGGTGTTGCAAGAAGTTTGTCATTGTTGTCAACACAGGCAGTTAGATCCAATGATGCAGTGGATAGACAGTTCAGGAGCCATTCAGATGCAGAGGATAGAAATTCAAAGGATAGTCAGATTATGTAAAGTGCAATTCCAAGAAAATAGAAGTGACCCAGTTTCAAAAATTCGAAGAAAAAGACAAGTTAGAAAACTGTCGCGATATCGCGACATGTTTTCTATCGCGATTTCACGACAGGTCGGAGGAGAGAGAAAGCACAGCCGAAAATGTCATGATTTCATGACAAAAATGAGGAGAGAGAAGGCGCAATCGGATTTCAATGTCTTTGAACAAGGAAATGGGAGAGAGAAGGCGAAAACTGTCACGATTTCGTGACATGTTGGAGGCCAAGAAGCTAAGTCGAGAAGTTGTAGCGATTTCGCTACATGTTGGAATTTCGCTGGCCAAAGCAAGGAGAAAGCGTTAAGTGGAAAAGTTGTAGCGATTTCGCTACATGTTGAAATTTCACTGGTCGAAGCAGGGAGAAAGTGTTAAGTGAAAAGTTGTAGCGATTTCGCTACAAGTCGAAACTGCAAGACACAAAGGTGTAGCGATTTCGCTACAAGTCAAAAATGCAGAACTCAAAAGTGTAGCGATTTCGCTACGAGTCAAAAGTGCACAAAACAAAGGTGTAGCGATTTCGCTACAAGTCAAAAGTGCAGAACTCAAAGGTGTAGCGATTATGCTACAAGTCAAAAGTACAAGGCACAAAGGTGTAGCGATTTCGCTACAAGTCAAAAGTTTCAAGGTGTAGAGATTGCTACAAGTTGAAATTGCACAAGGCACAAAGTTGTAGCGATTTCGCTAGTGCATGAAGCAAGAAATGTACGAAAGTCGAAAGCGTCACGATTTCATGACAAAGATGAGGATGACGTCAGCAAAAGCTGAAAGTGTCACGATTTCGTGACAGGTTGCAAGAAAAGCCTCTGGAAGCCGAAAGCGTCGTGATTTCGCGACAAAGCTGAGGATGACGTCAGCGAAAGCTGAAAGTGTCACGATTTCGTGACAGGGTGCAAGAAAAGCCGTTGGAAGCCGAAAGCATCATGATTTCGTGACAAGAATGAGGATGACGTCAGCAAAAGTTTGAAGTGTCACGATTTCGTGACAAGAACGGTGGCAAAGCTATCAAAGGCCAAAATGGTCACGATTTCGTGACAGCAAGGACATGAAGGCGTACGGCTACAAAAAGTGTCGCGATATCGTGACATGTTATTATTTCGCGGCAACAGTTACAGAAAGGTGACAGAGGTGGCAGTAGCGGTTGAGGCCGACAAAGTTGAATCGGGGTCGACGGATTTTAGGGTTTTGCAATCGACAATTTCTAGGGTTTTGCAGCGGACGTTCTTAGGGTTTGCAGCCGACAATCTCTAGGTTTTAGCAGTCGACAAATTCTAGGGTTTTGCAGCCGACATTCTTAGGGTTTGCAGCCGACGTCTTTAGGGTTACAGCCGACTATGATTTAAGAATTGATCTTGAATTTTCTTCTATAAAAGGAGGGCTGTTTCGAGGTTGAAGAGTAGTGAGTTGTGTGAAAGAAGTTCACGTCGAGCAGAGAGCGAGTCGTTTCGATTCAAACTGTGTGCGAAGTGATAGTTCGTTGGAGTCGAAGTAAAGAGGGCGTATCGAATCTTCGCGAGTGATGTGCGCAGGGTGCAGAGGTTGAAGATGCACTGATCTAAGTGCAAAGTGATAGCGTGTAGAGAGCTACAGAAGGTGTGATTTACGACTGCTGTGCATAGAAAGTGAATCGTGTTGATCAACTGTCCTGTAGCAGAGAGTGCAAAGTATTTGCGAAGTAGCAGACTGGTTGTGCAAAGCTTTTGCGCAGCAGAAGCAGAGTGCTTGTAAACTGCAGACTGGGTAATAAGGTGAAAGTATTGTTGCTGTAATTTTTTATTATTTCTTGTAATGTCCAAGTTGCAGCTTGGCATAAGAAGTTGGTGCTTCTTCCAGTAGTAGCTGGTGTCTTGGGGGTTGGTGCTCCCTTCTGTTGGTGCAAAAAAATTGAAGGGTTGATGCTCTTTCCAGTTGGTGCTGGTAAAAAGTTGTAAAGTTGTTGCTTTGCATAGGCTGGATTTGGATGGTAGTCCAAGCAGCCATTTTTGAGGAGTAGCCACATTGGTGAACCTCGTTAAATTGTTGTGTTATGTGTGATGCTTTCTTACTGTAGTTGATATATCTTTTATAAGTTTTAAACTACTGCTGGTTTTAGAACTGCATATTTGAAATTTAAAAAGGTCACACTGATTCACCCCCCCTCTCAGTGTCACTGTGATTACAACAAGTGTGGTCATAAATATTATTTGTGGGTGGTAATATGTTTGGAATGACACATTACAGACAGTAAGTGAGACCAAAGTTAGATAATATGGTATCTTACGTATAGTAAGTATGATCATTACTTTTTCTAGTAGATTTTGATACTCAAAGACTACACATGTTCAAGTTCTTCTCCTCTCACTATTGAGCAACTAGTGAATCAAAGTGGAAGAGCTAAGCAAAACCTCCACATATTGTGGGTCTTAAGTGGTGTACCTTAGGCTATTTTGAGGATTACACTTGGCATTTGAGTCTATGTGATATAAATCTATCATATTAATCAAAATTTTGATTAAAGATTAATACTAGGACACATTAGGGATGATGCACTAGGGATGGAAAATAGGTTTGCCAAAATAGGTTTCAAGATATGTGAATATCTTGAAGTGAGATTTATAAAATTATGTCTGTTCTATAAGGGTAACTCATAGAAAGGATCATCAAGTCTTAGGTTGAAACTCTTGTGTTAGATTTTTTGATAAAACTACTTCCATTTAGACTTAAATTATCTAATTTGTTATACATTATCTCATATATTCTCTATAAACAAAATATGATTATTACTTTGTGTTTGTTAACAATCTCTATGATACAGATAATGGAACAAAATAAGGTTCAGAGTGACCACTTTATTAAACAAGTATCACTTTAGAGAGTGGGGGAGTATGTAAGCTTGCACTCTTACTAATGCATGCTTGGTTTTGTAGGAAATACAGAGGACTATGTTTATTCCAAGAGGGAAATTATGTCACAACCCTCCCTTGGCAGATCTCATTTATTATGTAGACTATCATATTTTGTAGAGGTAAATATTAGCAATAGTCAATCATCATTAATATATTGAGTATGATTTTGCTAATGATTTGTGGATTTCAGGTATTTTTGAAGGTGGCAAGGAAAATAATCACCAAAGATCAAAATGTTTGATCATTCTAGAAAAAGACTCATCAATGGAGAAGGATGTTAATAATTGATATTGATTTTGGTTTTAAATTAACCTAATTGTTTTAATACCTAGATGGTATTTATTCTATCATTTTGTTGTTATAAAAATGAAATAAAAAGAAAATTAGGAAAATAAATTCTAGAAGAGGTAGAAAATTAGGTTAATTTATAGAAGTAGTAGAAAATTGAGCCAAGTTCTAGAAAGGAAGAAAATGGAGCCAAAATTATGGGCTGATTTCTAGAAAAAGAAAACCATGGGTATTTTAGTCTTCCTATGGTTGAATTTACTCCATATTAGATCCTTCCATACATCTTCCTCCATGTATGACTCTTGAATATAAAAAAAAAAGTTTATAAATACCTATGTCTAACTAAGGAAGGGATATCTAGGAAGGCAAGCATGAAAGGAGCAAACTTAGGGATAAACATGGAAGAGAAATATTTTGGAGCATGAGAAGAAGAAATTAGAGGAACTTGACTATGTTGGAGCATGAAGTTAGCTTATATTCTTTGTATAACTTTGAATAGAGTCTGGCCCATGCTTGTTTACTCAAACAAATTATATGTAGGAAACTCTAATCTTTTGTAAAACTTATGGTGTTAAGTTTCATTGTACTAGATGATTAATTTTTATCTCTATCATAGCAAGTTTTTGATCTATCACTTTCCATGTTTAAATGATATATCTAATTGTGATTTGTTATAGATGTTGAATATAGTTGAATTCGAGGACCATGTAATATCTTGTGCATACCATAATTTTAGACCTCGACTCCACCTTTGAGCATCGATATGTTGCTTTAATTATAGCCGATTTGGACTTGAATAAGATCTAAGACTCACTGTATGATTTCTATTAAAAGATATTTAGAATTGGGGAGGTCCTATGTTAGATTCATCATATTGAGCACTTGAATAATGTAATCACCACTGACCCAAATCACCACCACCACCAGCGAAGCTTATATGGCTACTGCTTGGTTATTTCTAATGTGTAAAAGCACTTTTATTCTGTACTAAACCCATCATATAGTGAATGTGGGATCTTAATTTGATTCTTGATAAATTGGTGTGCTCTGTAATTTAACTATCCTTCGAGTATCAATTTATTTTGTTAGCTTTAACACTAGTTGATGAGCCTAGGTCACAATATCTGAATGAATGTTTTTTGTTATGTAAAATATTTTGAAATATGCGATTAAACCCTCCACCTATAGGTTATATGATGTTTGATTCAAGAACCCTTGTTTGACACCCTTTCGTTGAATAGTGTAGTACAATTGCACTTCAAAGTGTAGATTCAACCAAACCTAGCAAACTTGCTTTGGAAATATTTTATGACATTTTCAAAAGCATCTGGAGTCTTCCAAAAGGGTTTTTGGTCTCTCTAAAGCTCTATTTGTGTAGTCGAGTCACTTTGAATTTATGTCCAAATTAGCATAGGAAAAATATATACAAAGAACCTCCTGCACTTCTGTACGACATGGGACGTGTTCAGGATAAAGTATAGTGTAAAAAGAGCTTCACTTCCTTGTATTGTCGATCACAAATTAGTGGTCGAGGAAACCATCCACTTGGGATTAGGTGAACACCATTGGTTAGCACACTTACCTTGGCTTGCAGTCTGTAGTTTACAGCTATGTTAATCCAATTTTGATTGGTTTCTTCAAACTCGGACAGAGCACCCCTTTTATACCATGTATTAGAAATAATACCACATACCTTCCAAGGAAGCAATGGGGCAGTTTATAATAGAGAAAGCTCCATTAAGGAATTGATCACCAAACAGTGGTCATGGTGAACAATGAATTATGGTCAATCTAGTTGTGATTAGAGACACATGTGGTTGTTGAATGTAATACTTAAGTCAATCTATTTCATGTGTTGATAATATATGGATTGTCTCTTCAAACCCGTTGTAGTATACAACTTGTATTTTTTAATTTTGTGGTGATATATATATATATATCCCGCATGCTCACCATGGGATCATGTGGAGGATTTTATAAGAATAAGACCATACATTAATACTCGACTACAAGTTGTGGTTAGGTTTAGCATGCGCTAGCCGCCTAGTCATTCTAGCAGTTGATGGCTAACATGTTTGACCAAGTAGAATTTTGATGAAGTTTGACTATGTCAGTCTATGGGTATAATTACCTTTTAATATATTTCTCATTCAAAACCTTTCTATAGTAATATATTGCTTGTTCAAAACCTTTTTATTTGCTAGTTAAAACCTTTTGATATCATTAAGTAATGGCTTAAACAAAAAGAATAATAAGGGCATAATAGAGCAAGAAATATTATTGGAAAAAGAAACACATAATTTTTATTATTAAAAATCTATAGAACAACCCATGTGTTGTAGGTGAGTTGGAGATGAGAGGGCAATCCTCCAAGGGAGGTCCCAAGTTCAAATCTCTACCCTACCAAAAAGCTGAATTGGGTATCTAAAATCCAATTGATAATGTTGGTGCGGGCAGGGTCGGGTGCGATCCCTAGGTGGCTTTGATGGTGTAGAACCCCCTGTTTGTGGTCTCTCAGACCAAGGCGGCTCCGCAAGGGGTTTTTTGCTTTAAAAAAAAAATCTATAGAAAAAATTGAGGAGCATTTTGTAGAAACTATATTATGAGATAAATTTGTGGCTAAATTTTGAGAGGAACTATTGTGTAATCTTGTTTGATAGATTACAAGATAAATATATGACTAAGTTATAATATTGTTTCATAAATTACAAGACAAATATATGACTAAGTTATAATATTGTTTGATAAATTACAAGGGAAATGACTATAGTGTAATATTTTTTGATAGATTATAAGACAAATTTGTGATTAAGTTGTAATATTGTTTGATAGATTACAAGACAAATTTGTGATTGAATATTGTGTAATCTTACAAGATAAGTTGTGAAGGAGATGTAACCTTGTTTGATAGATTACAAGGAAAATTTGTGATTAAGTATTATGTAATCTTGTTTGATAGATTACAAGATAAATTTATGATTAAGTTGTGAAAACTTATGTGTAATCTTGTTTGATATATTACGAGACAAAATTGTGATAAAATTTGTGTAATCTTGTTTGATAGATTATGAGATAAAATTGTGTCAAAGTTTGTAGAGACAATAGTAATATTATTTGATAGATTATGAGATAAATTTGTGTTAAAATTTGTAGAGACTATAGTGTAATCTTGTTTGATATATTATGAGATAAATTTGTGAAAAAATTAGAGTAATATTGTTGATAGATTATGAGAACTATAGTATGATCTTGTTGATAGATCATGAGATAAAATTATGGTCCAAATTGTGAGAACTATAGAATAATCTTGTTGATATATTATGAGAACTATAGTATGATCTTGTTGATAGATCAAGTGACAATATGATGGAAAAGTATCTAATTTGGGAAGAATGGATGAGGAATCCATTCTTGAGGAAAATATGGGATTTCCTCTTAGTGTGTACTTATGTAGATTATATTGAAAAATACATGGTACTTTAGAAATGCATTTGATGATTCATTATGCGGAAACATGACTAAATGTAGAAATATTAGATGTGGAATCTAACCTTAAAGAGATTATAGGGTCCCTTATTGTATTTCAAATCATTATATAACTTCCATTCCATTTCAGATTGAATGGATTAATGATATCTAGGTTTGAAGAATGAAGGGAAGATTAATTCTTCAGGAAACCATGAGGTTTCCTTCATTCTGAATTTATATGTATCCAGTGAATATTTCATTTAGGTGCTTCAATTATAATAATGACCTGAAAATAGGAATGTGTGGGATTATTTTATAACCATGTATTTAATGATGGTTCGAAAAAGGATCTTTAGGATTATTTATATCATTGTAAATTGAGACAAAAATATTAATGAAATATGAGGATGCATATTTTGAGGTTGGGTTGTTTCCCTTCGGGGTTTTCCAAGGATAAATAATGTGTTATGGATCTTTATTATGTGGATTGGCACTTCTTGTTTGTTAACTTATAATATGGATGATATATTTATATTTTCATGAGTATAATATGATGTAATATTTTTTGTTAACAAGAAATGTTCAATAAATAAGTTTGGTTTATATGTATTCCACTACAACATAAAGGATGATATTTGTACTTGATGACTAATGAAGCTAGTAATAGATGATAAATTTATCCTTCCATGGAATGCTTATATAAATATGATGTAATACCTTATGCTTTTATTCAAGTAAAGATATTGAAATGAATGAATTAATATTTATACATTGATTAATAATTTATGTATATTTTCCATTGCAATAGAAATTATTGCTTATTTAAATAGAAAGTAATATTATAATTGAATTACGATCTATTACTTAAGTTGTAGATTCAATTAAACTTCCTAATTAAAGAAGAGAGAATCAATTAATAAACATCATGAAGGTACATAAGACTAGATAGGATTTGGTCACTCCTATCACAAGAGTTGACACTAACCATATCGTAAATCTCTTGGATACTTAATACCATTGATTGATGATAGCTTAAACATGCTTAGCTATGAAATCTACATTGATGATAGATATGTTATGATCAAAAAATAAATCTCTCAAGATGGTTTGAAAATGAGGGTTGCCATAGTTGGTATCAGAGCTTAGGGTAGATAATGGCTTCTAATGTTAGGTCTAGACTAGCAAAAGTTTCAAACATTGCTAACCATTTAGATTGTAAGTTTATAACACTCAAAGGTGAACCCTTAACTAATATATACTTTGTAGAGAAAAAGAAAGTGCTTGCAGGTCACTGATGTGTAAGTCATTTTCTTCCATGCTTGTACCACTGGTGAGTCATATTGGAAGAATCAAAGGAGCCCTTCACATCTTGTGCATCTTAAGAGAAGTACGTTAGAATTGTACTTGGCATCTGTGAATCTAAGCTAGGATATTTTCTTAGTATGGTAAAATGGATAACAAGAGTTGCTAGAATTATATATGGAACAAACTCTAGGAAAAGGGTTATAAGCATTGATATGAACAAATTTAAAGAATGATCAAGTGGGGAAAACTTTGATTCCATATCCCATCATGGAAGTTAATGATGAATTGAGCAAGTAAGGTATATGATAGACACTAGGATGTCTATGTGGATCTATTTTATGATCACCTTAACTACCCATTGTGCACATGGATCTAGTTAAGCATTGCATTTGATTGGTATTCTATCCTCATGGAAGAATAATTAATATTCAAGGCATACGCCTAATCCTTGGTTAGTTGGACCTATAATGGAACTAGCTTAATGTTTAATTTAATTTAGAAATGAAAATTGGTGTTTTTGACCTTAATCGGGTTAAGATAGGAGAATTCCCAACTATGTGGTATAAGGATATACCACTTGTATTATTACAGGAGGGTTGGCCACTTTGATGCCATGAGATAGACATTGACCACATTGATTCTTGTGAAGTGCAAGCCTTGGACTTACTTGGAAGTTCATATTAAGATATCCACATGGAGATTTTTCTAAAGTAATCCCCTGATCATAAAATTAGCTATATGATTTATAAAGATTATCTAAGAATAGTTGGGATGAAAGTTAATCCTTTTGGGTAGCTTGGGAAGAAAAGGAACAGATCCCATTTGGAATTATAATTGAGATAATACCTTGCAATGAGGCAAGAGGATGAAAATATCTATGATCAACAAAATAATAATTTATATTATTGTTCGGAGATACTAAGTAGCCTCTTGAATACAATCACGGTCTTTGGCCAAAGCAAGGAGTTGAATATCCTGATAATGGATAAGGAAGGCAAGGAAGAAGAAAATCCACATTTGAAAGCATGGTCAACACCTTAAAGTTACCACCATATGAAACAACACCAACCTCCTCAAATATCTCAACTCCATAGAATAGTATACCTCTCGACCAACCATATGGTGGTCGAGTTTATTAGTGTGCTATACATTATTTAAATATGGGATTGATCCACTACACATTGCATGTGATATTATTATCCACATAGGATAACCTAGGGTTTATAAACAAAGATCCCCTCTATATTATATCAAAAGGGAAAGGAGTTAGAATTTAAGAAATCAATCTGGGTAAACTTATAGAACCATTGGAAGTTTGGTCTTTGAAGAGTATGAGTCCACAGGATAACCTCTTGGAGGATAAGAAATTATCTATGACTAGAGAACTATTGTTAGGATATCTTGCATGGAGCAAGTATGCTCTTAGAATAAGTAAATTATCAATTGAATGATAATGAATAATTAGGAGTAGCTTATTGCATGAAGCAAGAACAACCATAGATATTATCGAGTGAATGATGATGAATTAAGTTAGTCCAAAAAGATAAAGGATTAACCAAAAATAGCTTTGCATAATTCAAATCATTACAAAGTGCAATGTCTTGAGTTGACACTTTATAAATAGGCAAATGTATCCTAGATGGTTGTCAACAAAATATTAATTATCGGATTTGAAAATGGTACCAAAGGAATAAGTGCATAAATAATTGTGTACAAAACCGACTAATAGAGTCATCAAAAGGGAAATTATGAGACATATTTCATGAGGTTGTACTAATAAGGTACACAATAAAGTCTCAAATGTGTTGAAAAATGAAGGCGTTAGTACCTCAGAAACTAAAGTGAAGTTATGAACTCTTGCATAAAGATAATATCCATGAAGGAGGATCTATGTACGATAGGATATCGATTGATACACCATAAATCAATAATTGGTGATAACCAAAGAAGCAATATTCTACAAGTTTTTTCTAAAAGAGTAATATTTTTCCTCAAAGAAAAATTCATCTTGTTGAACTACCCATGAAGTACAATGTGGTCACACTTATATTGGGTTTGTCATTGCTGATTATGGGTGTAAGTCCCATAATAAGTCTTGTGATCATTTTAATTCTTCTTGCCGACCTACTATTGGGTGACATTTTCACTTGATTACGAAAATATGCTCACAATTAGGATCCTGTCAAAAATCCTCTCTTGCAAAGAAATTTAAAACTTCTCTAAGGTTTCGTTTGCTTAATTTCTCAAATGTGCTTGTATGTTTGTAAAAATGTGAAAATATTGCAGAATGCCTCAGAGGTACAAGTAACTACTAACAAGGGGTCTGTGGTTTGATATTTTGATTTAAATTGAAAAATGTTGTTTCATGAAATTAATTGCCAAAATGTAAGGTTTAATAATCAAATATTGTACCCGCGTGTTGTAGGTGAGTTGGAGATGGTAGGGCAATCCTCTAAGGGAGGTCCTTGGTTCGAATCTCCACCCTACCAAACGCACATCGGGTACCCAAAATCTAGTTGATAATGCTAGTGCGGTCAGGGCCGAGCACAACTCTCGGGTGGTTTTGATGGTGTAGAACTCCTTGACCATGGTTTCTTGGACCAAGGCGACCTTGCAAGGGGTTTTTCGCTAAATTAAAAAAAATATATATTGAAAATAATAAAACTTGTGAAGTGCAATTATTTGAACTTTAACCTTAGATAATAATTTTAATTAAATTTATGCAAATAATTAATGTTTAAACTTTATTTATTTTTATTTGGTAAATTTACTTAATTAAAACCCTAATGTTTATTTCAAATGTGAAATGTTGAGAATTTAATAGAATGAAATAAACATTTACCCTAATCTGGAAAATTAAAACTGTGCATAAAATTATTAAGGTTTTGATTTTCTCATGTAATAAAATAAAATAAAATAAAATAAAAAGGACATAGGGTTAGGAACAATACAAATAAAAATGAAATGAAAGTAGAACACAAGTTACATAAATTTCAAAACTCCATCCAGAATCTGCAAAAAAAGATATTTCTAAAATAAAAATCTAATTTAATCCAACCAAAATTAACATAGTTCAAATTAAATTGGGTGCAATATTCAAAGGAATTAATTAATATATTCAATTATGTAAAATGAAAATACCATCCGCATGCATATTTTCACCACAATGAAATGAGTATATTATAAATAAAATTTGACGTTAATGTTTTCTTTAGAATACCTTTGCCAATCAATTACATAGATGAAATATTCTCTAATAAGCAACCTAGGAGGAAACCTTTAGCACTGACAATATTCTATCTTCTCTTTCACTCATTCCAAAAATCTTCTAACCCCTTATTTTGAAATTCCATGGTTTTTTATAACATTATAATTTTTAGTTGTTTATTTATTTATTTCATAACAGATTGTGAAACTGGTTTCAAATTGTTCTCTTTAACATAAATATGTTCTCCTTAATTCTCTTTAATTTTACTTTTACCAATGCATAAATCTCCACTATAACTCAAATATGATGTATTATTGTCGGTACATTCATCCTGTATGAAGTTATTCTTCCTTGTTGAGCACTATGCCTTGTTGTGTTCACACGATCTATAAGGTTGTGCTCTATGCCTTGGTTTAGAAACTGAAAAATCTGAGACTCTTACATCATCATGAACATTAGTGGATAAGTAGAAATTCATCATGGTGACATATTGTTCCTTGTATGCTTTTGCTCATATCTAATCCATTGGCAGTCGTCCATACCATGGAAGCATTTGATCCCTGTAGGGCCATGATTTTTTTAGATGCAGAAGCAACACAATACTCTAACCTCGGGAGGTTTCTTATTTTGTAAATTTCATCCACAAATGAATTTTCATTCCATCGGCACAGTGCTCCCACGTGATTCATTTTTATTTATTTGTAGTGGTTCTGGGGTGCCTGATAAACATACACTTTCATGCAACTTGGTAATAATATATGGAGGATAATTATCCTGGCACTGCTCAAAATACTCTATTATACTGAGAACATTTTCCATCACTTTGTTATAAGGGATTTTGAAACTTATCAATTTTCAATTCTCTCCATTTAAATAGAAATACAACTACAATGGTTGCTAGCACATCTCTTTGATTCATGTCAATCCAAATAAAACCAATCACTTGCAGATGCAGAATGTGACTATTATTAATGAAGTAGTATTGTGATAACCAATAAAACTACCAAATATTATTGATTATCATAAAATACGGGAGTCAACAATGATTTGAATGTGTTGTTGGCTAAGGTCATCTCAAGTACAATGATTAGATCCTAAAAAAAAACCCAGTGATTTTATGTTTAGATGAATTGATTCTTCAAAAGCAACCTATATTGCTTCCATCAACTCTAAGAATATTTCAAATTTTAATATTTAATTTCCATCTAGAATGTCTGGAACCTCAAAGATATGCACTTGGGTTGCATTAAGTGATTCACCTTTAATAATATGTAAACTATCCCCGATGACTTCCTTAGTCTGAAAGTCTTGAAATGTATTTGTCATGTTCACAACTCTCATTATGAGCCTTTTATGTGGGAGAAATACATTTAGTAGCACCAATCCAATTTATTTTCCATCTAGGATCACTCGGTCTCTATCTATATTCTTCATGTCAAAATTATTTTCAATTTCATAAAACACTGGCATTCGGGCAATGAAGTTTTTCTAGCTTTCATCACATCTCCATAGCAAATCCTCCGACAACTCCATATCTTAGGAATGAAAATTACCAAAGCCCTAAATCCTATTGTTGGAACTCATATTCTATTATGCTATGTATGACCACTCAATAATTTCTACTTCAATACTCCCTACTGGTGTGCATGCTCCTCCAATCAAGTATACACGTTCTCCTATTTCTTCACAAAAATTCAAAAATATAATTTCATGCTCAATAATTTGCTCTAGGCATCCAAAATTCTTAAATTCTCCTTATCTTCATTTGCCATTCGATGGCTTATTTCTTTATAGTTATATCTATTGCTTTGTGAGTTTGGAACAAATAATCAACTTTAATTAGAATTGTCATGATGCATCACTTATCTTTTAGATATCCTTTCATTTCTTCTCTGCAAGAAGATTCAAAATATTATCCAGCTCTTTTACTAAGACTTCTACTTTCTATTGTAAATACTATTGGAGATGCTTTGTTGGTGATGCAGCACTTGCACAACAGAGACATATTCTTGTTTTTAAGATGTGTTGTAATGCACATGTAGCAAAAGTTGTAGCTGCAATATATTAGAAAAGCATCCTTTATGTCTTGCATAATAAGTCCTTGTTATCTACATCCGTATAAGTACATATTATACTAAATTGAAGACCCAATATATATATTTTTTGGTAAATAAAAGTCATCATTAATTACTGGGTTTTGTAGGTTAACCCAAAACCTAATACAAAATCTAGCCTTATGTTGAGATTGCAGATCCTAGTCATCCTTAGAACATTATTTTTAAAAATTGTGCTGGTTATCCTACAACACCTTACACTTACTACAAAAATACAGTTCAACATGACAATTAACATTACTTATAGCGATAGCCATTTGAGTTGACTTAGATAAAAAACTCTATGCTTATCATGAAAAACTTGGGGAAAAAACACCCTTCCACCTTTCTCCTTAATCAGTAGTGTGCTTTTCATGTATAAGAATATATTCCACTTCACGTGGTACCCATTGTGTCCACATCATCAAAATTCCCACATCAATACCCATATTGGCTAATTTGTCAGCCGCTTTGTTTGCCTCACGAAACACATGGTGAATCCTCCTATCTTGTCTTACCAAAAAAATGATCCTTGCCTCGTGGATGACGACTTCAATCCTCCATGGAGGTTTTCTACCATTGGTTAAAAAGTTGATGATATTCATGGAATTGCCTTCAATAATCAAATTTCCATGAGTCTCTTGGGCAACTTTTAACCCTCTCAAAAGGGCTCTAGCTTCCACCTCATTATTAGTTCTAATTCCCAATGGTTCAACGAAGGCCTTAACCATGTTTCCTTGATGATATCTAATTACTCTTCCAGCTCCTGCTCTTCCTAGGTTCTCCTTAGCTGCACCATAAAAGTTCAATTTGAACCAACCCATAGAGGGTGGCTCCCAAGAGACCCTATTTATGGGATTGGGTAGAGGGATGAAAGGCTTTTCCTCAATGCCTATGGCTAAAGCAAATTATATTTCCTAGAGAGGGATTATACAGTTCTCCTCAGCAAGGATACTAATGTTTTCTTTCGCAAATGCAAGGATTCTATTGAGGATTGTTTTAAGGCTATGACTGGTGTCCTTAAAAGCTCTATGGTTCCTTTCTAACCATATCTACCACAAGAAATTGTGCCAACAGATTTACCAAAGGTACTTAAGTTTCATACTAACAAAGGGTTGAGGCCATTGTTGGAACACTTCAAAAACTGAAGCTAACTTGACCCACGAGATCCTAAAAGTTTGGAAAAGTTTGTCAAGGATGGACGCTACCACCAAACACTATAGGAACAAATATTGGGTTGACTCCCACCCAACCCTGCACATATGAAAATGGTTAGCAATAACCATACCTTTGGTCAAAATGTTATCCATGGTAAGAATTTTTCCTTGGATCACCAGCCATGGGAAAAAAAATATTTTAGGGATTAAACCCTTGCTCCAGACCAAATTCGGTTGAAATTGTTGGTCTTCATTGTTAAATACCTAATATATTGACTTTTATTTCTTATTGCATTTTCATGATATTGAATACAATAAACGTCTAGTGGAGTGATGATCTATGCCACCATGAAATAGTCATCCAAACCATATCAAGCTTGCTGGGAATTGTAGTGACTATTTCATACACTACATTCTGATGCATACATATTTGGTAGTAAATTTTCAAATTATTTTGACATCATTATACATGATTTCAATATGTAAATGGGCTTTACATACTATGCCTCAAACTATTTCCTCCAATCTAGATCAAAAATTGTTGCAGAAGATATGAATACATAGAATAATGGTAATTTTTGAAATTCATATGTTAGAATGTGTTTCAATGTGAATTCCTTGCATCTCCATGAATAGGGATCCACCATCACTACATTCTCTTTCACCATTTTTTTTTAGGGGCACCAGTTGATACATCACATTCCACTTATGTTCAAATCTATTGAAGCCGCTATCGTCCACTCACCTTGCACTTTCGAATCCAAACAAGAGCTCAATATATCTGATTGTTATGAAGCCATGCACCTGTCCTTACTAAAAAAGAAGAATTTTTAACTTCTTTTGAAGTTGTATCAGGCAAATTCAAAATAAACATGCGAAGCATTTTCTCATATTCTCCAGTGAAGACATATTGACTATGCTCAAACAATGTGCTTATGAAAAAAATAGTGCAACTCATTTCCTTGCAGCTTCTTTCATAACCCAAACTTTAATAAATTCATGCTTGAAACTCAACTTTCATCCATCATATTACAATCTTGCTTTTGTAGCCAACGTCCATCGTGCTGGCAGCAAACTTTCCAACCTTTTGAATTTAGGTTTCATTTTGTTCTAGATATTCTTGTATGTTTGTTTGATTTTGAAATAAAATATTACTTTGTTCATGTACATCTTCTCTAGTCTCCTCAAAGTGCGTTGCAACCGACGTCAAAAAGGGTAAAAAATGTATCAAGTAATTAATCTACCATATCGTAAAAGCCCTACCAAAATAATTTAGAGTTTCAAAAAATTACATGAAGGAAAACAAATAATTAGAATCCTAAAGTTTGAATTAATTTTATACTCAAATATGCTTTGTATATTTTGATTCATAAAATGTGAGGTTTCAAAAAGCTTTGAAACAAAATTTTATTTCTTTTTTATTATTTATTTTTTTTTGAAAAATATTAGTGGGGTCTATGGCTTGGAAACTATAAATATTATGGAGGTAAAACCTATATAAACAAAAGAATCTAAATTCACATGATACAATAAAGCAATATCAAGGGCAATACTTAAATGGGTACTTGAATAGATTTCACATAGTAGTCTTATCTCCTTGTCTTTGATTAATGCAAGAGTGCATCCTTTTATGAATAGTATTTTTATTTTGTTAAAATTTAATCATTATAATCAACCTCTAACATTCCTTCTTTTAAAGAGGTCCTCATCAAACTCTAATGAAACCAACAAATAAGTCATGTTTTGTAAAATTAGAAACTACCTTCCTTTTGTTATTATTATCAAACCTGTTTAGTTCATTGCAACGAAAATGTAATCCACATTGCAAAGCTACTTGATATAAACTAAATAAAACACATGGTGCAAACAAAATTTTTAGTGGATCCTCTAAATTGGGGTACGTTGTGCAATAGCGACAACAAATGGTGACTCTATTGGGAAATGCTCCTGGACATTTCGTATGAAGAACCTAATTTGAAACCAAAGAAATCAAAGATTAGAAAAATAAATATCATATAGAAATATACAAATAACATGAGATAGACATTGATCTCTTCTAGATCTTGATCTAATACCAGCCAGGCATCTATAACCCCGGTAGAGATTATCTAAACCACCCAACATTTTATTGATTTGTATTTTTCTTATTTTTTATATATAAGCATTTGTCTACTTTGCAAATATCATATGTGCTTCTAGGGTTAGAGACCATATAAGGCTTAATGATGGAGTACATAAAAATATTTTCCTAATTAACAAACTAGCATGATTTTATCCTTAAAGAATCAAAAACATCATTTTAAATGTGATATCATATGTGAAGCTTTAGAAAAGTGTCGTATTACCTCAATATCCAATGTTTTAGTACCTAGTTCAATAATAACAACTAGACAATCTAATTTCACTAATTGTAGTTTCACAAAATGTCAAACTAGCAATTTGTCTTAAAATACTAAGACACACTTCCTTGAAAAAGAGACCAAGAGTCCATTACAATTACACAATTATACCACAAATAGAGGATCAAAACAAAACACAAAATGAAAAGCGAAATGTAAATGTAAACAAAAAAAAAAAACTATCATGAACTTGCATGAAATGCAAAACACAAACAATAAAGCAAAACAAAATTGCAAAATCAAAAGATCACAAAACAAGCCAATACGTGAAAACTCTATACAAAACTATTTATAAGATAATACTTGGGATTTCATATATGAAATTTTTTCAAGATCCCAAACCCGATTTCCATAATATGAAAGATGCCCATATTGATAGGCATGCTGATTTTGGAGGGTATCATCACATAGTAACATTAGATTTGAAAGCTTGACCCTATTTTTTAAAATATATCTTCAATCACAATTTCTCCCATCATGATGTGAATTTCTATTTTCAATTCAGAGTTCAAAATACTATCCTCATTGTTAAGATCAGACATGAGCTCTTCCAAGCTTGACCCTATTTTTGAAAATTTTACTATCAAACCACTATTCATAATTTAAAACTAATCATAATTGCACAAAAAATTATAGGCATATAGGATATCTAACATATTAGGATCATTATAACTTTGTATCCTAGGCTCAACAACCAATTGTTAGTGAACTTGATCTAGTAGCTTGAAAACATCTACCTTTGTTTCGTTCAACATAACAACCTTATTACTGATGTGAGTAGGCATCAACTCCAGTTATTTGTTAACCTAAATGGCATTTTACTATCAACAATATTTGAATCCAACATAAGATTATGTAAACTTTTACCTAGAGTTCGAATGACTGAATAAAAATATTGATATTCTACATTTTGTGTATTTCTATTTACCAAGATTTGATGAGCCTTTGAGATTTTATCTTTTTTATCATGGTCTTCATCATCATAATCTTGTAGCCCTTCATCTTCATTGATCACCTATTTTTCAAAATCACCAAAATTAGTCACCCAATTAAATGTATGCCCATCATTTTCAAACCATAGCTATCTAATTAACTACACGAGTCATATCATATAGAGAAACATTTTTATAATTTGGATTAATAGAATTCAATTTTAATTTCTTTTTAACTACCAATGATATTACTTCATTTGAATCTCCAATACAATCATGTGAATTTGTAGCCAAATTTTCAATAGTCAAGGCTAAAATAGAAGATTTTACCTCTTCCTCATCCATAACAAATGAGTCATAAGAAAAATTTACCATTTCTTCCATTTCAATTTCATAAAATGTTCAATAAAATCTTATTCAAAGTGATTGAATTTTGGAACCTTCTCTATTTCTGTAAGTGGCCCATCATTTTTTGATTGTACAAGAATTGCAAAATTTTCATGTGAGATAGAGATTTCAATGTCCTGCATATCAAGTGAAATAGAAATTTCATATTTAGGAGTGTGAGAAAACAATAATTCCTCATACCTTCCCCAACCATTATACTAATTATCTTCTAAAATCAACGGATGAGATTCTATCGTATCTTTTGCATAATATTCAGATTCATCTATTGATTCCTTTTTAAATTTACTTTCAACCACTTTTGATGGCTCCAATGTTTCCAAAATTGAATCAATTATGACATTTATATTGAATTGATTATCCCAATACTCATTGATGGGTAGTGACTTTGAAACTTGCACCTCATTTTGGATGATATCTAAGGTAGTTGTAACATTTGGATAATCAATTTCATCATGTTGATTGCTCACATTAGACATATTTTGATTCAAGGATGCCAGATTGGATGGTTGGTATTGGTTGGAATCCATAACTCTTGAAAAACAATTCATCATGGGAGAAGGTTGTGCTAAATCCTGACTTGTATGTGGTATCTGACTATGAACCTTATGTCTAAGTAATGATAATTGACCCACATTAATACCTTTCAAAATCCACTAGTGTTCTAATGTTATTACCTCACTATAGGCTCTAGGCAAGGATGGAAATTTAAGAAGTCTCCCAAAAAATATAGAAGTAAAGGGGTCTAAGGCTCCCATGTATATTTGAGTGGCTTCTTCTTTTGAAAGGATGTAATGTGTCACCAGTTTGGTATACAACCTATGAAACCTATCATTGAATAGTCTCATGGATTCATTAGGTTCTTTACATATAGAGATAAACTGATTTAATATCATAACTAGGTCAAACGATTTTCTAAAATGGTTGAGAAATGTTGCTTCTAGTTGAGCCCAAGAAATGATAGAGACTGCAGGTAATTTAATATACCAATCATAAGAAAACTCATCTAATGTGCTTGGAAATATTTAGATAACATATTCATTCATAATTTGTAAATGAATTATAGTATTTCTGTATATATGAATATGTTCATCAGCCAATTTCATTTTATCATGCATATACTGAGGTAAAAAATATTTTACATTTTCAGGGATTTGATGGGGTACTCGAGGAATGTTTAATGGACTACAATAACCATATATCTAGGTTTTAATTTCTACCATTGATTTCATAGGTGATAAATGGTTCCAGCTTTACAATGAGAAGCTATGTATAAAAAAATTTCAACAATTTAACCATAACCATATTTCTGAATTTGTAGCAGATCAAAACAAATACATCATAAATTGAAAAATTTTCAATTTTTTTTTTTAAAATAAATTTGAACAAATTCAAATGCTTAAAATCAAATCTATTATCTTCATGTCCACTTTCTAGCACCAAATATGTTGAGTGATATTTTTGCCTGATTACGAAAACACGCTCATAGTTAGGATCCTATCAAAGCCATTCTCTCTTGCAAAGAAATAATTATTTTCTCCAAGGTTTTGTTTCCTTAATTTCTTAAAAATATGCTTGTATGCTTGTGAAGTGCTTGTAAAGTGTAAAAAATATTTTTGTATACCTCAGAGGTGCAAGTAAGTGTTAACAAGGGGCATGTGATTTGGTATTTGATTTACATTATAAAATTGCTTTTTGTTCATGAAATTAATTGTCAAATTGTATCATTAATAATCAAATCTTGTAAATAATACTTGTGGAGTGCAAATATTTGAATTTTAAGCTTAGAAAATAATTTTAATTAAATTTATCCAAATAATTAATGTTTGAACTTTAATTATTATTATTTGGTAAATTTAATTAATTAAAATCCTAATGTTTATTTCAAATGTGTAATGCCAAGAACTTATTAAAATGAAATAAACATTCACCCTAATATGGAAAATTTAATTCATGCATAAACTATTGGGGTTTTGATATTATCGTGCAATGAAATTAAATAAACAAAAAAAGTTTAATGTTAGGAAAAATTAAATAAAAATGAAACAGAAATAAAATGTAGGTTACAAAATTTGAGGTTTTCCATCCAGAATATGCAAACAAAAATAATCTAAATCATAACCTAATTTAATTCAACCAAAATTAACACAGTTCAAATTAAATTGGGTGTAATCTTTAAAGAAATTGATAAATATACTCAATCATTTAAAAATGAAAATATCATTTGCATGCATATTTTAATCACAATAAAAGAATACATTATAAATAAAATCTTCTATTAATGCTATATTTATAATACCTTTGTCAATCAATTTGCAAAAAATGAAGCCTTCTATGACAAGCAACCTGGGAGGAAACCTTTGGCAATAGCAATCTTCAATATTATTTTCTCGCTCTAAAAATATTTCGACCCTTTCTTCTTGGGTCTCTATGATTATTTATAACTTTGAAAATTTTAGTTGTTTTTGTTTCATGACAAATTTGGGTAATTGTTCCCATAACATAATTTGTTCTCCTTGTATTTACACATATTTAACCAATATGTTTAATAAATTTTACATTTGCCCTTCCTTACCTTCAACATTATGAAAATATACAATATATGGCAAGGTGTGTATAGCTTGCTGTATTTAACTAGCATTCAATTAAAAAATTTATAGTCTCCTTATCGTTTGTCTTCTGATATGGCATGAAGTGCATCATTTTCAACCTCAAATATAAATTTCGTAACCAATCTGACCACTATTATTGTGATCAAATATGCTCTCCTATATTCATATGTAAAATCATTTATCTTTCATGTAACTGCTCCCATTACGCACTACTTTTTTTTTTTGTAATTTGAAAGTTTATATACAAAAAGTGGGTTTTTTAAGAGGATCCCAAAAAGTCATTACAAAAAGGGCCATAGCACCTTGAAGTCAACCAAAAGGGTTGGAGGATCCCAAAAGAGAAAACTGAAAGAAAAAATAGCCAAAAAAAAGAAAGACAATGTGAGAAAGCCGTAGCATATGGACGCCCAAATATGCAAAAAACCATCAGAGAGACACCAACTGGTAAAAACTGCTACCCTCCCCTGGAAGCCAAGACTCAACCCCTCAAAAAATAGTCCTCTGCTCCTTAATTCTTGGTGAATTCCTACAAATCATTATAAGTCTTATCATGCTTCTGAGAAAATTGCTTGAGGATATTGATAGTGTCATTGGCAGATTTTGCAATATTAGCCATTGAATTGATGGTGAGCTTTAGGAGGAGGTGGATGGAAGAAACCTCACTGCCACTGTCAAAATCTGAGATTATGTGCATCGGAGAGGATGCCTTCTCTTGCTTGGGCCTCTTTAGGCGTACGAAGGACCTAAGAGCTAGTGGGATGTCCTCTATGGGAATCCATTTCCTCTGAGAAACACGTCTAGCACTCCTATGTGGAGAGGGCTTGTATTGAGCCACTAGGCTAGGTTTTCCATCCTTGGGAGGGCTCACATTACGGGTCCCAAAACTGATGGAGGAGTTCAAAGGGGGATTGGATGCTAGAGGCGTTACCTTTTGGAGAGGAGGTATGTTTGCTATAACATGCTTAAGGATAACCACAAGAATATCTTGGTGCAGGGGCTTAGTGTGGGTTTTTTGGCATTTTCAATGAAAATGGTGAGAGAGTACAAGTAGTCTAGAATGCATACTTGCTTAGCTTCATGGAGGTGATTAACAAAGCTAATATGGAAACTCCACAATAGTTTTTAGGGTCATAGCAAGTGACATATTGCATAACTGGAACAATGATTTCGTTCCAAGGTTTGGGCAGAGAGGACCGGTGAAGGGTAGACTTGTCCCACCCAAGATTCTTACCCTTATTAGGAAACTAGTTAGTTTCCTCCTCCTAGTTATGTTTGTCCTAATGAATAAAGTGCCCAGTAGGGGACAACCTTGTAATATCATACAACTCCAAAGTGACTCTAAAGTGGATAGCATGGATCTTGGGCTCACCTTTGTTTGAGGTATCCACAAAATTCTTGGTGATCTCTTCATCTGACCCTTCAAACTTGTGTAGGAAAGGGATGAACCCCTTGGAATCCATGAAAGCATGTGCAATCCTTTCAATATTGAGCTGGGTTGGCCCCATATAAATAGTTGCCATGGGAACCGAAGGGGAAACATGAAGCAGGGAAGACTGGGGCACATCGGTGGGTGGGGCACAGAGAACCTAGGGGAGCAAGGGTCGAAGGGCAAATACTGAACCATAGAAATTCAAAAGGAACAGGGGCTGAAGGAGGATGATACATAGAAATAGAGATGGCACAAATGAATAAAAAGACTCTCATGGGAGGCTCATGGGTAGGGGAAGCATCATCAAAAATCCACCTTCTACATGGGGACTCAGCATCAAAAATAAAATTTTACATGCACAAAGGGTGGTGGGGAGGGGTGTTGATGTGAATGGGAGAAAAATGATCACATTGGAAAATCCTTCGACTTTGGGTGAGGTGGAAAAAAATATAGAGAATATTCAGGAAGAACTGATTGGAGCATCAAAACTTGGAGCAAGAACAAGAGTGAATCCCTATGGGTTTTTCTTTTGTTGAGTTTGCATAGTCAAGGGGTGGCCTGATATGATCCGATGCCTGCCACTTCCCAATGATGGGATCATCATTCGAGATCATGCACTAGATGTGGGTTGTTGGCCACTGCTGGAGGAGTCCCCTCATGTATTTGCTAACATGGATCCTAACCACTGTGGTTGAAGTGCTATTAGGTTGGCTATTCAACTCCTTATGGATAAGTTCTTGACAATGAAAACTCAAAAACTTGGGTAAGGGTCTGAGACTAGATAAACCTTAGCCTCACCCGAACCTGATGTAGCCTAAGGGGACACATCACTTTTAGACATTACACCTTGGCTTCTTGTAGTTGGCTACATCCAAAATATCATGGGGAAATTTTTGATGCCACACGATCAAAAACCTGGGGGAGGCTCCTATATTGGCCATGTGATCTGCAAGGGTGTTAGCTTCCTTATTCCTATGTTGGGCGACCAAGGAGGCTCTATATTTTAGGAGCTTTTTGGCCTATGTTATTGTGTTTCTAACCATCAAAGATGGATTTTTAGAGTTATTCAAGTAATTAATGAAATTCATGGAGTCTCCCTCAATGAGAAGTCTTCTAGGATCCTCTACGAGGAGGTAGAGGCCTCTCCATAGAGCCCTAGCCTTAGCCACATGATTGGTATGGATGCCTAGAAATTATGAGTAGGCAAGAATCATCTCATTGTGATGGTCTCGAACGATACCCCTAGCACAAGCAAATCCTGGGTTACATTTTGATGCCCCATCAAAATTGAGTTTAATCCATCCTTTTGGGGAGGCTTCCAATGAACATTGGCTCTAGGGTGGATAGATATGTGATAAAAAGTGCCTTCACCTTCATAGGGGATGTTGAGGGTTTTGAAGATGGATGATTCTATGGTAGACTAGGGAGCAGATGGGCATGGGGTAAGCTTAGAATTTTTGATGGAAAAATCAATGGTCCTGGAGGTGACTAAGAGAGGATCCCTGGAGGAGTCAACAAAGGCTCTACTATTACGTTCAAGCCAAATATGCCATAGGAAATGGTGAAGGAACACCTTCTAGAGGAGCTGAAGCCTGGGATTGCGGAAGGGATTGGACCACTGGGAAAAAATGTTACTGATAGACTTCGGGGGAGCCCATTAAATGTGGAAAGAATCTAGTATGAACCCTAGGATAGTGGAGGAGAAGTCAAGACTCAAGAACAAGTGATCAGTAGACTCCCAATAAGCCATACAAAGGTAGCACCTATTGGGGACTGAGAAGCCTCTTTTGTGCAAATTTTCTATAGTAAGATCTTTGTTTTGAATAGCAAGCCAAGAGAAGAAACTAACCTTGGGGATTAATTTTTTCTTCCATACTAGGTTGAACAGAGTGATTGAAATCTAGGAGGATGTTTGGATGTTATATGCTGATTTGATTGTAAACATGCCATTATCAGATCCTTTCCAAATAGGCCTGTCAAGACCTTATTGGGTGGGAATGGTAGTTGAGTTGAGGATGATGGACAAGGAGTTCATAGCCTCATCCAAGTTGTTTCCATTGATATTTTTCCATTGAGGGTGTCTACCGAAGTGCGTGATGAAGTCATCCACCCTGCTCCTAATTGTTGAATTCGTAAGAGGCTTAAGGCCTGCTATATCTGGATTTTCAATCAAGAGATCATCCTAAACCCACATATCACTCCAAAAATTTATGCTATCACCATTACAAAAAATCCACCGTAAGCCTTTTTAGATCAAGTGCCTAGTTTGAGTGATGGATTTCTAGAAGACCGATCCACTCAAAGGGGCCCCCTCGTCCAGGATTTGGTGATTAAAAAGGTATTTATTTTTGATAATTTGAATCCACTCAGCTGTATCATTTGTGAGGATCCTCCAATTATATTTTTCTAGCAGCCCTAAATTCATTTTGAAGGTTTTTATGAAACCCAGGCCTCCTTGCTCTTTGCTTTTGCACATAATATCCTAAGCAACAAGTGGGATTCTAGTCTTCACATCAGTTCCCAACCACATGAATATTTTCTACAGTTATTCGATCTTGTAGTACACTACCTAGGGAACTTTGAAGATATAAAGGAAGTAAACATGGTTGCCTTGGATGTAAGCCATAGAGAGAGTGGATTTCGTAGCATGGGGCAGGAGATTTCCTTTCCAAGCAGCTAAATTTTTTTGGATTCTCTCAATGATGGTGTTCCACATGGACTCCTTTAGATTTCCAAAGAACAAGGGGAGGCCAAGGTAGGAGGATGAGAATGAGTCAATGGTGCACCTAAGGATCCGGGCTATCTTGGTTTACCGGGCTATGGGAGTATTAATGAATAACACTTTGCTTTTAATAAAATTTACCTTCTTCCCAGCAGCATTTTTGTAGAGGAGGATGTGCTTGATGGATTTGGCTTTAAGGACGGAAGCTTAAGTGGATAAAATAGTGTTGTCCACAAATTGTTGATAGGTTATAGGGTTGGTGCCTGATGCAACTTAGATGCTAGAAATCCTTTGGCTTCGGTAGGTAGCTTTTAGAGCTCTAACCAAAGAGTCAACTAGGATGATGAAGAGGATGGGTGAAAGTGGATCTCCTTGGTGGAGACCTCTAGCACTCAGGAAAAAACCAGTAGGGCATTTTTTAATGAGGATAGGAAACCAGGAGGATGAGAAACAAATTTTTATGAGGTTGATCCAAGTCGGGTGTAAGCTAAACTTGAGGAGGATGTCAAGGAGGAAATCCCAATTGACCCTGTCAAAAGCCTTGTTCATATCGAACTTGAGCAAAAAAGTAGGCTTCTTTGTGAGGGAGGTAGAATGCAAGGTTTCATGAACCGTAGTGACACCATCCAATATGTTCCTACCTTTGACTGAGCTACCTTGACTGGGGTCAATGATGAGAGGGAGTATCATCTTCATTCTATTGGCCATAACTTTAGTGAAGACCTTATAGAGGATATTACACAAACTAATGGATCAGTAATCGAACATGGACCTACAGGAGGAAGAATTGGGGATGAGGGATATGAAGGTGGTTTTAATCCTATGGGGGATGGACCAAGTGGTTTGAAACTCTCTGATGGAGGCACACACATATGAACTAATAATGCCCTAGAAGGTATGAAAGAACTGGGAGGGAAAACCATCTGGTCCAGGGGCCTTGTCAAGTTGCATGGAGAAGAGGGCTTCCTTGATCTCATATTGGATGAAAGGGTTGAGGAGAATGGAGTTAGATGCTGAAGGAACGAAGGTGGGGATATTGAATAGAAGGTCAAACTTGGCTTGGTCATCACACTTAGAAGGGCTACCAAGAAGAGATTAAAAAAAGAGATAAATTCAGACTTGATGTCAAAGATGCCCTTGGTGGTGGATCCATCACTACGACTGATCTCCTGGGTTTTGTTTGAGGTTCTATGTCTTAAGGTGGAAGCGTGAAAGAACTTGGTATTGGAGTCACCATCTTTGATCTAGAGGGCTCTTGAATTTTATCTCTAGAAAGTTTTCTCCCTTGTTAGAATATTGTGGTACTCAGCAAGGAGGTTCCACTCTTCATACCTGATGATTCTACTTTGATCTCTAGATTCTATTTTCCCTTCGATAGCTTGGAGATTCTCTACAATAGCCTTCTTGCTTTTGAATATATTTCCAAGAACCTTCCTTTTCCAAACCTTGAGTTTTTCTTTGACCAATTTGAGCTTTTGGGAAATTTGGAAATAGGAGGAATTGATGAGAGGCTGCTACCACTAGAGGGATTTTTGGTTTCTAAGGTTAGGGTGGTGGAACCACATTGACTCAAAGTGAAAGGGGAACTTGAAAGAGGGAGGCCTTCCTACTTCAAGGAGAATGGGGATATGATCAAAGTAGATCTTAGGGAGGGTAAGGAGACACACATCCCCAAATAAGGGAATCACCTCTTTGGAAATGAGGAACCTATCAAGCTTCACCTGAATGAGACAACTTCTTGTTCTTTTTTTCTCCAAGAGAAGTTGGCCCCTTTGAGCTAAATGTTGAGGAGTTCATTATCATTTAGGAACTCACTAAAGTCCTCCATGCTTTTATTTATGGTATTGAGTCCTCCCATATTATATGAAGGATACAAGGGGGTGTTGAAATTTTTTGCAATGACCCAAGGGATAGTGCTAAAAGTGCTTCTAATTTGGTTGATCGAGTTCCACAAGCATTCTCTTTCAAGGGGGTAGTTTGAGGTGTAAACATTGGAAAGGACCCAGGAGAAATTTTTGGTCTTACAATAAAAAAATATGTTGACGATTCTATTAGAAGATGATAAGCATCTCCCTTCGACCTTCGATGGATCCCACATGCACATGAGCCCTCTCGAAGATCCCTAAGTAGGGCTGCAAAGGACTTCTCCCCTATTCTAGATTGTTTTGGTAGACTTGAGAGAGGAGGCATCATTATTTTTAGTTTCTTGAAGAATGAAAATGGTGGGCTTACACTCTTTTCTTAAGTTAGCTGTGAGGCATTGTTTGGCTGCTTTGTTCAAGCCTCTCACATTCCTTTAGAGGATCTTCATTAACCTTTTTTTTTATGATTTTTTGCCTCCCTTCACCTGTTGAAGGGGAGGTTTTTTTCCTTTTGGTTCATATTTCTATAGATCTAGAGTCCCAGAGAAGATATTTGCTTGGGTCCCGATAACTATGTCTTCCTCAGTTTCTTTATTTCTTTGCGTAGCGATGGACGGTCTTCCTCTTTTTTTGTCGTAGCCAAAGTCGATGGAGGATTTTTTTCTTTGGGTGTTTTTCAGGTTGAATCTATCAAGATGATGATGTTTAGCTATAGGGCTTGTCATATATTCAATAGAGAGGTAGTGTACCTCAAGATAGGTAAGGGATGACTCTAATCTTGTTGGGGAGGGAATGGAAAAGCAGGAGGTTGAATTCCTAGAATCATGAGTGGGAAAATCATCTTGAATACGATTAGTGGTAACAATGGGAGAGAGAGGAGGTATTTGGACCTGATTGGGCTCCTCAAGAGGAGTGGTCATTCCTTTACCTTTGCCTTCATGGGGAGATTAATTTCCTTGCATTGGGGCATAATGTTCCTCACTGCCTTGAGGTGTCATGGCTAAAGATGCCTCACCAGGGTATCCAGGGGCACTCCTTAGGGAGGAGGGTTTTGAGTCAGCTCCCTAGGAGGACCTACATTGTTCTTTGCACCCTTTTTTGGCCCTTTAGAGGCTAGAGACTAAGATTTTAGGGTGGGGCACTAGTTCCTTAGGTGTCCTTAGAAATGAAAATACATCTATAGGAGGATTCGTAAATGAGGTTGACAAATGTGGGAAGCTTCGAAACCAGGTTGGCATTGATACAAATGCGAGTATGGAACATCCATGACCAAAATTTGGTGGACGAATTGATCATTAATAGCTCACTGATAGTTTTAGAGATTCCTCTAAGAATTTCCTCATGCCAAAACTAAAAGAGGAGGTTTGCCAACCTAACCCATATTGGGGTGACATTGATATTTTGGGTGTCGGGGTCAAAATATTCAGCCTATCGATGGATGAAGAGGCTACTTATACCTAGGAATCAAGGCCATCTAATTAGGATTCATGCATCCTCTTGATTGTTCAGCATAATGGAAAAAACCCCTAGAAAGGGCGATGATCTTCGTGTTCCCACTTGTTCTCCATTTAGAATATACCCACTTCCTGATGGTCTCCATGTCTGGGTGACCTTCGATGAGCTTGCCTACTAGAGAAAATTTTTCCATTGCAAGGTAGCTTGACATTAAAATTTTTGGTATCACCAGATCCGTGTCATTGGGTACTAGATTCTAGGATGGGGGTTTAGGGAGGGGCCCTTGGTTGACCATATGGGCATAAGAAACATCGGGTTTGTCTAGATTGAAACCCTTCCCAAGGGTTTGACCAACAAGCGGGTCCCCTTTGTTTGAAGTCTCCTTTCCATGTGACCGAAAGGAGAAATACCCATCGATCATATCATTACCTACACTGCTTGAGTCAGATCCTACCATGGATCCTCCATCCTCTGAACTACCATATCTACATATACTTGCTCCCTCTGCTATCTCTCCTCCAACCATTATGCACTACTTCATTTCCACATATCATCACAAATATTTTTTAGTTTTGATAATAAGGTTGTAATTGCCATCAATGTTATATCCCAATTGCAACACCCTTAGATATCCTTGTTCTTCCAAATGAAATAGGTCATGAATAAAATGTGTCTTCATGGATATCCTCTCTGCCTGTTGTTTGAATCCAATCATAATTGCATGAGAAAAATTGACATTACACTCATTCACTAAATCATTCTATACGATGCACCCCATAAGAGAGAACTTTTCAATACGTCATTGACTACAATGTGATTCCTTCCTTTAAAGTTTTTATTAACATCTTTGCTTATCCATTTATGTTGTCTTCATCAGTCGATCTCCAATGTTAATATGACTTGGATGAACTATGTCGATGACCTACAATGAGATTCAAAAATGTGTCATTATATATATTTTAAGATGATATCTGATGATATTCATATTTTATGCATAAAATTTGTACATGTATCTATTGAATATTTTCATGTTGATCTGGAATCACCGAATGTGCCAATTTCATTAACAAACCACTTGAACTATTTTATCTTGACTATGGCAATGATCATACAGTCTACGATGTTTACCAGCAACCAATTTTATGAGACCAAATTCTTCATAAATTTTTTTATATTGCCAATAGTAAGTTTGTTCTCCATCAAATGTCTTCCTCCACCAATGGTATTAGTATCCTGTTGTTCACTAGCATCGGTTGCTATTGCTAAAATATTTGATATGCAAATACTACCATCAAGACAACACTGTTCCCGTAAAATGGTGTGTTGAAAATAAGTCTTAGCCCTTTGATACCATAAAAAATATTTGAAAATTCATCCATATCAATAAGCTAATGATGTCCCTATCCATCGTCTTTTCCTGCATCAACATTGGTATCAAATAGGACAAACAAGTTGAGCAACCCATTCACCACTGGCTCGTTTCCAACATTGATACTTTCCTTAAATATGGCGATTAAACCAAACTTAATCATAAAAAAATTAAAATAAATATATATTATGGGTGATATGACCATTATGGACAAACATAAAATTAATACACAATTGCATTGTTTGTTTTTTCTTAAATCCATTATTTCCACTTTAATATATGGCTAGTTTAGAAGTCCATTGATTCGTAAACATATTTATGAAATAGAATGAGGATTTAGAGGTTTTTTAAGGTATAAAATAAACTTACACACTCTATGTCATAAACTCCCACAAACATGTGATTCAACATTGAACAATGACACAATTATAAGTAATGACAAAGTGAAAACAAAAAGAATGCACAAACAATAAATTTCATGTTGAAAGTAAAACTTGCTCTAGAATTGGGCATGATAATAAACCCTTCAATCAATTCAACTTGAGCAAAACTAATAAAGGCTATTGGTATAGACCTAATTAACAAATCACTAAAATACAACCAAAACTAAAAATTTCATGTGGATCCCCAAATTTTGGGTAGTTATGCTATGGCAACAAAACCTGCTAATACATACACTCTAAGAATTAGAAGATGGCTTCTGGTGGTGTTAGATCAATTCAAGGAGACAATACAAAGAAATATGTAAATATGGAAGAAGCTAGGAGAGTATCTAAAGAAACAATATAGGATGTTGGTATTAAAATGAAGCTTCCTAGACAAAGAGAGCTAGTCTAGTTGTTGGAAACACAATGATTGGATCAAGAAGGTATGTTGACACTAGAAAGAATGAGATTAGAGGTTAAAAGAGATGCTGCTATAGCATAGGGAGAAAAGGCTTAGACTAGAGATATCCCAAATAAATAATTGGAGAGCAATAGCAATGGTAACTTTGTACACAAAAAATGCACAACTACATAAAGCAAGGGATGAATATAGTGTTGCATTCTTGACTGCCTATTTTAATGCACTGGTAAGCCATGGATTGCTCATCCTATCTTAGCCAGTTTTTAGAGCATAGCATGGGCGAGGAAGAACCACTCAAGAAACTCGATCAATAACTTGGGGTAGGAGTCGAGTGGCCTCTAGAGTAATTGGTCCAACAACTTCTGATACAGAAGGATTAGATCCAGCACCAAATGATGAAAGTATCTAAAGACAATAGCAGTAAAATCTTGATATGATGTATGGCTAAAAAGAAACCATGTGTACTATAAGGATACATGTTGTGTATTCCAATAGATTGTCCTCATGTAGCCCATAAATATATATTTATTTATATGTGTAGTATATGAATACATGTTTATGTAATGAATGAGTTGGATTGTTGTACCTTTAATAATATATTTAAAATATAAATATATACTTCATGGAAAAATTTATTGAGAATAGATAATATTTATTGCATTTCATTGAGATTTGTACTGGATGATCCCAATGCTTGAATATTCTTATTTTATTATGATATTTTGGGTTCCAAATAGAAGGTTAGCTTTTGAAAGATCCTAAGTAGGAAAGCTTGGACTAATTATCTTATCCAAGGAGGTAAAATTATGAATACTTGAGGGATTATTTGCAGTGACCCTTTTGCAAAGTGTGGATTTACTTAGAATGAATGAAGAAGAAAATTGAGATGTAACTATGTGGGTCCAACCAACTTAATGAAAGAGATATGAAAATTTTATTCTTAATTGAAAATAATATTAATGAGTAGGAATAGAGAGGTAAATTCTATTCTTAGTTAAGATTTGAAAATTAACCTAATGGAAAATATTAGAAATGGAAATTCTACTCTTAGTTAAGGTTAATGTTTAATCTATTCTTAAGAGGATTCTAGGAATCTCTCTTGAAATGACACCTTACATAGTGTAAGTGTGGTCATAGATATTATCTGTGGGTAGTAATATGTTTGGAATGACACATTATAGGTAGTAAGTGAGACCATTGTTAGATAATATGCATAGTAAGTATGATCATTGCTTTTGCTAGTATATTTTGATACTCGAATACTACACATGGTCAAGTTATTTTCCTCCCACTATTGAGCTACCGATGAATCAAAGTGGAAGAGCTAAGTGAATCCTCCACATATTGTGGGTCTTAAGCAGTGTACCTTAGGCTCTTTTGAGGATTACACATGACATTTGAGTCTCTATGATATGAATCTAGCATATTAGTCAATAGTTTTATTAAATATGAATACTAGGGCACATCAAGGATGATGCATTAGGGATGGCAAACAGGTTTACCAAAATAGGTTTTAAGATATGTGAATATCTTGAAGTGAGATTTACTATAAGGTAAATCATGGAAAGGATCATCAAGTCTTAGGTTGAAACTCTTGTGTGAGAGTTTTTGATAAACCTACTTACATTTAGACTTAAATTGTCTAATTTATTATACATGACCTCATATATTGTCTATAAATGAAACATGATGATTACTCTTTATTTGTTAACAATCTTTGTGATGCAGATTATGGAATAAAATAAGGTATGAAGTGACCACTTTATTAAACAAATCCCACTTTGGAGAGTGGGGGAGTATGTAAGCTTGCACTCTTACTAATGCATGCTTGGTTTTGTATGAAACACAGAGGACTGTGTTTATTCCAAGGGGAAGTGTGTCATAACCCTCCCTTGGAAAATCCTATTTATGATGTAGACTGTCATATTTTGTAGAGGTAAATATAAGCAGTAGTCAATTATCATTAATATCTTGAGTATGGTTTTTCTAATTATTTGTGGATTTCAGGTATTTCTAAATGTGGTAAGGAAAATAATCACCAAAGATCAAAATATTTGATCATTCTAGCAAAAGACTCATCAATGGAGAAGGATGTCAATAATTGATAATGATTTTGATTTTAAATTAACCTGATTGTTTTAATACCTAGTTGGTGTTTATTTTATCATTTTGTTGTTACAAAAATGAAATAAAAAGAAAATTAGGAAAATAACTTCTAGAAGAGGTAGAAAATTGGGCCAATTTCTAGAAGTAGTAGAAAATTGAGCCAAGTTCTAGAAAGGAAGAAAATGGAACCAAAATTGTGGGCTGATTTATAGAAGAAAAACGATGGGTATTTTAGTCTTCCTATGGTTTAATTTACTCCATATTAGATACCTCCATATGTCTTCCTCCAAGTATGACTCTTGAATAAAAAAAAATTCTATAAATACCTATGTCTAACTAAGGAAGGGATATCTAGGAAGACAAGCATGAAAAGAGCATACTTGGAGAAAAACATGGAAGAGAGATTTTGGAGCCCAAGAAGAAGAAATTAGAGGAACTTGACTATGTTGGAGCATGAGGTTAGTTGGTCTTATTTTTATCACTTTGAATAGATTTCAGCCTATTCTTGTTTACTCAAACAAATTATATTTGGGAAGCTCTAATATCTTGTGAAACTTATGGTGTTAAGTTTCCTTGTACTAGCTAATTAATTTAATCTCTATCCTAGAAATGTTTTGATCTATAACTTTCCATGTTCAAATGATATATCTAATTGGGACTTGTAATAGTTGTTGAATATAGTTGAATTTGAGAAACATGTAATGTCTTGTGAATACCTCAAGTTCAGACCTAGAATCCACCTTTGAGCACTGATATATCACTTTACTTATAGCGAATAGAGTTTGGCCTATACTTTTTTACTCAAACAAATTATATGTGGGAAGCTCTAATCTCCTGCGAAACTTATGGTGTTAATTATCCTTGTATTTGTTGATTAATTTAATCGCTATCCTAGAAATTTTTGATCTATCACTTTCCATGTTCAAATAATATATCTAACTAGGACTTGTAATAGCTATTGAATATAGTTGAATTCAAGGACCATGTAATATCTTGTGAATACCTCAAGTTTAGACCTCGGCTCCACCTTTGAGCATTAATATTTCATTTTACTTATAGTAGATCTAGATTTGAATAAGGTTTAGGACTCACTATATGATTTCTATTAAAATATATTTAAAATTTGGGAGGCCCTATGTTAGATTCACCATATTGAGCACTTGAATAATGCAATCGTTGCTGACCCAAATCATCACCACCACCAATGGAGCTTATATGGCCACCACTTAGTGGTTATTTATATTAATGTGTAAAAAAACTTTTATTCTGTATCAAACCCATCGTATAGTGAATGTGTTATCTTAATTTGATGTCTAATAAATTGGTGTGCTCAGTAATCTAACCATACTTTGAAGTCAACTTATTTTGTTAGCTTTAACACTATCCAATGAGCCTAGGTCACAATATATCTGAATGAATATTTTTTGTTATGCAAAATAATTTGAAATTCATGAATAAACCCTCCACTTGTAGGTTATGTGATGTTTTATTTAAGAACTTATTTGGGGTCCTTTCGTTGAATAGTGCAACACAGTCACACTTCGAAATGTAGATTCAACCAAACCTGGCAACCTTGCTTTGGAAATGTTTTGTGATTTTTTAGAAGCATTTGGAGTCCTACCAAAAGGGTTTTTGGTCTCTCTAGAGCTCTATCTATGCAGTTGAGTCACTTTGGATTTGTGTCTAAATTAGCATATGAAAAATATATACAAAGGACCTCCTACACATCTATACGACATGGGATGTGTTTGGGATAAATTATAGTGTAAAATGAGCTTCAATTTCTTGTATTATCGATCACCAAATGGTGGTCAAGGAAACCATCCACTTGGAGGTTAGGTGAACACCATTGTCTGACATACTTCCTTTGGCTTGTAGTCCATAGTTGATAGTTGTGTTAACCCGATTTTGATTGGTTTTTCAAACTTGGATAGTGCACCTATTTTATATTATGTATTAGAAATAATACCACATACCTTTCAGGGAAGTAATGGGGTATTTTATAATGGAGAAATCCCAATTAAGTAATTGATCACCAAATAGTAGTCATGGTGAACAATGAATTGTGGTTAATCTAGTTTTGATTAGACACACATGTGGTTGTTGAATGTAATACTCCTGTCGATCGATTTAATTTATTGATAATAGATGGATTGTCTCTTCGAACCCATTGTAGTATAAAACTTGTATTTTTAAATGTGTGGTGATATATATCCCACATGCTCCCCACGGGTGCATGTGGATGCTTTATAAGAAGAATACCATACATTAATACTCGATCACAAGTTATGGTCAGGGATAGCATGCGCTAGCCACCTAGTCGTGGAGACTAGGGCACTAGCAATTGATGGCTAGCATGTTTGATCAGGTAGAATTCTAACAAAGGTTGAATACGATGTGATGCTAGATGAGGGTTGACTATGCTGGTATGTGGGTATAATTAAATTTTAATATATTTCTCATTCAAAAACTTTCTATAGTAATATATTGCTCGTTCAAAACCTTTTTTATTTGCTAGTTAAAAGCTTTTGATATCATTAAGTAATGACTTAAAAAAAAGAATAAAAAGGGAATAATAGAGCAAGAAATATTATTGGAAAAAGGAACACAAAGTTTGTTATTGAAAACCTATAGAACAAATCAAGGAGCATTTTTTAGAAACCATAGTATGAGATAAATTTGTGGCCAAATTTAGATAGAAAATGTTGTGTAATATTGTTTGATAGATTACAAGACAAATATATGATTAATTGTTAATATTGTTTAATATATTACAAGGAAAAATGACTATAGTGTAATATTGTTTGATAGATTACAAGAAAAATTTATGATTAATTTATAATCTTGTTTGATAGATTATAAAACAAATTTGTGATTGACTATTGTGTAGTCTTACATGACAAGTTGTGAAGGAGATGTAACCTTGTTTGATAGATTACAAGGGAAATTTGTGATTAACTATTGTGTAATATTGTTTGATAAATTACAAGACAGAGTTGTGATTAAGTTATGAAAATTATTGTGTAATATTGTTTGATAGATTACAAGACAAATTTGTGACAAAATTTGTGTAAACTTGTTTGATAGATTATGAGACAAATTTGTGTTAAATTTTGTAGAGATTATAGTAATCTTATTTGATAGATTATGAGATAAAATTGTGTCAAAATTTGTAGAGACTATAGTGTAATCTTGTTTGATAGACTACAAGACAAATTTGTAGCAAACTTTGAGTAACTTGTTGATGGATTATGAGAACTATAGTAGAATATTGTTGATAGATCATGAGATAAACTTATAGTCCAAATTGTAAGAACTATAGAATAATCTTGTTGATAGATTATTTGAACTATAGTATGATCTTGTTGATAGATCAAGTGACAATATGGTGGAAAATTGTCTAACATAATAAGAATGGATGAGGAATCTATTCTTGAGGAAAATATGGGATTCCCCTTAGAGTGTATTTATGTAGATGATATTGAAAAATACATGGTACTTTAGAAATATATTTTATGATTCATTATGTGGAAACATGAATGAATGTAGGAATATTAGATGTGGAATCTAATCTTGAAGATATTATGGGGTCTCTTCTTGTATTATAAAACCTTAGATAACTTCCATTCCATTTTGGATTGAATGGATTAATGATATCTAGGTTTGAAGAATGAATGCAAGATTCATTCTTGAGGAAACCATGAGGTTTCCTTCATTCTCAATTTATATGTATCCAATGAATATTTCATTTATGTGCTTCAATTGTAATGATGATCTAAAAATAGGAATGTGTGGGATTCTCTATAACCATGTATATAATCATGGTTTAAAAAAGGATCTTTAGGATTCTTTATATCATTGTAAAATTGAGATAAAAATATTAATGAAATATAAGGATGTATATTTTGAGGCTAGGTTGTTTCCCTTTAGGGTTTTTCTTAGGATAAATAATGTGTTATGGATCTTTATTATGTGGATTGACACTTATTCTTTTATATATATTATAATATGAATGATGCATTTATATGTCCATGAGTATAATATGAAGCAATAATTTTTGTTAACAAGAAATGTTCAATAAATAAAATTGATTTATATGCATTCCACTACAATGAAAAGGATGATATTCACACTTGATGACTAATGAAGCTAGTAATAGATGTTACATTTGTTCTTCCATGGAATGCTTATCTATATATGATGCAATGGATTATGCTTTGATTCAAAAAATGGTCTTTAAATAAATGAAGCAATATTTATGCATTGATTAATAATGTATATATGTTTTTCATTGCAATAGAAATGATTACTTATTAAAATATAAAGTAAGCTTATGATTGAATTACGATCTATTACTTAAGTGTGTAGATTCAATTAAAATTCTTAATTAAAGAAGAGAGAGAATCAATTAATAAATATTATGAAGGTATGTAAAGCTAGATAGGAGTTTGTCACTTCTATCACAAGAGTTGAAACTAACCATGCTTGGATACTTACTACCCTTGATTGATGATAGCTTGAAAATACTTAACTATGAACAATAAATTGATGATAGATTGATATGATAAAATTAAAAAAAAAAATCTCTCTCGATATGGTTTGAAAATGAGGGTTTCTATAGTTTACTCATTTACACTTTTTGGATGATGGTAATCCTACTATGGTAGAGGCAATATTAGACCTCTATGAGTGTGCCTCACAAAAATATCAATTTGTATAAGAGCAAGATCTTCATTAACACTAAATTTCTCTCTAGACAAGGTTGGCTATAGTAATAGGGTGTCCTTTTTCAAACTTGCCTTCTTATTACCTTGGAATGCCTATGTTCATGGAAAATTTCAAGGCACATCTTTGGAATGGTTTGGTTTAGAGGTTTCAATCCAAACTTATAGGATGGAAAGGTGATATATTGTCTCAAGTAGGTAAAGTGTTATTGGTTGAGAGTGTTTTGCAGGATGTCCCAATTTATCTTCTCTCCCTTTTAAATATCCCTACTAAAGTTTTCAAAATCATAGAAGGAATTCAAAAATAGTTCTTATGGTTAGGATCTAAAGAGAGGAGGAGGATTCATCTTGTAGCTTGGAAAAAAATATACCATCAAAAGAAGCATGGTGGTCTTATTATGAGGATACCTAACCTAGTTACTAGTGCTATGGCAACCAAGTGGGATGAAGAGTTTGAAGGGATGGTTAGACTCTTTGGAAAAGTATTCTTAAAGAAAAATATCTTGATAGCCTGGAGGATACTGGATTTCGCATAATTCAGGATTCCTATCATGGCTCTTCTTTATGGAACCACTTGGTGGAGACTAGGGAGGCCTTGTAGAAGGGTGTGAAATGACATGTTGGATATGGAGCCTCTATAATGTTTTGGAAGTATTCCTTGTTAGATGGCAATCCTTTAGCTAATAATGATATTTTATCTAATCTAAAAGAGGATCTAGAAGATAGATATGGTAAAAATATTTGTGACTACATGACTTTATTGGATAACCAGTTGAGCTAGAAATATTTAGAGGCATACCCTAAGAATTTAGAGGCTTTAAACCTCCTTAAAGCTAAACTAAAGGCTTATTACTTAGGTATTGTTAGGCATAGAGACTATGGTTTAGAGTAGAACTGAGAATGATAAATTTAGCGTGAAGAAAACCTATGATCTTTTGGATTTTGTTGTAGATAATGGTTGCCCTTGGAATAGAATTTGGGGTAAGAGAGTTATTCCTAAACTAGAGATTTTTATTTGGGAAGCAGTCTAGAATAAGATCCTAATGGTGGATCATCTTAAGAAGAGAGGTTTTCAATTTCATAATAGATGTAATTTATGTTAAAAGGCAAAAGAATCAGTGGAACACATCTTCTTGGAATGCTCCTATGCTCTAAATATTTTCCAACTCCACATCAACAGGATGGGAATCTCTTGGGTGATGTCTTCTAATATGATTTTATGGTTACAACAATGGGAGAACCTCTTTTTCAGTGCTCATTTTAATGTAATTTGGAACTTGATTCCATTTAATTTTGTGTGGGGAGTATGGTTAGAGAGGATCAAGAGAATTTCTAGAGGAGAAAAAAGGTTAGTAGTGAGAAATTTTGGAAGTATCACCCATTTTTTAGAGGAGAATTTTAAATCTACTAAGTACCTTATCAAGCCAGAGAATATTGAAGATACTATGATAACTAGGGCATGGAATTTAGAACCTATTAGTGGTGGAGAGGTAAATGTTTAGATTAGAAATGATGTAAAATGGTAACCACCTTGATATGAATGGTTGAATTTAAATTTTTATGGGTCATCCAAAGATAACCTAGGTAAGGCTGAAGCAGGAGCAATTTTAAGGGACAATTAGGGCATATTGGTGGGGTAGCCTCCAAGATTTTGGAAATTACTACTAGTCATAAGGCTGAAGTTAATGTTTTACATCTGGGTGTAGAGCTAGCTAAGGATCTAGGTGCTAAAAAGGTTATATTTGGAGGAGACTCCTTGAATATTATCAATCATTTAAAAAAGAAAGGAGAAGCTAATTGGAAAATTGATTATATTGTGCAAGATATTAGAGAGATTTTAAAGCATTTTTAAGAAGTTGACTTTGTTCATGTCTTTATATAAGGTAAAAACCAACAGACTAGTTGGAAAAATTTGGTGTCATTAAAGAAGAGGATAGGTGATGGTGATAGCGTAGCTATATTTCATTTCATTATTAGACTATATTGTTATTCATTATTTAGCATGATTCTAATCTTGCTTATTAGCTCCATAACTGTCAGGCTAATCTAAGCTCTATGTATGCTATATATTTCATCAATGATAATCAATTATCGTTATGCTTCTAACATGGTATCAGAGCAGGTAGTGGGACCACACAAGGTAGTAGCGGGTTTCACTCTTGCTCCTGTTGTGACCTGACCTGACAGTGGAAAGGACCAACTGACTAGATGTGACAATACAGACTTCAAACCAGGTGGACCTAGACGAGGACTTGCATGCACACCTAAGCCTAAACCTAAGGGGTGACTGACGGTGACGCATCTACAACGACCTAGACGGACTAACCGTGACTTCCTAGTGGATGGTAGATCCAATGTGACTTCCTAGTGGATGGTAGATCCAACCCAACGTGCAAAAATTTCTCAAATAGTGAGAGAGCCACAGTTCAGGATAGCACACGTGGTGCCTTGCCAACCACCAAATCTTCCATGAAGGGAAGTCTGACCACCGACATGTGGTCATAAGCCTTACAGGGCTTTGGTATTTTTAAACCAAGAGGTCATTTTTTGCTTTCCCCATGTGGGATAAATGAGCAAAAGTCTACTATAAAGCAAAGTTTTTTATTTTTTGATGTGACATAGCAAGAAATTGTAGACAGATAATTTCCTCTCATGTTGGATCAAAATCAAAACGATTTACCGATTTGAAGACTGCAGAAGACATTGTAGTGTCAAATTGTTGCAGACAAAGATCGAATCAAAGGATTTGATTTTTTTTTCGTCAAGAAATTTCATTTCAACACCAGACGAGCAAGATCTAGACTCGAGTGTCCATAATTGATTTGGTGATCGATGTTGATCAAGACGTGTAGCTATTTTCTTGCTGAAGACGAGCACTGCAACGATGATTCCTTAAGATTTGTAAGTGAAAATACTTGGACAGATTTATACGCAGTTCAATGATCCTATCATGCAAGCGTGACTGGTGATGAAACCGCAATGCATAGTTCTCATGAAGACGTAGCTGAGCGCAGCAGAGAATCCAGATAGATAATCGCTGCACATAGACATGCAATAGTCTGCAATAGCTAGATCTATTTTGGAGATAAGATTTTCTTCCATTTTTGATGATGAAAGAGCAGTTATAGAAGATATAGCAGCATTGAAATCTGTTGGATGCAGTGGTGCAGTTAGATGGTGTAACTGTTCTCGCTGCTCGACGTAGCTGGTGTCGATGTTGTAGCTGTAGGAAGTCACCACTGCTAGGCACTGCCACATGCCACCGTCGAGCAGAGCTTCCATCAATGGAGCCGCTACGGAGCGTAGGAGCGGCAACCACTTTGAGGAAGTGGCTCAAGGTGCTTTCTCAAAACATAGGGGTCCACTGATCCTGGCGGATCAGCCCGCTAGCCCACTTAGTCGTGGGCTGAGCGGTAGTGACTCAGGGAGTCCCGAGGTCGCGGGGTCAAACCTCGTCGACCCTCCCCCAAAAGGTATATAATTTTTTTTTATCTTTTTTCTTAAAGTTCTTTCTTTAATTTTTTTTGTTTAATATTAAAGTTAATTACTTTTTTTTTCATAGTTAAATTATTTTGTTTAATAATTTTTTCTATGATAAAGTAATTTTTTTTCTATTAAACTTAAATAAAGATTTTTTTTAAGACTTTAGAAAAAGAATTTTTTTTATAAACTTAAGAGGGGGCCCATTTTTTTTGCCAACAAAGGGGGATAGTGAGTAATTTTTTTGTCATTTAAAATAAAAGCAATTTGGCATTTTTTTTGTAAAAAGGTGCATTTTCGGTAGTGCCCGACACCTATGGGTTTATTTCTGTGGGCACTTTTCTGATGTATGTCACATTTTCATTCCTTTATGCACTACTTCATTAAAGTTAAAAATCAACATCACTCCCTAAGTCCCCCGGAATAAATACAACCTATCTATGCAATTTATTGCATTGCAGTGTTCTGTATTTGTGATACCTCTGGCTAGCACTTACAGGTAATGCTGTCGTGATTGTGCTACTGTATCTGCCACCTAATATAGCTACCAAAAGGATGTCTGAGCTTGTTCTCTATCAATCGTCGAGAAGGAATAAGTATGCAATTTTTGCATTTTTTTACTCCATCCACTACCCTAATCGTTCTTGTGTTTAGACATAAACCCTGATGAAAGTACTGATATCCAAAGTGTTTAGGGGAAGTTATGCCCAGTGCATGAGGATTGATGACTTTCTATGGTAGGTGTTATCAACAAGATGATTCCATTTCAGTACCACCTAAGTATCACGTATCATATAATATTTGAAATTACCTATAGTCTCCCTCATGTAAGGGTGGGTAATTTCTCTGATTTTTCAAAATACCTATAGTCTCCCTCATGTAAGGGCAGGTATTTTGTATGGTATAACGTCCTGGAATTAAGGTATAAAGAAATAGGGACCATTTGGTGATATAAGGCACCTTCACTATGTATGCAAAATTAATGACTAATGCTCATCAGTTGTTGAAAGGTCCTAATTATACACCATGGAAAAATAAGATGAAGGCAATTCTAGAAATGAATGCCTTATGGGATGTTGTATCTAGAGCAACAACATGACCTTCATCTGCTACTAGAGCTATAGCTCCCTCTGCTAATCAGGATGCCTTTCATAAGAAATAAAACATAGCCACAAGATCTAGGTATACATCTGATGTGCTTTGTGATGTGAAAGCCTCATCAAAAACAACATCTCTACTAATGTGAATCTTCTTGGTTAAGGGATCAATCAATCAATAACCCTTAGAGTGCTCATCATACCCAATAACAATGCACTTCAATTTTTTCTCATCTAGCTTCTTCCTCTTTTATTTTGGTATGTGCATGAATGATTTACAGCCAAAAATGCATAGATGAGAGATGGAAGGTTTCCTACCACTCCATGCTTCTTGTGGAGTCATTCCTTGTAGGGCCTTTTTGGGTGCCCTATTCAACAGATATATTGTTGTGGTGATAGATTCTTCCCAATATTGTTGCCCAATTCTAGCTTTTGTGAGCATGCAATGAACCATTTCCATGACGGAACGGTTCCTCATTTTAGCCATTCCATTTTGCTGAGTATAAGCAGTAGTCAAATGTTGTGTGATCCCATTTTTAGACAAGAATGCAGAAAATTCTTTAGAGGTGAACTCCCCTCATCGATTTGAGCGAAGGGTCTTTATAGAAGTCCCTAAATCATTTTAAACAAATTTCTTGAATTTTTGAAAGAAGCCAAATGCTTCAAATTTTAGTTGAGGAAAGAATACCCACATATTTCATGAGTAATCATCCACGAATAACTAAAAATACCTCTTACCCCCACAACTGTTGGGTGTTAAAGGACCGCATAGATCGGTGTGAACCAACTCTAGAGGTTTCTTTGCTCTTGTAGAGCTTCTCTCGAAAGGTACTCTATGTTGCTTTCCTACCAAGCAGTCAGAGAAAACTGGCAATGTGGTAGAAAGGGAAGGAAGACCCTTTACCATCTCATACTTAACTCAAGTAAGTAACCAAAATTCATATGTCCATATCTCTTGTGCCATAGGGAAATTTCCTCCTTTGTAGAGACAAGCATGGCTACATCTGGAGAAGAGATAGTATTTAGGGTAAATAAGCCATGCTTATATGAAGCAGTTGCAATGTTCTTACCTCTCTTGGTGATTGAACAAAACTTCTTGCCCCCCTCAACATGAAAAATTACAACCATATCTTTGTCCAAAATTTGTGTGACTGACAATAAGTTGTTTGCTAATCCTGGAACATAGAGGACCTTCTCAATCTGACACTTGCCATCAGGAAGAGTGATAGAAATAGTACCTTCTCCCTGAACCTTGTAGGTTTTATCATTAGCAATAGTGAAATATTTGCCCTCCTTGGCCTTATATGTTTCAAACCAAGATTTGTCGCTAGTCATGTGCTTACTAGCACCAGAATCGACATACCAGACATGATCCTTCTGCTTGGAGGTTGTGGTAGTCATGAGCACCTTGTGTGCCTGTTCAGAATCAGAGTCAAATTCTTCAAAAACAACATTCACCTGGGGTTGCTTGTTTTTGTTTTGTGGTTTGTTTTGGCCCTTGTTCTTAGGTTGCTTGTTCTTACTCCAACACCTATTTGTGTCATGGTTGTCTTTGTGACAAATTTTGCAATATCTCTTTGTTTGTTGAAGTTGTTTACCCTTGGAATCCTTATGAGAGGTACCTCCTTTCTGAAAATTACCCTTCTTCTTAGAACCCTGCCTATTGGTGTATAGGGTGGAATTAGAAGAATCATCTCTTTGAAATTGGTGGGCCTCCTCTTCTTGAAGCAGATTGACCAACTCAACAAAGGTAACTTTTCTCTGTGACACCTGAAGTGAGGTGATCAACACCCTATAAGAATCAGGTAAAGCTCTCAATACCATTGAAGTAAGGAGCTTATCATCAACAGGTTCTCCCAAAGAACTCAATTTGGCTTTCAACTCAGAAACTCTGCAAAGAAAGAGTTCAACTATCTCTCCCTTCTTCATGCTTAGATTGTGCATTTGAGATTGAAGAAATAGAATAGTGGAATCATTCTTTCCATCATAGATAGTTTTAAGGGCATCCCATGCATCTTTACTATGTTCATAGTCAACAATATGGGGTTTAACTTCATCAAAAACAACAAGAAATATGAGCACTTTAAGGGTTATCAATTGATTGATCCCTTAACCAAGAAGATTCACATAAGTAGAGATGTTATTTTTGATGAGGCTTTCACATCATAAAGCACATAAAATGTATACCTAGATCTTGTAGAATTTAAAGTTGAGAAGTATCCTTCATTACCAAATATCGGAGGACCTTCTTCATCTTCTTCATCACCACAAAAGAAGAATCCAAAATGGTATACAAGTACAATCAAAGACTCCAAGTTATCCACTCCACCAAATTTGACTTTGGATAGACCTCGTACTCGTAGTATGGATCGACAGGAAAGAGCAATAGAAGAGACTACTGAGGTTGATTATCTTTGTCAATCTTTTGAGGGACTCTCTGTAGATCCAGATAGAGAAATAGAGGATATGGATATAGATGATGACAGGGTGTTTATGTCCTCAACGAATGAACTTGAACCTCCTTTAGTACAATATGCCCTTAGTGAGCCACAATGGAAGGCTGCTATGGATGCTGAGTACATGTCTCTAAAAAAGAACAAAACATGGAAGCTTGTCAATATGCCACAAGGAAAGAAGCCCATAGGATGCAAATGGGTTTACAAAGTCAAGTACAAGGCATATGGGATAATTGATAAGCATAATGCCCATATTTTTACAAAGGACTATGCTCAAAATTAATGCATTGACTATGAGGAAACGTTTGCACCTACTGCTCGGATGACCACCATTCGAGTTCTTTGTGTTATGGCAGCACAGTATGGGTGGAAAGTTCACCAAATGGATGTCAAGAGTGCTTTTTTGAATGGTGATCTCCAAGAGGAAGTCTATATGACTCAACCTAAAGGATTTGAAGTGGAAGGTGAAAGCAAATGCAGAAGGACGACGTATCGATGTGATGCAAGCAAAACAGATATGGATATGCTAAGCCCTACGAATGCGATGAGCAAATGCATGAAGGAAATGACACAAAAACAAGATGTAAGCAAAATAAACTAGGGCCTATTTTATAATATTTATTTTAATATGATTACAATATGTCCCCCATATAGGTCTTAGAAAATTTGATACAGTTTGTTACATCAACGAATGGTACGCTTCCAGGGTCTTCCACATGCTCACATTCGAAGTGGGTGGGCTAAAATTTGCCGTTGCTTGTGTCCACGTGTTCATTGTTCCTTGCTACCCCTCTAGCATTCCTGGCGGTGAGATCCTATACACAGAAAGATAGCAAATAGTTAATAGCATATGCATATATATAAAAGCATGCAATCCCCAAGGCCTCCAGCTAGTTAATAGATAAAATAATGAAACGATGATCAAATCAGGTCAGAATGAATTCAAACTTTGATAGATGAATTAAGACATCATCAAGGACACATTGCAAAAAGAACAGTAAGGAAATCATGCACATATTTCTAATCACTCCGGGGTGGGACACTGGCGACTATCACAAAATGTGCAAAAGTGACCTCATAAATGTCCTATATAGAGGCATCCAAAACTCCTGTAAACTTGGGTTTAGACTAAAAACAACATTTTGAGATGACCCAAAAGGTCAGATTTGGCAGATTCTGCCCAGGTTGTCCTGTATCTGAAGGTGCTCCCTGTAGGTTAGTAGATGCATAAAATGATAAAAACAAAAGCAATGAAACTTGGATAGCAGCATAAGTACATCAGACATAACATAATGTAAAAATAATAGTAGAGAAATCATGCACATATTTCTAATCGCTTCGAGGTGGGGCGATTAGGACTACAACAGTTTGGGGGGCACTCGGGGGTGGGACGCCCACCGTTTGGGGCTTAGTTTTGACACCAATCCAGGTGGGATGGGTCCAAAACTACCTAGGGGGTTGTGTCGATGAGTTTGGTATGGGATTGTGGCTGATTGCTTGGGTTTTGGGTTTGGATTGCATTCCTAGTGTTCACCTGATAACCTCTCTTTCGGAAGAGAGATTAGGGATGTAGGAAGCACAAAGAGGAATGGGGGTATAATTTGGCAGCACTCCGTTGCTCCAAATGCTCCAGCTCTGTTATTTTTTTGGGGTGAGGAGGCTCACATTTTTATATACCTGAGGGTCTCATTTGAATGTGCATGCGCGGGCACCACTAGGCTCATTATGCATTTTTGGGGGAGAGAAGATTCCTCCCTGATTAGGGCCTTCTTGATTGAGGCCTCCATGACTGCCTCTCTGATTTTGAAACGTTCCCTCACACTACCATGCCTTGAAGGCAGAGTTGGGTGGTGAATATGAGTTGCTATTTGTCAAGGTTTAACTTTTTGCCCATCAAACCTACTAATCATCCCACTCTGGGGTGATTTTTGCTAATCATCCCAGGGTGGGATGAATATGATTCTAATTGTCCCAGGGTGGGACGAATAGGGAGCAAAGTGCTTACAAGGTGCAAAAATGACCTCTGACCTTCCAAAACTGATTTAGGAGTGGTTAGGACCATTGTTTAACCTCTGGAGGCTACCCTAGGGGGTATGTATGCCAATTTTATCAGTGCTTGTAGTCACATAATCGGATTGGTGTTGTTTTGGTTTCTACAGATGCCCCTTTTTGGGATGCATTGTGCGCGGCATAGTGTTGAGCAAAAATAGATGACAAAAGCACTTAATGATTAGGGTTTCTCAGTAACCTAACCAAATTTTGATGCCCCAAGTATGGAAAGGGGCACGCATTCTTGAATCCTTGCTTCTGACGAGCTAAGGAGCTTAACTCAAGTGTAACCTTTTTTAGTGAGGTGTACTTGATCTTGGACATTGTTCAGTCATGAATAGGCAAAGGGCACAATATTTTGTCTGAGGAACCTTTTCTTCATGCTTCCAGAATGCCAAGTGTGTGTTTAGCTTATGATTATTGCTTGTTTGCTGCCCCAAGCAGGAGCATGATTGTCTTTGTCAATGATTCTTTGAATGCATGCCATTTCCTTGATTGGGTGTGTATTTGTTGATTGGTGACTAAGTGTGACTACACCCTCAAGCGACGAATCAATGAGGGAATGACAAAAAATGAGAAAAGTGACAAGTCGCTTGACCCACTACGATGTTTGTAAAGGGGCCTGCAATTGTTTTCATTGAACGCTTATTGTATTTTTCCAACCATCGGACCTATTTTTGGTGGGTTTTGACCCTTTTTTTTTACGCCTATTGGGGTAGAAATTATCAAAAATCCTCCTTCCCATGGAGTGGTCCGGCTATGCTAGCATTCTTAGGGAGTAGGATAGTGAGTATTTGTGACCCCGACGGTGGTTTTTCATGCCATGAATGTTAGGTGCAAAGGCACCTTTGTTCGGCAGATTTATTGTTGTTTTTGGTGCATTTTTTGGATGCAGTTTTTGTTGCTTTATTTCTTGCTCTGTAATTGTCCCAAGGTGGGATGATTGCAAATTTTGTAATTGACCTAGGGTGGTACGAGTGCTAACTAGAGTGCTCATCCCAGGGTGGAATGATTGTAGGCCTAACAACCTATATAAGGACCAAAACTAGGTTTTGGGCTCATTTGCAATATATTTTTTTTTTGGTGATTTGGAGCAGTGAGGATGAGGAGAGCAAGTGTGCGTAGTGGAGCACTGCTAAAATTTTGTGGATATCATGAGTGTGAGAACTGGATCTTCGAGTGGCAGAGCCGAGGTGAGACCGATATGATGGTCCTTATCTCTGCTTGTTATTTCATTTTTCTTTTTTCTAATTAAAGTTGAAATCTTAGTATGATTTTTTGTGTTTTGTTTTGCATTCACATTAAGGTTGAAATCCTAATGATGATTTTTTTTGTTTTTTTTTAGGTTGTGAAGAGTCGGTACTGCCAGCAAACTATTTTCTATGATGCTCAAGATGCTCTGATAGTTATGGATTGGGAGTGGCTTGATGCCCTTGGGCTCAAGCAGGTGACGCGTCTATAGCCTATGGTGGGGGATCGGGTATATTTGACTACCTTGATCAATATGTGGGATCCTCGCACTAACACTTTTCATATCCCAACAGGGGAGATGATGGTTACTCTAGAGGACATGTATCAGATTCTATGAATTTTGATAGATGGACTGCCTATTTGAATGACCCACCATGACCAACGAACGACGATACTGACATGGTGTTTTGGTCCGACGATGAAGAGGGGGTGGATAGGGCTGTGGAGAGGGCAGATGATGATTGCTAGATAGGCGGTATTCTTATGCAATGGTGGCTGGAGAATGGAGTATTAGAGGTGAGGCATGATTTGATCATGACCCTCATCTCCAATATGCTACTTCCTGACTCCTCAAGTGCGAGGTTCCCTTGGAACCTGCTTGAGTTGGTGTTCAGATTGGTGGAGTGTCCTACATCAGCTTCACTTATTATGATATGGGGTTAGACATTGTTGGTGCAATTGTATGATGAGCTATACGAGGTACGCTTCTAGAGGTGAAAGGGGATCGGGTGCAGCTATCTCTTGCAGTGCTAGGATGGTAGCACATAGTTGTGGAGCGATCGCAAGGTTTGCCTTAGACCACCCGAGGTGATATGGTGGATCAGGAGATTGGATATGCCACTTTATGGCAGAGGTCAGAGGAGCATAGGCAGAGTCGATGGTGGGCAGGTGACGTAGGTCACTATACTGATGCCTTCTCTCATCTAGTGCCAGGGTAGGTGTTCTGACGACCATATCGGGACTGTCCAGCCTGGCTTGAGGCTAGAGAGTGGCTCTGACTTGTGCGTAGGGGTAGATGGTTGATTGGGTGGCATGAGATAGAGTAGGAGTACTTCACATATGTCTAGGTGACATGGCAGTTTGGAGTGCACCAAGGATTACCTGGTGATCACTTGATATATTGGCATCACGATGATGAGAGGACTCCAGTATGGCCTACCATTGAGCCACTAGGTGAGGAGTCTGATGCAATTATTGATGTACCCAACGTGGATGATGTCGGGGTGACTACAGAGTATGACCAGTGGTAGATTACATGGTGATGGTAGGGTGAGGGGCATCTAGGGGGCATGGATATGGTAGTAGTAGGAGGTGGAGGTGCAGAGGCATTGATGGAGGGTTGGGGGGCTCCACTTAATGATGCGAACATGGTGGAGGTTGATGACCTCACCAATGATGGAGATGATTTGGGGGTTCTAGAGCAGTCGAATGTACAAGATGTCCTGGAGCAATGAGTGCCAGAGCAGTAGGCCATCCTGGGGGTGCCCATGCCTCAAGCTACCTCAGGGAATGTAGAGGATGGGTTTCATGCTGAGATAGCATGATTGAAGGGTCTCTTATGGATATAGGAGGAGGAGCATAAAGACGTTTTACAGGAGAGGGATTTCTTTCAAACTCAGTTGGCACAGAAGGATAGCGTATTAGCTATGTATCATTGATGAGATGTGGAGTGGGGTCGATACCAAGTAGAGTTAGAGATAGAGGTTGTCCGCCTCGGTGGATAGTTGTATGTGCTTGATGGAGGTGGTTCATCACGCCATACGAGAGGTAGTGAGACTGAGCAGTCTACATCATCTCATTGTAGATGGCTAGATGAGGGTAGTGTTGGTGGGTAGGGTGTGAGGGTTGGCAGAAGCCACCCTGAGAGGTCCCATAGGACCCATACTATTGGGGGTAGTTCTAGTCGCACCAATCCTGTATGATCATGGTAGCTGACTCCCTAGGCTTTGGGTATTTTGAGTTTTTGCTTTTTTTTTGTGAGGTTAGAGGACCTTATTATTGTAGCCTAAGGGCATTTTGACTTGATATATATACATGACTCTTTTGGTTTGATTATGTACTTGTCATGGTTTATTGTTCTTTTTGCACATTTATTTATGTTGATGTATGCATATGTTATTATGACTGATTTTAACTATATGATATAGATGTATGCATATGAAATGGATGGAATGATTTGTTGGTATACATGCGGTGGCACCATAGACTGTACAGGATTTACTGGCTTTCTATTCTATGTGATTGCTTTATGAAATAACTTTGCATTTGTAATTTTTGTTTTGTATTTTATGATGGTGATGTAAGTAATGAAATGTACCGCAATTGTTTTAGAATGTAGTTAAGGTTTTTCTGAGACTCAGATGCTTTAAATAACTAGTCAAGACTATACATTATATTACAAGACTTTCGAACAAGGTACGAATTAGACTTGAGTTTGACCAAGTTATTTCACATCCTTGTGTGTGCGATTGAGTTCGTTTATGTGGTATTCGTAAGGATACCACTAGTGCCAAGTAGGTTGTCCACCAAACCTGTATCGAGGATCACCTAATTAGCTCCACTAACTCCTTTGTTGCATTTAGTAAGATTAATCTACCGTGCAATATAAGATACCATAAGCTAGCTCATCCACATGCAAACATTGATCTATACATATGCCCAATAGCTAATGCGACATATATATCGTCATGGGGGAGGTTTGCCACCAATGACTAGCAGGCTATCCACCAAACTGGTACTGAGGATCACCTCATGACCTTTCGAATGCTAAGAGTTCTAGGGATTCAAGTTTGAATCCCTTATTTTCTTCAATTTTATTGGTATACTTGTTCTCATGTATAGTGATAAAAATCACTATTTATTTTTGTTTTTGTTTTTGTTTTTTTAGCAAGGGATTTGAGTTATGGGGATCACTATTTCTTATGCTTTTTGATGTGTGCACTTTGAGGGTTTTTATGTCAAACTTTGGAGTTTGTACTTTGAATTTTACAGTCTTTTGATGTTTGCAAATTTTTGAGAATTTGGGATTTCTAATAGTGGTAAAACATAATATTTATTTTGGGGAATTGGGTAGCGAAGATGCTTGTCCTTTTGCCAAGTCTCAACATTCTTAGGGTCATTCACACAAGGGGATGAGCGAGATAACTTTTTCACTATATGGTATCCTTGACCACTTTGCAGGTTTCATATTTCGTTCACATAACTTGGGAATTTTTGTGTTTTAAGCTTATGTTGGGATGCTATGTAACAAGGCGTGATCCAAGTAAAACTCTACCTTGTAAAAATCGGTCTAACTTTGTACAGTATGTGGCTAGAAATCTAAAGACAACTAAATGATGAAAAACCCTAAAGACATTAGATGAAAACTGACTATGATATGGCAAAAATGCGAATGGTGTTATCCTTGTTGGGTCATTTACAAAATGGAAAAATGTGGAAAATGATGGAATTGCTGAGTAATTACAGTCTATGGTATGTTTGACATGTATGACCAGCAAATATGCAATGTATGTATGCGATGCCTAATGCAGCTTCTTTTTTTTTATTTTTTATTTTTAAGAGTATGCATGAAAGTGAGATGTAATTTTTTTGTTATTTTTTGATTATTTGTTTTTTTTTGCATGTGTTATGGTGGTTTAACCCAAATGGGTGTGGACCAAGTGATTCTTATGGATCCTTGGAGGTTTTGACCAAAGATATTATATATACCTTTGGGGCATTTTGGGTGACCAAGCGGTTGTGGGAACCCTTGGAGCTTTTGGTTTGACCAAAGGAATTATGGATACCTTTGGGGCATTTTGGGTGACCAAGCGGTGGCGAGAACCCTTGGGGCTTTTGGTGTGACCAAAGAGATTATAGATACTTTTGGGGCATTTTTGGTTGACCAAGCGATTGTGGGAACCCTTGGAGATTTTGGTTTGACCAAAGGAATTATGGATACCTTTGGGGCATTTTTGGTTGACCAAGCGATTGTGGGAATCCTTAGAGCTTTTGGTTTGACCAAAGGGATTATGGATACCTTTGGGGCATTTTTGGTTGACCAAGCGATTGTGGGAACCCTTGGAGCTTTTGGTTTGACCAAAGGAATTATGGATACCTTTGGGGCATTTTGGGTGACCAAGCGGTGGCGAGAACCCTTGGGGCTTTTGGTTTGACCAAAGGAATTATAGATACCTTTGGGGAGTTTTTGGTTGACCAAGCGATTGTGGGAACCCTTGGAGCTTTTGGTTTGACCAAAGGAATTATGGATACCTTTGGGGTATTTTTGGTTGACCAAGCGATTGCGAGAATCCTTGGAGCCTTTGGTTTGACCAAAGGGATTATGGATACCTTTGGGGTGTTTTTGGTTGACCAAGCAATTACGGGAACCCTTGGAGCTTTTTGTTTGACCAAAAAAATTATGGATACCTTTGGGGCATTTTGGGTGACCAAGCGGTGGCAAGAACCCTTGGGGATTTTGGTTTGACCAAAGGAATTATAGATACCTTTGGGGCATTTTGGGTGACCAAGCGATGGTGGGAACCCTTGGGGATTTTGGTTTGACCAAAGGGATTATAGATACCTTTGGGGCATTTTGGGGTGGGCCATAGCTCTTTAAATGTTGAATGGCCTCAAATGACTGATGTTCAAGGGTTCTAGTTCCTTGATTCCTTCAAGAGAGGTGAGTCGGTATGTTCCAGGTCCTATTTTACTATCGATTACATAAAGACCTAACCAATTTGCTATGAACTTGTCCCTTAAATGGGGCAGCAAGTTAGAATTTTGTTGGTTCTCTTTTAAGACCAGGTCACTAGACTGAAAGTCTCTCATTTGAGCTTTCATCTTGTATGCTTTCTTAAGTCGCTCTTGATAGATACGTAAATGCTCGAGAGCATTGATGCATCGTTTGTTGAGTAACGTAAGCTGGTCTAACTGGGACTGCTATGCAGTGTCATCATCGATGAAATATTGCATTAATATGCATAGGGAAGGTATTTCCAACTCGAGAGGCATGACTGCATCGGAGCCATACACTATCAAAAATGGAGTTGCCCCAGTGGGCGTCCAAATGCTAGTGAAATAAGTCCATAGAGAAAGTGGTATTTGAATGTGCCAATCCTTATGACTATCTATGACCATATTTTTAAGGATGGCAACTAGCATTTTTTTGATGCCTCTGTTTGCACATTTGCCTACGGATAATAAGGTATCGAAAAACTATGCTAAATTTTGTACTTTGTTGTCAAAGCCCACACATATTTGTTCTTAAACGATGTCCCATTATCCGAGATGATCTTGGATGAAATACCAAAATGACATATGATGTTATGTAAAATAAACTCCGTAATGCGAGACCTAGTCGTAGAGGTAAGCGAAATTGCTTCCACCCACTTAGTGAAGTATTCTGTGGCTGTTATGATAAACGTGTGATGACCTGACGATGCAGGGGAGATATTTTCGATGAGATCTAAGCCCCACTATGAGAATGGCCAAGCTGATTAGATCGAATGCAAGGTTTGAGAAGGTACGTGTGTCAAGTTAGCATGGTGCTGACACTTTACACACTTTCGCACATATGTGCAACAATATCGCTCTAAATATGGCCAATAATAGCCCACGCAAAAAATGCACTTTGCGATGGCCATACCACCGAAGTGGCCACTGCATGTACCATCATGCACTTGGGTGATCGCCCAAGTGGACTCCTACTGGTCCAAGCAACGGAGGAGGATTCCTTCATAGCTTTGATGGTATAAAATGTCTCCTAGCAAGACATGTTTTGCCACTTTCTATTTGAATGATCTTTTCATGACATGCGACAATCCAAGTGGGAGGTTACCTAACTTGAGATAGTCTCTTATGGGTGTGTACCAATCGTGCTGATCAAAAACCTCAATGGTATGAATGACCGATCCTTCTTGAAGTTTGTCCCTAGCAAAAGCTGAGAGGGAAAGAACTTGTAAAAATAGCACTGTGTTGCTATTAAGAGGGGTTGGAGAGAACAAAGACCCCCAGTTGGCATGATTCAAACTATCATGGATTCAAGAGAACCTATCTTGAGATGGTTCAATCTGGATCAGGTGGATTCCTGGTGTTATGTCAGAGCTTGCACGCTCTATCATAGATTGCAATAATGTTTTGACTTGAATGGTTGTCATCTCACCAAAAATGTCTTGCGAGATTAGTGACCCCAAGGAGGCTATAGTGTCTACAAAAAAATTCGATGATCGAGGGAGTACCTCGATGTCGTAGCATTCAAGTTTTACTAGGAATTTATCCACAAGGGCTTTGTAGGTCTATAGAACTAGGCATTTGCATTGGAATACCCCTTTCACTTGGTTGAAAATTAGCAATGAATCACCAAAGATATTTAAGCATTTGATGTTCATGGTGATGGCTATCTGAAGACCTATGAGCAAGGCTTCGTATTTAGTATTGTTATTGGTGCACGATAAATAAAGTTTAAATGATAAAAGCATTGGAGCCCCTTGCGGTGTGAAAAACATGATTCTCATGCCACCCCCTTGCTCACATTTAGAACCATCAAAAAATAAGGTTATGTTGACTTGTGACTCAGGCCCATCAGAATATGGCAATTTTGAGACATGGAAGACCCCATCATCGGTTAGCTCTATGGTCAAAGGTTGATCATCTTTGAGAGGATCCTCTACTAGTTGATCGGTGATGAATTGACCTTTGATGGAATTTTGTCCAATGAATTCGATGTCAAACTCCATCAACAACATGATCCATTTCGATGTGTGACTACTATGATAAGTATGACTCATCATGTATCGCAATGGATTCTCCTTAGACACAACATATGTTGTATTGCTCAACATGTAATGGCATAGCTTTTTGGTGGCAAATACCACCGCTAAGCATAGCTTCTCAACATATGCATAGTTAAGTTCATAACTGACCAGGGTGTGGCTAAGATAATAATTAGCCTGTTCTTTATGTAGTTCATCTTTCTGGGCTAGCATGGCGCCCAGTGCAACCTCAGTAGCTAAGATGTATAAATAGAATGACACTCTTGGTCTAGGTGGTGCCAATACTGGCGGTGAAGCCAAGTAATGTTTGATGTCATCGAAGGCTAACTGGCACTTGTCATCCCAATGAAATTTTACCCCCTTGTGTAATAATTTATTCATGGGTCTGAACTTGTCATATAACTACACTATGAAGCACTTGATCGACGCAACCTTACCCTGCAAGCTTCTGAGCTGCTTGATGGTGGTTGGGGGAAGCATTTCAAGGATTGCATTGACTTTATTTGGATCTACCTCGATGCCTCATTTTGAGACTATGAAACCCAAGATTTTTCTAGATGTGACACCAAATACACACTTCTTGGGGTTTAGCCTAACCTTATGTTCGATGAGGTGATCAAGGATCTTGCGTAAGTCATCGAGATGATCTTGGCGCAAAAGAGATTTGGCCAACAAATCATCCATATAATCTTCCAAAGTTTTATGCATGTGATCATGGAAGATGTATGTCATAGCACATTGATAGGTGGTGCCAGTGTTTTTAAGGCCAAAGGGCATGACCTTATAACAAAATATCCCCCAAGGCATCATGAATGCCATTTGAATTTGATCATCGGGATTGATACAAATCTGGTTGTATCCCAAGAAACCATCCATGAGGGAAAGCATTTCGTGGCCTGCTATAGCGTCTACCAATGCATTGATTCTAGGCAAGGGTAAATCGTCCTTGGGACTCGCTTTGTTTAAATCTCAAAAACTAGTGCATATGTGAATCCTCCCATCAAGATTTTTGACGGGTACCATGTTGGACAGCCATTATGGGTAATCTATACAGATGAAAAACCTTACATCCAAAAACTTTTGTAGCTCATATTTGACCATTAAGGCCAATGTTGGGTGCATCTTACATAGCTTTTTCTTGACTGGCTTGACTGTCAAATCAAGTGTTAGATTATGCGTGACTAGCTACGGGTCTAGCCCCGACATGTCTTTGTAGGACCATGCAAAAACCTCCTTCTTCTCTTTTATAAGGGCAATGTAATCAACTTGATATTTGGGGGATAGACTTACCCCTAGTTTGATGATTTGTATATTCATTGGATCAGAACTGATGTCTATGTCAATCGTCTCCCCGACTAACATGTGGAATCCATCCTCCAATTGGTGTGGAGTTGGTATCAGGTGGATATCATTTGCTGAATTTAGATCTACGTTGGGAATGTCGGGTTCCTCTTTAGCATGGAAGATATATTGAGTCTATCATGGGATGAAATGAAACATCTCACTGCAAGGCCAGTACTCCGATGGGGATGGTGGTGAGTCAGTGCAATCCCAGTCTATGGCATCTAGGTTTAGGTACAATGGTCATGTTGGATCAGTCAGATTGCAGATGGGGGTGGCTAAATAAATGAATATCATGTTGATGGAATGAATTTGGACTCCATTGCCACCTGGGTGTTGATTCAAACATTCTTGGTGATCCTTGTACCCCAGATATGGCTCTGTGGGTATTGGCACAAAAGGATCTACCCTATGTGTGGATAGAAGGATAAGGTCTACCCTCGACACTGATGGCCCTATAGGGTCTCTAGGTGGGAGGTGCTCCCTGTATGCCTGAAGTGGTGGATGAAGCACTTGGTTTAACTGTACTTGGTTTAAATGCCACCTATGCCTTGGTCCCATATTTAGTTGTTCAAACATATCATCGATGTCTATGGGGTGTTCATGTTGCCTCATATGGTTGAGATATGCCATCTCAGTCTCATCCTCATAGTCGCCATCGAAGATCCATAGGCCTTCATTAGCTCCGACAACTATGTGCGACATGGGAGGATCATTTTGTTCGAGCAAGTTGATTTGGTCCCTTCTGGGTTGTTCCACTCTCTATGAGAGGGTTGGATTCTCTGGATGTAGCAACTACTCGATTGGAGCATTAAAGGGGAACATTGCCATGAAGTTCTCCTGATAGTCGTCAATGGGTGTCACTTGCGAGTGATTGATATCGAAATCAAAAGGGTCCCAAGGTGCTACCTCATAATCTGACTCATATTTAGAAGACCCCCCTTGATCTTGTCCATATCCCTCTTTGAGGTTACTTCTTGAACTTTTCCCTTTCTCGATCAAAGGGGAGGGGTTGTTGAGGTCAACAAGGTTTGTTGTTAATAATGGGAGATAATTCCCCAATGTGTATGTTGTGTTGGGATTGGCATATGGATCTTGTGCCAACCCATCCCTGTTGCCTAGACCTAGGCCTTGCATGGTTTCTACCAAAATGTTAAACCCTACTCCTAATTTATCATATGGCATCTAGTATCTCGGTTGACAAAGAACACGTATTCCTTGTTCATATTTGCCCAATACATATCCATGCCAATTACATTGGTTAAGGTATTTCAAGGCAAAGTATGGGTTGGACAGATAGTCAACATTCTCAGTAAATGGTTCTTCATCCTCTTCCTCTTGTAGTAGGGTTCAATGCCATTTTTGAGGCCCCCATATACAAAATTGGTTTGATTTGGTGGGTAGCCTAAAGGGACGATAGTGTCGATAGGGAGGCGAGGTCTCCCCATGTATTTCATAGATTAAAGCATGGATGTTGCCACAATGTTTCGCACTAGGTACTCCCCCAAGACCATATTGGCCACCTCAATGGTAATCATCGATGGTTGAGGGGGAGGGAATGGGAGTTCTCCCTGAGTCCACTCCATGTTGGGTGAACCAGGTGTCTTGACTTCCATTCGGTTGGGCACAGCTCTTCGGTAGATATGGTTGAGAATAATGGTGGTACCTCTTCTAGGGGCTTCTCATTTTCCTTCGGTGTGGCCACCATAGGTGGCATCATTGGTGAAGGAACAAATGATGAAGATGGGCCAGGTTGGTGAGTTTAGGGACTCAACAGTGAGGATGTAGGTGAAATAGGACCCTGTGTGGATAGATTCAATTGAAAGTCCAAATGTGTCGATGGGAGGGTCGATTGTGGCATCAGCTGCACCACATTGCAATACTTAAAGGGCTCTAAGTCTGCTAGGACTACATGTACTTGCCCTTCGTATGTGTATTTGAGGCATTGATGGGCTATTGAAGGGACACACTTCATGTCCTTGATCCAAGGCCGGCCTAGCAAGATATTGTAGGCCATCTCACCCTCAAGGATGTGACACAATGTAGGAATGGTATTTTGTCCTACTTGGATGGGTAGGACAATTGTGCCAACCATTGAGCATAACGCGTTGTTGAATGCTCGAAGAGTATAAGTGGATGCCACAATGTGGGATGCTGGCAGCCTAAGGTGTTTTAATGCCGCTGTCATGATTATGTTGCTGGACGAGCCAATGTCCAATAACACCCTCTTGAATGGAATCCCATTGACCCACACAATGACATGTAGGGGTGGATCCACCATATCACCAGTCACCAGTTTTAGCTCATCTTCCCTAAAGGTTATGACTAGTTCTATGCATTGTCTCACATGTCCCACAAAATTGTTGAAAGAATTGGCTTCATGGGGTTGTAGCTCAATGGATTTGAGTATCTCCATTAGAGCCTCTCGATGGGGCGGTGATTGTTGGATGAGCTCATAAATGGAGAGCCTAGCCGATGTGGTCCTTAAACTTTGAGTAAGTTTAGTCCAAATCGTGGCCACTAGTCTAGGTGGGGGAGGTTGTGTAGGGTGTTGTGGAGGTTGTGACTTTGATGGAACATCTCCTGTAGCTGTAGTGGGGGCAGCTATGTTTGGGTATCTTTTGTTCCATGTCACGATGCTTATCATCCCTATGTATCATTGCATGGGATAGTTTTGTGTTACCTCGTTCACTTGTAAAGTCTTTGCCTACACATCATGGGCAGGTAGGCAGTCTTTGAAGACCTCCATCTATTGGTTGCTCAGCACTACGGGACTATCCACCACAAGCATTTTGTTGTCTATCAAGTCCTGCACTAAGTGTTTGAATTTCCAACAAGTGGAGATTTCATGTCCTTTCTATCGGTGAAATTTGTAATATAAGTCTTCCCTATAGCCCTTAGGTTTTGGCATGTTGGGGTCTATGGGTTGACTTTATGGCAAGTTTATCAGATTTTCCATGAACAAGTGGTCAAACAAGGAGTCTTGAGACTCCATGAATTGTGTGAATTGTCACCTTGGGCGACACTACTGATTTTTCTCTTGTTTATGATTTTCATTTTCATAGTTATCAAGAGGAACTACCTGATAATTAACCTTTGGGGGCTGTGTCGTTTGTGCAAGATTTGGTATAGTTATGGCAACTTGATTGACCATGGTGGGTTTTGGTTGCGTGGGCCCAATTTTAGCATTTTTGGGCCACTCTTTCTTGCACGGCTTGGTAATATCGTCGTCTTGTTTTTTGATCTCCTCAATTATCCTGGCTTGCACCAGGGCTTCTTTGAGGGTGGCATATTACTACAGCTACAATAGCACCGAGATCGATCGTAAGCAACTCTTTGAAAACATTTGAGTCATGTCGGCCATGGGAGGGAGGTAAGGTAGCTTTGAAAGCAATGTCCTCCATTGATTCCCATAAGCAGTCATGGTCTCATCATAATACTGCTTAAGGCTAGCTAGGTCACTTAAGGATGCATTCTTCTTGGTGTTGAAGGCAAAATGTTCAAGGAACACGTCCACTAGTTGGTCTAGATTATTGATGCTATGCTTTGGCAACTGGGTAAACCAATTCGAGGTAGGGCCTACGAACATGGTTATAAATGTTCTTAGAAGCAATGCATCATTGTCCTGAATGCCAAAGCATTGAATCAGGAACCTTGTTATGTGCTCTTGGGCATCCTCATCCCTTATAAAAATTGTCAATTGAGGCATTTTGAAGTGGTCGGGGTATGGGGGTGCCGAAACTGAAGGATGCATAGGGTGACTGCGGAGCTAGTGTAAGGTGGGATTTTGGGGCCCCGAAGTCTTAGTCTCCACAGACTTTAAGTGCTCTGGCAGTGCTTTGTATGCATCAGAGGATTTGATTTCCTCTTCTTTGGTTTGTTCCCATTGTGAATTACGAGGAACTTGAGGCCTATGGAGGGGTATTCGGATAGCGCCCCCCTGCCTTGGTAGGGCATTTTAGCATGCTCTTCTTCTCACTCAAATTCCTCATAGGCCTCTTGAGGATTTTTTTGGCATGACATATAAACATGGACGGGTGCTCAATGAAGGCACCCATCATTGGTTCTAGGTGTGGCCTCCCGCTCAGGTCTAGGAGGTCTTAGAGGCAATGCTTGATAAGGTCGTGGAGACCTGTATTGTACTAAGGGATTGTGCCTCTCATAAATTTATGTCATGCGTGTGAGGGGTTGGAATCCTCTCATGCATAGTATTATGAAGCAACTCATTTGTCTGACGCTGAATGCGCTCTTTGTTAAGATGATACAGTTGCTATAACTGTTGTTGATATTGCTTAAGCTACGTGATTTGCGCTTGGCGGGCGGTATGTTTGGCAAATGCCAAGTCAATTTGTTCCATCGTCCTAGGTTTAGGAGGCCTAGATGCCTCCCCTACATATCTATCTTGGTCATGGTGATCCGAGATCTCTATGGGTCGCTTTCCTCTATCAAGGTTAGCAACATTCACCCGAGGCTTTGGCCTCAATAGGTGATCTTGATAATTAGCAGGTGTGGAGGTGCATTGCTCCTGCACGGTGTATTGATCTTGAGGAATATACTAGTTTTTCTCATGCTCCATTTCATACATGTGAAAGGGGCGGGCAGAGTTGGCTCACCCTATCTGAAGAGCCTTGCGCTCTAGGTTTGTCCTATTAGTTCTGACAGTAATGAGGGATGGAGGAGGAATGATATAATCATGTGGGCTCTACTTATGAACCCTATGCTGCTCTAGCGCTTCATTGTGTAGTGGCCACTCATAATGAGTGTCAAAGGGGGTATTCCCATGTTGGTACTCTTCTTGAGAGGGCCTATGTTGAATGGGAGTGCACCTCAAGGGGGTGTCTCTATAGTCCTATTCTGTAGTGGTATGGTGTGGACTATGTTGTGGGCCAGACTGCCAAGGTGGTATAACCAAGTCCTTAGGGCTATAACAGAGGCAACTTGTGCCTCCTTGCATACTTTCCACAGCTTATGCCCGTGATTGGGCTTGGCTACGGGTATACACCATGGTGGTGGTTTTTATAAAAAGAAATGGATGTTTTTATCTCCTTTACAATTTTTATGCTATACCAAACAAAAGGGGACCACACAAAAAAAGAAATGATTATCTTGCTTACATATTAAATGTGTGTCCTAGATCTGGTTCTGTGTGTTTGATTTGTGTTATGTAAATATTGTAAAGAAAAATTTGTTATACATGCATAATGAGGGCTCTTGTATCTCCAAAATGGTCACCCCTTCAATATACCATTGCCAGGCCGTTATATCGAACCTCTCAATATACCTGCCCTTATGTGAGGGAAACTAGTGGTACGTGAGAGCAGAATAGTAAGTGGAACATAGGCGGTACAAAAGGGGGATCACTCTATTTTTGACACATACCTTAGAATACTTATCCTCATGCACGGGGAATCACCCCCGCTACACTTGTAAGGATTTACGTCTAGCAACAGTCGTGATCAGGGTATATGCATGCAAAATCCAAGCCAAGGTGGTGATGAAATCCATCATTGGTCTTGATCAAGTGTTGGGGTATTAAGACCAACTCCTTAATGTTAATATTATTAGGTGGCGTGTGTGGTTCCTTTTAATTTTGTAAAGAAATAAAACATACAACAAAATATGATTTTCACTAATGCAATGCTTTAAAGTATGTTTTATATTTCAGAGACAATTAGTAGCAAAAAAAGAAAATCACAAAACCTAATTAGAACTGAAACCTATAATGAGGACTTGCCATTTGTGCAAGTATCATGCAAGCAAACCAGAGAAAAATGCATTCCTAATCAAGTTCCTTCAATTTAATTTAATATATGTTTTTTACATTTTCTTTATTGCAATAAGGTAAAACAAACTACTTAACCTTTCTATGCAAGCGTCTGAAAATAAAGCAAAGAAAACATAAAATTGCAGAAATAGAAAGCAAAAAAACATAGAGGATGTTAATAAGACCTACCTCCTCTCTGTCTAAACTAGATGCCTCTAAGTTTCTACTCAAAAAATGCACAAAGCTCTAATCATCCTGGGGTGGGATGAATAGTAGGTCTGTATTCATCATAGGGTGGGACGAATACATAATCGTCCCGGGGTGGCACGAGTAGCAATCCAGTGCCTAAAGGAGTAACACCTGCAAAAAAACCACAAAATTTGGATCAAAAAATTGATCCTAACAGTAGGGGATAGGGTCCCACCGTGATTTCAACTAAAAGAAAATGCAGAAGGATGGTGTACCGATGTGATGTAAGCAAAACAAATATGGATATGCTAAGCCCTACAAATGCGATGAGCAAATGCATGAAGGAAATGACGTAGAAAAAATATGTAAGCAAAACAAAGTGGGGCCTCTTTTATTAATCTTGATTTTAATCTGATTACAATACGTCCCCCCTCTAGGGCTCAGAACATTTGATACATTTTCTTACATCAACGGATGGTACCCTTCCAGGGTCTTCCGCATGCCCACATTCGAAGTGGGTGGGCTAAAAGTTGTCGTCGCTTGTGTCTGTGTGTTCATTATTCCTTTCTTCATATTTGGTATTCCTAGTGGTGAGATCCTATGCATAGAAATATAGCAAATAGTTAATAGCATATGCATATATAGAAAAGCATGCAATCCCCAAGGCCTCCAGCTAGTTAATAGATAAAAGAATGAAACGATGATCAAATCAGGTCAGAATGAATTAAAAATATGATAGAGGCACTAAGAAATCATCAAGGACACATTGCAAAAATAACAACAAGGAAATCATGTACAAATTTCTAATCACTTCGGGGTGGGACGTTGGGGACTGTCACAAAACGTGCAAAAGCAACCTCTCAAATGTCCTATCCAGAGGTCTCCAAAAGTCTTGCAAAATTGGGGTTAGACTAAAAATGGCATTTTGAGATGACCCAAAAGGTCATATTTGGCAGATTCTACCCAGGTTGTCCTATATCCGAAGGCGCTCCCTGTAGGTTAGTAGACACATAAAATGATAAAAATAAGGTCAAATCATGTTAGAAAGCAATGAAACTTTGATACCAGCATAAGTACATCAGACATAACAGAATGCAAAAATAATAGTAGAGAAATCATGGACAAATTTCTAATCGCTCCAGGGTGGGGCGATTAGGACTACAACAGTTTGGGAGGTGCTCGGGGGTGGGACGCCCACTGTTTGGGGCTTAGTTTTGACACAAATCTAGGTGGGATGGGTCCAAAAATACCTAGGGGGTTGTGTCAATGAGTTTTGTGTGGGATTGCGGCTGATTGCTTGGGTTTTGGGTCTAGATTGCGTTCCTAGTGTTCACCCAATAACCTCTCTTCCAGAAGAGAGAGATTAGGGATGTAGGAAGCACAGAGAGGAATGGGGGTATAATTTGGCAGCACTCCATTGCTCCAAATGATCTAGCTCTATTATTTTTTGGGGTGAGGAGGCTCACCTTTTTATAGACCTGAGGGTCTCCTTTGAATGCGCATGCAAGGGCGCCACTTGGCTCATTATGCCTTTTTTGGGGAGAGAAGATTCCTCCCTAATTACGGCCTTCTTGATTGAGTCCTCCATGACTGCCTCTCTGATTTTGAAATGTTCCCTCACACTCCCATGCCTTGAAGGTGGAGTTGGGTGGCGTATCTGGGCTGCCATTTGTCAAGGTTTGACTTTTTGCCCATCAATCCTGCTAATCATCCCACCTTGGGGCAATTGCTGCTAATCATCCTAGGATGGGATGAATAGGATTCTAATCATCCCAGGGTGGTACGAATAGGGAGAAAAGTGCTTACAAAGTGCAAAAATGACCTTTGACCTTCCAAAACTTATTTTGGAGTGGTTAGGACCACTATTTAACCTCTGGAGGCTGCCCTAGGGGGTATGTATGCCAATTTAGTCAGTGCTTGTAGTCACATAATCAAATTGGTGCTTGTTTTGGTGTCTACGAAGGCCAAGAGCGAGAAAGTTTGTAAGTTTGTCAAATCCTTGTATGGTTTGAAACAAGCTCCTTGAGCTTGGTATATAAAAATGGATAATCACCTCCTACAACATGGATTTAAAAGATGTTCGTCAGATGCAAACCTCTATTCAAGAAATAGGGTTTTGAGGTAGTGTTGCTTGTACTCTATGTTGATGATCTGCTCATTATAGGGAGTTCAAAAACAATGATCTCTGCTATCAAAAGTGACTTGTGTACATCATTTGAGATGATAGATATTGAACTTCTCCATTACTGTCTTGGTCTGGAAGTGAGCTAGAAGGAGCACTACATCAAAGTTTCTAAAACAAAATATGCCAAGACATTGTTAGAAAAATATCGCATGACTGATTGCAAGCCAATGGCAACACCGATGGAATCAGGACTTCAGTTATCATGGTATGATGATTCACCATAGGTAGATAGTACTCTCTATCAAAAACTGATTGAGAGTCTCATATATCTGACGAAAACTAGGCTAGATATTGTGTTTGTTGTCAACTATCTTTCAAGGTTCATGCAGGAACCTAAGACCACTCATTGGAAAGCAGCAAAATGTGTTCTTCAATATGTTCGTGGTACTATGGAATATGGCCTAGAATACAAGAGGAATGGTAAATTCTTCTTGCAAGGATACACAGAATCCGACTATCTTTGGGTCATTTGATGATCGCAAGTCAACTTCAGGATATATTTTTCATCTTGGATCCGGCCCTGTCTCTTGGCACAACAAGAAGCAACAGGTGGTTGCTATTTCATCTATAGAGACAGAGTATCGCACCACACGTGAAGTTGTGTACGAAGTAATATGGTTGCATCGCATTCTAAAAAGTATGGGTCATCCATAAAAATCTCCAATACACTTGTTATGCGACAACCAAGGTGTTCTGAACCTAGTCAAGAATCCAATGCATCATGAAAGAACCAAGCACATTTACACACAATATCACTTCATTCGAGACGAAGTTCCATCACATCAAATTCAGCTTCAGTACATTCCCATCAATGCTCAAGTTGTAGACATTTTCACTAAGGCACTTGCACGTGTCAAATTTGAATTGTTTCGCAGCTCTCTATGTATTGCAAAATGATGTAATCAAGGGGGATGTTAACATACCTAGTAATTTTCCTATTACCCAAATAATGTAATAAGGGGGGATGATAGCGTAGCTATATTTCATTTCATTATTAGTCTATATTGTTATTCATTATTTAGCATGTTTCTAATCTCGCTTATTAGCTCCGTAACTGATGGGATAATCTAAGCTCTATGTATGCTATATATTTCATCAATGATAATCAATTATCATTCTACTTCTCACAGATGGATCCCCCTAGGGGTGGTCCATGGAGACTTAGAAAAGTTCATGAGGGATGACTGCAACTAATTAGGGTCTAGGATGGATATTGTTTGTCTTGCATCCATGGGATTTTTGGCTACTTATCCTTGGAAGCTATGTAGTTGATGGGTTGAATTTATGTTGTAAAAGGTTCAAGCCCTTTCAAAATCCTATTTTTACCCTAATAGAAAAACTATTGATTATGTTTACTTGTAAATTTTTATTACTATTTTAATGGTTTGGATTATTTTTTAGTAAGGAAAATAAGATTGATTCATTAATTTGATTACTATAGAATACAAGAAAAAATATCCCTATAGTTGATAGGATAGAATGTCATTATATAAAATGAATTTCTAAACATGAATAGTTTGTAGATGATTGCCATCATTATTTGAGAAGGAAGTCTTATTAGAAATGACTTATAATCAAACTAAGTTTTTGTATTTCCTATTATTAAAACTAACAAAGTTCTCTAGCTTACATGGAAGATATAGGACAAGTTAATCATGTTTTGAGTTGATCGTGAAGGTACTTAGTTTATTAATTTATTATGAAAAACCTTTTAGTTTTGAGTATTGTATAACGTGTTTGTCATTATGTGTATTGAGAACATCATATTTGGGTTATTAAATATTTGGTTTAAAGATAATATTTTTCGTTGGTATATTTTTAGTCATCTTAAATCAATTGGAAAATTTTACTAGATGCAAAATCTACGACTATGATGTAAGAAATTAACAAAAAATATTTGGATCTATCTTTATTCTTTTAAGGTCATTCATGTAAGAGAAAAGAACCAACGTAAAATATGTGGATCTTTCTTACTCTTTCAAGGCCATCAATGCAAAAGAAAAAAAAAAAAAAACTTATATGTTTTCATGTTTACTGACTTCGACATTATTTTTTCTTGAATTTTACATAATACTAAATTTGAAAGTACATCGTTCAATACTAAGAAATGATTTTGTTGCATATAGTTCTCTTGTACAAATTCTAATGCAAATGAGAGTCCATGATCTTGTTATTCATCATTGAAGTTACTATCCAAATAGCATTATTGATGTTTATGATAATTTGTTCAAATAAACTATTAAAAATGACAAAATTCCAATTATTTTGCTAGCCCTATTTTTTTCCATAATAATAATATATTGCAGTCCATTGTAAATTTTCTCATTCACAATGTAAAGACTACACCACATTCATAATTGAGTTCAATGATATTTTTGCAAGGTCCTACACCAATATGCCAAGATTGTACCTTTCCTTAGTTTTTCATCACTTAGTTGTCAAACCAAATGTTAAACCATCAATAAAATACTATAAAAATGCATCCAAAAATCACCTTGCTCATCAAGGAGGAGCTCCAAAAGCTCTTGGATGTTGTATTTATCAAAGAAATCAATAATTTGGACTATATCTCTAACATTTTTTTGTTTCTAAGAAGGAAGGCCATCTTAGAGTCTATATAGACTTTGGTACATCAACAAAGCATGTCCTACTTCCCCTTGCCTAACATTGACATGATTTTTAGTTTTACTATCAGATGTAGAATATTGTCCTTAATGTATAGATTTTTAGTATATAATCAAATCAAAATTACCCTTGAAGGTAAGTCCAAAATAACTTTCAATACCCCCTAGGGAACCTTTTATTACCAAGTGATGCCATTTGGATTGAAGAATGTAGGATATACCTATCAAAGAGTGATGACGTATATCTTGCATGACATGATGCATAACATCATGTAGGATTATGTTAATGATATTTTTTGTAAGTCCCTCAATTGATAAAATCATGTTTAAGATCTAAGACACATCTTCGAGTAGTTAAGGGAGCAAAAAGTATGACTAAAACCTCAAAAGTATATATGTGGGGTGACATCAGGTAAGCTATTGGAATTATATCTTAATGTGGCATCAAATTCAATTTTGAAAAAATATTTACTATCATCGACATGACACCCCATCAAAATCCAACCCAACTTTAGAGTCTCCAAGGCAAGATCCAAGCTATTCAAAGATTCATATCTCAACTTTTTGAAAAGTGTTAACATTTCTTGAAGCTCTTGAGGAAGGATGCAAAATTCAAATGGGACACTAATTATCAAGATATCTTTGACACTCTAAAATCCTACCTCTTATCCCCTCTTTTCCTTGTCCCTCCTAGTCCTTCTAAACCCTTTTTGTTATACATTTCAACAATGGATAATACCCTAGGTATGGTTTTGGTGTAACACAATGATTTTCATAAGGAAATGGTCATCTATAGCATCAACATCACTTTGGTCAACTATGAAGTCTATTATACTCCTCTATAAAATCTTTGCCTTGTTGTGTGTTCACCTTCCAAAAGCTCAGACACTATTTTCTTAGCCATAAAACCATTGCCAACACAAGGGTTGATCACTCACATTATCTCATGTTAAAAATCCATCTTTTAGGGAAAACCTTCAATGGATTCTTAATATGTTTGGAAGATGCACGGTGATGAATGGTAGAATTGAAGAATAGTTAAAGCAATGGTAGAGAACTTTTAAAAGTGAGGTGTTATAGAAATTAATATTGGGACTTCTAAAATTTGTAAAATCTTAAAATTAGGTAAGTTCCTAACCCTATTCGAGTGTAATGAGTATAATACACTCTTGATTTGTTGAGCAAGGTGCAACAAATAGTATTGTCATTGTTGTCAACACAGTCAGACAGATTTGTTGATGCAGTGGACAGGAAGTTCAAAAGCTAGTCAGATGCAGAAGACAAGAGTTCAAAGGTTACTCAGACTGTACAAAAGCTAGTCAGATGCAGAAGACAAGAGTTCAAAGGTTACTCAGAGTATGTACAATGATTTTCCAAGAAGACCGAAGTGGACCACTTGCAAAATATCAAAGAAAAAGACAAGTAAGAAAAGTGTCACGATATCGCGACATATACAGCAGGAAAGAAAAACTGTCGTGATTTCGTGACATGTTGGAAGAGAGAGAAAAATAAAGAAAAACTATCATGATTTCGCAACATGTTGGAAGAGAGAGAAGAAGAAAAAAAATTGTCACGATTTCATGACATGTTGGAAGAGAGAGAAGAAGAAAGAAAAAGCATCACGATTTCGTGACATGTTGGAAGAGAGAGAAGAAGAAAGAAAAACTGTCGTGATTTCGTGACATGTTGGAAGAGAGAGAAACAACAGGAAAAACTGTCACGATTTTGTGAAATGTTGGAAGAGAGAGAAACAACAGGAAAAACTGTCATGATTTCATGCCATGTTGGAAAGAAAAAACACAAGTGGAAAAACTGTCATGATTTTGTGACATGTTCGAAGAGAGAGAAAGCGCAAAGAAAACTGTTGCGATTTTGTGACATGTTCAGAAAGAAGGTGCAAGCAAAGAAAACTATCATGATTTCACGACATGTTTGGAAAGAAGGTGCAAGCAAAGAAAATGTGTCACAATTTTGTGACATGTTTGGGAAGAAGGAGCTTGCAAATAAAAGTATCACGATTTCGCGACAATCTGCAAGAGAGGCAGTACGGACGAAAATGTGTCATGATTTCGTGACATGTTTGAGAGAAAGAGCTTGCAAGGAAAAGTTTCATGATTTCATGACAATTTGCAAGAGGAAGAGCTAAGGAGAAAACATGTCGCGATATCACGACATGTCAGGTTTTCACGACCCGAAGGGAAGAAAAGTGCTAAGGCAAAAATGTGTCGTGATTTTGTGACATGTTCCGTTTTCATGGGTGAAAGGCAGAGAAAGGCATAAGGTAGCGAAAGTGTCGTGATTTCATGACATGTCATGTTTTCGCTGGTGCTTGTAGAGAAGAGTGTACAAAAGCGAAAGATGTCACAATTTCACATCATGTTTTCGCTAGTGCTTGCAGAGAAGAGTGTACATAAGCAAAAGGTGTCATGATTTCATGACATGCTATGTTTTCGCTGATGCAAGCCAAAGAAAGAGGCAAGGAGGCGAAAGTGTCATGATTTCGTGACATGCTGTGTTTTTGCTGATGCAAGCCAAAGAAAGAGGCAAGGAGGTGAAAGTGTCGCGATTTTGCGACATGCTGCATTTTCATGGGTACAAGCCAAGAAAAGAAGTACGACGGCAAAAGTGTCGCGATATCGCGACATGTTATGTTTTCACGGGGCCAAAGCTAAGAAACAGAGCAAAGAGAAAAAGTGTAGCGATATCACTACATGTTGTATTCTCACGGGCCAAAGCTAAGAGAAAGCATATGGAGGCAAAAGTGTCGCGATATTGCGACATGTGTTTTTGAAGAAACAACAACAGAAGAGTTATAGGGGCAGTTGAAGCCAATGAAGACCGATGTTAGAAGATGAAGATTAGGGTTTGCAACCGACGATGATTAGGGTTTTGCAATCGATGAAGATCAGGGTTTGCAACCAACTAAGATTAGGTTTTTGATCTTGAAAATATTGTTATAAAAGGAAGGCTATTTTGAAGAGTTCGGTGTGTTGTGAAGTGTGATGCTCGAAGACAGTGCATAGAGTGCAAAGTTATCGAGATCGTCGAATAAGTTTCGAAGCGAGAAATGTGGCCATAAGAGCGTAGAAAGCATAGAAGCGACAAGATGATGGCGAAGTGCACAAAGTGAGCAAAGAAGTTGAATCGTGCTAAGTGTGAAATTCGCAAAGGAATTAGAGTGCACAAAAGGGAGAAGACGATCGTGAAGCTCGATAGTGAAGCAGCAGATTGTGCGAAGTGATGGTGTAGAGAGAGCAGAGTGTGTAGAGAACGCAAAGGTGAAGCAGACCAGTTAGGGTCTTGTAAAAGCAAAGGTATTTCATCATCAAACTTATAGATTCAAAATTGAAGTCCAGGTTGTAGTCTGGCATCAGGGGTTGGTGCTCCTTCTAGTAGGTGCTAGTAAATCAGGGGTTGGTGCTCCTTTCTATTGATACAGATAAATTAGGGGTTGGTGCTCCTTCCAGTGGGTGTTGGTAAACTATTTGTAAAGTTGGTGCTTTACAAAGGCTGGATTTGGATGGTAGTCCAAGTAGTCATTCTTGAGGAGTAGCCAAATTGGTGAACCTCGTTAAAATCTTGTGTTGTGTGATGTTCTCTTGCTATACTTGCTATATCTATTTATAAGTTTTTAATTGCTACTATTTTAAGAGCTGTAAATTCATGATTAAAGTACCACACTGATTCACCCCCCATCTCAGTGCCATTGTAAGACTAACAATTGGTATCAGAGCCAAGTTCCCTTATCGAGGCTAAATCAGGTGGGGTTGATCTTGGATTAGTACACAATGGGTAAGAAGAATAGATCCTCCTCCAAAAAGGCATCTCAGTCAGTTTCAATTCCTGTGGAAGAGAAAAGTGAACTAGAAAAGGTTGAAGAAGTGAATCCTGAAGTATATGATGAAAACCTTGAGGCTGAAGTAGATCTAGAAGGTGAGTTGATCATTGCACTTGAAGAATTGGATATAGAAAGGAAAAAGAACAAAAGACTATCCAAGAAGTTGGAAGAATATGAGGATGATATTGAAGATCTCTTCTTACAAATTCATAAAGCCAAGAAAAGAGAAGAAGCTTTGAAGTCACACCTGGATGATAAAGGTGATGTATGTAGCAAACGTGAAGAGGATTCTAACAAAGTTCTTATTGATCTAAAGCTGCAAGTAGAAGAGTCCAAAAGGACTGAAGAAACTCTCAGGTCACAGATCAATGAGAAAGAGATTGTTTGTCGCAAACAAGAGGAAGTGATTGTTTTATTGAAGAAACAACTAGAAGAGGCCAATACAAATCTCAAATTCGAGAAGAGCACAGAGTTGCTAGATAAAATGATAAGCCAACAAAGAAGCTCCATGGATAAGCATGGTCTTGGATATGAAGCTGAACAACCTTCATCTTCCAATTTTGTAGAAGAAGAAGTTCACTTTGAAGGATCGAAGCAAGAAAAGTTTAAAGCTGAATCTTCAAAAGGAAGAAAATATCAAAGGAGATCTACAGCAAAGCAACCACAACAAAAGAGGTTCTATCACTCTCACTCTATTCATAATAATACTTTTAATGGCTACTGTTTCAGATGCAACCAGTATGGTCACAAGGCAATTCATTGTGGATTGAATAACAAATCAAAGAGTTATGCTGGTAGAAATACATCTGCATTTTTGAGAGAACACTATGTACAATGTTTTCAATGTAATGGTCATGGGCACATAGCAAGGTTTTGTCCAAGCACTTTTGTATCTAATCTAAGGCAAAATAGTAGATCTCATCAGACGCAAAAACCGCAACACAGACAGGGAATGAATCATGTTCATAAAAGAAAGGAAAATAATCATTCATCGAGGATGCACAAGAGACAACCACACAAGAGAAATGTTCAAGTTCACGAAAAGGTTCAAAATAGGGATACAGTTGAAAAACTCAAGCCCAAGTTCAAGAAATTTTGGAGAAAGAAAGAAGAGAGGAAATCGTGTCTCCTTGGACTAAAGGAGATTACTCCTTTATTGCACTGAGCAACTCCAGGTAGCACATCCTCAGGGGGAGCAATCTTGAAGTTTCATTCTAATGCTCCTATGTATTTGTTTGATTACCTAAGGATGAAAGGCAAGTAGTCAGGGAAGTTGTCGTATAGTTGTCGAAGTGTGTTTTCAGTTCATGTAGTTGTTTGTGGAAGTGCAGTGAAGGGTGGTGTTTAAATTAAGAGTTGTCATTATTGGTAGCATTGTTGTTATGTTGATGGTTCTTATTGCCCTATCCAAAGTTAAGGACTGTAACAGTTCAGATAATTTGGTTAGTGAAAGAATGTTGCTCTAGCCGCATATATGTGTGTATCGATAAAAGCAGTGTGTATTTGAATTACTCATTGACGTGAAGATTGTCAGATCTATTATGATGCTGTGGTGAAATATATTGAAGTCTGATTATTGATTCATGTATAGCTCATCAAGATGAGCAACTTTGCTTTGTGAATCATACCTATCCGAGGTCCAAAAGTATGAGTTTGAGTAAGGTGCACTATAGTTGGCCGTGAAGTGTTTTTCAAAATGTTGTCTCCTGTTTCGAACAGTTGAAGGTAAGGTGTGACCAGCAGTGACTGTAGAAAACATAGACCAAGTTGAAAATTTAAAAAGGGATTTGGTTGGTGTTGTGGTACAGTGTTTGATGCTTGCACAGAGTTGGCAGTAAAATTGTAGTGTCGGTACAGTGTTGGACAAAAGCTGGTACAAGTGTGAGTCACTTGACATTTTTTTTTTCAGATGTGAAATCAGCGTTTTGAACAACTTGAAGAAGAGGTTTATAATGAGCAGCTAGATGGTTTCCAACTTGGTGATGATCCCAACTTAGGTTGTAAGTTGAAGATATATGGCTTGAAACAGACACCCCGAGCATGGTATGCAAAGCTAGACAACTATCTCACTCAAAAAAGGCTTAAGAAAGGGTGCAAGTTGAGCAAGAATGACAAATCTCCACCTGTTGATCAAATCATGTATAGATCTATGATTGGAAACTTACTGTACCTAACAGCTATCAAACCAGATATTTTGTAGGTAGTATGCATGGTAGCATGATTTCAGGCTAATCCCAAGGAGTCTCATGTGACAGCATTATGGTGGATGATTTCTAAAATATCATTGAAGGGAAAATGATTGTTTGTGGTTTCCTTTTTCGAAAGTAGTTGGTTGAATGCATCAAGGATTTCTGAATTGAGAATTGTGTTTAAACCTTGTGTTATAAGCATAGTGGTTTAAGCCCATTGGTTGTGAAAGAACTTGAGTTAGAAAAGAACATGAGTATCAGTGTCATGTGATATTTGTGGTTGAGCATTGTTGGAATTATTTGAGTTGGTTGATACATACTTGGACTAGGGTTGTGTAAGAGAGAGTTGTCCCTTGTAATGATTGGTTGAGTTGATTTGATTGAGCCTAGTCAAGTTATGTGTGAAGTGATTTTTGAAGTTCTATGAAGTGGATTTGATTTGAGATCGCCATTCATTATTGAGTTCATTTTGAGTACTTCTTGAGCATGATTGATTGAGCCTTTGAGAAGGCCTTTGGGAAATTTTTGAAGACAATGCTGGGACAGATTTCTAGAGCAGTTTTGGACAAGTTCTATGTGAGCTTGTTAAGCAGGTTCTATGTGAGCCTATTGAGCAGGTTCTTAGTGAGCCTATTGATTGAGCTTTGAAGGTGACAGAGTACAGAGGTCAGAGTCTCAATGGATAGATATATAGCAGCCAACATAGTTGAAGATAGATCTAAGTGAGGATTTGTCAAGTGAAGAAGAGGTTCATCAGTCAGTGCAGCAGAGAGACAAAAGTCTTCTATAATACCACAAAGGTTTTATGGAGTATGGGTTATGGTATCCTATAGATGTAGATTGGGTAGGATGTGTAGATGACAAAAAGGGTACCAGTGGAGGTGTATTCTATCTTGGAGATAGATTGGTCGCATGGCATAACAAGAAACAAGAGTCGATTTCTTTATCCACAACAGAGGCAGAATATATTGCAGCAACAACGTGTTGTACGTAGGAGAAAGTTGCAGAAAGTGAGGTTAAGTTGGATTTTCATTCCAACAATAGATTGTGGAGTGGTCACATTTTCCAAGAATTGACTAGCTATCAGAATCACATTCTCAGGGGGAGCATTTGTGTATTTGTTTATCTTTTTGCTCATGTTTGGAATTTTTGCTAACTATAATAATTTGTGTCTAAGAATGTTGTGCATAGACTCAGGGGGAGTCTGCAGCAGCCCTTTGGTATTATTGTCAAAGGGGAAGAAGATTTACAGGAAAATTGCACATGTGTTGCCAACAATTCCAAAGGGGGAGATTGTTGAGCAAGGTGCAGCAAACAATATTGTCATTGTTGTCAACACAATCAGACAGATTTGTTGATGTAGTAGAAAGGAAGTTCAAAAGCTAGTCAGATGCAGAAGACAAGAGTTCAAAGGTTACTCAGACTATACAAAAACTAGTCAGATGTAGAAGACAAGACTTCAAAGGTTACTCAGACTGTACAAAAGCTAGTCAGATGCAGAAGACAAGAGTTCAAAGGTTACTCAGAGTATGTACAGTGATTTTCCAAGAAGACCGAAGTGGACCACTTGCAAAAGATCAAAGAAAAAGACAAGTAAGAAAAGTGTCGCGATATCGTGACATATACAGCAGGCAAGAAAATTTGTCATGATTTTGTGACATGTTGGAAGAGAGAGAAGAAGAAAGAAAAACTGTCATGATTTCACGACATGTTGGAAGAGAGAGAAGAAGAAAGAAAAATTGTCACGATTTCATGACATGTTGGAAGAGAGAGAAGAAAAAGAAAAAACTGTTGTGATTTCGTGACATGTTGGAAGAGAGAGAAGAAGAAAGAAAAACTATCATGATTTCGTGACATGTTGGAAGAGAGAGAAACAACAGGAAAAACTGTCATGATTTCATGACATGTTGGAAGAGAGAGAAACAACAGGAAAAACTATCACGATTTCGTGACATGTTGGAAAGAAAAAACACAAGTGGAAAAACTGTCGCGATTTTGTGACATGTTCGAAGAGAGAGAAAGCACAAGGAAAACTATCGTGATTTCACGACATGTTCGAAAAGAAGGTGCAAGCAAAGAAAATTGTTGCGATTTCATGACATGTTTGGAAAGAAGGTGCAAGCAAAGAAAATTGTCGTGATTTCATGACATGTTCGAGAAGAAGGAGCTTGCAAATAAAAGTATCGTGATTTCATGACAATCTGCAAGAGAGGCAGTATGAATGAAAATGTGTCGTGATTTCGTGACATGTTTGAGAGAAAGAGCTTGCAAGGAAAAGTGTCACGATTTCGTGACAATTTGCAAGAGGAAGCGCTAAGGAGAAAATGTGATATCGTGACATGTTGGGTTTTCACGACCCAAAGGGAAGAAAAGCACTAAGGCAAAAATGTGTCGCGATTTCGTGACATGTTCCGTTTTCACGGGTGAAAGGCAGAGAAAGGCACAAGGTAGCGAAAGTGTCATGATTTCGTGACATGTCATGTTTTCGCTGGTGCTTGCAGAGAAGAGTGTACGGAAGAGAAAGATGTCACGATTTCGTGACATGTCATGTTTTTGCTAGTGCTTGCAGGAAGAGTGTACAGAAGCGAAAGGTGTCGTGATTTCATGGAAACTAGTGGTACGTGAGAGCAGGATAGTAAGTGGAACATAGGCGGTACAAAAGGGGGATCACTCTATTTTTGACACCTACCTTAGAAGACTTATCCTCATGCACGGGGAATCACCCCCGCTACACTTGGTCAGATTTTGTCAGGATTTATGTCTAGCAACAGTCGCGATCAGGGTATATGCATGCAAAATCCAAGCCAAGGTGGTGATGAAATCCATCATTGGTCTTGATCAAGTGTTGGGGTATTAAGACCAACTCCTTGATGTTAATATTATTAGGTGGCGTGTGTGGTTCCTTTTAATTTTGTAAAGAAATAAAACATACAAAAAAATATAATTTTCACTAATGCAATGCTTTAAAGTATGTTTTATATTTCAGAGACAATTAGTAGCAAAAAAAGAAAATCACAAAACCTAATTAGAACTGAAACCTATAATGAGGACTTGCCATTTGTGCAAGTATCATGCAAGCAAACCAGAGAAAAATGCATTCCTAATCAAGTTCCTTCAATTTAATTTACTCTATGTTTTTTACATTTTATTTATTGCAATAAGGTAAAACAAACTACTTAACCTTTCTATGCAAGCGTCTGAAAATAAAGCAAAGAAAACATAAAATTGCAGAAATAGAAAGCAAAAAAACATAGAGGATGTTCAGAAGACCTACCTCCTCTCTGTCTAAACCAGATGCCTCTAAGTTTCTACTCAAAAAATGCACAGAGCTCTAATCATCCCGGGGTGGGATGAATAGTAGGTCTGTATTCATCATAGGGTGGGACGAATACATATTCGTCCCGGGGTGGCACGAGTAGCAATCCAGTGCCCGAAGGAGTAACACCTGCAAAAAAACCACAAAATTTGGATCAAAAACTTGATCCTAACAGTAGGGGATAGGGTCCCATCGTGATTTCCACTAAAAGAAAATGTAGAAGGATGGTGTACCGATGTGATGTAAGCAAAACATATATGGATATGCTAAGCCCTACAAATGCGATGAGCAAATGCATGAAGGAAATGACGTAGAAAAAATATGTAAGCAAAACAAAGTGGGGCCTCTTTTATTAATCTTGATTTTAATCTGATTACAATATGTCCCCCCTCTAGGGCTCAGAACGTTTGATACATTTTCTTACATCAACGGATGGTACCCTTCCAGGGTCTTCCGCATGCCCACATTCGAAGTGGGTGGGCTAAAAGTTGTCGTCGCTTGTGTCTGTGTGTTCATTATTCCTTGCTTCCTATTTGGTATTCCTAGTGGTGAGATCCTATGCATAGAAATATAGCAAATAGTTAATAGCATATGCATATATAGAAAAGCATGCAATCCCTAAGGCCTCCAACTAGTTAATATATAAAAGAATGAAACGATGATAAAATCATGTCAGAATGAATTAAAAATATGATAGAGGCACTAAGACATCATCAAGGACACATTGCAAAAATAACAACAAGGAAATCATGTACAAATTTCTAATCACTTCGGGGTGGGACGTTGGGGACTGTCACAAAACGTGCAAAAGCAACCTCTCAAATGTCCTATCCAGAGGTCTCCAAAAGTCTTGCAAAATTGGGGTTAGACTAAAAATGGCATTTTGAGATGACCCAAAAGGTCATATTTGGCATATTCTACCCAGGTTGTCCTATATCCGAAGGCGCTCCCTGTAGGTTAGTAGACACATAAAATGATAAAAATAAGGTCAAATCATGTTAGAAAGCAATGAAACTTTGATACCAGCATAAGTACATCAGACATAACAGAATGCAAAAATAATAGTAGAGAAATCATGGACAAATTTCTAATCGCTCCAGGGTGGGGCGATTAGGACTACAACAGTTTGGGAGGTGCTCGGGGGTGGGACGCCCACTGTTTGGGGCTTAGTTTTGACACAAATCTAGGTGGGATGGGTCCAAAACTACCTAGGGGGTTGTGTCGATGAGTTTTGTGTGGGATTGCGGCTGATTGCTTGGGTTTTGGGTCTAGATTGCGTTCCTAGTGTTCACCCAATAACCTCTCTTCCAGAAGAGAGAGATTAGGGATGTAGGAAGCACAGAGAGGAATGGGGGTATAATTTGGCAGCACTCCATTGCTCCAAATGCTCTAGCTCTATTATTTTTTGGGGTGAGGAGGCTCACCTTTTTATAGACCTGATGGTCTCCTTTGAATGCGCATGCAAGGGCGCCACTTGGCTCATTATGCATTTTTTGGGGAGAGAAGATTCCTCCCTAATTACGGCCTTCTTGATTGAGTCCTCCATGACTGCCTCTCTGATTTTGAAATGTTCCCTCACACTCCCATGCCTTGAAGGTGGAGTTGGGTGGCGTATCTGGGCTGCCATTTGTCAAGGTTTGACTTTTTGCCCATCAAACCTGCTAATCATCCCACCTTGGGGCAATTGCTGCTAATCATCCTGGGATGGGATGAATAGGATTCTAATCATCCCAGGGTGGTACGAATAGGGAGAAAAGTGCTTACAAAGTGCAAAACTGACCTCTGACCTTCCAAAACTTATTTGGGAGTGGTTAGGACCACTATTTAACCTCTGGAGGCTGCCCTAGGGGGTATGTATGCCAATTTAGTCAGTGCTTGTAGTCACATAATCAAATTGGTGCTGTTTTGGTGTCTACAGAAGGCCAAGAGCAGAAAGTTTGTAAGTTTGTCAAATCCTTGTATGGTTTGAAACAAGCTCCTTGAGCTTGGTATATAAAAATGGATAATCACCTCCTACAACATGGATTTAAAAGATGTTCGTCAGATGCAAACCTCTATTCAAGAAATAGGGTTTTGAGGTAGTGTTGCTTGTACTCTATGTTGATGATCTGCTCATTATAGGGAGTTCAAAAACAATGATCTCTGCTATCAAAAGTGACTTGTGTACATCATTTGAGATGATAGATCTTGAACTTCTCCATTACTGTCTTGGTCTGGAAGTGAGCTAGAACGAGCACTACATCAAAGTGTCTAAAACAAAATATGCCAAGACATTGTTAGAAAAATATTGCATGACTGATTGCAAGCCAATGGCAACACCGATGGAATCAGGACTTCAGTTATCATGGTATGATGATTCACCATAGGTAGATAGTACTCTCTATCACAAACTGATTGAGAGTCTCATATATCTGACGAAAACTAGGCCAGATATTGTGTTTGCTGTCAACTATCTTTCGAGGTTCATGCAGGAACCTAAGACCACTCATTGGAAAGCAGCAAAATGTGTTCTTCACTATGTTCATGGTACTATGGAATATGGCCTAGAATACAAGAGGAATGGTAAATTCTTCTTGCAAGGATACACAGAATCTGACTATGTTGGGTCATTTGATGATCGCAAGTCAACTTCAGGATATATTTTTCATCTTGGATCCGGTCCTGTCTCTTGGCACAACAAGAAGCAACAGGTGGTTGCTATTTCATCTATAGAGACAGAGTATCGCATCGCACGTGAAGTTGTGTACGAAGTAATATGGTTGCATCGCATTCTAAAAAGAATGGGTCATCCATAAAAATCTCCAATACACTTGTTATGCGACAACCAAGGTGTTCTGAACCTAGTCAAGAATCCAATGCATCATGAAAGAACCAAGCACATTTACACACAATATCACTTCATTTGAGACGAAGTTCCACGACATCAAATTCAGCTTCAGTACATTCCCATCAATGCTCAAGTTGTAGACATTTTCACTAAGGCACTTGCACGTGTCAAATTTGAATTGTTTCGCAGCTCTCTATGTATTGCAAAATGATGTAATCAAGGGGGATGTTAACATACCTAGTAATTTTCCTATTACCCAAATAATGTAATAAGGGGGGATGATAGCGTAGCTATATTTCATTTCATTATTAGGCTATATTGTTATTCATTATTTAGCATGTTTCTAATCTCGCTTATTAGCTCCGTAACTGATGGGATAATCTAAGCTCTATGTATGCTATATATTTCATCAATGATAATCAATTATCATTCTACTTCTCACAGATGGATCCCCCTAGGGGTGGTCCATGGAGACTTAGAAAAGTTCATGAGGGATGACTGCAACTAATTAGGGTCTAGGATGGATATTGTTTGTCTTGCATCCATGGGATTTTTGGCTACTTATCCTTGGAAGCTATGTAGTTGATGGGTTGAATTTATGTTGTAAAAGGTTCAAGCCCTTTCAAAATCCTATTTTTACCCTAATAGAAAAACTATTGATTATGTTTACTTGTAAATTTTTATTACTATTTTAATGGTTTGGATTTTTTTTTAGTAAGGAAAATAAGATTGATTCATTAATTTGATTACTATAGAATACAAGAAAAAATATCCCTATAGTTGATAGGATAGAATGTCATTATATAAAATGAATTTCTAAACATGAATAGTTTGTAGATGATTGCCATCATTATTTGAGAAGGAAGTCTTATTAGAAATGACTTATAATCAAACTAAGTTTTTGTATTTCCTATTATTAAAACTAACAAAGTTCTCTAGCTTACATGGAAGATATAGGACAAGTTAATCATGTTTTGAGTTGATCGTGAAGGTACTTAGTTTATTAATTTATTATGAAAAACCTTTTAGTTTTGAGTATTGTATAACGTGTTTGTCATTATGTGTATTGAGAACATCATATTTGGGTTATTAAATATTTGGTTTAAAGATAATATTTTTCGTTGGTATATTTTTAGTCATCTTAAATCAATTGGAAAATTTTACTAGATGCAAAATCTACGACTATGATGTAAGAAATTAACAAAAAATATTTGGATCTATATTTATTCTTTTAAGGTCATTCATGTAAGAGAAAAGAACCAATGTAAAATATGTGGATCTTTCTTACTCTTTCAAGGCCATCAATGCAAAAGAAAAAAAAAAAAAAACTTATATGTTTTCATGTTTACTGACTTCGACATTATTTTTTCTTGAATTTTACATAATACTAAATTTGAAAGTACATCGTTCGATACTAAGAAATGATTTTGTTGCGTATAGTTCTCTTGTACAAATTCTAATGCAAATGAGAGTCCATGATCTTGTTATTCATCATTGAAGTTACTATCCAAATAGCATTATTGATGTTTATGATAATTTGTTCAAATAAACTATTAAAAATGACAAAATTCCAATTATTTTGCTAGCCCTATTTTTTTTCCATAATAATAATATATTGCAGTCCATTGTAAATTTTCTCATTCACAATGTAAAGACTACACCACATTCATAATTGAGTTCAATGATATTTTTGCAAGGTCCTACACCAATATGCCAAGATTGTACCTTTCCTTAGTTGTTCATCACTTAGTTGTCAAACCAAATGTTAAACCATCAATAAAATAATATAAAAATGCATCCAAAAATCACCTTGCTCATCAAGGAGGAGCTCCAAAAGCTCTTGGATGTTGTATTTATCAAAGCAATCAATAATTTGGACTATATCTCTAACATTTTTTTGTTTCTAAGAAGGAAGGCCATCTTAGAGTCTATATAGACTTTGGTACATCAACAAAGCATGTCCTACTTCCCCTTGCCTAACATTGACATGATTTTTAGTTTTACTATCAGATGTAGAATATTGTCCTTAATGTATAGATTTTTAGTATATAATCAAATCAAAATTACCCTTGAAGGTAAGTCCAAAATAACTTTCAATACCCCCTAGGGAACCTTTTATTACCAAGTGATGCCATTTGGATTGAAGAATGTAGGATATACCTATCAAAGAGTGATGACGTATATCTTGCATGACATGATGCATAACATCATGTAGGATTATGTTAATGATATTTTTTGTAAGTCCCTCAATTGATAAAATCATGTTTAAGATCTAAGACACATCTTCGAGTAGTTAAGGGAGCAAAAAGTATGACTAAAACCTCAAAAGTATATATGTGGGGTGACATCAGGTAAGCTATTGGAATTATATCTTAATGTGGCATCAAATTCAATCTTGAAAAAATATTTACTATCATCGACATGACACCCCATCAAAATCCAACCCAACTTTAGAGTCTCCAAGGCAAGATCCAAGCTATTCAAAGATTCATAGCTCAACTTTTTGAAAAGTGTTAACATTTCTTGAAGCTCTTGAGGAAGGATGCAAACTTCAAATGGGACACTAATTATCAAGCTATCTTTGACACTCTAAAATCCTACCTCTTATCCCCTCTTTTCCTTGTCCCTCCTAGTCCTTCTAAACCCTTGTTGTTATACATTTTAGCAATGGATAATACCCTAGGTATGGTTTTGGTGTAACACAATGATTTTCATAAGGAAATGGTCATCTATAGCATCAACATCACTTTGGTCAACTATGAAGTCTATTATACTCCTCTATAAAATCTTTGCCTTGTTGTGTGTTCACCTTCCAAAAGCTCAGACACTATTTTCTTAGCCATAAAACCATTGCCAACACAAGGGTTGATCACTCACATTATCTCATGTTAAAAATCCATCTTTTAGGGAAAACCTTCAATGGATTATTAATATGTTTGGAAGATGCACGGTGATGAATGGTAGAATTGAAGAATAGTTAAAGCAATGGTAGAGAACTTTTAAAAGTGAGGTGTTATAGAAATTAATATTGGGACTTCTAAAATTTGTAAAATCTTAAAATTAGGTAAGTTCCTAACCCTATTCGAGTGTAATGAGTATAATACACTCTTGATTTGTTGAGCAAGGTACAACAAACAGTATTGTCATTGTTGTCAACACAGTCAGACAGATTTGTTGATGCAGCGGACAGGAAGTTCAAAAGCTAGTCAGATGTAGAAGACAAGAGTTCAAAGGTTACTCAGACTGTACAAAAGCTAGTCAGATGTAGAAGACAAGAGTTCAAAGGTTACTCAGAGTATGTACAATGATTTTCCAAGAAGACCGAAGTGGACCACTTGCAAAATATCAAAGAAAAAGACAAGTAAGAAAAGTGTCGCGATATCGCGACATATACAACAGGAAAGAAAAACTGTCGTGATTTCGTGACATGTTGGAAGAGAGAGAAAAATAAAGAAAAACTATCATGATTTCGCAACATGTTGGAAGAGAGAGAAGAAGAAAGAAAAATTGTCATGATTTCATGACATGTTGGAAGAGAGAGAAGAAGAAAGAAAAACTATCACGATTTCGTGACATGTTGGAAGAGAGAGAAGAAGAAATAAAAACTGTCATGATTTCGTGACATGTTGGAAGAGAGAGAAACAACAGGAAAAACTATCACGATTTCGTGAAATGTTGGAAGAGAGAGAAACAACAGGAAAAACTGTCATGATTTCATGCCATGTTGGAAAGAAAAAACACAAGTGGAAAAACTGTCATGATTTTGTGACATGTTCGAAGAGAGAGAAAGCGCAAAGAAAACTGTTGCGATTTTGCGACATGTTCAGAAAGAAGGTGCAAGCAAAGAAAACTATCATGATTTCACGACATGTTTGGAAAGAAGGTGCAAGCAAAGAAAACTATCACAATTTCGTGACATGTTTGGGAAGAAGGAGCTTGCAAAGAAAAGTATCACGATTTCGCGACAATCTGCAAGAGAGGCAGTACGGACGAAAATGTGTCATGATTTCGTGACATGTTTGAGAGAAAGAGCTTGCAAGGAAAAGTTTCATGATTTCATGACAATTTGCAAGAGGAAGAGCTAAGGAGAAAACATGTCGCGATATCACGACATGTCAGGTTTTCACGACCCGAAGGGAAGAAAAGCGCTAAGGCAAAAATGTGTGGTGATTTTGTGACATGTTCCATTTTCACGGGTGAAAGGCAGAGAAAGGCACAAGGTAGCGAAAGTGTCGTGATTTCATGACATGTCATGTTTTCATTGGTGCTTGTAGAGAAGAGTGTACGGAAGCGAAAGATGTCACAATTTCACGTCATATTTTCGCTAGTGCTTGCAGAGAAGAGTGTACAGAAGCAAAAGGTGTCATGATTTCACGACATGCTATGTTTTCGCTGATGCAAGCCAAAGAAAGAGGCAAGGAGACGAAAGTGTCACGATTTCGTGACATGCTGTGTTTTCACTGATGCAAGCCAAAGAAAGAGGCAAGGAGGTGAAAGTGTAGAGATTTTGCGACATGCTGCATTTTCATGGGTACAAGCCAAGAAAAGAAGTACGACGGCAAAAATGTCGCGATATCGCGACACGTTATGTTTTCACGGGGCCAAATCTAAGAAACAGAGCAAAGAGAAAAAGTGTAGCGATATCACTACATGTTGTATTCTCATGGGCCAAAGCTAAGAGAAAGCATATGGAGGCAAAAGTGTCACGATATTGCGACATGTTGTGTTTTTGCAGAAACAACAACAGAAGAGTTATAAGGGCAGTTGAAGCCAATGAAGACCGATGTTAGAAGATGAAGATTAGGGTTTGCAATCGACGATGATTAGGGTTTTACAGTCGATGAAGATCAGGGTTTGCAACCAACTAAGATTAGGTTTTTGATATTGAAAATATTGTTATAAAAGGAAGGCTATTTTGAAGAGTTCGGTGTGTTGTGAAGTGTGATGCTCGAAGACAGTGCATAGAGTGCAAAGTTATCGAGATCGTCGAATAAGTTTCAAAGCGAGAAATGTGGCCATAAGAGCGTAGAAAGCACATAAGCGACAAGATGATGGCGAAGTGCACAAAGTGAGCAAAGAAGTTGAATCGTGCTAAGTGTGAAATTTGCAAAGGAATTAGAGTGCACAAAAGGGAGAAGACGATCGTGAAGCTCGATAGTGAAGAAACAGATTATGCGAAATGATGGTGCAGAGAGAGCAGAGTGTGTAGAGAACGCAAAGGTGAAGCAGACCAGTTAGGGTCTTGTAAAAGCAAAGGTATTTCATCATCAAACTTATAGATTCAAAATTGAAGTTTAGGTTGCAGTCTGGCATCAGGGGTTGGTGCTCCTTCCAGTAGGTGCTAGTAAATCAGGGGTTGGTGCTCCTTTCTATTGATACATATAAATTAGGGGTTGGTGCTCCTTCCAGTGGGTGCTGGTAAACTATTTGTAAAGTTGGTGCTTTACAAAGGCTAGATTTGGATGGTAGTCCAAATAGTCATTCTTGAGGAGTAGCCAAATTTGTGAACCTTGTTAAAATATTATGTTGTGTGATGTTCTCTTGCTATACTTGCTATATCTGTTTATAAGTTTTTAATTGCTGCTATTTTAAGAACTGTAAATTCATGATTAAAGTACCACATTGATTCACCCCCCCTTATCAGTGCCATTGTAAGAATAACAATTGGTATCAGAGCCAAGTTCCCTTATCAGGCTAAATCAGCTGGGGTTGATCTTGGATTAGTACACAATGGGTAAGAAGAATAGATCCTCCTCCAAAAAGGCATCTCAGTCAGTTTCAATTCCTGTGGAAGAGAAAAGTGAACTAGAAAAGGTTGAAAAAGTGAGTCCTGAAGTATATGATGAAAACCTTGAGGCTGAAGTAGATCTAGAAGGTGAGTTGATCATTGCACTTGAAGAATTGGATATAGAAAGGAAAAAGAACAAAAGACTATCCAAGAAGTTGGAAGAATATGAGGTTGATATTGAAGATCTCTTATTACAAATTCATAAAGCCAAGAAAAGAGAAGAAGCTTTGAAGTCAAACCTGGATGATAAAGGCGACGTATGTAGAAAACATAAAGATGATTCTAACAAAGTTCTTATTGATCTAAAGCTGCAAGTAGAAGAGTCCAAAAGGACTGAAGAAACTCTTAGGTCACAGATCAATGAGAAAGCGATTATTTTTCGCAAACAAGAGGAAGTGATTGTTTTATTGAAGAAACAACTAGAAGAGACCAATACAAATCTCAAATTCGAGAAGAGCACAGAGTTGCTAGATAAAATGATAAGCCAACAAAGAAGCTCCATGGATAAACATGGTCTTGGATATGAAGTTGAAAAAACTTCATCTTCCAATTCTGTAGAGAAGAAGTTCACTACTGAAGGATCGAAGCAAGAAAAGTCTGAAGCTGAATCTTCAAAAGGAAGAAAATATCAAAGAAGATCTACAGTAAAGAAACCACAACAAAAGAGGTTCTATCATTCTCACTTTATTCATAATAATACTTTTAATGGCTACTGTTTCAGATGCAACCAGTATGGTCACAAGGCAATTCATTGTGGATTGAATAACAAATAAAAGAGTTATGCTGGTAGAAATACATCTGCATTTTTGAGAGAACACTATGTACAATGTTTTCAATGTAATGGTCATGGGCACATAGCAAGGTTTTGTCCAAGCACTTTTGTATCTAATCTAAGGCAAAATAGTAGATCTCATCAGACGCAAAAACCGCAACACAGGCAGGGAATGAATCATGTTCATAAAAGAAAGGAAAATAATCATTCATCGAGGATGCACAAGATACAACCACATGAGAAATTTTCAAGTTCACGAAAAGGTCCAAAATAGGGATATAGTTGAAAAAATCAAGCCCAAGTTCAAGAAATTTTGGAGAAAGAAAGAAGAGTGGATTTCGTGTCTCCTTGGACTAAAGGAGATTACTCCTTTATTGCACTGAGCAACTCCAGGTAGCACATCCTCAGGGGGAGCAATATTGAAGTTTCATTCTAATGCTCCTATGTATTTGTTTGATTACCTAAGGATGAAAGGCAAGTAGTCAGGGAAGTTGTCGTATAGTTGTCGAAGTGTGTTTTCAGTTCATGTAGGTGTTTGTGGAAGTGCAGTGAAGGGTGGTGTTTAAATTAAGAGTTATCGTTATTGGTAGCATTGTTGTTATGTTGATGGTTCTTACTGCCCTGTCCAAAGTTAAGGACTGTAACAGTTCAGATAATTTGGTTAGTGAAAGAACGTTGCTCTAGCCGCATATATGTGTGTATCGATAAAAGCGATGTGTATTTGAATTACTCATTGACGTGAAGATTGTCAGATCTATTATGATTCTATGGTGAAATATATTGAAGTCTGATTATTGATTCATGTATAGCTCTTCAATATGAGCAACTTTGCTTTGTGAATCATACCTATTCGAGGTCCAAAAGTATGAATTTGAGTAAGGTGCACTTTAGTTGGCCGTGAAGTGTTTTTCAAAATGTTGTCTCCTGTTTCGAACAGTTGAAGGTAAGGTGTGACCAGCAGTGACTGTAGAAAACATAGACCAAGTTAAAAATTTAAAAAGGGATTTGGTTGGTGTTGTGGTACAGTGTTTTATGCTTGCACAGAGTTGGCAGTAAAATTGTAGTGTCGGTACAGTGTTGGACAAAATCTGGTACAAGTGTGAGTCACTTGACATTTTTTTTTTGACAGATGTGAAATCAGCATTTTGAATAGCTTGAAGAAGAGGTTTATAATGAATAGCTAGATGGTTTCTAGCTTGGTGATGATCCCAACTTAGGTTGTAAGTTGAAGATATATGGCTTGAAACAGACACCCCGAGCATGGTATGCAAAGCTAGACAACTATCTCACTCAACAAAGGCTTAAGAAAGGGTGCAAGTTGAGCAAGAATGAAAAATCTCCACCTGTTGATCAAATCATGTATAGATCTATGATTGGAAACTTACTGTACCTGACAGCTATCAAACCAGATATTTTGTAGGTAGTATGCATGGTAGCATGATTTCAGGCTAATCCCAAGGAGTCTCATGTGACAGCATTATGGTGGATGATTTCTGAAATATCATTGAAGGGAAAATGATTGTTTATGGTTTCCTTTTTCAAAATTAGTTGGTTGAATGCATCAAGGATTTATGAATTGAGAATTGTGTTTAAACCTTGTGTTAAGCATAGTGGTTTAAGCCCATTGGTTGTGAAAGAACTTGAGTTAGAAAAGAACATGAGTATCAGTGTCATGTGATATTTGTGGTTGAGCATTGTTGGAATTATTTGATTTGGTTGATACATACTTGGACTAGGGTTGTGTAAGAGAGAGTTGTCCCTTGTAATGATTGGTTGAGTTGATTTGATTGAGCCTAGTCAAGTTATGTGTGAAGTGATTTTTGAAGTTCTATGAAGTGGATTTGATTTGAGATCGCCATTCACTATTGAGTTCATTTTGAGTACTTCTTGAGCATGATTGATTAAGACTTTGAGAAGGCCTTTGGAAAAGTTTTTGAAGACAATGCTGGGACAAATTTCTAGAGCAGTTTTGGACAAAGTTCTATGTGAGCTTGTTAAGCAGGTTCTGTGTGAGTCTATTGAGCAGGTTCTTAGTAAGCCTATTGATTGAGCTTTGAAGGTGACAGAGTACAGAGGTCAGAGTCTCAATGTATAGATATCTAGCAGCCAACACAGTTGAAGATAGATCTAAGTGAGGATTTGTCAAGTGAAGAAGAGGTTCATCAGTCAGTGCAGCAGAGAGACAGAAGTCTTCTATAATACCACAAAGGTTTTATGGAGTATGGGTTATGGTATCCTATATATGTAGATTGGGTAGGATGTGTAGATGAAAGAAAGGGTACTAGTGGAGGTGTATTCTATCTTGGAGATAGATTGGTCACGTGGCACAACAAGAAACAAGAGTCGTTTTCTTTATCCACAACAGAGGCAGAATATATTGCAGCAACAACGTGTTGTACGTAGGAGAAAGTTGCAGAAAGTGAGGTTAAGTTGGATTTTCATTCCAACAATAGATTGTGGAGTGGTCACATTTTCCAAGAATTGACTAGCTATCGGGATCACATTCTCAGGGGGAGCATTTGTGTATTTGTTTATCTTTTTGCTCATGTTTGGAATTTTTGCTAACTATAATAATTTGTGTCTAAGAATGTTGTGCATAGACTCAGGGGGAGTCTGCAGCAGCCCTTTGGTATTATTGTCAAAGGGGAAGAAGATTTACAGGAAAATTGCACATGTGTTGCCAACAATTCCAAAGGGGGAGATTGTTGAGCAAGGTGCAGCAAACAGTATTGTCATTTTTGTCAACACAATCAGACAGATTTGTTGATGTAGTAGAAAGGAAGTTCAAAAGCTAGTCAGATGCAGAAGACAAGAGTTCAAAGGTTACTCAGACTGTACAAAAGCTAGTCAGATGTAGAAGACAAGAGTTCAAAGGTTACTCAGACTGTACAAAAGCTAGTCAGATGCAGAAGACAAGAGTTCAAAGGTTACTCAGAGTATGTATAGTGATTTTCCAAGAAGACCGAAGTGGACCACTTGCAAAAGATCAAAGAAAAATACAAGAAAAGTGTCGCGATATCGCGACATATACAGTAGGCAAGAAAATTTGTCATGATTTTGCGACATGTTGGAAGAGAGAGAAGAAGAAAGAAAAACTGTCACGATTTCACGACATGTTGGAAGAGAGAGAAGAAGAAAGAAAAATTGTCACGATTTCATGACATGTTGTAAGAGAGAGAAGAAAAAAGAAAAACTGTTGTGATTTCGTGACATGTTGGAAGAGAGAGAAGAAGAAAGAAAAACTATCACGATTTCGTGACATGTTGGAAGAGAGAGAAACAACAGGAAAAACTGTCGCGATTTCATGACATGTTGGAAGAGAGAGAAACAACAGGAAAAACTATCACGATTTCATGACATGTTGGAAAGAAAAAACACAAGTGGAAAAAATGTCACGATTTTGTGACATGTTCGAAGAGAGAGAAAGCACAAGGAAAACTATCGTGATTTCACGACATGTTCGGAAAGAAGGTGCAAGAAAAGAAAACTGTTGCGATTTCATGACATGTTTGGAAAGAAGGTGCAAGCAAAGAAAATTGTCGTGATTTCATGACATGTTCGAGAAGAAGGAGCTTGCAAATAAAAGTATCGTGATTTCATGACAATCTGCAAGAGAGGCAGTATGAACGAAAATGTGTCATGATTTCGTGACATGTTTGAGAGAAAGAGCTTGCAAGGAAAAGTGTCACGATTTCGTGACAATTTGCAAGAGGAAGTGCTAAGGAGAAAACGTGATATCTTGACATGTTGGGTTTTCACGACCCAAAGGGAAGAAAAGCACTAAGGCAAAAATGTGTCGCGATTTCGTGACATGTTCCGTTTTCACGGGCAAAAGGCAGAGAAAGGCACAAGGCAGCGAAAGTGTCATGATTTCGTGACATGTCATGTTTTCACTGGTGCTTGCAGAGAAGAGTGTACGGAAGCGAAAGATGTCACGATTTCGTGACATGTCATGTTTTTGCTAGTGCTTACAGGAAGAGTGTACAGAAGCGAAAGGTGTTGTGATTTCATGACATGCCGTGTTTTCAGTGATGTAAGCCAAAGAAAGAGGCAAGGAGGTGAAAGTGTCATGATTTCATGACATGCTGTGTTTTTTCTGATGCAAGCCAAAGAAAGAGGCAAGGAGGTGAAAGTGTCATGATTTCACGACATGCTACGTTTTCACAGGTACAAGCCAAGAAAAGGAGTACGACAGGAAAAATGTCACGATATCGTGACATGTTATGTTTTTGCGAGGCCAAAGCTAAGAAACAGAGCAAAGAGAAAAAGTGTAGCGATATCGCTACATGTATTCTCGCAGGCCAAAGCTAAGAGAAAGCGTACGGAGGCAAAAGTGTCACAATATCGCGACATGTTGTGTTTTCGCGGCAACAACAATAGAAGAGTTACAGGGGCAGTTAAAGCCGACAACATCAACAATATTGTCAATTTCATTTTTAGATGAATATTGTTCTTGATGGTTGGGTTTTTAGGATATAATCAAATCAAAATTACCCTTGAAGATCAATCCAATATAGATTTCACTACCCTTTAGGGAACATTTTGCTACCAAGTCATGTAGTTTGGCATAACAAACGTAGGACCTACCTATCAAATATCCATGACATATAGCTTTCAAGACATGATACATGACATCATGGTGGATTATATCGATGATATTCTTGGCAAGTCCCTCAATTAGGAAGATTATGTTCGATATCTAACACACATCTTCAAGTAATTAAGGGAGCATAAAATACACTTAAAACCTTGGAAGTTCATGTTTAAGGTTACATCAACTAAGCTATTGGTATTCATCGTATCTTGATGTGGCATCAAAATTGACCCTAATAAAATATTGGTTATCATCGACATGCCACCCCCTTTAGATTCTCCCAGGTAATATCTAATCCACTTAGAGATTCATATATCAACTCATTGAAAAGTGTTGACCTTTCTCTAAGTTCTTGAGGAAGGACACAAACTTCAAATCCTAATGTTGAATTTCAAGTTGCCTTTGAAACTCTAAAATCCTATATCTTATCCCCTCTTGTCCTTATCCCTCCCAATCCTTCTCAACCCTTGTTGTTATACATTTCAATAATGAATCATGCTCTAGGTTCAATTTTGGTGCAACACGTAGATTGACATAGGAAAAAAATCCATCTATTACATTATTAGTACTTTTGTTAGCTATGAAATATGCTATACTCCACTAGAAAAGCTTTAAATTGCCATAGTGTTTGCTTCCAAAAATTTCAAATGCCATAACACCTATATCATCATAAGGTTCAATCCCTTGTATTATCTCTTGTTAAAATCTCATTCATAGGGGAAAATTTCAAATGTATTATCACCCTCAATGAATTTAACCTCAAATTCATTAGCCAAAAATCAATAAAAGATAATTTATTGCTAATCAGTTGGTTGTGGCACATCTATAATATATTCATCCTTTAATTATAGAATTCCTACGTGAATCAGTCCTAGAGGCTAATAAACATGATTCCTAGACCCTATATTTTGATGGTGCTCACTGAGTTAAAGGATTGGGGGTAGGGGTCATCTTGGTAACTCCTCAAAAGTAGCTAATCCCCCTATCCTTCAAGCTTGTTCTCTTGAACCAATAATACCATAGATACAAGGCTCTTATCTTAAGACTCAATGTAGCATTTTTATTATAGGTTAAAACTCTTTCTATTTTTAGATATTCCCAACTTATAGTGCACCAAGTCAGTGATGTCTATTAGAAAAATATAAAAAAGATAAATCCATATAAAGACATCACCAATAAGCTAATTGCCTCTTTTAACAAAATCATGATTGTTGTTATCCTATAGTCAAGTAATTTCCATGTCGATGCTATGGTCATAGTTGCTAATCCTCAAAAGTAACTAATCTCCCTATCCTTCAAGCTTGTTCTCTTGCACCAATAATACCATAGATACAAGTCTCTTATCTTAAGACTCAATGTAACCTTGTCCTTATAGGTTAAAAATATTTCTATTTTTAGATATTCCCAGCTTATAGTGCATCAAGTCAATGATGTCTATTAGAAAAAATATAAAAAAGCTAAATCCATATAAAGACATCATCAATAAGCTAATTACCTTTTTTGACAAAATCATGATTGATGTTATCATATAGTCAAGCAATTTTCATGTCGATGCTATGGTCACAGTTGCATCCCTTATCCTTTTATAGTTGGATGAAGAACAAATCATATCATCATTTGATAGATTATAGAGCCCTTAACCTAGAGTCTAGCCAATATTCTATGAAGGTCTTTACCATAGAAGCTTTTCTACCTCCAAATCCTTTGTATAAGGATATCCTCACCTTTCTAAAGGATGGTACATTTCCCAAAGGTTTGGACTGTAATGCACACAAGAACCTAAAAAAACATGCTAGTTAGTTTATCATAATTAGTAATATTTTATATCGTTGATCATTTTATGGTATTCTCTTTATATGCCTAACCTCAGTTGAGGCCTAAGTATTCATCAAAAATTCCTAGACAAATCCTACAAAGGTCACTTTAGTAGAGTTGACATCATCAAGAAACTCCTACAAATGGGCTACTATTAGACTTCGTTGAAAAAGGACCCTTGTAATTACATCAAGTAGTGTGATAAGTGTCAAAAATGTGAAAACCATATTCATGACTCATCCTAAGATCTTCAACCAATAAATTTTACTTGGTATTTTTTCATTTAGGGTTTAGAGATGATTGAGAATATCAACCCTATATTATTTTATGGATATAAGTTTAACATCACAACTACCAAATACTTCACCAAGTGGGTTGAATCCATATTCTTATCCTCAACTATAGGAACGTGAGTCTCCAATTTCATCCTAAACTAGATCCTTTGTCATTATGGCATCCCATTTGTGCTAATCTTGGATAATGGAACACCCTTTAAAAATAAGGATGTTCAAAATATTTGTGCTAAGTATATGATCCAACATAAATGCTTTGTGTCTTACTATCCTTAAGGCAATGACCAAGTTGAGGCCTCAAAAAAAATATTGAACAAAATCCTTAAGAATCTTGTTGGTAAAACCAGCCAAGATTGGCACCTTTAACTTTACCCTACTTTATGGGCCTATTGCACTAGTGTTTGAACTCCCACTAGAGTGACACCTTATGCTTTGGTCTTTAGAGCCAAAGTTATATTCCCTTTTGAGCTTGAGGTTCCTTCCTTGTGAGCTTGTTGTAGGACTTCTCTATCAAAGACAAATATTGTCTAGCTCATCTTAGCCAATTGGAACTACTTGACACAAAGTAGTTCCACACTTTAGAAAACTTGCATGTATACTAAAATAGGCTTAATAATACCTATGGAAAAAAGGTATGATCCCACTCCTTCAAATTTTGTGATCTCGTTCTTAAGGAGAACTAAACAAAAACCAGTTCCAAACCTAAGCTCAAAGGTAATTTTAAGAGTAATAAGCTAGACCCATTCATCATCATTGCCAAATTTGATTTAGAATATTACCAATTGGTCACACTTAATGTAAAAGAATTAAAATAACCTATTTGCATCATGCATCTTAAAAAATACTACATTTGAGTTTGCATTGACTGCTTGTTCATCTAGTTGCTTTAGGACTAGCTTACATGATTGTCTACTTTCATACTTGCCTATGTGCATGTGCTTGTCTTTGCTTGGACTACCTACTGCATATTGAGTCAAGGATCTATGATGAAATAAATGATGATCCTAGTCAAGATAGTTTGTCATTACATTGCACTTACACTAAGTGCTAATGTGAGTGGATCCTCCTAATACCCATATTTTTCAAACCAAATTAAGGTTCACACAATATATCTTTATCAATATAAATCAAGCTAAATAAATACATCTTTATCATTTCAAATCCATCCACCTCAATCCATCAATTTTATTCAATTTTATCTCTATAAATTTATCCCTCTTAACTTCAACCTCTCTCATCATCACTATCAATTCAAATCAAGCTATCTCTATCTATTTCTATCAATCCAAATTATTACATCCTTATCAATATAAATCAATCTATCTTCATCCATATGAATCAATCTATCCTTATTTAATTTAATTTGTCTTTATCCACTTAAATTAGACTATCACAAATCAATTTCCATCAAACATATCTTTGATCAATTTGGAATTATCTGTCTCAATGTAAATCGACCTATCTTTATCAATTTAAGTCAAGTTATGGCTATAAACTTAAATCAACTTATCTCTAGTAATTTAAATTCAATTATCTCTATCAAATTGAACCAATATATCTCTATTAATCACTCCAAATCAACCTATCTCAATACCAACTAATATATATCCATTTAAATCATTATGTCTCTAGCAATTTCAATCAATCTCTCAATCTCTATCATTTTATATCATGTTGTCTCCATAAATTTGAATAAACCTACACTATCAATTTATCAATATCTAACTAAATCATTGATTTCAATCTAAGTCATCTATCCTTATCATCTACTTCTATTAGACTCAATTAGATTTGGCTCACAACCCTATATCCTTTAAATTATAAATTCCTTTCCACATGATGAATATTGCCAAGGCTGAAGGTATTGCTCATAAATAAAATAAAATAGAATCAACTTATGCTTCATCCTTGGTTGCATGCTAAATAATGTGAGGTTTCACAAGTACTGCTAGCTTGATATTATCATATTTTATTTTCCCACTTAACATATTACATGTGGGGGTAATTTCTTACAAAAAAATATCATTTAAGTTCACACTTAAAGTTAATTGCTTACAAAAAAATATCCTTTAAGCTCACAAAATTAGTTGCTTACAAATATGTCATTTAAGTTAATGCTTATAGATAATCAATTACAAAATATTATTTTGTGCATATCTATATATATAATGCAAAGGTAAAAAAAATTAAGTTGCTTAAGCACTAATCTAATAATCAAGCTAAGAGACCATCACTTAAGGGTGAATTAATATCTCAAAGCATTAAATTCGATCATATACATAGTGTCTAGGCAATCTATCACTGATTAAGTGATTATCCAATAATAGAGCCAAGAGGCTATCACTTAAGGGTGAATCAATCTCTTAGAATATTAAAGTACTTAAGACACATAATGTCTAGGTGATCTATCATTGCTTAAGCACTTGTCTAATACTAAAGCTAAAAGGCCACTGCTTAAGGGTGAATTAATCTCTAAAAGCATTAATGTTCTTTAGACATGAGGTGTCTAGGTAATCCATCACTTCTTAAACAACTATCTAATAATCTAGCGCAAATACCACTACTTAAGAGCAAGACTCTAAAAAAAAATAAAAATATAGAAAAATAAAAGCACACAAATTTTGATAGAGTCGAGTGTCTCTCATATTTTCATCCTTTTCCTTTAGCTCTCTTCCTCTTTCCACTTTCACCTCTTCATCTCATCTTCCTTAATTCATCTTTAATTCTACATCAACCATAAATCATCAACCAAATATCTAATCAATCATAATCTCAATAAACCCCCCCTTTATCCAATCAAACCCAATCCTTTTTCTAATCTTAATCAAATTCCCCCTTGATCTTTCATCCCATTTTAATCAACTTCTCATCATCGCCCTTATAGAGATCATAGCAAAGTCAAATTTTATTGGTTCAATTTGGTTTTTCCTTTGAAACATGAGGGGGCACATCAATGCATAGCAAAATTTAATGCTTCCCAAAATATAATTCTTAACATTACTTTAAAGCAAGCAATCTTCACATCCCTCATAAACTTTAAGCATCAACGCAAAATTGGGGTTCCTACGTCAAGTTTGTATGTATTCATTATGCAATGAATGCATAAAAAAGGGATAAAACATAGACTTATAATTTCATTATTTTTACTCTACTCATAAAATTAATGGGGGGAAGAGAAAGAGATTTGTGTTTTTAGAAACATCAAATCAACAAAATTCGAGACATGAGAGCATTGGGAACTTGTGGGAATTCATCATCACTTCAATATTTGCTAAGGTTCTTTGAATCACTCATTATATGTACTATGTATAGGGATTAATATTAGTATGTTTGTGAATTACATGGTAGAATGGTTGCTTTTCCCCTTTTAAAATTATAAATCTTGATTTTGTAAAAGAAAAATTGTTTAAAATGTTTGCTTGCCAAAAAAATATGCATTTGGGTTAATGGGTTTTTATTGAAAGGTAAAAATGGGAAAAGGGTTGTCCTCTATAGTGAAAATAATGTGTTTATTTTTGCATTTCAAAATTATTAGTTGTTGTTACACCCACGTGTTGTAGGTGAATTGAAGATGGTAGGGTAATCCTCCAAGGGAGGTCCCTAGTTTCCAATCTCCATCCTACCAAACGCACATTGGGTACCCAAAATATAGTTGATTATGCTGGTGTGATCAGGGCCGGGTGTGACTCCCGGGTGATTTTGATGGTGTAGAACCCCCTAGTCATGGTTTCTCAGACCAAGGTGGCCCTGCAAGGGGTTTTCACTAAATTCAAAAAATGGTTTGTTGTTGTTGTATTTGTTGGTGATTTTTTTTTTTAAGTTGAAAGAAAATTTAAATTTAAGAGGGGGATATCTTTAGGACTTGTCCTACCATCCAAACTAGTGTTTGCACTCCAACCCTTGAATTCTTGACCATGAGTAATGTTGGAAATTGAAGAAGAGGAATTCAGTTATTTTTACTTTTTAGAAATTTGGATAAAAATGTGTTTTCTCAAATTGGGAAATCAAAATTATAATTACCCTATTAGATTTTAAGATATAAAATGTTTTCCTTGTGTAAAAGAAGGGTTAAACCCTTGTCATAAAGTGAAAGCTTCATATGTTGCTTATATGAATCAAATCATATTTTCACAACAAATGGATTAGGCTTGAGTGAAAAATGAATGATGAATTAAAAACTTGATTTACGCTTGTGAATTATTGTTAATATTATAATGGTATAAGGTCTCTCTCTTCAAGAAAGTTACATGTCTAATATAAGTTATGGAATAGTCTTCTAGCATTTTTCCACTCTAGTATTATGCTTAACTAAAAACTTTAGCTTTGCCCCAAATGAATGCAATAATATGTCCTTATTTATTTTTCTAGAAAAGAGATCACTTCTTGGAATAGTTGTAGGAGAAATATAAATCTTAGCTAGACCCCTTATCAATAAGGTAAACTAATCATCTTAAAGTTGTTATAGTATATCTTATTGTATTCTTGTATATGGATATTGAGATGTTGTACCTATGATGTTTTTTTACTAACTCAATACTTGTTGTATGGTCCAACTATTGCTAATTGTTGAGTCCTAAACTTTGCGTTTGCATTATTAATATGAAATGGTTAAAAGAAATAATTTAAAAATGTATTATCTATAGTTGTATACTTGCATATTTTGGGTGTATGTTGGTATATTCTTAAAATGTGAGGTTGTAATTTGATGTAATATAATTGTCGTCCCCTATTCAATTCTTAGCTACCTGCATTTATAGATCCTAGAAAGAGTGAATATGACTATTGTTGTCTGATTTATTCGTTGCAATCCCTTCCAACAAATTTTTTATGAGTTAATATATTGGAGCTAGAAATTATAATTACACTAAGAATTTTTCTCCATTGTCAAAAATATTAGGTTAAATTAACAAAAGTGTGGTATTTTGCACTATGTTGGTTTATGTTATTGGATACCATATGAACTTTGGAGAATTTGCATAAAATATGTTTAGATATTGAAAAGTCCTAGTCTAGAATTATCAAGCAAAATAATGTTTTGTAGATTTTCCCCTTGAAACATGGGTGTCAATTTTGGATTGAATCCCTTTAAATCATAGGATATGTCGAGTCATTTAATTAAATTTTCTTTATATAGACTTATAAAATCTATACAATTTTGTTGACTTTATAAATCTACTTTTACATAATTTTGACTTTAAAACTAATTTTAGTTGATTTATATTTTAACCAAAGTCTTTTTGTATGCACTAGAAAATGACTCTGTCAACCAAAGGCTTTCTACTTTATTATTAATCAAGTTTTGGTTTTATACTTCCACTATGAATCAGGTTTCTAGATTCTTACTTTTGTTATAAATCAACTTCTATAGTTTTAGGATTTTATCTTTTATGACTTAGGACCTTAAATTTGTTCATTTTGTTTGTTTTGAAAAATCTGTTTTTATTTATGTAAAGTAATTTTGAAAAAAATAGTAAATTCATTTCAATCAAAAATCATAAAGGAGGAAAATTGGATCATTCTTTTGTCTGTAGGCATTGAAACAAAAAATTCATACAGTTTACATTTAAAAAAAAATTGTTTGTTGAATCTTTGTTTACTCCCTTACCTAAAAAAAGAAAGAAAGAAGAAAAAAAAATCATTTTTATTATGTTTTCATTCAAAAAACATCTAGTCTTAGGTTTCTATTTGTTGCATTTACTGCTTGTGCATCCTAGATCAAGATAAGGTAAAATTAAAATGTTTGTGCTAGATAAAAGTGGTTCTTAAGGTTAAAATGAGTTTCCTTAGAAACATAGGTTTTTTGTAAAAAAATACATTAAACATAATTTTAGTCTTATCACTTTTTCCCCCTAATTTTTATGGTGTGAATTAGAAACAATAAAGGCATTGGGGTCCCCCTCATTAGGCCCTTCATGATCCTCATTTTTTCCTTCTAACACTATCATAATTTACCTACATAACATTTTTGTTGAACACAACCAATTAATACATCTTGTCATGCCCATGTAGTAGAAAAGTTATCATACTATTTTTGTAACTCTATCAAGTGGCTTTGAGGTATTTGCTAAGAATAGAAGCTTGCCCATGGTATCTCTAGAACCAAGAAACTTTCTAAAAAATCCAGCCTCTTCATTTATTTTTTCACAATGACCAAGCAGTCTACCCTCTCATCTATATTTTTATTCAAGAAAAAAGCCAAAAGAGACAAGAAAATATATTTTTTAAAATCTATAAAGGACATGTGGTTTTTGAAAACTTTAATAAATTAAATCCTAAAACCAGGGCATCCATCTAGTTAGAAGAACTTAAAAAATATTGAGTTCTAATGAGAGGAAAAAGGGAACCTATTAGCAAATTCTCTTAAAGAAAATATGTTAATCCTAGTGAGGTCCTCATGATCCAAGTCGACCTTGGATTTTATTAGAAAAATCTTCTTCTAATTATGTTATCATACTTAAAAATAAAATATTCTTAGCTTGCTCTAATAATAGTTTCCCTTGAGAGAAGTTGGAAGAAAATACTTACTAGTAGAAACAATTAAGTACATGGAGATTCATACTCACTCTAATACCATATTGAACTTAAGAAAGGATTATACAAAATAAAAAAGGAGAACATATAATATAATGGGGTTTCAATGGACTTGTTGGAATAAATTATATTATTTGGTACATGCTAATGTACCACCTTTGGTACATCTTTATATTAGAAAAGAGTGTCCTAGTTTAGAAGTTGAGTACTTACTTTTTGCAATGTAATAAATGCACAAGTATTATTAATGTGTGCAAAGTATTTTGGTATTGTAAATGTGCATAGTTATCCATGTGCATGTGAGTCCATAGAATAGGAAGTTGAAGAGTCTCTAGAAGAGTGAAGGCCAAGAGTGCTCCATATGAAGAGTCACATTGCATTATACATATAGTGTAATGTATGTATTAGAAAATGACATTACATGATTTGCAGTATGCAAGTATGGGTACTTGAGATCTTGACTCAATGAAGATATAATTTTTGTGAGCATTTATTAATGGCAATTTTATGAGTTATAGTTGAATTTATTTTTGAGTTTTATACTTTTAGATATTCTCATTATAAAATATTTCATATTGTAACTTTATTTTGATATTTTGGTTAATTTTATCTTAAGTATTTAGCTTCAAAATATAACAGTGGTATCAAAGGTGCAACAAAGTTTTGACTTGCATACATTTTAAAGTTACAAAGGATATTTTCACTAGTTAAGGATAAACCAATGAAGTTGAAGAAATTACCTCTAGAAAAGCAAACCAAAGAAGTTTGGATATTTACCTATTCCAAGAGCCAATTCGGAATAGAAGGAAATTACAGGTCTTAAAGATAGACCTTGACATTAAGGAGATTAAGAGACCCTAGAAGGAGGTCCTATTGAAAATTTTTATAGATTGAAGGATATTCCATAGTACAAGTTTGTTAGATTTATTCCACAAGGTTTAAGGATAACTTGTGAATACTAGGACTCAACATAGAATTATTTCCACTAGTTTTGAGAATAATTGTCTAAGGTTTTGTTGTAAAAAATAGTTCTTAGAAGTTGATAAGCTTCCTAAAATAGATAGAGAAGACTTTCACCTTCGGTTGCCTAAAAGTATATGTGCTTTCCTCATGCAGGGATTAGTTTTGAGTTGTAGTAAAAGAGTAGACATTGAAGATTAACAAGGCCCAATAAGTAGGTCTCATAGAAGATTGAAGAAATAGGACTGGAGATTGAAGACTACATATTTAAGAAGTTGAAGAGACCTAAAATAGGTCAGATTGAAGAACTTCCAGATTTGGAATATAGAATATTGGAGATTGAATATAGATAAGTACTATGAAAAGGTCCTACTGTAGAATTTAGAAGCAATAAATTTTGGGAGATCTAGGAAAGATATCTCATTGCAGAAGTTGGAAGATTGAAGAGACCAAGGATAGGTATCATAGAAGCTTTGAGGAGAAAAATTGAGGAGTTATAGAATTAGAAGATCCAAGAGAAGAGGTCTTAAGATAATTTGGAGAAGGATAAGAAGGTTAGAGAAATCCTTATTGCAGAATTGGAGAAGCGATCATTGGAGGAGTCGAGAAGAAAGCTAGAGGAAGAAGAAAGATAAGAAAGGAGAAGTTTTGATAAGAAGGATTTGGGACAATTATCACCATCCAAAAACAAGCCCAAGAGGAAGAAGTTTTTGGCAAGAATTTTTTTAATTTTGGAGAAGGATTTTGAAGATCTCAAGATATTCCTATTCTTAAGTAAGAAGACAACGAAGGAGATCATATTTGAAGTCAAAAATTGACAAGAAGATTTAAGGAAAAGGGAATATTGAAGAGGCCACATTTTTGAGAAGTTTAAGGACAATCACAATATTTTTGAAGGTTGATTTGAAAAGGAAAAGATTGTTGATTTTTGAGGTAGGAATTGAAGGGTTGCAGTATAATATATTGAAGGAGGTATGGATCTACAATTTGGAAAGTATTTGGGCAGATTTTGAAGTGACCTTGAATAAGATATTAAAGGAGGTTGTGATAATGAAAGAAGGCAATATTTTGGAGGTTTTTTTGTAGTTTTGGACAACAAAAAAAAGGAGGAATTGATTGGAAAGTTGCAAAAAAATTTGACAGCATTTGGGCAGCACTAATAGTTGCAAGTTTTAGAGTTCAAGAGAACAAATTTGGAGGATACTTAAAGCCATAAAGTCATATTTGTGGACAACACTAGAAGGAGAGAAAGAGCTATGATTTTGGAGAGCTTCAAGGTAGATTTAAAAGAGTTTTTGGGCAATGAGCAAGTTGGTATTTGAGCAACAATTAGAGCCATAAAATTGATAAGTTTTGAAGTAGTAAAGTGAAGGGAAGAGAAGGTGCAAAATTTACAATACTGAGATAGGAAAAGGGTGAATCAATAACCAAAGAAATCAAATACAAAAGGAGATCAAAAAGGTATACGATCTTGGTGCAACATAAGTTTATTATTGGAGTATTAAAAATAGTCTACATTAAGTATTTGAGATAACCATATTAGATTTATTAAAATCTAAAGAAGAAATTTAAAAAAAGAGCCTTTAAGCAAAATGAGTTGGTAGTATTTGCATCCTAAAATCTGCAAAATAAAACAACAAAAGTCTAAGTTAAATATTTACTTGAAAAATGAGAAATAAAAAGGGAATAACATTAATATTGAATGTTTTTTTTCAGCTCATAAAAGTATAGATTTATTAGAGTAAAAGAAATAGAGCAAGAGTATTTTCTAAGCAAATTGAATACCAAGTAAGGGTTCAAAGGTAGAGCAAATTTTTAAGTGTCTAAATACACTAAGAAGCCACCATGCAAAGGAGAAGTGAAGGCATTAGTTTGGAGTAGTGAAGCACCACCATAGCTCAAGGAAAAACCACCACCATTCAAGGGAGAGCCACTACCATTCAGAAAAATCCACCACAGTCCAAGGAAGCACCACTATTTCTCAAGGAAGAGCCACCACCAAAAACATAAAGCAAAGTTATCAAAGTTGAAGGTCCAATACCATAATTTTATCCAAGGTGTCCAAACCAATGTAACTAAGATGTTTCTACAAAAGAAAGTGAAATAGCATAGTATAGGTGATAGAACATTTGAAAATTAGGGTAAATTCCAAGTGTTAAGGATTGGAGGAAACATTACATGCAATGGACATGTGTTAAGAAGACAAAGTATTTTAGGTGTCAAAATTGTGCTAGGGCTGAAAGGAGACATTAAATATTCATTGGAAGTGAGACACTTGCAAATAGTAACACTCACTGTGTCATAATATCATAAAATAAAGCAAATTTATGTTATAAAAGCTTGATGAGAGTAAGGGAAGCAAATTTGAAGTGTTGGAAGCGTTTGAGTGCCATGTGGCACATGTACAATGGAAGGTCAAAAGGTTAGAAGCATTTCAAGCACCCATAACAAGGAAGATAATGTATTTCAAGGAACCAAAGATAGAAAAGTGAAAGAGCATTTTGTAGAGAAATGTTGTAAATAGAAGAACGTACAAGAAGGTTCATTAATTGAATATCAAGTGCAAGTAAGAAGGAGATACACCACTTAACATTGCAAGAGAGATATTTAAGTTATGTGCAACAAGGGAGTCAAAGGGTCAAATACTGTAAATACATTGCAGCAAAAGGATAAGGTGTGAATTACAGCATCTTTATAAAGGTTGAAGTCGGTCAACCAACCAAAGAGGAGAGAGAGTAATCTTTCCAAGGTAGGCCAAAGTATAGCAAATATTCCATACATATAATATATAAGGAAGAACGCCAATTAGAAGATGGTCAAGCACTATTGATTAAGAGAATTACCACATTCAAGGTTGAAGGTAATTCATTTTATTTTAATTTATTTATATGCTCAAGATATGAGGTATAAGGTTGCTTATAATTATTATTTTTTAATGTTAAAAGTGAAATTGTTTATTTTGGAGGGATAAGAATAAATATTTGAAACTTTAGAAATTTGATTATTGTTGTTAGAGAAGTTTATGAAGGTTTGAAATTTGGTTTGAAGGAATTGAAGGAATAATTTATAATTTTGTAATTTGATCATTTGCATTTACAAAACAATTTGAAATATTTGTAATTTGATTAGATTAGAATAATAAGGTTTTCTACATCAAATTAAATTTATAAAATTTGCAAATATCTTTTTATGGAATTTCTAAGTTTGGAGTTATAAGGAATTCAACATCAACATAGGATTTAGAAATTTAGAATTAAAATAAATTATATTTTTTTGAGATTAGGGAGATAAAAGATTGTTAAATTTAAAATTAGCAATTTGAAAATTGTTCTTAGCCTATTAACCAAAATAAGGTGGAATAAAAGTAGAAACTTTAAATTACAATCAAATATTATTTTTTAAAACTTACTAGGGAGTCAGAAGGTAGTCAACCCCAAATTTTTTTCTCAAGAATTATTTTCTATACTCAATACTAAGGAGCTAAAAGGATGTCTACTCCAAAGGGTTCATTGAATAATGAAATGGAGAATGAAGTTAGAAAAGGAAGAGTAAAAGTTATAAAATATGGAATTAAAAATTTGGTTGAAAAGTCTAAAGGAAAATTAGACTTAGTTTCAAGTTTCATTTATAAGGAAGCAATAGAAGAAAATTTTGAAACATTAGAATACTATCTGCATGTGAGAATGTTTGAAGCAATTGATAATGACAAAGATAATGTTATGATTCCTCTAAACATTGCTAGTATAATATACATGGCATTGCTTACACTTAAATATCACAAAGAGAAGAACTTGAAACAAAAGGAGTTGATTGAATCCCTTAAGAAGAAAATAAAAGTGGATGAATAATTTTTAGAGAGTATTTCATTCTTCATGTAATATGAATACTTCAAGTTTACCCAATTCAGGATATTATCATAATATTTGTAGACACCAAAACCTAGGCATTTCAAATTTACCGCATAATAAACTATATGACTAAGTTTAAACTTAGGCATATTAATCCTTGCACATTCCATCCCACATTGCACAATACCATCCTACATAATATATGCCTAAGTCTAAACTTAGGCACAAATATCTACACATTAAAAGTATTTTTTAGATTTTTTAAATCTAGAAAACCTGCCTAGGATACCCTGCCTACTCAATAGACATGTGTCCTGACCACATCACCACCACCCCTTGACACCTCTCACACATCCATGTCACATTTATCCCTTCACATCGGGTATCCCTTACACCTCACTCCACTTGCACCTACCCACTAGCCACATCACCCCAGTTAAGTAAGATACCCTAGGTGACTCACTATAACTGCCCCCTCTATTTGGCAGCCTTGGATTAGCACTTGGTAATCCTAGCTCACCACCTCCTCTTCCCTTAAAAATCCCAAGGGGCATATAAAGGAACCTTCATCCCATAAACCAAAATAGGCTAAAAGAACGTATTGTTTCGTTACTGGAATAATGCGAGGAGCTTGCACTTATTTCGAGGAGATCAAGAATTTGAAGCCCTAGAGTGCCCTTTTGAAGGTTTCTACCATCCAAACTCAACTACCCATTGGTAGTTACACAGTCTCAACTTCTCTCTTCCAGCTATCCAACCACCTACCCATGATTGGACAACCCCACCCTTGTGCCCGTGGTTACTTAGGACCAATTTTCAATCAACCACAACAGAGAACAGTAAGTTTTTAAATTTATAACAAGGTATTCTTGTTTGATTTATTTGTTTCCTACACCATTACTTTAATTTATGTAGCATTCATTTAAGGGTCTATTGCATTGGTTTTCAATCATATATGCAGGTGCTACTAAACCCTTGTTTGCATTTTATGTGTGCAAGAGACAGATCCTTGAGCAATTGTTGAAGTTGGAGTGGCCCTATTCCCAGGATACTCAAGCCCACTCAACCTTTGAAGTTGTAGCAGAGGAGTGAAAGACACTAGTTTAACTTACTTGGAGAACCAGAGACCATCATCTGAAGCATTGTATTTTGTAAAATAAAGCATTGTAATATTTACCCCTTCACATTGGGGCAACAACATTGTAAAAATGGGAGATCAAGGCTCCCCTGTTTAATACAAAGATCATTCATTATATTGCAATCGCTTCATTTTTAGTTTATGTGTTTGGTGTCATTTATTTTGTTGCAAATAATGTTATAAGTGAATGCTCAGAAGGTTCTGTACAAAAGAAGATTTATGATATGAAGGACAAATAAAAAGAGAAAGTGTTTTTGTAGGAATCAAATGACAATGCGACATCATCTAAAATCTTACAAATTGACATTAATGATGACTATAAGCAAGAAGAAAAAGATCTTTATTGAGAAGACATATAGTGCAAAGTGAGTTAAGAGATGAAGATCCATATTAAAGACTAAAGTCTTCAATAACCAAATAATGTAATACAAGGGGGTGTTGGAATATATTAAATTATTTGGTATATGCTAATGTACCACCTTTGGTACATCTTTAGATTAGGAAAGAGTGTCCTAGTTTAGAAGTTGAGTATTTACTTTATGTAATGTAATAAATGCACAAGTATTATTAAAGTGTGCAAAATATTTTGGTATTGTCAATGTGCATAGTTGTCCATATTTACTTGAGTCCATAGAATAGGAAGTTGAAGAGTCTCTGAAATAGTGAAGGACACGAGTGCTCCATATGAAGAGTCACATTACATTATATATGTAGCATAATGTGTCTATTAGAAAATGACATGACATGATTTGTAGTATGCAAGTATGGGTAATTTTCATGAGCATTTATTAATGGTAATTTTATGAGTTGTAGTTGAAGTTATTTTTGAGTTTTATACTTTTAGAATATTGCCATTATCATAATTTCATATTGCAACTTTATTTTGATCTTTTTGTTAATTTTATCTTAAGTATTTAGCTTTAAAATCTAAAAATACTAATCTCACTAAATACAAATGGAATTACACTTTAACCAATGAGTATATGATTGGTATAAAAGATATTTCCACCCAATTACAATTTATAGTTAGGTCAAGGTTGTGAGACCGACCTTCAAGAATAAAATTTTACAAAAAAGTAAAAAAGCACTTTTTTAAGGTTTACATGGGCCCAAAGGAAAAATATAATCAATACAAGTACAAAATTCAATCATGGCCTCAAGAGAAGTGTAACCACCACATTTTCCAAAAATTAAAGGCCTATGATGAAAAATATGGAACAATGTGGGATGAACCCATGGCAAAGATAAATTGATTTATTATTATTATAATCTTATTCACTTTGGAAATAATCAAGTGCTTAGGTGCCAAAGCCCTAGTTTCACATGCAAAAATATTTCTTTTTTTAGACATTCTTATTTTGTAAGCTAAACAAGTGAGGAAAGGAAAACTGATTGTGGATTAGGATTTACGTCATGGTCCATGTTGGAAAAACCCAAGCAAAGGGATGCAAAAACATTTTTATTTGATTTCCATGTCAAATTTAGATAAAAACTATTCCAAGAGAAATTCTATTATGAGCCATGTAGGATGTTCTTAACTAAGTTAAATATGACATTATGTTGAGGAAAATATTATAAAATTTTACTCCTCACAAAATGAATGGGGAGAAGAGAAATAAATTAGGGTTATTAGGAACATCAAATTAACCAAATTTGAGGCATGAGAGCATTGGAAACTTGTGGAAATTCATCATCACTTTAATATTTTACCTAGGGCTCTTTGAATCATTCATTACATGTGTTGTCTATAGGACTTAATATTTGTATGTTTGTGAATTACATGGCATAATGGTTGCTTTTCCCATTTTGAAATAGTAAATCATAATTTTGAAAAGAAAAATTTGTTTAAAATGTATGCTTGGCAAAAAAATTAAGCATTTGGTTTAATGGGTTTTGCTTGAAAGGTAAAAATGAAAAATGGGTTGTCCTCTACAATAAAAATAATGTGTTTACTTTTGCATTTCAAAATTGTTTGTTATTGTTGTCTTTGCTAGTGGTTTTATTTTTTAAGTTGAAAGAAAATTTAAATTTAAGAGGGAGATATCTTCAGGACTTGTCCTACCATCCAAACTAGTGTTTGTACTCCAACCCTTGAATTCTTGAACATGAGTAATATTGGAAATTGAAGAAGAGGAACCAGGTTATTTTACTTTTTAAAATTTTGGATAAAAATATGTTTTCTCAAATTGGGAAATCAAAATTATAAATATCTTGTTAAATTTCAGGATATAAAATATTTGCCTTGTGGAAAATAAGGGTCAAACCTTTGTCATAAAGTGAAAGCTTCATAAGTTGCTTATATGAATCAAATCATTTTTTCCACAACAAATAGATTATGATTGAATGAAAATTGAATGATGAATTAAAAAATTGATTTATTCCTGTGAATTATTGTTAATATTATAATGGTAGAAGATCTTTCTCTTCAAGAAGGTTACATGTCTAAAATAAGTTACAGAATAATCTTCCAATATTCTTCTTAACTAGAAACTTTAGCTTTGCCCCAACTAAATGCAATAATATGTCCTTATTGGTTTTTCTATAAAATATATTACCTCTTGGAATAGTTGTAGAGCAAATATAAATCTTATATAGACCCTTTATCAATAAGGTAAAACAATCATCTTAAAATTGTAGTATATTGTATTTTCTTCTTGTATACAAATATTGAGATGATGCACCTATGCAAAAAATATTACTGACTCGGTAATTGTTGTATGGTCCAACTATTGCTAATTGTTGAGTCTTGAACTTTGCGTGTTCATTATATATATGGAATGATTAAAATAAACAATTTTAAAATATATTGTCTATGGTTATATACTTGCATATTTTGGTTGTATGTTGGTATATTATTGAAATGTGAGGTTGTAATTTGATGCAATATAATTGTCGTCCCCTATTCAATTCTTAGCTACCTACATTTGCAAACTCTAGAAAGAGTGAATATGTATATTGTTGTTTGTTTTCTCTATTAAAAGCCCTTCTAACAATTTTTTTATGAGTTAATGTCTTGGAGCTAGAAATTATAATTACACTAAGAATTTCTCCATTGTCAAAAAATCTTAGGTTAAATTTAACAAAAGTGTGGTATTTTGCACTATGTTGGTTTATGTTATTGGATACCATATGAACTTTGGAGAGTTTGCATAAAATATGTTTAGATATTGAAAAATCTTAGTCTAGACTTACTAAGCAAAAAGATATTTTGTAGCTTTTTCTATTGAAACATGGGTGTAAATTTTGGAATGAATCCCTCTAAATCATAGGACATGTTGAGTGGTTTTATTAACTTTCCTTTCTATAGACTTATATAATATATACAATCTTGTTGACTTTCTAAAGCAACATCTACATAATTTGAATTTAAAAATGATTTTAATTGATTTATATTTTAAACAAAGCCCTTTTATATGCACTAGAAAATGACTCTTTTCACCTTTAAAGAAAAACCTATAAAAATTAAAAAATTAGTTGTGACAAAAATTGTACAATTTGAAAAAGTTATTATAAAAAAAATTGTAAAACTTAAAATCATTGTTGTGACAAAAGTTATAAAAACTAAAAAAACGTTGTTGTGACAAAAGAGTAAACATTGAAAATTCGTTATGACCAAAGCTATAAAGTTTGAAAAATTATCATAACAAAATTTGAATAAATTGTTGTGAGAAAAGTGGTAAAAATTCAAATATTGTTGAAGATGAGATTTCTGTTACTCATGCTTTAGATTGTCTTCATACATTCTGCTTAGCTTCTGGATTTAATATTCAATGGAGAAAAACTTCTTTCTATAGACAGTCTGGAAAAGATATGCCTATCTGGTTAGCTGATAAGCCTCGGAAGTGGATTCAACCTGGGGAACCATTTAAATTTTGGGTTCTCCTGCTCGTTTATGGGATTATGTTGTTCAAAAGGTTGAGAAGAAGCTTTTGTATGGGTGTACCAAAAAATTATCCTTATGGCCTCTACTCATGTGTATTACTCTTCTTGTTGGGTCCCTTCCAAGACTTGTTATTCCAAATTGGAGAAGTTGCTTCAAGATTTTCTGTGGTCCAATGCTGTTGGTAAGAAGGAATTTCATAGGGTGGCTTGGGATATTTGTTGTCTTCCTAAAAAATTTGGAGGAATGAGATTGTTTGACTATCAACGACAAGGCTTTTCCCTCTGTTCTAAATGGATTATGAGAGCTTTACAGGGGGAGGAAGCCTGGAAAATTTTAATTCGTCACTGCCTCTCCACAGGGATTCCTTTTGGTAAGAAGGTATGGAAAGGGCTTGATTTGCAAACCATTCTTACAACCCCTGTTCCAATAAATATTTTTGGATCCTTTGTTATGCAAAGCATTTGGAAGGCCTAGGAGGCCATTAAACCCTGGATTTCTTGGAAAGGTCACAAGGGGAAGTTGGGGGCTTCAATACCTTTGCTTAATGTCTGGTGGTCTTCGGCCATCACTTTGCAGGGGACTCCCCTTGCTCAAGTCTAGTGGATACATGCTCAAAAATTTTATAAACGAGGTATTGCTCGGTTATATGATTTCATGGATTTTCATTCAAGTTCTTAGATACCTTGTGAAATTTTTAGGAATTTTTTTGGTTTATCTTCTGCTGATAAGACTACTTATGAGGTTGTTATTGATTTCACTCCTTTATTTGTTTGGGGTAAAGTTTTTTGATATTATCAAAAACCTTGGTGAATTGATTGGTCTTGGCCCAAAGATGTTTCTCTCACCAAGTATAAACCTCATTTGGGATACTCTTGGCTTTCTCTTGTTGTGCCTATGGTTGAGAAGCTTAATTCTAGGTGGTATGTAGTATCTCTTCAGTCCAGATGGAGTCTCATATTTAATACACTCTAGGAAAAGTATCTTGAACCTAAGAAAGTATTTTTTTCTTGGAGTTTATTGTTTCAAGGGCTTCTTATTGGTCAGCGGCTTAGATATTTGGGTGTGAATGATATTTCCTACAGATCTTGTGGAGCAGAGGAGGATGTGCATCATTTTTTTTGGTCTTGTGTGAGAGATCAAGAGGCTTTGCAGTGGGTTTTCTCTTTTTTCAGACCATATATGATAGGTCCCTATTCTTGGGTGAATATTTTGTTAGGGGATCCACTTGAGTTTTTTGAGAAGCTTGTTCCTGTGTGGCATATCTTTAGAGTGGGGATTCTTTTTCATTTGTGGAAAACTTGCAACAGAGTGATTTTTAGCCAGCATGAGCCTTCTACTTTTTCTCTTGCTGATAAGTATCAGGTTTTCTATGATTGTTGGCTACAAATTTTAGTGCAAGCAGAAAAAGTGAATATAGAGCTTCATCACTTACGAGACCTTATTGATAATTGGGGTAATGCTCCTTGTGCATCGAATCTTGTTCCTCCAGCCCCTACACAACAATGATGCATAGTCTATTAGTTGTTTTTTTATGCAGTTATCTATTTGGTTTTCTTGTGAACTTCTATAAGTTATTTTGGTAGCTCTGCTAGCATTTTAGCACATAGTTAGTGTGTTGGTTTTGTGCTCGAGGTGTGCTAATTCCACCCACATTTTTTTTGTATGATTAAGCCATTTTAATATAATGTTTTTTTCATCCAAAAAAATTGTGAAGTGTAAAATATGTTTTATTTTTTAACTTAGATTTGATGAAGTACAAACTTTGTTTGAAAGTATATATAGGAAGACTAGGTTTTTGATTGCCTTAGTGAGTATATTGAAGATGAATGTCTTAAATTTCATAATGGTTATTTTATTATTGCTTGGTAATTAGTAGTATGTTGATTGATATTTGTTTGAATATTCTTGTGCTAAGATGGTAATATGTTGTATGCCATTGTTTGTATCAAGTCTTTATTGTGTTTGCATCATGTGTTGGTAAAAGTGTTGTATAGAGTGATGACCTATTGAGTGGTGTATGTACCTATTACATTTTTGTGTACACAACCCCAACAAAGGAATGCAAACTTATGAAATTTTTATATCGATGCTCTATATATACTTCCTCATAGAAGGGTTAGTTCTTCTAGGAAGGAAGAAGAGTGGGAGAATTCCTCATAAGAATATTGTTATTGTGTGGTAAATTTCCCCAATGATGCTCTCTCATTATTGTTGTAGTAGCACAAGGTGTCTTCTTAGTTTGACAATATTAATTGGGAACTAGCACCAAGAGTGGTGGTCATAAGGCAGAAACAGGAAAAAAACTCTTGTTAAGTGTGAAAATCAACAATTAGAAATGTTGAATTTGAATGAAAGTTGACATCAATTGATCTTGAGGATAATGTAATTTTGGATTGCACATCTTGTTTATCTTGGTAGCAATGTACCACACTATATTTGTTTATATGAATTTATGCATGGTCTCTTGCCTACAATCTATATCATACATCCTTAACTAGTTTGAAAATTGTACTCCAATGACGAGCTTCTTGATAGCTTTTGTAGTTTATAGAGAATATGAAATTAAATAATATTTCAATTGTATGATGTATTTAAATACAAAAATTTATGATCTATTTTAGTCATAGTTGTATATGAATGCATTTATAGTAGGGTTTCAAAGGGTTGGAATGTGTACATTAGAACTTTCCATTTAGATGTAACAAAAATCTATAACCATATATATGAGCAAGTTCAAATAAGATTGTATGGAGATGAGAACCTTAATGATATTGTTAGAATATTAGCAATCTAACCTTGTTGGCCAAGGTCAATAGTGATGAAGTGCTTATGGGCACTCTTGATATAAGCCTGTAGGTATGTGCTATGTAATCTTATGGGCATTATATATATAGGCCTAGGACATTTTATGTAAGCTTATGAGCATCATCTAGGTAAGCCTACAACCATTCTTTATGTAAGTCTACGAGCATCTTGTATGTAAGCCTATAAGCATCTTGTATGTAATCCTACAAGAATCATTCACGTAAGCCTATAGATAGTTTTGATGTGTTTAAACTTTTTGATGTGTTTAAACTCAATGATATTGGTTAAACCACTTATATGGTTAACCTCATTTAATGGTTTAATACACTTAATATATTGTAATTTAACCTTCAAATTAGGTTAAGTTAGCTTGAGGTTAGCATTTAATTAGGGATTATCATATAAATACCCCTAGTATCTAATATATTGCATCAATTTGTGATATGCGATTGTGGTGGTGTCTATGAACACCCACCCCTTCTTCTTATTTTAGTTATCACTCTATTCTATTTTATCTATATGCTCTTTCTATTTTACCTTTTTCACTTCTTTGCATGATATTGCAGTGAATATATACTTCAAAAAAATTTCTACAAAGTACAATAAAATCCAACATGGTATCAAAGCTAAAATGGAGTAGCATCATTCAATTATGCAAAAAAAAAAAAAAAATTGTATTCAACAATTTAAGGAGCAAGTGAAAAAATACATTTTTTAAAGGGAAAGATCAAATTCAAAATTTCCGCTCTAAATTTGCAAGCCATTTTTCAAATTTTATTTGAGCAACAAAACTATTTTTGTGCACCAAATTCATTGGCACCAAGCATTGCACGCCATTGAAGCATAATTTTCTCTATAACTCTAGTCACCTTGTATTAGATGGCACAATAGTAAAGCCTACAACTATTTCCCTCAACATTGCAAGGTCAAGTCCCAACCATTAAAAATTTTATGCTATAAAGCGTTTTTGAGCTATTTGGGAAGGAATAGGCCACCTACGAGGTACTATCCACACATTCTCATTTGCCACAAGACCACCTTCGCTTGTGCAACCCTTTTTTAAAGATCTCAAATATTATAGGTTTGGAGATTGTTGTCCAACATCGTCATTTTACTTTATGTTTGACCTTTGTAGCCCATTTATCACGAATTAGTAAGAGATCTAAGTCCAACCACATCCATTAGTGTGGCAGTTGGTTACATTGTATGTAGCACTCAAAACTTGAGTTTGATTTGATCCATTTTTTGAAAGGTGCAGTCTTTAGAGGTTGTGTGCCCAGAGGCTGCATTGGTGAGGGCATACCCCCCTAAGAACCTTCTATAGACATCACCAACACCCAGTTGCATTCTTGTTACTTCTAACTATAGTAGGCCATTAGCATGTCAATTGGTCATTTTCCTTATACCTAAGAGATCCAAGGTCGGATCCTTCTTGGGTGTAGCCTTTTTCAATGTTTGTCATTGAAGGAATTCTTGTTTCAATTTTAATTTGTCATGCTACTTTTACCTCCAATAGGCTCATTAGCATAGTATTTGGGAACATCCTTGCATAAACGAGGTCATGGGTTCAATCCATAGCGATTCCCTATCTCTTATTTTTTAAAGTAAAATAAAACTTTTGAGTGCCATTTTTGAGCATGCCCCTTCTTCTCATCATATCTACATATTGCATTTTTAACTCTAACATGTCCTTTAACATGATGATTGGTAACCTTTATTGTGTACATTAGGTTACATGTGGTAAGTTTTTAAAGGCAAGAAAACCAAGTTATATTTGAATTCATGGAGAGTATCTTTTGGTTCTAAAGCCACCATGGGATGCTTGGTTAGGCTAATAAGCCTACGATACCACCCATGGGAGGTCTTAAGTTTGAATCCCATGCTCTCATTTTTCAATCTCTTGAATATATATATATATATATATATATATATATATATATATATATATATATATATATATATATATATATATATATATATATATATATATAAGGTATCAATCTTAACCACTTGCCACTTTCTGATTTACTTATTCAATATAGTTGGCAGCCTAGTTAAAGAGGTGGTGATGTGGGCACAACATGAACACCACTTTAAATTTAAATGTGACACATGGTAGTATTTTATTGACAAACTTTTCTCTAAGGTTTTAAATTTTTTTTTTTTCTATTTTTCAATGCAAAAGCATTTTGGCCCATTTTTTTAGGTTGCATAATTTCTTGAGCTTTGCACATTAATGAAATTATTTCAAGGACCTGTTATGGTGTTGTGAAGTTTTTTTTGGCTACAAGCGGAGTAGGTTTTGAATGGTTGAGGTATACCTTGTTTCGATAGGTCTCTTTCTAACCATAGGGGTTGGTTATTTCAAAACCTACCTGTTGCTTGATAATCCAATTGTTTACTTTTGAGATTGAAGGATAGTTTGTGGTTACCATGTTATGCATAAAAAATATTTTCACAAAAAATTTTAACATCTTCATTCCAAATGGTGAAATTATGACTTTATGTCCGATGAAGAATTAATCTAGTTTAACAACCAAAATTAGAATTTCATTTATAAATATTTTTATTTTTATTTTTTGTTAAATATTTTTATTTATTTATAAATTAGAGGATTTAACACAACCACACATGTCATGGTTTGCACCTTGGACCTACCGAAGAAGATCCAAATCTTGAACCGTTACGCTATCCCGTGACATTAAAGGTGTTGTAATTAGATGCATATATCATACCATAATATGTTAATAACATATTGAGTGTATAGCCCCCGAGAACTAGGTGGATTGGTAAGTTCTTGTTTGGTTAGACACTTACCAAGAAGACACCTAGGTTCAAACCTCGGGGATAGCTTATTTGTAAAGGGAGTAGTATGATTTGAATACTCTATGTGCACACCAGACCGATGATGGTTGTATGAATCTCGAGCGATCGATGGTCCCTTTCATGCTGGATCAACAATAACAAAACAGAATAAGTTTGGTGGGAACAACTCTTATGGTTTGAACATTGCGCTGGCCAGTTACTAAAAATAGTGTGGTTGTAACCAACTCTCCTATGTAACCCAAAAAATATATTGAGTGTATAGTCTCATGAAGGATACCATAGTGGTAAGTTCTTGGGTTTTCATTCAAAGACCCAAGTTCAAACCCTGATACAAGGGGCACAAAACCCCTCATAAAAACATGTGCTTTATTCTAACATTTTAACCCAACCCCTCATAAAAACATGTGCTTTATTCTAACATTTTAACCCGTAAGGAATACTCGCAATGGTAAGTCCTTAGGTTTATTGAAAAGACCCAAGTTCAAAACTCAGTACAAGGGAACCAATACTCCTCATAAAAACCCATGCTTTATCTAAAAAGCATATCGTAGTGGTAAATCATTGGGTTTTCATCCAAGAGACCCATGTTAAAACCTTGGTACAAAGGGACCACGATCCTTCATAATATCTTATGTTTTACCCTAACATTTTTTAATCCCATGTTTTACCCTAATATTTTTAGTCCCCAAAGGAATATCGTAGTGGTAAGTTCTTGAGTTTTCATCACAAGGCCTAAGTTAAAACCTGATATGAGGGAACTAAAACTGCTCATAAAAACTTATGCTTTACCATAACATTTGTGTCTTGGAAGGGATACTGTAATGGTAAGTCTTTGGGATTTTATTTGAGAGACCCAAGTTCAAACCTTGAGGGGATTGGGACCCATCTTAAAAACCCATGTTTTATCCTTACATTTTTCTTATCCGATGAGCTAAAGTTTATAATAACAATATTCGAAATCTTATCTTATATTAAACAAAAAGTATTACTAATTCCCAAAAGAATAATTTTAATCATAAACTTAAAACTATAATATATTTATTTTGCTTTAAATCCATATTAAATTAAAAAATATTATTCTTATTACACTTTTATTAATTATTTTAAATTAAAATTTAAATGTAATTTTTTTTATATGAAAATAAAAACATTATACCATAATCTCTATCTCTACAAGGTTATTGTAAAATTTCAAACTTAATAAAGAAGTCTAAAGGGTTCTCCTTACCCACACCAAGAGTTACTCTCACACTACATACATGTACCAATACAATTTTATAATTAGTAAAAATGATTTTATATATAAAATCATTAGATCTTAATAGAATGATAAGTGGTGGCAATGTAACTGATATATTATAAAGTTAGGAGTAACACTATTTTTTAATACATAGGAGAGTTGATTACAACCACATTAGTAACTGATAAGTGTAGGTTTTAGATTAAATTATAGGGTTGTTTTCACCAAACCTATTCCATATCCTTGTTGATCGGCGTGAGAGGGAGACCACCGAGCACCACTGTAGGGTTGTTTTCACCAAGCCTATTCCATATCTTTGTTGTTGTTGTGAGAGGGAGACCACCGAGCACCACTGTAGGGTTGTTTTCACCAAGCCTATTCCATATCCCTGTTGTTGATGTGAGAGATACCACCAGCCACTTGGTGCTCGTACATCATTGTCTGTCTTGCGTGCGCACTTAGAGGATTTAAAGCAAACTATTACCTTTGCAAATTGACACCCCTAAAGAGTGAACCCAAGTCTCTTCTTCGGAAAAGCACTTACCAATCCACCTAGCTTTTTAGAGCAAAAACATTTGTTAAAGGAAAACTTTGTTAACCCGACCTAAGAGGGAGACCACTGACTACACTCAGTGTTCATAACATCGTCGACCACAATTGGTGCATACCGTCATCGTCCACAACCGTTATGTACCTTCGTACTACACTCGGTGTCATCAACCACAATTGGTACGTACCATCGTCGTCCGTTTAGTCTTTGTATCATCGTCGTCCGTATGGTGCGCATTCGAGGATTTAGAACAAATTTCTACCTTTGCAAATTGACACCTCCAAAGTGTGAACCCAAGTCTCTTCTTGGTAAAAGCACTTGCCAATTCACCTAAAGCTTGGGAGCAAAAACCTTTGTTGGGAAGAAAACTTTCTCTTCTTGATAAAGCACTTATCAATCCACCTAATTCTTGGTCTATTGGTAAAGATGCCACTTATATTGTGGTGAATGCACTTGTTGTTGTTATTACTCCACACTCTCACCTTCACATCTTACATGTGTCAAAGATAATAGACCAGGTATAAGCTAGATATTTTTGACAGAAGAGATATCCAAAAATGGTATCCCTTCTAATTTGAATATCTCTTCTAAAATTTGAAAAGATATCCAAAAATGGTATCCCTTCTAATTTGGATATCTCTTCTAAGATTTGAAGTTTGGATATCTATTCTAAGATTTTTTTGAGTGAAAGTATAGCGAAGGGTGGGTGCCTATCCGAGTGCCAGATCTTAGAGAAGTGGTGAGTACCTGACACAATCTATATATATTTAAAAAAAATTAAAATCTTGTTACGGTTTTTAGCATGTCCGCCTCCCACTTTCTGCTTTTATCTGTGTGGTGATCGATGTCAATGGAAGCCCTGAGTACCAGGATTCAGTGAATGTACGTTGCAATGTATATGTAATGCAAACCCTAACGGTGAACCCTCTAGCAATTAATGGAAATAGACTTATTGCTGAGCTGGGCATCAATATCTATCCCCATACAATTTCTAAACCCTACCAGTGAATGGGATCATAGGTTTTCTGGGATGATGCAACATGATTAGCCAAATCAGAGTGTTGCCCTTGATGAAACCCCATTGCAGGAAGTGCTTTGGGTAGAGCCATGCCCATTTCCATTGGCAGGGTTTTGCAGGGCTATTCCTTCTGAGGGTTTTGACAAGAGCGTGGCACCCTGAAGATATTCTCATCTCGGCATTGAAACTCACTCAGCTGACAAGAAAAAGAATGTTGAACTTTTTTTCAAGAAGGTGAACTTCTTTTAAATTTGGAATATGTTATTTATTGAAGTTAACTTTTTATTACTTTGTAGATGTCCTTGGTTTAAAAACCATAGTTTTTTAAATTGAGGTAAAGTTCATAGCTATTAGCACTGCAGAATGTTTGGAGAACATTCTGAATTAGTTTTTTTTTAATTGGTATATGTAAGTGAAAAGGTTTTATTTTATTATATTATAAATAATTTAATTTATTATAATATTTTTAAAAATTATAATATTTTATAATATGTAAACATTTTTTTTTGTTAAGGTTTGGGTACTTTCTTAAAAATTAAAAGTTTTTTAATAGTTTAAACACTTAGATTAAATATTTTTTAAAATAAAAATATAATATATTGCTTCATATTCCTTTAACATTTATTGTATTATTATTTGTGTATCTTATTTTTTTATTTTGGAGTAATATTTTTTATACACATCTACCATGGGGATTGAAAGTCATTTTTATTGTCCTATAAATTATTATTATTATTTTTATTTTTTATTTTTTTAACCTTGTAAAAGTTAAAATCTTTTTGTTTGCCGAATGGCATTTGGTGTAATGATTGTTGCCTAGTTATTATCATCCATGTGGTTGTGAGGTTGATTCCTCTTGTGTTTCTTGGAAAGAGAGCTGATATGTTGATATTTGTAAACGATGTTCAATATAAAAAAGAAAATATTTTTGTTTCTCTATCTTTTTTTTTGTTAATTGTTAATTTCATTTCAAAGTGTAGGTATTACTGAAATAAATAAACTAAAAAAAATCTTTTTGTTTCTCTATCTTTTCTTTTTGTTAATTGTTAATTTCATTTACTGAAATAAATGAACTTAGATTGCTCTTTACAGTCACAATTAACTTTGGTTGTCTATTACTGAAATAAATGAACTTCGATTGCTCTTTACGGTCACAATTAACTTTGGTTGTCTATTACTGAAATAAATGAACTTAGATTGCTCTTTATAGTCACAATTAACTTTGGTTGTCTATTATAATGTAAAAATTTAACTTGAAAAGATTTTGTTAGAATATCCTCATGATATATTGTTGAATTGTTAGGTAAACTACTAAAATTTAACTCACGATTTTTTTTTTTTTTTTTAATATATAACTTCAATTATACTATCCATTATATTTAATTTAATTTTAAATTAAATAATAATAAAAATATGATTTAAGGTTAACTAAACTCCACTATTTTTTGCAAATGCATACTCTAACCTCTTATGCATTTACTAGGAAAGTTTCTTGTGCTTAGTAAGTTAAAAATATAATTTTTTTCTTGCTCTATTAACCGGGTTTTGTGTGCTTTCTAAATTAAAATTAGAAATGTTTTCTTTCTGTAGCAAGGGGTCTCATACAATCAAACTATGTTGCTATTTGTCAGCTATCACAAATAAGAAATGTGGCGAAAAATGAGAAGTGAACTTTAACTAAAGTTGTATATAGAGGAAAGTGTTCTTTTTCCAAGACATGTAGAGGAGCCCAAGCAAAGGAGAATCTCTCATGATGAAGAGAGTGCTATTAAAGCCAAAGAAGAAAGAATGTGAACCGGTTCAAAGGAAAAATATTTTCAAAATAGTGTGCAAATCTAGTGGCAAATGTTGCAAGGTCATCGTAGATAGTGGAAGTATGAATAATTTATTATCTACAGAGATGGTAAAGAAGTTGGGGTTGAAGAGGGCAAAACACCCCATTCCGTACAAGGTCTCTTAGTTGTAAAAGGGACACTAGATTCTAGTAAGCGAACAATGCAAGGTGAATTTTTAGATAGGATCATACAAGGATGAGGTCCTATGTGATATTATGCCTATGGATGTTTGCCATGTGTTGTTGGGAAGACCTTGGCAATTTGACAAAAAGATGGTACATGATGGTAGGGAAAACACCTACATCATTATGAAAGATGGTAAGAAGTTTGTATTGAGTCTGTTAAAGGATAAAGATGAAAGAGAGGACAGTGGTCCTAAAGAAAATAATATTTGAAAGAGATGACGAAGAAGAAGGCATGTTTTGCCTTGATTGTTAAATCCACAAAGGATGACATAACAAACAAAGAGGTGGATATTCCAAGTGAGGTGAAGGATTTTTTGGATGAGTATGCAAAAAATTTGTCAGAAGAGTTGTCGGATGGATTGCCACTGATAATAAGTAGTTTCCATCACATCGATTTCATTCCTGGATCGAGTTTTCCTAGTAATGCAGTGTATAGATTGATGCCGATGGAGAATGAAGAAATAAATAGACAAGTTTAGGAGTTGTTGGACAAAGGACTAATCAGGGAGAGCTTGAGCCCGTGTGCAATACTAGTTATGCTTGCATCAAAGAAGGGCGAAGAATGATGCATGTGTATAGATTCCAGGGCTATAAATAAGATAACTATAAAGTATCGGTATCCATTGCCACACATGGATGATTTGAATTGCTTGAGTGGAGCAAAGTACTTCACGAAGATAGATTTGAAGAGTGGCTATCATTAAATTTGGATTAGGGAAGGAGATGAGTGGAAAAACGTGTTGAAGACAAAGGATGGGTTGAATGAGTGGTTGGTTATGCCATTTGGATTGACATGCACCCATTACCTTTATGCGGTTGATGAACAAAGTGTTGAAACCATTTATTTGTAAGTTTGTGGTTGTCTATGTGGATGACACTTTGATATTCAATAAGAGCAAGGAAAACCATTTGTATTATAGAGACTGAAGGAAGAAAAATTGCTAGTCAACTTGAGGAAATACAGTTTTATGAAGGAGGAATTGGTGTACTTGGGTTTTGTGATTTTCCAAGAAGGGTTGCAAAAGTTCAATGCCATTGTAAATTGTCCATCACCCAAAAATATGTTTCAGGCCAAGAGTTTCCATGATCTTGCAAGTTTTTATAGGAAGTTTATAAGAAACTTCAGTGAAATTTGTGCCTCAATCACAAAAACAATGAAATAATGTAAGCATGAATTTAAGTGGATGACTACAGCAGAAAGAAGTTTTTGAATCTTAAAGGAGATGATAACTGAACAACCTGTTCTATCTTTGCTATATTTCAACAAGGTCTTTCAGGCGGATTACGATGCAAGTGGGAAGGTGATTGGAGGAGTCTTTAGCTAGGAAGGCAAGTCCATTGCGTATTTTAGCGAGAAGCTAAATGAGGCAAAGAGGAAATATACGGTAAATGACCTGGAGTTTTATGCCATTGTTCAAGACCTGAAGAAATGGAGACATTATTTATTGCCAAAAGAGTTTGTCTTGTTCACAGATAATATTGCTCTACAATTTATCAACAACTAGAGTAAGTTGAATCAAATACATATGAAGTGGGTGGATTTTTTGTAGGGATATTCATTTGTCTTGAAGCACCAAAGCGGTCATTCAAATCAAGTAGTTGATGCCTTGAGAAAAATAATTTTTTTGTTGAACACGATGCAAATTGCAGTCATGGGTTTTGATGCTATGAAGGAGATTTATGCTAATGATGTAGACTTCAAGGAAGCTTGGGCAGCATGTAGTAATCCTACTGTAGGGGATAGGACTCCATGGTTGGAAGAGAGACTAATGTTCAAGGGACAACAATTGTGCATAGTATGAGGTTCAATGAGGGAGAACCTGATAAGAGAGAAACATAATGGAGGACTAGTTGGACATTTTGGAGTAGATAAAATGATGGGATAACTTTGTTTTAGTTACTCTTTCCTAGGAATGAATGCGGATTGTAGAAGGGTTGTGTAGTGTTGTTGATTTTGTCAACATGCAAAGAGGAGTCAAAATACTAGGTTGTATCAACCATTACCAATACCATAGAGACCATGGGAGGACATGAGCATGGATTTTGTTCTTGGGTTACCGAGGACATAAAAGGGTAATGACTATTTTTGTTGTGGTTGACATATTCTTGAAGATGGCACATTTCATACCTTGCAAGAAAAAAAATGATGCTACTCATATTGCTGATTTGTTCTTTTGAGAAGTTGTAAGATTGCATGGTTTTCCAAAGAGCATTGTGTCTGATAGGGATGCAAAGTTTGTGGGTCACTTTTGGTGTACCTTGTGGAAGAATATGGGTACCAAGTTGAGCTTTAGTTCAGCTTATCACCCACAAAAATATGGGTAGACTTAAGTAGTAAAAAAAAGCCTTGGGAATTTGTTGTAGTGTCTAGTCGGTAAGAAGCCGAAGCTGTGGGATACTGTTTGGCATAGGTAAAATTTGCATTTAACAATTCAGTAAATAGAAGCACGGGCAAAATTCCATTCCAGATTGTGTATGGAACTCATCCCCGGGGAGTAGATAAATTTCAGAGCACAACTGAATTGCAGAAACCTAGTGCTATGGCGGAGGATTTTTCTAAATATATGCAAGATTTACATCGTGAAGTGAAGGCTGAGTTGGAAATAAATGTCATGAAATACAAGCAACGTGTTGACATCAAGCATTGAACACAAGAATTCCAGTTTGGAGATTTGGTTTTGGTACATTTGCGAGATGAAAGGTTTCCCAAAGGAACTTACAACAAGATCAACTAAAAGAAGATTGGACCTTGTAAGGTCTTGAAGAAGTTTATCGCCAATGCATATGAAATTGAACTTCCAGAGGGCATTGACATTTCCCCAATATTCAATATCGTTGACTTATATCCATGCTATGATCCACCTAGAGATGGACATGAAGATCATACAATTGATGTTTCAGTAGAAAAATGGATAACATAACTATGAGAGAAGAAACGAGATGAAATTGAAGCAATCATAGATTCTAGAGTGGAAAGAAAGATAAAATGCAAGGCTTATTTAGAGTATTTGGTTAAGTGGAAGAACCATGAATTTGACGTAGCAATGTGGATTAGAGATTTTGACATTGCCAAGTATGGGGTGACTATCAATGAATCCAACAACGTTCATGGTGCATTTCTATTTATCCGGTGAGTATGATGCAGGAGCATCCATGTGTAAACTGATGAATGAGTTGAAAACTGGAAGGCCAACAATTGGGGAAGATAAATTGTCTAGTGGAAGTTAGTAATAACTGACTTTATGTGCTTATAAATTGTAAAGGACTTCTGAGAGGAAAAAGGAGAGGGTGGAGAGTTTAAGTAAAATTTTCTTGAGAGGAACAAGAACTCATAAAAACTGTGAGAGAATTGTATTCCATCACCATTGTGAAAACACAGTTCTATTTCATTTGATTCCAATTCCATTATCAGCCCATTTTTCATGCCTCAATATTGTGTATTTATGGTTAAGATATTAAGATATTTGATTTGCACATTGTGAATTGTGCATCACAGGTTAGAGAGAACACAACAGTTATTGCATTAGACATGAGCAACAAACAAAGGGATCTAATTAGGAACCTACCATCTGAATGCCACCATTGGAGGTGCATTGTCGATGTATAATACTAAAATCATTGCCATTACATTTGTTGCCTCATAAGAGGTAGAGAGGAGCTATCAATGCAAGGACTTTATCCGTGAACCGTAACATCATGAAGATATTGTTGTTCAAGTCATGTAACTTGACACTGGAAGATTGTGTCACCACTCGAGAGATTATTGATGGAGTTGGTTATGCAAAAGCCTTACGACAAGAAGGATGTCATCTTAAAGGGAGCCATCATATATGAAGGAGAGAAGTAATGTTTTATTGACTGAAAGAGGTTGCCTTAAAATCTCTTGTTGACATCAATGAAATTAGATTCCATTGAAAGAAAGAAGGGGCTGTCGTCATAACTTGAACATTGAAAGTCGGTCGTCATTGCTGAAGAACTAGCTGACTGGTTGGTGTTGTCACAATCTGTGCCATCAACATTGAAATTAGTCACTGAAATTTAGATAGGTGAATGCCAACTTGAGGGTCACCATAACTGAAGGATTGCCCTCTCGAATGCTTGCCATCACAATATAAAGAGTTGTTATCAATTAACTGAAGGATTGCCAACTTGAATACTTGTTGTTATAAGCTCAAATATCAGTATAGATAGCTTGAGGTTATGGAGAATTAACTATACCGCATTTTTCACTACATCACTAAGGACCATATGAACTATGTGGATTCAACAATTGTAGATTGACCCAATATTTCATTTTTTCAATCATTGTATGAGCATAAAGCTTTTATCTAGATTTTTCCTAATTATTTCCATTCCAGATTGTGTATATATGCAATATTGTATGAGCATATATGCAAGATTTACATCGTGAAGTGAAGGTTGAGTTGGAAAAAAATGTCATGAAATACAAGCAATGTGCTGACCTCAAGTGTTGAATACAAGAATTCTAGGTAGGAGATTTGGTTTTGGCACATTTGCGGAGGAAAGGTTTTCCAAAGGAACTTAGAACAAGCTCAACTGAAAGAATATTGGATCTTGTAAGGTCTTGAAGAATTTTATCTCCTATGCATATGAAATTGAGCTCTTAGAGGGCATCGAAATTTCACCAATCTTCAATATCGTTGACTTATATCCATGCTATGATCCACCCAAAGATGAAGATCATACAGTTGATGTTTTAGTAGAATAATGGATAACACATCTGCGAGAGAAGGAACGAGATGAAATTGAAGTAATAATAGATTCTAAAGTGGTGATAATGACAAAAGGCAAGGCTTATTTAGAGTATTTGGTTAAGTGGAAGAACCATGAAGTTGACATAGCAATGTGGATGAAAGCTTTCAAGATTTCCAAGTACAGGGTGACTATCGACGATTCCTAGAACATTCATGAAACATTTCTATTAATCCGGTGAGTATGATACAGGAGCATCCATGTGTAACTGATGAACAAGTTAAAAATTGGAAGGCCAACCATTGGGGAAGATAAATCGTCTAGTGGAAGTTAATATTAACTGACTTTTTGTGCTTATAAATTGTAAAGGAATTTAAGAGAAAAAAGGAGAGGGTGGAGAGTTTAAGTAAAGGTTTTTTAAGAGCAAGAACTCAAAAAAATTATGAGAGAATTATATTCCATCATCGTCGTGAAAACACAGTTCTATTTAATTTGATTCCAATTCCATTATCATCCCATTTTGCATGTATCACTCTTTTGTATTTATGGTTAAGATATTAGGATATTCGATTTGCATATTGTGAACTGTGTAGTGTAGGTTAGAAAGAACACAACAGTTATTTCATTAGACATGAGCAACAAACGAAGGGATATGAATGGGAACCTACCGTCTAAATGTCACCATTGGAGGTGCACCGTCGATGTATAACAGTAAATCATTGCCATTACATTTGTTGCCTCATAAGTAGAGAGAAGCCATCAACGCAAGGACTTTATCGATGAACCATAACATCGTGAAGAGAATGTGAGAAAATCAAAGTCTTCACAAGATCAAATAATGCTCCATAAGATCAATCACACACAAAAGAGGAAAACCCACAACACCAATATTAAGTGGTAAAACCCTACTTCAAATGAAGAAGGAAAAATCCACTATGAATCTCACTATATTACTCAATGATTCAACAATACAAGAATGCTTCAATGTTATGCAACAATATGCATCAACATGATATGACAAGATGTAGTAGACAACACCCTTATTTAAAGAGAAGCTTTTCTACTACAACCCTAAAATTACCCTAATATTATCACAATCTTATCTTGAGATGTGTGACAAATCTTATCACAATATTATCTTGAGATGTGTGACAAGTGGCATTTATCAAATATTAAAAAGTGATTGATTACTTTTTAATATTTACTAGAAAAGGGGAAATAAATGTTTCCCACAAATTAAATATTCCTAGCACCCTTATTTTATTTATTAATTGGGTGGGAATATTTTTACATAAAATAGAATTATTTTCTAATTCAAATATTATTCTTTAGACTTTATATTTTAGTATAAGAATAATTTACACAATGTTGCATTACATATTCCAACACTCCCCCGTAATGCAATATTGGGGAATGGAATTATGAAACAAAGAAACATTCTGCCCCTAAAGATACAAACGGGGATGAGAATCAAATGAGTAATATAGTTACAATGAGATTCTATGACCATGAATGGTCTACAATAGGGAACCAATACAAAATGGGTCAAAATGAGACTATAAGCCCCCAACAGAGTAGCTTCAGATACAAGCAGCTTACAAAGCCGTCCATAAACCACAAGTGGTTGCAAATGACAAGAAGAAAGCATCACAAGGGTGTCTTCAGTAAGCCTGCAAAACCCCAAACGGAAGTACCTACAAGCTACAAGTAGCTCAACATAAGATCAGTTAGATACATCATCATAAATATATTCACCACAACATATATGAATATCCAAATATGATAACAAAACTGATCTAACAAATAGTGAACTATAAGTCATCACAAAAAGATGCCAAGCCATACTTATAGTCACGTGCTATATAGTTGATCAAAAAATATCATGTACAAAGTTGCATAAAGCAAACAAGGAGTACCATGATAATGCAAACTCTAAAGTACCATGTACAAAAGTATCACAAGGCTAACAAAAAAGTACCATGTACAAGAGTTGCATAAGGTATATGAAAATAATAAAGTGTGCACACCGGTTGCATAAAGCCAACCATAAAATATCATGTACAAAAGTAGCATAAATGCTAACAATAAAGTACCATGATAAACCAATTGCATAATGCCAACTACATAAAAACATGTACAAAGTTGCACAAGGCAATAAGAAAGTACCATGTAAAAGAGTCACATAAAGAAATTGCATCATATACCATAATTGCACAATGCCATCTATAAAGTAACATGTACAAACGTTGCACAAGGCAAACAAGAAAGTACCATGTTCAAAAGAGATGCAAAAATCAATTATACCACCAAATATCAACTCATATATATAACACAAAACACCTCATAAGGATGAAGTTGTCATCACACAAGTGTAACTACACTTCATTCCCCTTGAGGACAACTTTACCAAACCAAGTGAGTCCCTCAGCTTACAAAACTGCTCCTTGGGAAGAGGTTTGGTGAACAAATCAGCAGAATTAGAAGATGATGGGCAATACTCCAACGGAATAGTCCCACCAATACCTTCTCTCTGATAAAGTGGGCTTGGATTTCAACATGCTTTGTCCTTTGATGCATTATAGGATTTTTATCCAAGGTAATAGCTAATTGATTATCGAAGAGCAAACATGAAGGACCAAATTACTCAAAGCCAATTTCCTTCATGAGGGTACAAAGCCAAACCGCTTCCTGTGCAGCTACTGTCATAGCCTTATACTCCACTTCCATTGTAGAAAGAGCAATTGTATCTTGCTTCTTGGAAGACCAAGAGATAGTTGCAGAACCAATACTAAAAACATATGTTGTGGTAGACTTTATGTCTATTCTATCCCCTTCAAAATCAGAATCAGCATAGCCAGAAAGAGTAAAGGAAGGAAGCCTAGAATACTTGAGTACCAAATCTTTAGTACCTAAAAGGTACTTTAGAATCTTCGTAGTAGCTTGTAAGTGATCAATATAAGGTTTCTGCATGAACCTAGCCATCATACCAACTATAAAAGCAATATCTGGTCTTGTGATGGTAACATAAAGAAGACTACCAATGAGTTGCCTATACAATTTAGCATCAGCCAACTGAGATTATGTACTTACTTCCAACTTAACCCCTGTAGAAATAGGAATGGAAGTAGGATTGCCATCCTCCAAATCAAACCTCTTAAGATCTTAAATATACTTGGATTGACTCAAAAAGATACAATCCTCATGCTGATAAACTTGCATGCCAAGATAGTAGTGTAGAAGACCAAGGTCAGTCATTTCATACTCTGACTTTAATTTGGAGATGAAATAAAAAATAACCTCATTCTCATTTACAGTAATAACAAGGTCATCAACAAATAGAGCAATTAAAATGACCAAGTTATCCTTCCTAAGAACATAAAGATCTGTATTTGAATAGCATTTATCAAAACCAAGAGACAAGAAGTAACCTGAAATCTTCATGTACCATGCTCTAGGTTCTTGCTTTAGAGCATACAAGGTTTTCTTTAGTTTACAGACAAGTGTTTCCTTACCTTGTATAATAAATCCTTGTGGTTGAATCATGTAGATATCCACATCTAAATCACCATTTAGAAAGGCACTTTTCACATCAAGCTGAAAAATCTGCCAACCTTGAGCAGCAACAATAGCAATGAGAAGCAAAATGGTGGGCATTTTGGCAACTGGTGCAAAGGTTTCATCATAGTCAATGCCATGTTTTGAGCATAACCCTTAGCAACCAATATAGCCTTATACTTTTCTATCTCTCCATTAGAATTGTACTTGATTCTATAGACCCACTTATTCCAAATAATATTTCTCTTATTAGGATAAGACACTAGATCCCAAGTTTTATTCTTTAGAAGAGAATCCATCTCAACCTTCATGGCATCAACCCAACAAGAGTGTTGTGAAGCTTCTTGGTAAGAAGTAGGCTCATGATCATTCTCTATCTTATCTAGAAGAGACATATTAAGGGTCATACTTCTAGTTATCCTTTGGCTAACTGAATTCTGCTCTTTAGGACCCCGAGAATGATCCAACCACTTGGTCCTTTTGACACAAGGCCCACCCTTTTCTAACTTAAGAATGTCTTCATTGAATTTGACATCTCTTGAAACAAATACAATGCGTGAAGAAGGTGAGTATAACTTGTAGCCCCTATGTTCTGCATCATAGCCAACAAAGATGCATTTTTGAGACTTTTTGTCCAATTTCTTCCTCTTTTCTGAAGGAATATATGAAAATGCATCACATCCAAATACTCTTAAGTGTGACAAATTTGGCTTCTTACCATTCCAAACCTCATAAGGAGTCTTCCCCTCAAATTATTTTGAAGGACACCTGTTAAGAATGTAGATTGTTGTACTTGCTGCTTCACCCCAAAGAAATTGAGGTAAGTGGTCACCAAGCATGCATCTTACCATCTCCATGATTGTACTATTTTTCCTCTCTGCAACACCATTTTGTTGAGGAGTGTATGGACAAGTAAACTACCTTTTGATCCCATGAGAAGAACAAAACTCATTGAAATCATTGCTATTGTACTCCCCTCCATTGTCACTTCTAATCATTTTGATATTTGCTCCCTTTTGATTTTCTACCAAAGCTTTGAACTCCTATTGAATCCAAAAGAATCCGCTCTATCGGTAGCAAGTCCTTTTTGGGTCCTCGTATCCATACCCTTTTGGGTAGCTTGGTTGACCTTGGGCGAAATGAATTGGCAATTCATTATGCTATAGCAAAACATTAAAATGAACACTAACTTACTAACTTATTGACTATCTAACATTTAACAAATGTTTTATGGTTCAATTCAAGTTAGTTTATTTTGTTGCAAGATGATTGTTATGGTTATTTACCTTCTTATTACAAGTTAATCTATTGCAAGTTGATATTGGTTTATTTCATTTATTCAATTGTAATATGGTTATAGTTTTTTATTGCAAGATGGTAAAAGTAGTTCATGATGTTGTTGATTATCTTTCATGATTATGCTTATCTCTCTTGATGATGCTTAATTTTGATTATCTTTCATGATGTTTATCTTTCATGATGATTATCTTTGATGATTGAAAAGTAGATTACTTGTTTTATATATGCAATTATGTTTATCTACTTTCTTATTGCATCATTTATTTCCTTTGTCAATGCATCTTATGTTTTGTTATATTCACTTTCTAGAATGGTTGATCATGGAATCTCCTTCACACCTAAGCACATCCTTGATGGATCAAATTTTAGAATATGGGAACCAAGGATGAGGGCTGAATTTCAAGCAAGAAAGTTATGGCCCATTGTGAATGGAGATGAAGCAATCCCAACCCAGGCAAGGGCACTTGAGACATACAACAACAAGAGTCACATTTTCTTCAAAAAAGAAAGTACCATGTTCAAAAAATATGCAAAAAGAAATTATACCACCAAATATCAACTCATATATATAACACAAAACACCTCATAAGGATGAATTTGTCATTACACAAGTGTAACTACACTTCATTCCCCCTTGAGGACAACTTCACCAAACCAAGTGAGTCCCTCAACTTACAAAACTACTCCTTGGGAAGAGGTTTGGTGAACAAATCAGCAGAATTAGAAGATGATGGGAAATACTCCAACTGAATAGTCCCATCCAATACCTTCTCTATGATAAAGTGGGCTTGGATTTCAACATGCTTTTTCATTTGATGCATTACAGGATTTTTAGCCAAGACAATAACTGATTTATTATCAGAGAGCAAACGTGAAGGACCAAATTGCTCAAAGCCAATTTCCTTCATGAGGGTACGAAGCCAAACCGCTTCCTGTGTAGTTGTTGTCATAGCCTTTTTTTGCTCTGATACCAAATGTGATACAAGCCAAGATCGAAGAATGCTCCACAAGATCAATCACACACAAAAGAGGAAAACCCACCACTAATATTAAGTGGTAAAACCCTACTTCAAATGAAGAAGGGAAACATCCACTATGAAGCTCACTATATTACTCAATGATTCAACAATATAAGAATGCTTCAATGTTATGCAACAATATTCATCAACATGATATGACAAAATGTAGTAGACAACACCCCTATTTAAAGAGAATCTTTTCTACTACAACCCTAAAATATCCCTAATCTTATCACAATATTATCTTGAGATGTGTGATAAATCTTATCACAATATTATCTTGAGATGTGTGACAAGTGGCATCTATCAAATATTAAAAAGTGATTGGTTAATTTTTAATATTTGCTAGAAAATGGGAAATAACTTTTTCCCACAAATTAAATATTCCTAGCACCCTTATTTTATTTATTAATTGGGTGAGAATATTTTTACATAAAATAGAATTATTTTTTAATTCAAATATTATTATTTAGACTTTATATTTTAGTCTAAGAATAATTTACACAATGTTGCATTACATATTCCAACAGAGATTGTTGTCCAGGTCACGTAACTTGACACTGGAATATTGTGTCACAACCTGAGAGAATATTGACGGAGTTGGTTATGCAAAAGCCCTACGACAATAAGGATGTCATATTGAAAGAAGTCATCATAGATGAAGGAGAGAAGTAACGTTTGACTAACTAAAAGAGGTTGTTAGAATTATTCATTATCGAGTTGGCATTGATGTCAAAGGTCGACTTGGTTGCTGGCAAACGGTGGTGTGCTTGGGCAAATTATTCAAGGTATATATACTACTATTACATGATGGGACCAGTTAGCCAGATAGCTAATGCAAAGCTTCAATGAGTTCACCGATCTGACCTCTCTTCTGCATCATTTCACTATAATTCAGAGATATCCACAAGAAGAGATCGCTGATTTCAATGTTAGGATCGCTCGAACCTGGCAGAGAATACCAATTGGACTTTAGCCAACTGATGAAGCTACAACATACTACTTCCTTCGGGCTTTCAACCTCGACATCAGCGTCATGGTAAGGTATTCGAACATCAACACCTTCCCTGAGTTATATGAGTTAGCCCAAAAAGTGGAAATGGATCTAATAGCTATGGGTAAGCTTCCCCAAAGGATGTCGATGCCCATACTCCCTTATTTCCCTCAACTTCAGTATACGAGCGTAGCCACTTAACAGATCTCTGCAACTCCTGCATACCCGATCTCATCTTGGAACTTGAATTCCATTGTGTCATAGATCACCACTTCATAGATCCATTTTTCCACATTTTCAACTCTGTAGCCCATTGTCACCTCGACATTCCCTATGTTACCAGCACCATCTCAACACCCTGGTATACCTCCAATACTGATGATGGCTCCATTTCCACTTGTTCTAAAAGCCGATGAAATGCAAGCTAAGATACTGCAAGAGGTTTAGTCTCTGAACTCCACAGTGTAGACTCTGTCCAACGACATGACTATTATGAAGAAGAAGTAGGTGCAACAAGAGTTTCTATCGAGAAGGTCTTATCCCACTCCTACGCTTACCAAATACCAAGCAATCTAGCAGGGAAGAGCTTCAACGAGAAATCCTACAATAGATGAAGCTCCAAGTACGTCTGATCATGTATATTGGTGCTCCACGTGCAATGATCCGCATGAATAAAATACCTGCATGTTGCATCAACACTATGTACAAATGTTGGCAAGCAGTAGTCATGGTGGTCAAGTCAACGTCATTAGACAATCAGATCAGAACCTGGTAATTGGCGAGGAAGAACCAGTTATAGTCCTTACCAGAGGAGGTAAGAAGTCGATAGAGGTGGATGCTACTCAGATGGCTCCCTTAAAAGTGCACGCTCAAACCGAGAAGGGACAATCATCTTCTTTGGCCCTGAATGAAGCTCCTCCTGCATCGATCAAAGAGAAGGCCCAAAAGGCCATTGCCGAATCATCTCAGGTAGAAACTAAAGAGTAGGCTAGGGAGAAGCTCAAGTTTCCATCGTTGACCAAGTGACAAGGGGTCGAAGCTACGGAGCAGTATCACACCAGATATGAGCCAAGAAGGGAACCTGAGGTACACAAATCCCTGGCATACAACATCGTAGAGGAGTTAAAGAGAATTCCAGCCAAGATCAACCTGTATGACACTTTGCAACTACCTGGACAAGTAGACCTGCTGCAAGAATCATTGAAGATGACTAAAGCAAAGAAGGCAGCATTGCTTGCCCTTGTATAGACCCTATCCACATCCATTATAGGGAAAAATAGACCACCTCTATTCTACCTGTTTCTATATATGGAAGGGTGTATTGTACATAACTGTATGATTGACTCTGGGGCTATGACAATAGTCATGCTAAAGGCGGTCTACAAAGAAATAGGGATGGAATATACATGAAGCAACCATGGAGTACTCGAGTTGGATGGTACCCCTGTAAATACTGTAGGAGTTATCAAGGACATTCCTATTTGACTACATAAGATGCCTCAGATCATAGTCATACAAGAGGTAGTGGTCGTAGACCTCAAGTCGTACTTCAGTATGTGCTTGTTGAGGGAGTTCATAGTGAAGTTGGGAGGATATCTATCTATGGATTACTCTCATCTAGAGATTCCATTAAAAGGGAAGAAGGTAAATATTTACAATGAAAATCCTTCTACCTTCCTTGTGTAGAAGATGTTCGAAGAAGAGAGCAGCGATCTTATACATGCGATAGTGGAGGAGGTAGAACAAGTGGACCTCGTTGAAGAGTCTCTTGCGCAGTTAAGCTATGAAGATGAATTTTCATTGGAATATTTTAATGCCATGATAGAAACTGATATGGGATGTTATGCGATCGCCAAGCCTGAGAAACACACCAAAGAAAAAGAGAAGATCTGTGCCCAAGAAGGACTATGGAAGTTTTTCTTTGACGGTGCCCAATGCAAAAATGGTGTTGGGGCAGGGATTCTTCTAGTCTCGCCATTCGGAGAGCAAAAGTAGTATTGCTACCGGTTGATATGGAGCTACACCAACAATGCAGCAGAATATGAAACATTATGCCTAGGACTCAAGAAAGCTGACAAGTTAGGCATAAAGCACCTCCAAATATTTGGAGATTTTGAATTGGTGTGCAACCAGGTCACAAAATGGTGCACTTCAAAGAAAAATTATCTCAAATCATATGAAAATAGGGTATGGGACCTGTTCGACCAGTTTGAATCTCTCAATCTGTAGTCTATCCGTCGTGAAAAGAATCGACATGCCGATGTCCTAGCATCCATCGCAGCTAGATATTCTCCAGCAAAAGATATGGTCCACAAGCCTAAAGCTATGAGGATGATTTATAGACCCTATGTTCCTAACAGAGACCTACATTGGTAAGTCTTTGACAATGACGAGCAGATTGTAAATTTCATGATTCAAGAAGCTACCACAGTCGAAAGCAGGAGCCCTGACGAAGAATAATATGAAGGGCTGGTTCAATTGAAGAATAACCACGTTCCCAAGGGATTAATCACTCTTGAAAGCCTCTTTGATCAGAATGATTGAGCACTTTCCTACAAGATAAAAGTTAATGCAAAGTAGTATCAGTATTTAGAGCTTGAACCTGGGAAAGTGATAAAATTTGGAACCGATTGCACTTCGGAGGAGCTAGAGCAGATTCAATCTCTGTGCAATAAGTATCTTGACATTGTGGCATGGTCTTATCAAGACCTCAAGGGATACAATCGGTAGTTGATCCAACATACAATTGAGTTACAGCAGGGGGTCAAACCCTTCTAACAAAAGCAAAGACCGGTTAACCTGAAGATCAAGGTCTTGATGAAGGCCGAACTTCTAAAAATGCTCAAGGTAAAGATAATTTATCCCATCAAACATTCTTCCTGGGTAGCGAACCTAGTCCTTGTCAGAAAGAAGAACGGAGACATATGGTTATGCATGGACTTTTGCAACCTGAACCAGGCTTCTCTCAAGGACCACTATCCTCTTTGGCAGATCGATCAGATCTTACACTCGGTGGCTGGGGCTCAACGCTTCTCCTTGCTCGATGGTTTCTTTGGATACAATCAGATCTGGGTCAGGGATGAAGACTAGCATAAAACCACGTTCACCACCAAGTGGGGCACATTTGCTTACCAGCGAATGCCATTCAGCCTTTCGAATGCGGGAGCCACTTTCCAAAGGGTGATGGATCTATCTTTTGGCGAGATTTTGAATAAGGTTATTGTTATCTATCTAGATGACATGACCGTCTTCTCTCGAAGAAGGGAGTATCACCTCGAACACCTACAATAAATTTTTGAAAAATGTCTAGAGTTTGGCATTTCAATAAATTTGAAGAAGTCCATATTCGCAGTCAGCGAGGGAAAGTTGCTGGGACATGCAATATCAAAGAAGGGTCTCACCATAGACCCTGACAAAGTTGAAGCCCCAATGAAGCTCCCACTCCCAGTATATAAGAAAGGACTTCAATATTTCTTCAGACAGATTAACTTCGTAAGGAATTTTGTCCCTGATTTTACCTAGGTCATAAAGCCGATGTTCGAGCTTTTGAAGAAGGGCATAGAATTCATCTAGAAAAAATAAAGGAGATAAGCATTCATAGAGATCAAGGCCCAAATTTCTTAGGTGTCGGTCTTAATCAACCCTGATTACAGTCAGGATTTTATCCTATACGCCATAGGAGAACCTGAGAGCTATGCTGCTGTTCTGACACAAAAGGGGGAATACGGTGAAGAGCGTCCCATCGTGTTTATGATCCAGGTGATCAATCCCCATGAAGAGAAATACAATTTCATAGAATGACAGGTGCATGCAGTAATGAAGTCTCTCAGAAAATTTAAGTAATTCATCTCCCAGATTTGGGTCACAGTCTTTGTCATCCATCCCGATGTACGCAATTTCATCATCCAAGGAGAATTGGGAAGCAAAAGAGCCGATTGGGTGAGCAAGCTACAAGAATTCAACATTGAGATCAAGCCCACAAAATTGGTTCGTGGTCATGCATTATGTTAAGAACTGGCAAAAAGTGTGGTAGCCAAAGCGACATAATCTCAGCGGGACGACTCACCAGCAGAAGAATGCTTCGCAAACCAGGACGAGGACGAGAAAGACTGGGTCAGAGAAATAATCGAATACTTCAACACCGAAAGATGTCCTTCACATCTAAATGCTTTGCAGTGAAGGAATTTTAGGATTCGGTCCTCCTGATATACTTTGCACCCTAAAGGCCTATTTTTCAGGGACATCGATGGCGTCCTTCTCAGGTGCATAAGAGATGATGATAAAGGGAGAGTCTTGGGATAATTTCATTTAGGACTATCTGGAGGTCACTTCATAGGGAGAACAACTATGCTGAAGATAATCAAGGTGGGTTATTATTGGCCCACGCTCTTCATCGATGCCTTTGCCTTTTGTCGCAAATGTGAGCAGTGTCAAAAGTTCATCGGCAGAAGTAGAAATGCTTCGATGCCCATTCGATCGATACAAGTAGAGATGCCCTTTCAACAATGGGGGCTCAATTTCATAGGGGCCATATCGCTAAACTCTTTCGTGGGGCATAAGTTCATCCTAACTGTGATCGACTATTTCACCAGGTGGGCCAAAGCAGTTCCCATAAAGCATGCAGATGAGGAGACTGTAATAACCTTCCTCAAGGGCTTGATCACCAGGTTTGGCATTCCCGAAGCAATCATTATGGAGAATGGTCCTAGATTTTTAGGCACCAAAATCAACGATTTCCTCTACAAGTACGGGATATATCATAAGGTATCCTCCAACTACTATCCACAGGGCAACAGGTTGGCATAATCCACCAATAAGACTTTGTTGAGGGTGCTAAGAAAGCTTATAGAGCAAAAAAAATGACTTGGCATCTCCTTCTAGATCGTGCCTTGTGGGCGGATCGAGTTTCTATCAAGAGGTCAATAAAGACTTCGCCTTATGCCTTGGTCTCTAGCAAGGAGGCCATATTACCCACTCATGTGGAGATCCTTGCACTGCAACTGTTGGAAGAAGATGAAGTCAATCCTATGGAAAATAGATTAGCTCAGCTACTACATCTAGAGGAATATCGCGAGAAAGCCTACCAGTGTTTTGCCAAGCATGCTCAGGTCACCCGAGTGTGGTTCAAGAAAAAATCATCTGATTGCACATTCAAAGTGGGAGATCTGGTATGGAAATGAGACTCCTGGAAGGCCAAGCCTAGGAATCATGACAAACTAGATGGTTTCTGGGATGGGTCATTTGAAATAATGAAGGTGAACTTGGCCAACTCTTTCATCCTCAAAGATGCAAATGGCCAAGTTTTTTTGATCTCTGTCAATGGTCTTAATCTGAATAATTTCTATCATTGAAGCGAAACAAAAAAAAAAATGTGTGTATATATGTCTTTGTATATAATTTTCATTTCTGTGTATATCTTATCCAAGATCACACAAGTCAAATGACCTTCACTGCAAAGACAGACCCTAGCTCCGTCAAGCATGGCTAAGATTTAATTTGGGAACTTTTGGTGTGAAGTAGCAGGTGTGAGGAGGTTCACAACGAAGCAATTTACCCTTGCAAGGCCAAACAACATCCAAAACAAAGGCATAGGAAATGCCTCGCAAAAGAAACGTGACTGAGGTAGACTCCAAAGCAAAATTTGATGAAGTATTTCTCAAAGGGAACAAGCTTTAGTAAGCGATCTTCACAAAGCAAAGTGCCGATGCAGCGAGGAAGAATTACTTCAGGCCTAAAGCACAAAAAATGATCTCGAAGAGGATTTTTGCTATGAAGCATTTCAAAACCAACTTCAACTTTGCCGAACCAACAACGTGCGATGCGGGAACATTTAAAATGTGTCTCAAAAAATGTGTCGACAACCACCTTGAAAATATTTTGAAGCAGATGAATTTAAGGCAAATGTGGCAGAGCACATCCTGAGGTAATTTAGTTAGGAGAAAATCCCGCGCTGAGGTACTGGGTGGTAGCAGTTTGCATTCCAATGCAATGCCTGATCATCAAACTGCATGAAACCGCGTATGACACCGTCGGAAAGCCAATCAGATGGTGCAACGATCTCCTGGGTCAGGATTGTAAATTTAATTATGGAATTCTTCTAGTCTCTCCATTTGGAGAGCAAAAGGAGTATTACTACTGGTTGATATGGAGCTACACCAACAATGCAGCAAAATATGAAGCATTATGCCTAGGACTCAAGAAAACTAACAAGTTAGGCATAAATCACCTCCAAATATTTGGATATTTTGAATTGGTGTGCAACCAAGTCACAAACAAGTGTAGTTCAAAGAAACATTATCTCAAATCATACCGCAATAGGGTATGGGACCTGTTCAACCAGTTTGAATCTCTCAATCTACAGTCTATCCCCCACAAAAAGAATCAACATGTCGATGTCCTAGCATCCATCGTAGCCAGATATTCTCTAGTAGAAGATATGGTGCACAAGCATAAGGATGTGAGGATGATTTATAGACCCTCTATTCCTGACAGAGACCTACATTGGTAAGTCTTTGACAACGATGAGCAGATTGTAAATTTCATGATTCAAGAAGCCGCCACAGTCGAAAGTAGGAGCCCTGATGAAGAATAATATGAAGGGCTGGTTCAATTGAATAATAACCACATTACCAAGGGATTAATCACTCTTGAAATCCTCTTTGATCAGAATGATTGAGCACTTTCCCATAGGATCAAAGTTAATGCAAAGCAGTATCAAGATTTAGAGCTTGAACCTAGGAAAGCGATAAAATTTGGAACCGATTGCACTTCGGAGGAGCTAGAGCAGATTCAATCTTTGTGCAAGAAGTATCTAGAAATTGTGGCATGGTCTTATCAAGACCTCAAGGGATACGATCGGAAGTTGATCCAGCATACAATTGAGTTATAGGAGGGGGTCAAACCCTTTCGACAAAAGCAAAGACTGGTTAACCCAAAGATCGAGGTCCTGATGAAGGCCAAACTTCTAAAAATGCTCGAGGCAAAGATAATTTATCCCATCAAAAATTCTTCTTGTGTAGAGAACCTAGTAACTGTCAGAAAGAAGAATGGAGACATACAGTTATGCATGGAATTTTGCAACCTGAACTAGGCTTCTCTCAAGGACCACTATCCTCTTCTACAGATCGATCAGATCTTGCACTCGGTGGCTAGGGCTCAACGCTTCTCCCTACTCAATGGTTTCTCCGAATACAATCATATCTAGGTCAGGGATGAAGACTAGCATAAAATCACGTTCACCACCAAGTGGGGCACATTTTCTTACCAGTGAATGCCATTCGGCCTTTCGAATGTGGGAGCCACTTTCTAGAGGGCGATGGATCTAGCTTTTAGTGAGATTTTGAATAAGGTTATTGTTATGTATCTAGATGACATGATCATCTTCTCCTGAAGAAGGGAGGATCACCCCGAACACCTACAACAAATTTTTGAAAAATTCCAGGAGTTTGGCATTTCAATCAATCCAAAGAATTCCATATTCGTAGTCAGCGAGGGAAAGTTGCTGGGACATGTGATATTAGAGAAGGGTCTCACTGTAGACCCTGATAGAGTTGAGGCCCTAATGAAGTTCCCACTCCTAGTAGACAAGAAAGGACTTCAATATTTCTTTGGACAGATTAACTTCGTAAGGAAGTTTGTCCCCGATTTTTCCTAGGTCATCAAGTCGATGTTCGAGTTTTTGAAGAAGGGCGTAGAATTTTTCTAGACAAAAGAAAGGAGAGAAGCATTCAAAGAGATTAAGGCTCAAATTGCTCAGGTGTCGATCTTGATCAACCCTAATTACAGTCAAGATTTTATTCTATATGCCATAGGAGAACCTGAGAGCTATGTTGTGGTTTTGACACAAAATGGGGAAGACGACGAAGAGCGTCCCATCCCGTTTATGAGCCAGGTGATCAATCCCCATGAAGAGAAATACAATTTCATAGAATGGCAAGTGCATGCAGTAATGAAGTCTCTCAGAAAAGTCAAGCAATTCATCTCCTAGAGTCAGGTCACAATCTTTGTCATCCATCCCGATGTACGCAATTTCATCATCCAAGGAGAATTGGGAAGTAAAAGAGCTGGTTGGGTGAGCAAGATACAAGAATTCGACATTGAGATCAAGCCCATAAAACTGGTTCATGGTCATGCATTATGGAAAGAACTGGAAAAAAGCGTGGCAGTCAAAGCAACAGAATCTCAGTGGGATGACTCGTCAGTAGAAGAATGCTTCACAAACCAAGACGAGGACGAGAAAGACTGGGTCAAAGAAATAATCAAATACTTCAACACTGGCAGATGTCCTTCGCATCTAAATGCTTCGTAGCAAAGGCATTTCAGGATTCGGTCCTCCTGATATACTTTACACCCCGAAGGCCTATTTTTTAGGAACATCGATGGCATCCTTCTCAGGTGCATAAGAGATGATGATAAAGGGAGAGTCTTGGGAGAATTTCATTTAGGACTATCTGGAGTTCACTTTGTAGGGAGAACAATGGTGCTGAAGATAATCAAGGTGGGTTATTATTGGCCCAGGCTCTTCGCTGATGCCTTCGCCTTTTGCCACAAATGCAAGCAGTGTCAAAATTTCATCGGCCAAAGTAGAAATGCTTCGATTACCCTTCGATCGATACAAATAGAGACACCCTTTCAACAATGGGGGCTCGATTTCATAGGGGCATATCATTGAACTCCTTCGCGGGGCATAAGTTCATCCTAACCATGATCGATTATTTCACCAGGTGGGCTGAAGTAGTTCCCACAAAGCATGTAGATCAGGATACTGTAATCACCTTCCTAGAGGGCTTGATCACTAGGTTCAGCATTCCCGAAGCAATCATTACAGACAATGGTCCTGGATTTTCAGGCACCAAAATCAATGATTTCATCTACAAGTATGAGATATATCATAAGGTATCCTCCAACTACTATCCATAGGGCAACGGATTGGCAGAATCCATCAATAATACCTTGTTGAGGGTGCTAAGAAAGCTTATAGAGCAAAACAAAAGGACTTGGCATCTCCTTCTAGATCGTGCCTTGTGGGTCGATCGAGTTTTTGTTAAGAGGTCAATCAAGACTTCGCCTTATGCCTTGGTCTATGGCAAGGAGGCCATCTTACCCACTCATGTGGAGATCCTTGCACTGTAGCTATTGGAATAAGATGAAGCCAATACTATGGAAAATAGATTATCTTAGCTGCTATAGCTAGAGGAAGATTGCGAGAAAGCATACCAGAGTTTCGCCAAGCATGCTCAGGTCACCCGAGAGTGGTTCAAGAAAAAATCATCTGATCGCACATTCAAAGTGGGAGATCTGGTATGGAAATGGGACTCCTGGAAGGCCAAGCCTAGGAATCATGACAAACTGGAAAATTTATGGAATGGGCCATTAGAAATCATGAAGGTGAACTTGATCAACTCTTTCATCCTCAAAGATGCAAATGGCCAGGTTTTTCCGACCTTTGTCAATGGTATTCATCTGAATACTTTCTATCGCTAAAGTGAAACAAAAAAAAATGTGTATATATGTCTTTGTATATAATTTTCATTTTTGTGTATATCTTATCCAAGATTGCACAAGTCAAATGGCCTTCGCCGCAAAGACAGACCCTAGATCCGTCAAGCATGGCTAAGATCTACTTCGATAACTTTTGGTGTGAAGTAGCAGGTGCGAGGAGGTTCACAGTGAAGCAATTCACCCTCGCAAGGCTGAACAACATCCAAAACAAAGGCATAGGAAATGCCTCGCAAAAGAAATGTGACCGAGGTAGACTCCAAAGAAAAATTTGGCGAAGTATTTCTCAAAGGGAACAAGCTTTGATAAGCAATCTTCGCGAAGAAAAGTGCCAACGTAGTGAGGAATAATTACTTCAGGCCCGAAGCATAGAAAATGATCCTGAAGAATAGGTTCACTGCGAAGCATTTCAACGCTGACTTCAACTTTGCCGAACCAACAATGTGCGAGGCAGGAACATTTAAAATGTGTCTCAAAAAAAGTGCCGACAACCACCTTGAAAAGAGTTCAAAGCAGATGAATTTAAGGCAAAGGTGGTAGAGCACATCTCGAGGTGATTTAGTTAGGAGAAAATCCCATGCCAAGGTACTAGGTGGTAGCAGTTCGAGTTCCAATGCAAGGCCTAATCATCAAACCGCATGAAACCACGTACGACACCGTCGAAAAGCCAATCGGATGGTGCAGCGATCTCTCGGGTCAGGATTGTAAATTTAATTATGGCAGTAGCCATAAATGTAGGTAGTTGCCTTATAAGGCTATAAAAATCTATCCTCAGCAATAAGAAGGTTATTTTCCCATTGTTGCATGCGAGTAAGAACTCTATTGTCCGCTTGTGATTATCCTGCCCGTTCGCGTTGCAACTCTTCTGCCGTTCACTATGAAGTTCCTCGATGCCAAAGTCCTCTACAATGTAAGTTCTCCTACTGCAAACATCTACCATAGGGAAAAATAATTCCACACAAAAGGGAAAGGAGCCAGAAGCGGTAGTTCCCAAAAAGGCAAAAGGCGTGGAGGATAAAAAGTAGAGACCTAAGAAGGTCAACCTGAACCTCCACCCAGAGAAGCAAGTCATGGAGGAGAGGGAGGATTTTGAAGATGAACAATCCATAGAACCACCCATTGATAGGTGGGAGAAAATCATGGACACAGAGCTCTCAAGGAGCGTGGTTGAGCTGTAGTACACCATTGATTTTAAGAGCAAACTCTCGACAGACAACAAGATGGCCACTGCCTATTACTCCTAGATATACTAGTATCTGACTCCTCCTGTGCATCACTGTCCCGATTTGATTTATGCCATCGTGCAGAACTACCAGCCTACTTCTAGACAAGTGCTAAACGTCGCTGGTCACAAACTATTTTCTATCTTGAAAGAAGATGTGCAAGCAACCTTCGCACTGCAGTAAGGGCCACCGAAGGGTTATACATTTTGTAGTGGCATTCTGAGTGAAAGGATGGAGAGGTTCACCTCCAACAAGTACATACTAAAGTTTCTATGTGAGAACCTCAAAAGCGGGCTCCCTTCGAACAAGCTACCCCAAATGCCCCTACCCTTGGAGGCCTTCAAGAACACCGACATTTTCTCTATCATTGCATGGGTGGCGGGCTTGTCAACCGATGCTTCGATGCACCCCTGGCAGGTGTTGTTGGCCGAGTGTATTTCTAGAGGGGAGTTTTATGCCCTCGATGCTTCAAGGCTGAACATCAACCCAGTGTTCTTCAACTGGGCAGAATGGGTGGCCCGAAACTTGCACATGTGGCTTACCACTATGAAGAACTCTGGTTCAGACCAACACTTTGGTCTCTGCTCTTTCCTCATTTGGCTATTCTTTTACCATATGCACAAAATTTTTCCCCATATTGCTATTACAGCAAGCAGCAAGGATGGAAATACTCTACCTGTATACTAGTGGACTCCCCTCCTATTGAGGAAGGAGTCTTATTATTCTTTCAATCAACAATTTTTGGGACCTGCCATGCAATTGTTAACAGGGTCTAGCCCTCGAGTGCCCCTCAGTCTGAGAGACAAGGTGGTGTAGGAGAGAAAAGGAGATGTGTTTCAACTAATGTAGGGGCTTGTGATACGCCTATTTGGATTCACGAGGAAACCCTTCCTGCTGCTCGTCTTCCCCTTCGAATACCAGTTTGCACTGGAAGTCGCTCGGTAGAGCGACGCAAAAAATGAAGTCTACGGCCATGGTTGAAAGTGGGCACACACTTGCGACTTCCCCTTTAGGATGGGAGTAATCAAAGTGTTTGCCTTGAAATAGAACACATTCTTGGAGGAAAAGATTGCCAATTTTGGCCTGCTCCAGATTCCTCAGAGATGGCTCTACGATCCCTTGGGAGTGATGAAGGATCATTTGAAATGCAAAAATTTTCATGTCTATCCCCACCCTAAAATTATGGAGTAGAGAAATAATCCCAACGGGAAGGATCTGGAGTGGCATGTGGAAAAAATGAGAACATTGCCTCCCTGGCATTATTTTTACCCCATGGAAGTTGAATTTGATCCTGACCAGTATCCCTTCCCAACTCCAGACTCCACATTCTAGAGAAGGGCGAAAGATGATTTAAAGAAGGAACTGAAAAACTAGGACAAGGAGCAGCTAAGGGAATGGTGGATAATGAGAGTCCATCATCGAAAGATGAATTCCTACGGACTCTTGGCAATGGATAGGGACTTTGCAATTGTCTATGAAACCAATGTCGGATCGTGGAAGCCCATATCCTTCATCGATTTTGTTCCTCCAGCTACCCCAGGATCATGCGAAAGCCCAGGAAGAACTGACAACACCTTGAAGAACAGAAAGAGGCCGAAGCTACCCCAAAGGCACTACAACAGGGGCCATCTAAAAGCCATGACTCAAGTGCTAAAGATTCAGAGCAACCATTGTAGAGGAGGAAAATGAAGAGGCCAGAGCCTGCTCAAGTGCCTCCGAACTACCCAAAGCAACCCTGCACAGGGCTTCAAAGTGCTCCTGTTGGAAAACTTGTATCGAGCTTGGCCGAAGTGAATGTTGAAGGTGTGGCACCATCGAATGCTGAGATGATCCCAAGCATTGAGATCATTAATGTGGAGGAACTCCTCCAACCAGAATGGTACCATGAAGTAGAAGTCATGGAAGCAGGGAGTGCCGAAGCCCAAGAGGAGCAGGAGCCAATAACATAAGAAGTCACCACGGTCGCTCTGCCAGGAGGGCACATAGGTACGCATTCTCCACCCTTTGCTCTGGTCTCTCACAAGTCCACCATGGTCTCAGTCGAAGGTTCACATCAGTCTCCCCTACCCCTGTAAGGTCAATCGCCTCTTCACGTCATGCCCATGGCCATTCCAAGTTCGCCCTGTAATCCCGTTAGCCCTACTCCACTCGAGTCATCTAGCCGAGACAAGTCAGTAAATAATACTTCACCTACCCATGCCACCATTTATTTGGTCCTTAGTCAAGGCAAATATAGTACTCCAACGCCGAACCTCGAAGCCCTTCCTCCCTTTGTACACAGCATTGTCCCGCTTGACGAAGCTCCCGCAACCCCTATCGTCGAACCTTTTGGTGAGGCATCCCCCATTGATTCATTATATTTGTTTACCCCCTCGGTTGGAGATCCAGCATTATTCAAATATGAACTATTTATGATAAATGAACGCCATCTAGCCGAGAAGCTTCTCCAATCCTAGAAAAATATAGAGAAAATGTTGAAGGAGGCAAGGAAAAAGAGAGGGTGCTCGCTGGCTCAAGTTGAAAAATGTGTTGTCTTCGATTTGAAGGCTGGAAAGCTGCACAAAGTAAAGAAGGTCCCCAAGGTCCAGAAGCCCCTAGATGAAATGACTCCAGTGAACTACGATTACCAAGATAAATCCAAGGACTTGGAGCATCTGAATGTGGACAATGAATCGACATCAATGCACATCAGGATCGAGACTTTCCGAGCGCATGTGAACATCGCTAATCAGCGTAGATTTGAAGCTGAAAGCGCCAATATCAAACTAGAGGAAGAGCTAGTGAGGACCTATTCCAAGTTAGTAGAGGCCGAAGAGTAGTGTAAGCTAATGCAAAAGGAAGCACATGCCTTGAAACAGCAGATAGCACAACTGCAATGTTCAGCTGAGTACCAAGCACAAAGACAGGCCAAAAATGATTTGAAGGCCAAAGAGCTTGAAGGTAAAATCTTGCAGATGCAGAATTAGCTGTAAAAAAACTCGGGCCTAAGGCTGCTTGACAGAGACAAAATTAAAGAAATTCGCTCGCACTTGCTTAAGAATTTCAAGTCTCGGGCCTCCAATGCCCTTTCAATCTTGGCCTATATCATGGAAGCCCAGAATGCCGTTGTCGAAGGAGGACCAATTATAGAAGAGGTCACTCAAAAAGCTAGAGCCCAACTCAAATTAGCTTTTGATGTCCAAAACATTAAACATAAAGACTTGCAGGTCCCTGTAATGAGTCAGACGGCTAGAGATTGGTCCACATCCCGGGCCACAGTTCATGCCTTCTTCTCCAAGGTGAGGAAAGCACAAAAGGTGAAGGACATTCTAGACATGTTTGAGAGTGAGCAGCACGTATCTATGTGCTATTCCGAGGATCTCTCTACCTTAGTTTTCTTGAGATTCACGGATGATGATGGGAAAATCCTGACCAAGGAAGAGATTAAGCCGACATGTCTTCAGTTTGAAGGCGACGTCTCGAAGATAGATGAGTGGGTGGAACCCATAATAGAGAGACAGGTCACATATTTCCTTTTGAAGTACTACAAGATCGTAGCATACCTAAACGATCTGTACACCAGGTCCAAACATGCCGATATTGGGCAAATCGATTAGTTCCATGTTTTTGTTAAGGCATTGCAGGATCTAGAACCTTTCTCGAAGGGTGCCTAGTCTTAGGTTTGTCGAACCATGAAAAACTTCCGTGATCGCCTTGCCCCACCACTAGAGCAGGAATCTGCTCCAGATGAAGCCATGCCAGAAGAGGAGGAAGAAGAAGAAGAAGAAGAGGGAGAACAAGCCATGTAAGCGCCCCCAGAAGAAGAAAAGGGAGAAGGGTCTAGAGGTAACTCTGGCCCAATGGATCAAAATGGAGGGTTCTCCCATCGAGACGAGCTCGTTGCCCCACGAGCCGCTAAGAATGTTGACAATTTTGTCCCATTAAACAAGGGGTAGAAAAAAATCAAAATTTTGTACAGTGTTTCTTTGTTGAGAAGTATTTCTTTGTTGATTTTTGAAAATATTTGTAAGTTACATCAATTTTGGCTTCCTCTGCCTCCCCCTTGTATATAAAACAAAGATGAAAAAACTTCACTGTCGAGCAAGATAAGGAAAACATCATCACCGAAAGAAGGAAGTAGAGTATGAAAAGAGCTTTGCACCCGAAGCATTTCCAGCACTACTTTGAGCCAAATTTTTGCGAAGCGGCAATTGCCGAAGAAAGAGAAGACTAAGGCAACGACCCAAAATTGCTAAGGCATAGAAAACTATTTTGAGACTGAAACGCTTCAAAAGGCTACTTCGAGTGAGAATTTTGTGAAGCGGAACTTGCCAAAGGAAGAATACAAAGAGGGCGATGAAGAGAATTTCGAGCCCGAAGTATTTCCAGCAGCTACTTCGGCCAGAAAACTTGCGAAGCAAAAATCAAAGGAGAATTGAAGATTACTTCACCAAGAAATCACCGAAGCACCCACTTTGTGCCTCCTCGCCAGTGAACCATTTCTACTTCATCAAAAACCATTGTGAAGCATCTGCTTCGGCTAGCTATCTTGCAAAGTACTTCCACCCGAAGTAGCAGAGATCATGAAGAGAAAAACATTTTGCTTCAGCCAAAACCCTCCCAAACCACAATGTTGAAAGAATATCACAGCGAAGCATTTCCACAAGGCATTAGCGAGGCAATTTTGATAGCAAAGCAGCAAAGAATGAAGAGCCCCACATTAAAATAAAATCTACTTCGAAACTCATCACCCCCAAAGTTGTTTTGTGAAGCTCAACCGTGCGAAGTATAAACCGAGAAGGAGAATCTACTTCAGCCCAAACCCTTTGCAAAGCGAAGATGCAAACGAGGATCCAAAGAAGCACATTTATGGGCACGTGCTCCAAGCCAGGTATTTTCTCGAGACGATCAAGTTCCTCATAAATGCAATTTTTTGTGCCCGGTAAGCTCGCTGCACAATTTTGGCAATTGGAAATGAAGTATCAGTCCATGAAGAAGATCCCGATGATCATGGTGGCTACTTGAGCACTGCACCCAAAGGCCAAGGACACTCATACGGCTCATCAATACATCTTTCCATGGTTGACCCGATCGTAGTTGTTAGTTTTGGTAACAGATTTGAGAGCTCGATCACAAGAGCTACGAGGAGCCAACTTCTCAGGGCTCGAGGGGGTACTTCTCCATTCTATGTAATTATGACTCAGAGGGTTGGGTCCTCTATAAAAACCCAGGCATTGTAATGTAAAAATGGGGGGAACTTTCTTCTAGAAAGCCGCTATAACTTGAATTCCTGCAATTAATACTAAAGAGCTTTGGGTTGGATTTCTCTCTTGTATGCTGCCTTCTTTGTTTATTTCTTGTCTTTCTTCATTTGCATGTTGTTACTCTGAATCTTGAATTTTGGTGTGCGATTGGGGACTGAACCCTAAAATTTTCCCGAAGGATACATAGGAGAGAAAAATTCCATATTGGATTTCTTGTATGCTACCTGTGGGTAGTGGTTTCTGTTATATTCACTTGTCCTAACCGCCATTACTCTGAAATCTAAATTTTGATGAAAGGGAGAAGGAGAATCCTGGAACTCATCCAGAGGATACATAGGAGGGTTAATGTTGTGTTTCTTTCATTTTAATTCTTGGTATTCTTTGCTGCTATTTCAAGTTTTTAGTTAGCGATCGTGCTTCCTGTTCTTTCCCACCATTAAACTACTAAGATTTCTTACCTTACTCCTTTTATTTCTTTCTTGCACCCTTACTCTTTTATTTCTTTCCTACTCCCTTGCTCTTTTTATCTCTTTCCTGCACTCTTATCTTAAAAAACCAAAGTATTTTAGCATAGGAGTCGGCCTTTCTCTGGAGATTGGCACGAGGGGCATCTCTTCCCATCGACATTTCAATTTTGGTCCAGGTCTAGGGCGCATACACTTACCGAAATCCTTTCCTGGGTAGATTTGATGACCAACAGTTTCTAGCACGCCCGGTGGGACCAAGGTCCCATGTTTTAAGAATGCTCAAGTTTCAATCTCTGACTCGTCTCCACCTAGGGCCAACAGTTTCTGGCACGCCCGATGGGACCCGATCAGTCTCACCTTGTAGTGGTAGTGAGAACCGATGCTCTCATTACTGAAAGACTCGTAGCATCTGGTGACTCTGTTTACCCAAGAATATTTTAAGTCATAAAGACCAGTACCAAATTTTGTGCCTTCATGCAAACAAGATGGAGAGTTAGGAATAGAGGATAGGAAACTCAGTTCTTTGAGCTTAATATTGATACCTTCAGGGAACGCTCTAGGTTGGTCACCCCTGAGTCACTCTTACGTGGAAAATCCTTGTAAGAGGCTGTTGTTGACGAACAAGGATTAACCTCTGATAGCACAGTAGCTAGTTTTCCTCTTAATCCTTCCAACTCACCGAAGCATCCTAATGCCTCCATTATTATTAGTCTTCTGATGAGCAATCAAAGACGAGCTTCGAGAATTCCAATTTTTGAAACTCCAGGAGCAAATATGGCACAACAACAGCAACAACAACAACAACAATAGCAAATGTAGCAGTAACTGCCGCCTAGGCTATTCCTAGCATGGAATTATTTGGGACCGCTAAATCTAGCAGGACAAGGGCAAGTGTCACATGCTGCTATAAAGAAGATCCCAATGTTCGACAAAACTGGGAAGACTGCTCTGGAGCACATCCAGGACATAGTTTATCTAGTGACAATCTATGACATAATAGAAGAGTGAGTTATGGTAAAGCTTCTGGTCCTTTCCCTTAGAGGAAATCTCCTCTACTGGTATAGATCTCTACCACCCGATACTATTACATGATGGGACCAGTTAGCCAGATAGCTAATGCAAAGCTTCAATGAGTTCACCGATCTGACCTCTCTTCTGCATCATTTCACTATAATTCAGAGATATCCACAAGAAGAGATCGCTGATTTCAATGTTAGGATCGCTCGAACCTGGCAGAGAATACCAATTGGACTTTAGCCAACTGATGAAGCTACAGCATACTACTTCCTTCGAGATTTCAACCCCGACATCAGCGTCATGGTAAGGTATTCGAACATCAACACCTTCCCTGAGTTATATGAGTTAGCCCAAAAAGTGGAAATGGATCTAATAGCTATGGGTAAGCTTCCCCAAAGGATGTCGATGCCCATACTCCCTTATTTCCCTCAACTTCAGTATACGAGCGTAGCCACTTAACAGATCTCTGCAACTCCTGCATACCCGATCTCATCTTGGAACTTGAATTCCATTGTGTCATAGATCACCACTTCATAGATCCATTTTTCCACATTTTCAACTCTGTAGCCCATTGTCACCTCGACATTCCCTATGTTACCAGCACCATCTCAACACCCTGGTATACCTCCAATACTGATGATGGCTCCATTTCCACTTGTTCTAAAAGCCGATGAAATGCAAGCTAAGATACTGCAAGAGGTTTAGTCTCTGAACTCCACAGTGTAGACTCTGTCCAACGACATGACTATTATGAAGAAGAAGTAGGTGCAACAAGAGTTTCTATCGAGAAGGTCTTATCCCACTCCTACGCTTACCAAATACCAAGCAATCTAGCAGGGAAGAGCTTCAACGAGAAATCCTACAATAGATGAAGCTCCAAGTACGTCTGATCATGTATATTGGTGCTCCACGTGCAATGATCCGCATGAATAAAATACCTGCATGTTGCATCAACACTATGTACAAATGTTGGCAAGCAGTAGTCATGGTGGTCAAGTCAACGTCATTAGACAATCAGATCAGAACCTGGTAATTGGCGAGGAAGAACCAGTTATAGTCCTTACCAGAGGAGGTAAGAAGTCGATAGAGGTGGATGCTACTCAGATGGCTCCCTTAAAAGTGCACGCTCAAACCGAGAAGGGACAATCATCTTCTTTGGCCCTGAATGAAGCTCCTCCTGCATCGATCAAAGAGAAGGCCCAAAAGGCCATTGCCGAATCATCTCAGGTAGAAACTAAAGAGTAGGCTAGGGAGAAGCTCAAGTTTCCATCGTTGACCAAGTGACAAGGGGTCGAAGCTACGGAGCAGTATCACACCAGATATGAGCCAAGAAGGGAACCTGAGGTACACAAATCCCTGGCATACAACATCGTAGAGGAGTTAAAGAGAATTCCAGCCAAGATCAACCTGTATGACACTTTGCAACTACCTGGACAAGTAGACCTGCTGCAAGAATCATTGAAGATGACTAAAGCAAAGAATGCAGCATTGCTTGCCCTTGTATAGACCCTATCCACATCCATTATAGGGAAAAATAGACCACCTCTATTCTACCTGTTTCTATATATGGAAGGGTGTATTGTACATAACTGTATGATTGACTCTGGGGCTATGACAATAGTCATGCTAAAGGCGGTCTACAAAGAAATAGGGATGGAATATACATGAAGCAACCATGGAGTACTCGAGTTGGATGGTACCCCTGTAAATACTGTAAGAGTTATCAAGGAAATTCCTATTTGACTACATAAGATGCCTCAGATCATAGTCATACAAGAGGTAGTGGTCATAGGCCTCGAGCCATACTTTAGTATGTGCTTTTTGATGGAGTTCACAGCGAAGCTGGGAGGATATCTATCTATGTATTACTCTCAGCTAGAGATTCCATTCAAAGGGAAGAAGGTAAATATTTACAATGAAAAGCTTTCTACCTTCCTTGTGTAGAAGATGTCCGAAGAAGAGAACAACGATCCTGTGCATGTGATAGTGGAGGAGGTAGAACAAGTGGACCTCGTTGAAGAGTCTCTTGCGCAGTTAAGCTGTGAAGATGAATTTCCATTGGCATATTTTAATACCATGATAGAAATTGAAATGGGATGTTATGCGATCACCAAGCCTAAGAAAAACACCAAAATAGAAGAGAAGATCTGTGCCCAAGAAGGACTATGGAAGTTGTTCTTCGATGGTGCCCAATGCAAAAAAGGCGTTGGGGCAGGGATTCTTCTAGTCTTGCCATTTAGAGAGCAAAAGGAGTATTGCTACCGGTTGATATGGAGCTGCACCAACAATGCAGCAGAATATGAAGCATTATGCCTAGGACTCAAGAAAGTTGACAAGTTAGGCATAAAGCACCTCCAAATCTATGGAGATTCTGAATTGATGTGCAACTAGGTCACAAAAAGGTGCACTTCAAAGAAACATTATCTCAAATCATACCACAATAAGGTATGAGACCTATTCGACCAATTTGAATCTCTCAATCTACAGTCTATCCCCCGTAAAAAGAAGCGACATGCTGATGTCCTAGCATCCATCATAGCCTGATATTCTCCAGCAAAAGATATGGTGCACAAGCCTAAGGTTGTGAGGATGATTTATAGACCCTCTGTTTCTGACAGATACCTACATTGGTAAGTCTTTGACAACAATGAGTAGATTGTAAATTTCATGATTCAAGATAAAATTTTGAAAATGGTCAAGGCAAAGATAATTTATCCCATCAAACATTCTTCCTAGGTAGTGAACCTAGTCCCTGTCAGAAAGAAGAACAAAGACATATGGTTATGCATGGACTTTCGTAACCTGAACCAGGCTTCTCTCAAGGACCACTATCCTCTTCCGCAGATCGATCAAATATTGCACTCGATGGCTGGGGCTCAATGCTTCTCCCTGCACGATGGTTTCTTCAGATACAATAAGATATTTGTAAGGGATGAAGACTAGCATAAAACCACGTTCACCACCAAGTGGGGCACATTTTCTTACCAGTGAATGCCATTCGGCCTTTCGAATGCGGGAGCCACTTTCCAGAGGGCGATGGATCTAGCTTTTGGTGAGCTTTTGAATAAGGTTATTGTTATATATCTAGATGACATGACCATATTCTCTTGAATAATGGAGGATCAACTCGAAAATCTACAACAAATTTTTGAAAAATACCAAGATTTTGGCATTTCAATCAATCCGAAGAAGTCCATATTCGCAGTCAATGAGGGAAAGTTGTTGGGACATGCGATATCAAAGAAGGGTCTTGCTGTAGACCCTGACAGAGTCAAGGCCCTAATGAAGCTCCCACTACCATTAGAAAAGAAAGTAATTCAATATTTCTTTAGATAGATTAACTTTGTAAGGAAGTTTGTCCCCGATTTTGTCCAGGTTATTAAGTCGATGTTTGAGATTTTGAAGAAGGGCACATAATTCATCTAGACAAAATAAAGGAGAGAAGCATTCAAAGATATCAAGGCTCAAATTTCTCAGGTGTCGATCTTGATCAACCTTGATTACAGTCAGCATTTTATCCTATACGCCATAGGAAAACCTAAGAGCTATGTTACGGTTCTGACACAAAATGGGGAAGACGATGAAGAGCATCCCATCGTGTTTATGAGCCAGGTGATCAATCCCCATGAAGAGAAATACAATTTCATACAATGGCAGGTGCATGCAGTAATGAAGTCTCTCAGAAAATTCAAGCAATTCATCTCCCAGATTCAAGTCACAGTCTTTGTCATCCATCTCGATGTATGCAATTTCATCATCCAAGGAGAATTGTTAAGCAAAAGATCCGGTTGGGTGAGCAAGATACAAGAATTCGACATTGAGATCAAGCCCACAAAATTGGTTCATGGTCACACATTATGTCAAGAACTAGCAAAAAGCATGGTAGTCGAAGCAACAGAATCTCAGCAGGACGACTCACCAGTAGAAGAATGCTTTGTAAACTAGGATGAGGACGAGAAATACTGGGTCAAAGAAATAATCAAATACTTCAACACCGATAGATGTCCTTCCCATCTAAATGCTTCACAGTGAAGGCATTTCAAGATTTGGTCCTCCCGATATACTTTGCACCCCAAAGGACTATTTTTTAGGAACATCAATGGCATCCTTCTCAGGTGCATAAGAGATGATGATAAAGGGAGAGTCTTGGGAGAATTTCATTCAGGACTATCTGGAGGTCACTTCGCAGGGAGAACAACGGTGCTAAAGATAATCAAGGCGGGTTATTATTTTCCTAGGCTCTTCGTCGATACCTTCACCTTTTGCCACAAATGCGAGTAGTGTCAAAATTTCGTTGGCCGAAGCAAAAATGCTTCGATGCCCCTTCGATTGATACAAGTAGAGATGCCCTTTCAACAATGGGGGCTCAATTTCATAGGGGCCATATCGTTGAACTCCTCTATGGGGCATAAGTTCATCCTAACCGCGACCGACTATTTCACTAGGTGGGCTGAAGCAATTCCCACAAAGCATGCAGATCAGGATACTGTAATCACCTTCCTAGAGGACTTGATCACCAGGTTCAGAATTCTCGAAGCAATCATTACGGAAAATGGTCCTAGCTTTTCAGGCACTAAAATCAATGATTTCCTCTACAAGTATGGGATATATCATAAGGTATCCTCCAACTACTATCCATAGGGCAATGGATTGGAAGAATCCACCAATAAGACCTTGTTGAGGGTGCTAAGAAAGCTTGTGGAGCAAAACAAAAGGACTTGGCATCTCCTTCTAGATCATGCCTTATGGGTCGATCGAGTTTCTCTCAAGAGGTCAATCAAGACTTCACCTTATGCCTTTGTCTATGGCAAGGAGGCCATCTTACCCACTCATGTGGAGATCCTTGCACTGTAGCTATTGGAAGAAGATGAAGTAAATCCTCTGGAAAATTGATTAGCTCAACTGCTACAGCTAGAGGAAGATCACGAGAAAGCCTACCAGAGTTTTGCCAAGCATGCTCAGGTCACTCGAGAGTGGTTCAAGAAAAAATCATCCGATCGCACATTCAAAGTGGGAGATCTGGTATGAAAATGGGACTCATAGAAGGCCAAGCCTGGGAATCATGACAAACTGGACGCTTTTTGGGATGGGCTGTTTGAAATCATGAAGGTGAACTTGGCCAACTCTTTCATCCTCAAAGATGCAGATGGCCAGGTTTTGCCAATCTCTGTCAATGGTCTTCATCTGAAGACTTTCTTTCGCTGAAGCAAAACAAAACAAAAAATGTGTGTATATATGTCTTTGTATATAATTTTCATTTTTGTGTATATCTTATCCAAGATCGCACAAGTCAAATGGCCTTCACCACAAAGACAGACCCCAGCTCCATCAAGCATGGCTAAGATCTACTTCAGGAACTTCTAGTGCAAAGTAGCAGGTGCAAGGAGGTTTGCAGCGAAGCAATTCACCCTCGCAAGGCTGAAAAACATCCAAAACAAAGGCATAGGAAATGCCTCGCAAAAGAAATGTGACTGAGGTAGACTCCAAAGAAAAATTTGGCAAAGTATTTCTCAAAGGGAACAAGCTTCGGTAAGCGGTCTTCACGAAGCAAAGTGCCGACACAGCGAGGAAGAATTACTTCGAGCCTGAAGCCCTGAAAATGATCTCGAAGCTGTGAAGCATTTCAACACTGACTTCAACTTTGCTGAACCAACAACGTGCGAGGTGGGAACATTTAAAATGTGTCTTGAAAAATGTGTCGACAACCACCTTGAAAAGAGTTTGAAGCGGATGAATTTAATGCAAAGGTGGCAGAGCACATCTCGAGGCAATTTAGTTAGGAGAAAAGCCCGCATCAAGGTACTAGGTGGTAGCAGTTCACGTTCCAATGCAAGGCCTAATCATCAAACCACATGAAACTGCGTACGACGCCATCAGAAAGCCAATCGAATGGTGTAGCGATCTCCCAGGTCAGGATTGTAAATTTAATTATGGCTATAGCCATAAATGCAGGTAGTTTCCTTCTAAGGCTATAAAACTTGATCCTCAACAATAAGAAGGTTATTTGCCCACTATTGCATTCAAGCAAGAAATCTGATGTCTGCCTATGATTATCCTACCCATTTGCATTGCAACTCTTTTGTCATTCACTATGAAGTTCCTCGGTGCCGAAGTCCTCTGCGTTGCAAGTTCTACTACTACAAACATCTACCATGGGGAAAAAGAATTCCACACACTAGGGAAAGGATCCAGAAGCAGTAGTTCCTAAAAAGGCAAAAGGCATGGAGGAGAAAAATCAGAGACCTAAGAAGGTCAACCCAAACCTCTACCTAGAGAAGCAATTCTTGGAGGAGAGGGAGGATTCTGAAGATGAACAATCCATAGAACCATCCATTGACAGGTGGGAGAAAATCAGGGACATAGAACTCTCAAGGAGCGTGGCCGAGCTCCGGTACACCATTGATTTTATGAGGAGCAGACTCTTGGTAGACAACAAGAGGGCCGCTGCCTATTACTCCCAGATATACTAGTATCTAAATCCTCCTGTGCATCATTGTCCCGAGTTGATTTATGCCATCATGCAGAACTACCAGCCCACTTCCAGACAAGTACTGAACGCCATTGGTCATAAACTATTTTCTATCTTGAAAGAAGATGTGCAAGCAGCCTTCGCGCTACAGCAAGGGCCATCGAAGGGTTATATAGTTCGTAGTGTCATTCTAAGTGAATAGATGGAGAGGTTCACCTCCAACAACTACATACTGAAGTTTCTATGCGAAAACCTCAAAAGCGGGCTCCCTTCAAACAAGCTGCCCCAAATGCCCCTACCCTTGGAGGCCTTCAAGAACACCGATATTTTCTCTATCATTGCATGGGTGGCGGGCCTATCAACAGACGCTTCGATGCACCCCTGGCAGGTGTCGTTGGCTGAGTGTATTTCTAGAGGGGATTTTTATGCCCCCGATGCTTCAAGGCCGAACATCAACCCAGTGTTCTTCGACTAGGCAGAATGGGTGGCCTGAAACTTGCACACGCGGCTTACCGCTATGAAGAACTTTGGTTTGGACCAGCACTTCGGTCCCTGCTCTTTCTTCATTTGGCTGTTATTTTACCATATGCACAAAATTTTTTCCCATATTGCTATTACAGTAAGCGACAAGGATGGAAATCCTCTGCCTGTATACCAGTGGAATCCCCTCCTATTGAGGAAGGAGTCTTATTATTCTTTCAATCAACAATTTTTGGGACCCGCCATGCAATTGTTAATAGGGTCTAGCCCTTGGGTGCCCCTTAGTCTAAGAGACAAGGTGGTGTAGGAGAGAAAAGGAGATGTGTTTCAACTAACGTAGGGGCTTGTGATACGCCTGTTTGGCTTCACGGGGAAACCTTTCTTGCTGCTCGTCTTCCCCTTTGAATACCAGTTTGCACTGGAAGTCGCTCGACAGAGCGATGCAACAAATGAATTCTACGGCCATAGTCGAAAGTGGGCACACACCTACGACTTCCCCTTTAGGATGGGAGTAATCAAAGTGTTTTCCTTGAAATAGAATGTATTCTTGAGGAAAAGCTTGCCAATTTTGGCCTATTCTAGATTCCTCAGAGATGGCTCTACGATCCCTTAGGAGTGATGAAGGATCATTTGAAATGCAAAAATTTTCATGTCTAACCCCACCCTAAAATTATGGAACAGAGAAATAATCCCAACGGGAAGGATCTAGAGTGGCATGTGGAAAAAATGAGAACATTGCCTCCCTGGCATGATTTTTACCCCATGGAAGTTGAACTTGATCCTGACCAGTATCCCTTCCCAACTCCAGACTCCACATTTTGGAGAAGGGCGAAAGATGATTTAAAGGAGGAATTAAAAAACTATAATAAGGAGCAACTAAGGGAATGGTGGATAATGAGAGTCCATCATCAAAAGATGAATTCCTAAATACTCTTGGCAATGGATAGGGACTTCACAATTGTCTATGAAACCAATTTTGGATCTTGGAAGCCCATATCCTTCGTCGATTTTGTTCCTCCAGCTACCCCAAGATTAGACGAAATCCTAGGAAGAACTGACAATGCCTCAGAAGAACAGAAAGAGGCCAAAGCTACCCCAAAGGCACTACGATAGGGGCTGTTTGAAAGCCATGACTCAAGTGCCGAAGAGTCAGAGCAACCATAGCAGAGGAGGAAAAGGAAGAGGCCAGAGCTTGCTCAAGTGCCTCTAAACTACCCGAAGTGACCCCGCACAGGGCTTCAAAGTGCTCTTGCTGGACAACCTATACCAAGATTGGCCAAAGAAAATGTTGAAGGTGCGGCACCACCGAGTTCTAAGATGGTCCCAAGCATTGACATCATTAACATGGAGGAACTCCTCCAACCAGAAGGGTACCCTGAAGTAGAAGTCATGGAAGCGGGGAGTGCCGAAGCCCAAGAGTAGGAACCAATAACGCAAGAAGTCACCACGGCAACTCTATCAAGAGCGCACGTAGATGCACATTCTCCACACTTTGCCTTGGTCTCTCACACATCCACTGTGGTCCCGACCAAAGGTTCACATCAGTCTCCCCTACCCCTGCAAGGTCAATCACCTCTTCATGTCGTGCCCATGGCTATTCCAAGTTTGCCCTGTAATCCTATTAGCCCTACTCCACTCGAGTCATCTGGTCGGGACAATTTAGTCAATGCTACTTTGCCTACCCATGCCATCATTTCTTTGGTCCCTAGTAAAGGTGAAGATAGTACTCCAACGTTGAACCTCAAAGCTTATCCTCCCATCATACACGACATTGTCCCGCTTGCCAAAGCTCCTGCCACCCCTATCACCGAACCTTCTGGTGAGGCATCCCCCATTGATTCATTATATTTGTTTACCCCCTTGGCTGGAGATCCAGCCTTATTCAAATATGAAGGAGGCGAGGAAAAATAGAGGGCACTCGCTGGCTCAAGTTGAAAAATGCACTGTCTTTGATTTGAAGGCTAGAAAGCTGCACAAAGTAAAGAAGGTCCCCAAGGTCCAAAAGCCCCTGGATGAAATGACTCTAGTGGACTACGATTACCAAGATAAATCCAAGGACTTGGAGCATTTGAATGTGGACAATGAATCAACATCAATGCACATCAGGATTGAGAATTTTTGAGTGCATGCGAACATCGCTAATCAACTTAGATTTGAAGCTAAAAGCACCAATATCAAACTAGAGGAAGAGCTAGTGAGGACCTGTTCCAAGTTAGAAGAGGCAGAAGAGCAGTGTAAGCTAATGCAAAAGGAAGCACATGCCTTGAAATAGCAGATAGCACAACTACAATTTTTAGCTGAGTACCAAGCACAAAGACAGGCTAAAAAAGATTTGAAGGCCAAAGAGCTTGAAGGTAAAATCTTGCAGATGCAGAATCAACTGTATGAAAATGCGGGCCTAGGGTTGCTTGACAAAGACAAAATAAAAAATATTTGCTCACACTTACTTAAGAATTTCAAGTCTTGGGCCTCCAGTGCCCTTTCAATCTTGGCCTATATCATGGAAGCCCAGAATGTCACTGTTGAAGGAGGACCAATTATAGAAGAGGTCACTCAGAAAGCTAGAGGCCAACTCAAATTAGCTTTTGATGTCCAAAACATTAAACATCAGGACTTGCAGGTCCCTGCAATGAGTCGAACGGCTATAGATTGGTCCACAGCCCGGGCCACAGTTTGTGCCTTCTTCTCCAAGGTGAGGAAAGCACAAAAGGTGAAGGACCTTCTAGACATATTTGAGAGTGAGCAGCACGTATCTATGTGCTATTTTGAGGATCTCTCTACCTTAGGTTTCCCTAACTTCATGGATGATGATGGGAAACTCCTAACTAAGGAAGATATTAAGCCGACATGGCTTCAGTTTGAAGGTGATGTCTCAGAGATAGACGAGTGGGCGGAACCCATAACAGAGAGACAGGTCACATATTTCCTTCTGAAGTACTGCAAGATCGTAGCCTACCTAAATGATCTATACACCAGGTCCAAACATGCCGATATTGGGTAGATCAATCGGTTTTGTGTTTTTGTTAAGGCATCTAGGATCTAGAACCTTTCTCGAAGGGTTTCTAGTCTCAGGTTCGTCGAACCATGAAAAACATCCACGATCGCCTTGCCCCACCACAAAAATAGGAAGCCGCTCTAGAGGAAGCCACGCCATAAGATGAGGAGGAAGGAGAAGAAGAAGAAGAGGGAGAACAAGTCATGGAAGCACCCCCAGAAGAAGAAAAGGGAGAAGGGTCTGGAGGTAAATTTGGCCCAATGGATCAAAATAGAGGGTTCTCCCACTGAGATGAGCTCGTTGCCCCACGAGCCGCCAAGAATGTTGACAATTTTCTCACATTATACAAGGGGTAGAAAAAAATCAAAATTTTGTACAGTGTTTCTTTGTTGAGAAGTATTTCTTTGTTGTTTTTTGAAAATATTTGTAAGTTACATCAATTTTGGCTTCCTCTGCCTCCCCCTTGTACATAAAATGAAGATGAAAAAACTTTGTTTCCGAGCAAGCCAAGGAAAATAGCGTCACCAAAATAAGGAAGTAGAGTATGAAAAGAGCTTCGCACCTGAAGCATTTCTAGCACTACTTCGGGCCAAATTTTTGTGAAGCGGCAATTGTCGAAGAAAGAGAAGTTTAAGGCCACGACCCAAAATTGCTAAGGCATAGAAAACTGTTTCGAGCCTGAAGCATTTCAAAAGGCTACACCGGGTGAGAATTTTGCGAAGCGAAATTTTTCGAAGGAAGAATACAAAGAGGGTGATGAAGAGAATTTTAGGCCCGAAGTATTTCCAACAGCTACTTCGGCCAGAAAACTTGTGAAGCATAACTCGAAGGAGCATTGAAGATTACTTCGTCAGGAAATCGCTGAAGCACCCACTTCGGGCCTCCCCACCAGTGAACCATTTCTACTTTGTCGAAAACCATTGCGAAGCATCTTCTTTGGCTAGCTATCTTGCAAAGTACTTCCACCTGAAGTAGCAGAGATCGTGAAGAGCAAAACATTTTGCTTCGGCCAAAACCCTCCCGAACCATAGTGTTTAAAAAATATTGCAGCGAAGCATTTCCACAAGGCACCAGTGAGGAAATTTTGACAGCGAAGCAGCGAAGAATGAAGAGCCCCACTTTGAAATAAAATCTACTTTGGCACTCATCACCCTTGAAGTTGTTTTACGAAGCTCAAATGTGTGAAGTATAAATTGAGAAGGAGAATCTGCTTCGGCCCAAACCCTTTGTGAAGCGAAGATTCAAAAAAGGATCCAATGAAGCACATTTATGGACACGTGCTCCAAGCTGGGTATTTTCTCGAGACAATCAAGTGCCTCATAAATGCATTTTTTCATGCTCGGTAAGCTCGTTGCACATTTTTGGCAATTGGAAATGAAGTATCAGTCCATGAAGAAGATCCCAGTGATCATGGTGGCTACTCGAGCATTGCATCCAAAGGCCAAGAACACTCAGATGGATCATCAATGCATCTTTCCATGGTTGACCTGATCGCAATTGCCAGGTTTGGTAACATATTTGAGAGCTCGGTCACGAGAGCCATGAGGATCTGACTTCTTAGGGATTGAGGGTGTAATTCTCCATTATGTGTAATTATGACTCAGAGGTTCAGGTCCTCTATGAAAACCCAGGCATTGTAATGTAAAAATGGGGGGAACTTTTTGCTAGAAAGCTATTGTTACTTGAAGTCCTGCGATTAATACTAAAGAGCTTTGGGCTCAATTTCTCTCTTGTATGCTACCTTCTATGTTTATTTCTTTTGTCTTTCTTCATTTGCATGCTGTTACTCTGAATCCTAAATTTTGGTGTGTGATTGGGGACTGAACCCTAAAATTTTCCCAAAGGATACATAGGAGAGAAAAATGCCATATTGGCTTTCTTGTATGCTGCTTGTGGGTAGTGGTTTCTGATATATTCACTTGTCCTAACCACTGTTACTCTGAACTCTGAATTTCGACAGAAGGGAGAAGGAGAATCCTGGAACTCGTCCAGAGGATGCATAGAAGGGTTAATCATTTCTTTCATTTTAATTCTTGGTATTCTTTGCTGTTGTTTCAAGTTGTTAGTTATCAATCATGGTTCCTGTTATTTCCCACCATTAAACTACTGATATTTCTTCCCTTACTCCTTTTATTTCTTTCTTGCACCCTTACTCTTTTATTTCTTTCCTGCTCCCTTGCTCCTTTTATCTCTTTCTTGCACTCTTATCTTGAAACACCAAAGTAGTTTAGCATAGGAGCCGACATTTCTTTGGATATTGGCATGAGGGACATCTCTTCCCTTTGGCATTTCAATGTTGGTCCTACATCCATGCATACCAACACGTCAGAGGCAGTAGAGAGTTTGGTTTAGGATTTTTAACATAGGATATTTAGGATTTAACCTAGTTTACCATTAGATATTTGAAACAATAAATATCTACATGGTAAGTGTTGACAATTTTGTCACATTATACAAGGGGTAGAAAAAAATCAAAATTTTGTACAGTGTTTCTTTGTTGAGAAGTATTTCTTTGTTGTTTTTTTTAAATATTTGTAAGTTACATCAATTTTGGCTTCCCCTACCTCCCCCTTGTACATAAAATGAATATGAAAAAACTTTGCTACCGAGCAAGCCAAGGAAAATAGTGTTGTCGAAAGAAGGAAGTAGAGTATGAAAAGAGCTTCGCACCTGAAGCATTTCCAGCACTACTTTGGGCCAAATTTTTGTGAAGCATTGACTTCACCAAGAAATTGTCGAAGCACCCACTTTAGGCATCCCTTCCAGTGAACCATTTCTACTTCACCGAAAACCATTGCGAATCATCTGCTTCAGCTAGCTATCTTGTGAAGTACTTCCACCCCAAGTAGCAGAGATCGTGAAGAGCAAAACATTTTGCTTCGGCCGAAATCCTCCCGAACCACAGTGTTGAAAGAAGATCACAATGAAGCATTTCCACAAGGCACCAATGAGGCAATTTTGACAGCGAAGCGGTGAAGAATGAAGAGCCCCACTTTGAAATAAAATCTACTTCGACACTCATCACCCCCAAAGTTGTTTTGCAAAGCTCAACCATGCAAAGTATAAATCGAGAAGGAGAATCTGCTTCGGCCCAAACCCTTTTTGAAGCGGAGATGCAAATGAGGATCCAATGAAGCACAATTATAGGCACACACTCTAAGCTGGGTATTTTCTTGAGATGATCAAGTGCCTCATAAATGCATTTTTTTGTGCTCGATAAGCTTTCTGTACATTTTTGGCAATTGGAAATGAAGTATCAGTCCATGAAGAAGATCTCGGTGATCATGGCGGCTACTTGAGCACTGCACCCAGAGGCCAAGGACACTCAGACGGCTCATCAATGCATCTTTCCACAATTGACCTAGTCGTAGTTGCCAGTTTTGGTAACAGATGTTCATTGTTTCCATTGCACAAATTGTAGATCTCAAGGAGGTCTGTTGCAAATTTTAAATGCTACACAGAGGTCGGCCCTCTATAAAAACCAATGTAAATCTCATTTGCAAGTGTCAGGAGTTTTCTACTAAAAGCTTGAAGTTCATTTGCAGGAATGAAAGAATTGGCCTCTGATTTTTCAAGCGACTGTTTGTGAGATTTTCATTTCTGTTATTTACGTTTCTAATAACACTCATATTCCTTGGTTGCTGTTTCATTTGAATTCTGCATGTTGGATTTAAATATTGCTTGTAAGGGAATGAGTCCTGGAATGTAATCTTGGAGGGATTTTCTGTGTACGGTTGTGTGAGAATTAAGTTAATGTCTTCTGTTACTTGTTGTTGCTACGCTTTAAGTGATCTGTTGTTATTCTTCCTGATCTTATAACTTTGGCTACGGCCATATTTCCCATTTCTTTCAACAATTTTTTAATTTCTTTCTAGAAACCCTAATCTTCAACCAAAATTTAGAATAGTAAGGGAACCAGCCCACTCTGGAGATTGGTCTGGGAGCCATTTCTTGCTTCCAGCCTTTCAATGTTGGCCGAGTCTAGGGTGCAGTTTATATAAAAATCCTTTCCTATGGTAGATTCGTGACCAACAATTTTTGGCACGCCCAATGGGACAGACTTCTTCTGTCTCAGAAAGATCCACATTTGTTTTAATACCCGAAGGTCTCAAGATTTTGATGAGCTATCTTGGTCTCATAGCGGAGATTTATAAGTTTATTTGGCGATTTTGCTGAGTTGAAGATCTGAATTTCTTGATCGTGGACGCCTGCCTTTTTTAAGTTAAAATAATGTTCATCTGGCGACTCTGACTTAATGGCAATAGTCGTGATCCCGCAGACCACTGCCACCAAGGTGAGGGTTTTTCCTATATGGGATGATCCTGGCCCTCTGAATCTCCAAATTCGGCATGAAATTCCCAAAGATGCCTTGAAGGCCCTAGCAAAATATGATGGTACCGAAGACATGGCTCTGGAGCATGTTGAAGATATTGCTACTTTGTCAATGATCCATGTCATAAATCATGAGGATATCATGATCAGACTTCTGGTCTTGTCTTTGGAAGGAAGGGCATTGCAGTGGTACAGACTGCTCAGGCGTCAAAGCATCAGCTCATGGGATGATCTAGCAGGAGCACTAATCAAAATATTTGATGAAGATCCCTTTTACAGTTCTTTGGATCTCTATAAGTTTTTAATGTACATCAAGCGATCACCTCTAGAGAGCATCACAGAATTCAATGTCTGATTCAACAGAAGCTGGAAGAAAATTCCAGAGAAGATCCAACCATCACCCACCCAAGCCCACCTCTTCTATGTTCAAGCTTTCCATTCTGACATAGGTCTCCTCTTGATGCAATCAGGTGAACAAAGGTTCCCTCAAATCTTTGAGGAAGCAGTGTGAGCGAAACAACTTTTGCTCTTATCAGGAAAATTACCATGGGGAGAAACTCCATTACTTTCTCCAATAGTTGCTGCTCCTGACTATCTCGTGTAGTCTTTTTCATGCCAGATCCCTTATACTAGGTAGAAACCTGAGATGCAGTTGTGTGGAGCTCAAGGGATAGATCTCATCCAAAGCCAAGGATTGGAATATGCAAGAACTTTCTTGGCAATGAACAATATGGTTGCTTACAATTTTCATAAGGAGATGGATCCAAAGGATATAAGCGAAGAAGAAGAAGAGATTCAAGTTTAAGAACCTGAGCACCAAGAAGGCATAGCTGTGCACGACATGCAAGTATTTAGTCAGAACCTGTTAAATATGTCAGATCAAGAGGAAGAATCTGAAGAGATCCTGGAGAAAGGACTGTTGCTAGACAATTTTTGTGATCAGATCCAGGAGTTGGAGGAACCCATTCTTAGTTCACAACCAGAGAACCCTTTAAGATGGTGGGATTGGCTTCAGTCATTACTACAATTGGTACCTATGGGAGCCCGTCATGTGGCAAATTTCTTTGCTACATTATTTTTCAATTGTGTGGGTACTGGCATGCATGATAACTTGCCAGTGTCTGAAACATGGAGAACTTCAGGAAGAAGCCAGCCCAATTTCAATGACCGACTCAAGTATGATCAGATCTGGTCGGGACATTGTAGATTTACCGGATAACCCTTTGAGACTGGGTTTGTGGTGGCGACATGCCAATCATGTCGTGAACTATTGTATATAGTATAAAAAACAAAACAAAACAAAAAATAGAAAAGAGAAGAAAAAAAAAAGAGGTATTGTTTTTATTTGTCCACCTCGATTCTTTTTGCATGCGAGCCGTAGGTGCCCTTTTTTTGTTTTGTTTATCTCCTCCCAGCAGTTGCTGGCTTTCTAGCAATTTCTTCTTTCTCCTTCCCTTTTCTTCTGTTCCTTTCTTCATTTTCCTTCTTCCTCTACTTCTTTTTTCTTCTACAGTAAAAAAAAAAAAAGCCACGGCTGTTGTTTCTTTTCCCCTTTCCTATTATTCCTGCTTCTTCTTATCCCTTTCTTCTAAGTTCTGTCATTTTACGCATTTATTTACAGTTCAGTTCATTCTCATTCCATAGCCTTCATATTTCCATTTCCATTCCATTAGTTCATTTTCTTTCATTTCATTTCCATTGCAGCTGGCAGTACAGCATCATTCTGTTATTGTGTCTACCACATCCCTTTATCACTACATCATTCCATCATTTTCACTATTCCATTTGCATTTCACCGCCTGTGCATCCGCGGGATCTCATTCCATTCATTTCCATTCCATGTTCAGTTGAGCCAAATGCAGATTTCTTTAACTTTTGATTATTCAGCAAAAGTTTCTATTGCAGCATTCCACTGAGATGTACCACAGCAGCCAAGTTTTTGTTCTAAGTTTTCATGACTCTGTTGCCCAATGGATTCAGGCCTGGATTCTTGCATACAACGGAACTGTATACCCCGTGAGCCGCCAAGAATGTTGGCATTTTTGCCACATTTATTTTTATTATTGATTATGCATGCTTAAGATGTGGCCCAATGCAGTTTTGTGAGTTTCGATGATTAAAAGCAGTCCAAAATTAAATATTTTGCTGATTTCCAATGCGGTCAAGATAGAAGAATGCGCCCAAGCTACCAGAATTGAAGATTTTATTTATTCAAAGCTGCCATTTGTGGATTGTTCTAACGGTTTCATGCACATTTTCAAGAACACAATTTAATGAAGACTGTCGACTCTTTATGGCATTTAATTTTTTGGTCTTCAAGGCTACGATTAAGGGGATCATGTTCATTGTTTTCGTTGCACAAATTGTAGATCTCAAGGAGGTCTGTTGCAAATTTTAAATGCTGCACAGAGGTCGGCCCTCTATAAAAACCAATGTAAATCTCATTTGCAAGTGTCGAGAGTTTTCTGCTAAAAGCTTGAAGTTCATTTGCAGGAATGAAAGAATTGGCCTCTAATTTTTCAAGCGGCTGTTTGTGAGATTTTCCTTTCTGTTATTTACATTTCTAATAACACTCATATTCCTTGGTTGCTGTTTCATTTGAATTATGCATGTTGGATTTAAATATTGCTTGTAAGGGAATGAGTCCTGGAATGTAATCTTGGAGGGATTTTCTGTGTACGGTTGTGTGAGAATTAAGTTAATGTCTTCTGTTACTTGCTATTGCTACGCTTTAAGTGATCTGCTATTATTCTTCCCAATCTTATAACTTTGGCTACGGCCATATTTCCCATTTCTTTCAACAATTTTTTAATTTCTTTCCAGCAACCCTAATATTCAACCAAAATTTAGAATAGTAAGGGAACCAGCCCACTCTAGAGATTGGTCTGGGAGCCATTTCTTGCTTCCAGCCTTTCAATGTTGGCCGGGTCTAGGGTGCAGTTTATATAAAAATCCTTTCCTGTGGCAGATTCGTGACCAACAGATACATAGGAGAGAAAAATGCCATATTGACTTTCTTGTATGCTGCCTATGGGTAGTGGTTTCTGTTATATTCACTTGTCCTAACTGCCGTTACTCTGAACTCTAAATTTTTATGGAAGGGAGAAGGAGAATCCTGCAACTCGTCCATAGGATACATAGGAGGGTTAATGTTGTGTTTCTTTCATTTTAATTCTTGGTATTCTTTGCTGTTGTTTCAAGTTGTTAGTTAGCGATCATGCTTCTTGTTCTTTCCCACAATTAAACTACTGATATTTCTTCCCTTACTCATTTTATTTCTTTCTTGCACCCTTACTATTTTATTTCTTTCCTACTCCTTTACTCTTTTTATCTCTTTCCTGCACTCTTATCTTCAAACATCAAAGTAGTTAGCATAGGAGCCGACCTTTCTTCGAAGATTGGCATGAGGGGCATCTCTTCCCTTCGGCCTTTCAATGTTGGTCCAGGTCTAGGGTGCATACACTTACCCAAATCCTTTCTTGGGAAGATTTGATGACCAACAGTAAGTAGTAAAAAGTAAATGTAATAATCTACTAAACTAGTGTAATGCAATATACTAGCTTATTTTACCCTAACATCCCCCCTTTATTACATTATTTTGATATACAAATTTTACTCTGAAATAGTTGAAATTTGACACGTCCAAGTGCCTTTGTGAAGATGTCAACAACTGGTTCATCGTTGGGAATGTTTTGGAGTTTGATTATGTGTTTAGTAAATTCATCACGAATAAAATGACAATTTGTGTCAATATGCTTTGTACATTCATGATGTACTGGATTCTTGACCAAGTTCAAAACACCTGAGTTATCACAAAACACGTGAATAGGAATTTTCTTTGGTAGGCCCATGGTAGCCAAGATGCGACTTAACCATATCACTTCACACACAGCTCCACGTGTAGCATGATATTCTGCCTCAGTTGAAGATAAAAAAACCACCTGTTGCTTTTTACTATGCCATGAGACATGACCAGATCCAAGATGAAATACATATCCTGATGATTTTCTGTCATCTATGGATCCATTGTAGTCAGAGTCAGTGTAACTCTGTAAGAATAATGAGTTATTCTTCTTATACTTTAGACCATAATTTGCACTATCCTAAATGTAGTGAAGAACCAGTGAGAGGCCTTTGGTTCCTACATTAATTGAGAAATATAGTTTATAGTATAAGTGATGTCTGGTCTAGTATTGGTCAGATAGATGAGGCTTACAATCATTTACCTATATAGCATGCCATATACTTGTGGTGAGTCATCATATTGTGATAACTGAATCCCTGATTCCATCAGTGTTGCTTTGGGCTTACAATTAGTCATACGATATTTTTCTACTAAAGTCTTGGCATACTTTTTCTGAGTCACCCTAAGATGATTCTTCTTCTATTCTATCTCAAGATCAAGACAGTAGTGGAGAAGTCCTAAATCTATCATATCAAATGACTCTTTCAATTCATCTTTCACGACATTGATAAATTTATCTGAATTTCTAGTGATGATCATCAGATTGTCTACATATAATACAAGAATCACTATTTCAGAACCTGTGTTCTTGATATAGATATTTGCATCATATGGACTTCTCATGAATCCATGCTATAGTAGGTGACTATCCATTTTGATGTACCATGCTCATGGGTCTTGTTTTAGCCCATATAATTATTTGACCAACTTGCAAACATGTTGCTCATGGCCTTCCTCAGAAAACACTAGATGTTGAGTCATGTACACCTCTTCTTTTAAGTCACCATTTAGAAAGGCACTTTGTACATCCATCTAATGTAATTTCCATTCAAATTGTGCTGCCATAGCACAAATAACTCAAATGGTGGTCATCCTTGCTATGGGATAAAATGTTTCCTCATAATCAATGCCTTCATTTTGAGCATAGCCCTTCACAACAAGATGAGATTTATGCTTATCTATGGTACCATATGCCTTATATTTGACTTTATAAACCCATTTGCAGCCTATGGGTTTCTTTCCTTTAGGCAAATCCACCAGCTTCCATGTTTTATTCTTCATATAGAATTATATTCAGCATCCATAGCTGCTTGCCACTGAGGCAGTCTAAGTGCTTCATCAATTGTAGAAGGTTCATTTTCATCATATGATGACATGTAAACCCTCTCCTCATCTATTTCCATATCATCTCCACCTTCTAAAACTCTATCTACAGAAAGCTCTTGAAAATCTACACAAAGATCATCAACTAAAGTAGATGCTTTTGCCTTTCTCTATCTAGACATGCTTCATGTCTTTAGGCAATTGAGAGTGAGATCTGGTGGTGAAGTGATTTTGTAATCTCTCATAGTACTTGTATACCATTTTGAAGGCTTTTTCTATTATGGAGGAGGAAGTGGTTGTTGCTCCTCATCATCCAAGTATACTGATGTAGTGTTAGATGTGAAAGATTTATCAAACACTACATCTCTACTAACATGTATTTTCTTGGTGAATGGATCTATCAACCGATAGCCTTTTGAAAATTCATCATATCCAAGAAAAACACATTGTAGGGTCTTCTCATCTAACTTCTTTCTTTTCCCCTTAGGTATATGCATAAAAGCCTTACACCCAAATACTCGTAGATGAAATATGGAGGGTTTACTTCCACTCCATGCTTCCTAAGGAGTCTTACCTTAAAGAGACCATGTGGGAGCCTATTTAGAAGATATACTATAGTTGTTACAGCTTCAGCCTAGTAACTGTGCTCAATATTGGCTCCTTTAAGCATACATCGAACAATTTACATAATGGAACGATTTCTACTCTCAAAAACTCCATTTGACTGAGGAGAATAGGTTTTTTTCAACTATATTTTTATCCCATGTTTCTGTAAAAATGAGGAAAATTATTTTGATGTGTATTCCCCTGCCCGATTTGAACGAAGGTTCTTTATGAAACATCCTAATTCTTTCTCAAAAATCTTCTTGAACTGTTGAAAATAGTCAAATGCTTCAGACTTCAACTGCAACAAGAAGACCCAAATTTTCTATGAGTGATCATCTACAAACAATTGAAAATATATTTTTCCTCCACAACTAGTAGACATAGGACCACATAAATCTGTGTGAACTAACTCCAAAGGTACCTTAGCTCGAAAGGATCTAGGTTCAAAAGGTACTCTATGTTGCTTTCCTGACAAGAAATCTGAGCACACTGGCAAAGTAGATGAAAGAGTAGGCATACCTTTCACCATTTGATATTTATTGAGTTATAGTAAATACCTTGAGCTTAAATGCCCAAATATCTTATGCCATAGACAAGTGGTCTCTTTTGTGGTTACTTACATTGTAGTATGTGTGGAGGAAATTGCATCTAAGGCAAAAAAACCATGTTTGTAAGAACCTGTTGCAATCTGTTTTCCTTTCTGAGTGATAAAGCAATGCTTATTTTCTTGGTCCACTTTGAAATTGACATTCATGTTGTTATCCAGGATTTGTGGAACTGATAAGAGATTATTTTTCAATATTGGTACATAAAGAACTTTTTGTATCTTACATTATCCATCTGGAAGGGAGACAAAAAAACTTCCTTCTCCCTGAACTCGATAGGTCTGATCATAAGCAATGGTTATCGGTCTACCTTATCAAGCCTTAGATGTTTCAAACCAGGACTTATCTCTAGTCATATGTTTACTAGCACCTGAATCTATGTACCAAACAGTATCCTTGTGAGGGGAGTTTTTATGTGTCATGAGCACTTTGTGTGCTCATTTAGAGTTCTAACTAGAATCTTCAACGGTAGCAACATGTCCTTGTTGCTGCTTATTCTTGTTCTTTGGTTTACCTTTGCCCTTCTTTTTTCCTTTTTCATTGGGCGATTTGTTCTTAAACCAACATCTTTTGGTTTCATGAGTGTCCTTATTACAAATTTTACAATACTGCTTCTTTTGAGTATATTTGCATTTACCCTTGTCTTAGTTAGAAGAAAATCCTTTCTGTTGATTCCACTTTTTATTTCCACCTTGTCTGTTTGAGAAAAGGGCATTGTTGGATTCCTCATACCTTTGGAGTTGATTAGCTTCCTCAGTTTGAAGCATATTTATCAACTCTACAAAAGTCACTATCCATCCAGAGACTTGTAGTGAAGTTATCAACATTCTTTAGGAGTCTAGAAGAGCCCTCAAAATTATATAGGTCAGTATTTTGTCTTCCACTTGTTCTCCTAAGGATTGCAGTTTTGTTTTCAAATCTGCCACTCTATAGAGGAATAGTTCTATTGTTTATCCTGATTTCATATGAAGAGTATGAAGTTGTATTTGAAGGTTAAGAATCGTGGATTGATTATTTCCCTCAAATATGGTAGCTAAGGCCTCCCATGCCTCCTTACCATTTTTAGCTTCACTGATATGACGTTGGATTTCATTAGTAATAGCTAGCAAGATCAATAAGGAAAGTCTCTTATCCTTTTTAGCATATGTTGTTTGATCTCCTCTAGCTGATGTGGGTCTAGTCTCATTACCAGTCACTATTTCCCACATGTCCTCTATAGTTAAAATGGCTTTCATCTTAGTTTTCCAGGCAGAATAATTTAAAACTTTGAGCAGTTGGCTTTCTGTGAGATACTTGTTGATCATGACCTTGGTGAAGGTTTCAAATTGATATGACTAAGATGATTTTATCTTACAGTATACCATCAAAAGAGTATATGGAAGATTTTGATTTACTCTATAATATACTTAATGACACCTACCTTAACACCCTTAACAAGGGATGTAAAGTTTGAGGAAATTACATCAAAAAAATAGAGCAAATTAAAGGGGTTGGTTTTGAAAAACTTCTGATTTTGCTCTCTAGGATATTTAATGGCACCTGCCTTAACACCCTTCAAGAAGGATGGCAAATTTGAGGAATTTAAGCCAAAAAAAGAGAGGGAATAAATGTGTATGATTTGGACCTTTGATGGGGTATAAAAATTGACTTTTTTAACCTGTGCAAGGTGTAGCACGATTGTAGTGAAGTTTGGGTTTATGAAATGCTCTTCAAATGTTCTTATGATTGTTTAATTGCACACAAAAAATATCATGATTGTTAGTGCAATAATCAAAACAAGATAGCAACCCAAATTATTATCACTATAGGTGTCGAATGCAATCGAAAATGCACCTAGTATAGTGAATTTTTAAGAAAAGGTGTCGAGTACAATCGAGAATGCACCTTTCTTATTTTGAAATATCCCCCTTTCTCTTTACAATTTTGCAAAAAATAGAATCACAAAAATATGACTTCTATCCCCCCTTAATTTTTACAAAATTGAAAAATGCGAGCACTCCTTTCAAGAAAAGTCAACACACGACCCGGGTTTGAAAGGCTTCCATACCAGTCGACACACGACTTTGGTTTTTGTCTTCAACACTCAAGCATGAGGATAAATAAATTAGGTTCAAGAGATGTTTCATGTTTACAACAAAAAATTATAATTTTATGTCTTATATATCCTTTGTGAAGGAGAAAACAAAAGCAAATTTCTTATTTTGTTGCAAAGAAAATGATCTAGGTGATGACTCAATTTGGTAAATCTTTGTTGCAAAGAAAACCAATGTAGTGTTGAGTCTTCTTCTTTCAAAAATAAATTCCTAGTGGTGCATGGCCTGTATGCCATGTGTAGCCTAGTTAGCATCTAGATGGTGCATGGCATGTGTGCCATGTGTCACCTAGTTAGCGGTCCAAGTGGTGCCTCGAGGTGCATGCAAACCAAATTAGTAGTCTAGGTGGTGCCTTAGGGTGCATGCAAACCAGATCAATAGTCCAAGTGGTGCCTTGGGGTACGTGCAATATAGAGATATCTTTATCTTGCCATGTGTCATAGATCATATTCTAAGTCCAATCAAGGATCGGAGGGTCGCTTGCCCTCTCAGATCTCGAGGTTGATGGGGATCGAAGGGCGCTCTTGCCCTCTCAGATCCTAAGGTCATGGCCCACGTGTGCGTCCAGCTAGGAGGCGAGGATGATCCTACCCTCTCCGCTCTCCTAGATCTGTGGAGGACAAATAGGTCTATGGGCCTGATTATTGTGAGTGGGAGCTAAGGCTCCTATCTCTAGGGGGTCAACCACGGAGCTTGGTCGACAACGGATTACTGTTGATCATAGAGCTTGGTGTGCAATCGATTGCTTAGGTGGTCGATCACCTAGCTTAGTTGATAGGAAAGGGCTATTGATCATGGTGGCTATAGTGGTGGTTGATCACCCAAGCAGTGGCCTCAAATGGCTTAGACCCTATTCAAGCTAGCATGGGGCCTAGTCCCACCTAGCAGTTTGCCAGCAGCTCGCCTATTGAGGTGGGTTGGTGGCACCAATTTGCACCAGCTCATCCTCTGGGCAAGCCAAAAAATTAGCTCTGATGCCAATGAAGTGAGAAGATGCACCAGAAATAATAATCAAATAATTATTGATTCAACATTAGCCTGCCTATTGATAATGCCAATGCTAATATAGGTTACAAAATAGTATACCAAACTATATTCCTGCATCCACACTAACCAACACGTCAGAGGTGGTAGAGAGTTTGGTTTAGGATTTTTACCCTAGGATATTTAGGATTTAACCTAGTTTACCATTACATATTTGAAATAGTAAATATCTACATGGTAAGTAGTAAAAATTAAATGTAATAATCTATTAAACTAGTGTAATGCAATATACTAGCTTATTTTACCCTAACGGAGAAAGTATTGATGACTATATTATTGTTCAGAAAGTCTTAAGGTCACTTCCCATGAGGTTTGATGCGAAGGTCTCGGCGATTGAAGAAATGAAGGATCTTAACACTTTAAGCATGGATGAGCTACATGGAATTCTTACAGCCTATGAGATGAGGACTGAAAAAGATCAAACATCCAAATGGGAGGTCGTGTTTAAAGTTTCAAAGAAGACAAAGAATAAGGAACCAGAGTCAAGTGAAGGATCGAGCAATGGAGAAGAAGCCAACTTTGTGCGAAGGAATAAGAAGGGATCAAGTAAACACAAAGGTAAGTATACTTTGAAATGTTTTAATTGTGGTAACATTGGTCACTATGCAGCTAGGTGCCCACAAGCAGGAAGTTGTAGCAGTGAAGAAGAAGAGGAATACAAGAAAAATAAGGAAAGAAAATATCATCATGAAAAGAAAAAGAGGCACGGTCAAAGCAAGCATGAGAAGAAGATCTATCGAAGGCACAAGAAGAGTCTTTATATTGAAGAAGCAAGCAGTTCTTCCAACAGTAGTGATGAAAGCCTCTCCGATAGTGAAAGAGAAGAAATCCTATTTATGGCTATGGAGGTGAAAGAAGATGCTCCTGTTGTCGAAAACCAAGAAAAGGAGAAAGATCCAGAAAATGAAGAGGAAGCCATAGTTGACATAGAAGAGGAACTTGTTTTTGCTCTTGAAGAGGTGAAGAGGCTTAGAAAGAAGAACTCAAGATTGAAGACTCAAGTACAAGAGGATGAGAAGACAAAGGCAAAGTTTTCGCAAGATCTCATCGACTTAAAAGTTAAAATTGAAGAGGCAAAGCGAATTGAAGAAGTTATGACTGAGAAGTTAAAGGCAAAAGTGTTGGAATGTGAAAAACTGGAACATGAGATTGTCTCTCTGAGGAAGGAAGTGGAAAAATCTAATGATAAGCTACATCAAAATATTAGGTTTGAGAAAAGCACAAAAATCTTGGATGATATTATCAAAGCACAGAGATCTTCGTTTATAAAAACTGGACTTGGTTTTGAAGAAAGTCAAAAGAAACAAAAGGAGGAGTCAAGCTCAAAAGGAACAGAGGCATCAAAGAAAATAATTAAAGAAGAGCCTAAGACCTATGTTGATGTGTTGAGAAGTGAAAGCATCAAGAAGGAAGAAAACAAAGCATCATCATGGACCAAGGTCCATCACAGAAACAACAATGAGAGAACCATGCGGCCATATCCTCCAAGGCAATCAGACAAGTTTCAATATTCCTTCCGGGGTTATTGCTTTTCATGTAACCAATTTGGTCATAAAGCTGTAAATTGCAGGGTCCGTGCTAAAAATGATTTTGGCTTCACCAAGAGGAATTTCAATTCATTTGCACCTCTCATGGACTACAACATCATTTGTCACAAATGTAATAATTTTGGGCATACAACTAAATGGTGTAGAACGGTGTTCCCTAAACTTCCAAAATCAAGTAAGAAGGAGGATGGTCAAACTGTTCAAAAGGATATGTCCTCCAAAGTTTGGAAAAAGAAAATGGAACAAGAAAAGGAGAGGTCTATGTTGGTACAAACAACTCTTCATGTGCAAAATGAAGGAAATCAGTGGTACATTGATAGTGGTTGTTCAAGCCATATGACGGGTGACAAAAGCAAATTTCTCACTCTCAAAGAAATAAATGGAGGTACAGTGAAATTTGGTGATAATGCTTTTGCCAAAAATTTTGAAAAGGGAACCTTGAGCCTGGATAATGGAAGATCAAGGATAGAGAATGTGTTATATGTTGAAGGGTTGAAGCACAACCTTCTAAGTGTGAGCCAACTATGTGATCAAGGGCATACACTCACATTTCACCCAAATGGATGTGAGATCAAGAAATCCAAGACAGGAAAACTTATTGCAGATGCCTGTAGAACTGCAAACAATCTCTACATGTTGAGCGAAATTAAGGGAGAAAAATGCTTTATATCACAAGAGGATGAGAGCTGGTTATGGCACAGGAGAATGGGCCACCTGAACTTTGACAACATGGTGAAAATAAGCAACAAACAGGCAATCAGAGATTTGCCCAAGATAGCCAAACCCCCAAGCACGATTTGTGCACAGTGCCAGCATGGTAAGCAAACGAGATCAAGTTTCAAATCAAAGGAATTCTCTTCATCCAAGCCTTTGGAGCTAATTCACACCGATCTATGCGGCCCTACGAGGACAAAGAGCTTACAAGGTGAGAATTATTTCATGTTGCTTATTGATGATTATTCTAGAATGACTTGGGTAACATTCTTAAGAGAAAAATCAGAAGCCCTTGAAAGGTTCAAAGCATTCAAGGCACTTGTAGAAAATGAAACAGGCAAAAATATCAAGTGTCTAAGATCAGACAGAGGAGGTGAATTCACTTCAAAAGAATTTGAAGAATTCTGTGAACAACATGGAATCAAAAGACAATACTCAACAACAAGAACTCCACAGCAGAATGGAGTAGTTGAAAGGAAGAACAGAACTGTTCAAGGCATGTCCAGGGCCATGCTAAATGAGTCTAAGCTTGCTGATGCTTTTTGGAGAGAGGCGGTCCATACAACTATTTATATCATCAATAGAGCTCAAATAAGAGTAAATCACAACAAAACTCCGTATGAGCTTTGGAAGGGAAGACCAACTACTGTGAAGTATTTCAGAATCTTTGGAAGAAAATGCTACATTAGATGAAATGAAGAAGATTTGGGTAAGTTTGATTCCAGGTGTGATGAGGGCATCTTCCTTGGATACTCTTCAAAGAGCAAAGCCTATAGATGCTACAATAAAAGATTGCATAAAGTTGTGGAAAGCGCAAATGTAAGAGTTGATGAAGAAATATATCTAAGAGAACCAGCTCAAGAGATCGTGTATCAAGAAGAAGAATGTTGCAAAGATGAAGAAACTGAAGAAGTTGAGAATCAGAGGACACCCTCAAGAACACCCCCCAAAACACCATCCAAGGCACCACCTAAAACACCATCCAGATTTGTGCAAAAGAACCATCCAGAAGATCTGATAATTGGGAATCTAGATGATGAGATACAAACAAGGAGGAAAATAATAGGTACAGGTGAACATGCCAACTTCTCTTTACTATCTAAAGTTGAGCCAAAGAATTTCAATGAAGCAAGTGAAGATAAATATTGGATTAAGGCAATGGAAGAAGAGTTAGATCAAATAGAGAAGAGCGAGACTTGGGAACTTGTCCCACATCCAAAAGACAAGAACGTAATCGGCACCAAATGGGTCTACAGAAACAAGTTGAACGAAGATGGTCAGGTTGTCAGAAACAAAGCAAGACTTGTGTGCAAAGGCTATGCACAAGTTGAGGGAATTGATTTTGAAGAGACATTTGCTCCTGTTGCTCGTCTTGAGGCCATAAGAATGTTCTTGGCCTTTTCAAGTTTCAAAAACTTCAAAGTGTACCAAATGGATGTAAAATCAACATTTCTTAATGGTTACTTAGAGGAAGAGGTCTACATTGAGCAACCAGATGGTTTCAGCCTGACAGACAAGCCGGACTATGTATGCAAATTGAAGAAGGCTCTCTATGGACTAAAGCAAGCCCCTAGGGCTTGGTACTCAAGGTTGGATAAATACCTCCAAGAATAGGGTTTCAAAAAAGGTATAGTTGATAGCAACCTATACATCAAGAATGAAGGAAATGACCAGTTAATTGTAGTGGTCTATGTGGACGACATCATTTTTGGAGGCAGTAATGACAAGATGTGTCAGGAATTTGCAAAATGTATGCAAAGTGAATTTGAGATGTCAATGCTTGGTGAGCTATCCTTCTTTCTTGGTTTGCAAATCTCACAATCAGATAAAGGTATATTTCTCTCTCAAACCAAGTATGTAAAAGAAATGTTGAAAAAATTCAGGATGGAGGATTGCAATCCTATGAGTACCCCCATGATTACAGGATGTAAGTTAAGTAAATATGATGAGTCTCCTGAGGCTAATCAAACTTTGTATAGATCCATGATTGGAAGTTTACTGTATGTCACAACTACAAGGCCGGATATAATGCAGGCAATCGGATTGGTGGCAAGATTTCAAGTTGCACCAAAGGAAACACATGTACATGCAGTAAAAAGAATCTTCAAGTATTTGAAAGGAACTATGGATTTTGGACTATGGTATCCCAGATGCGATAATTTCACTCTCACTGCATATACAGATGCGGATTGGGCAGGCAGTGTGGATGACAAGAAAAGCACAAGTGGAGGAGCATTTTTTCTTGGAGACTGTTTGGTCTCTTGGCTAAGTAAGAAACAAGCATCAGTGTCCTTATCTACTGTAGAGGTGGAGTACATTGCAGCAGTTGCTTGTTGCACACAGGTTCTATGGATGAAACAAACCTTAAGTGATTTCAAAGTAGAGCATGATCATCCTATCTCCATATTTTGTGATAATACAAGTGCCATCAATATTTTGAAGAATCCGGTGATGCATTCAAGGACCAAGCACATTTCGATCAAGTATCACTTTTTGAGAGAGCAAGTGACTGATCAACAAGTCAAGTTGGAGTACATTGCTACAAAGGAACAGATTGTTGACATCTTTACCAAGCCACTTCCAAAGGAGACATTTGAGTATCTCAGAGGTAAGTTGGGAGTAGTTTCACTCTCATCTCATCATTGAATGTCTCAGTTAGAGCAGTTAGTAAGGGGGAGTTGTCAAGTGCCTTATCCTTTAGCCCCGAGAAGCCTTTGCCATTGATGTCAAAGGGGGAGAATTTTAGTAAGGGGGAGCAGCTTGTGATCCTGTTGCAGTAAAGGATAGTTTCTTTGCAGGGTTGCCATCAATGACAAAGGGGGAGATTGTTAGAATTATTCACTATTGAGTTGTCATTGATGTCAAAGGCCGACTTGGTTGCTGGAAAACGGTGGCGTGCTTGGGCGAATTATTCAAGGCAAATATAATTTTTTTTTCAAGGGTGATTTAATTATTGTAGACACTAAAATTTGGTCAACCCAATTAAGCACCTACAAGCAATGATCAAATTGACATCATATGGCCCCTTAGGCAGCCCTCAGGAGGCTCATAGTGGTTCTAGCCACTCCATAAGGGTTTTTGGAGGCTACTAGCCCAATTTTGGGAGGTTTTGGCCCAAAATTCACCATCGTCCCACCCTGGGATGGTGGCATATTCCCACCATACCACCCTGGGATGATGGTGAGCCATCATCCCAGGGTGGGATGGTGAGCATGTTTGACCTAGAAAAAGTCAAATATAGGACATTTGGCACTGAGAAACTGCCATTTAGCATGCCATATGGAGCATGCAGGTCAGAGAGCACTGAATCCTTATGAAAAACTTCTTAATGGAGGCCCAAATTGGAGATTCTTTTCCACACCCATTGCATGCCTCCTGTTTGACAAGTGGCACCTCCTGCCATGCATGCCTTCACATGCATTTTTGCACATGAGCCCCTTTTGGCTATAAAATGGGTTCAATATCCAAAAAAAAACAAGGAGAGGATTTCTAGGATATGCAATGGATTTTTTTCGAGATTTCTCCCCAAATTATTGAGCTTTCTTGCCCTCGAAATCTCCTCTTAGCGAAGGAGGTTACCGGGTGACTTCAAGAGGGCCTTTTGAGCATAAATTTTTCATTCAGGTGAATTTCTTCACCAAATTTTATGAAAAAACCCCTTAGACTATTTAATATCATTCCCCAGTGATATTGGTAGCAAAAAGTGCATAGAATTGGTGGGTATCCCTTCCCAGGGTGCCCCCCAATTAGTTGTAGTCACCACCACCCCCTGTATGAGGACAAATACTTGCACAATTTTATTAATATTTTTAATGATATTATTCTAGATCCTCATATGATTTTGTGGTTTAAATTTCATGCAATTTGGAGTTAAATTTACCGAGTTATAGCATTTTTAAGTTTTTGCAAGTTCATAGGGCCCATTCGGGCACCCCAGTTGTATGCAGGTGTATTTGGACCTCAATTTGAAAATATAACAATATGGGTTGTATTTAAATGTCTATTTATGCAATTATTTCCAAATTTCATGAGTTTTGGATATGTTTAGGTTCGAGATTTTCTTGTCTTGGTTTTCGCAGGTTGTAGGCGAGCGATACAAAATTGAGGGGTCTACAGATGTAATTTCAAATATTTTTTTAGTTATATCCTCTCAAAACATCCTATTTGACATCTCCACAAATTTTCAAGTCATTCTGAGTTGATTTGATTTAGTTTTAATAAATGCGTTATTTTACCCCTATGGGGATTGCATGTTTTCCACCATACACCCTTGCTATTTGATCCCTTTGGCTTCCTTGTGTGCAGGTGTAGGTTATTAGAAGTTATTTGGAAGGAATATCAGACATCAAAGATTTAAGATACAAGAAGCGACGACATTTGCCCGCCCACCTCAATTGTGGGTATGAGGAAAGGCACTGGATGTGCACCCTGATTCCTTGGAGGAATTGATCCTCGGGTACCCCAAAATTTGTAACATTTGTATCACATTTTGATCCATCAAGGGGACTATTTTGTAACCTTGGATTTGATCCACCCAATTAATAAATAAGACACTTGTTTCATTTCAATATTTATTGCTTGGTATTGCTTCATTTTCATATGCATGCTCTTGTTTAATGTTCACGTGCAATATGGGATAGATACACATATTTTTATGTATCATTAGGTGTGCCACTTTTTCCTACTTTAGTGGCGATCATGGTGCCCCCAATTAGTTGTAATCACCACCGCCCCCCGAGACAAGGACAAATCCTTGCATAATTTTATTACTATTTTTTAATGATATTATTCTAGATCCTCATATGATGTTGTGGTTTAAATTTCACGTAATTTGGAGTTAAATTGACCGAGTTATAGTATTTTTAAATTTTTGTGGGTTCGTAGGGCCCATCCGGGCACCCTAGTTGTATGCAAGTGGATCTGGGCCTCAATTTGAAAATATAACCATATGGGTTGTCTTGAAATGTCTATTTATGCATTCTGGAAAAATTTCATTATTTTTAGATATGTTTAGGTTTGGTATTTTCTCATCTTGGTTTTCGTAGGTTGCAGGCGAGTGATGTAAAATCAAGGGGTCTATGGATGCAATTTCAGATATTTTTTTAGTGATATCCTCTCAAAACATCCTCTTTGACATCTCCACAAATTTTCAAGTCATTCTAAGTTGATTTGATTTAGTTTTAATATATGCGTTATTTTTCCCCTGTGGGGATTGCATGTTTTCCACCATACACCCTTGCTATTTGACCCATTTGGCTTCCTTGTGTGCAGGTGCAGGAACTTTAAAGGCATTGGGAAGGAATATCAGACATCATATATTGAAGATACAAGCAGCAGAAGCATTGGCCTGCCCACCTCGATTGTGGGTATGAGGAAAGGCACTAGATGTGCACCTTGATTCCTTGGAGGAATTGATCCTTGGGCACCCAAAAATTTGTAATAATTGTATCACCTTTTGAGACCTCAAAGGGACTGCTGTGTAACCTTGGATTTTATCCACCCAATTAATAAAGAATACACTCGTTTCATTTCATTCTTTATTGCTTGGTATTGCTTCATTTTCATATGCATGCTCCCATTTGATGCTCATGTGCAAGATGGTATAGATACACATATTGTTATTCATCATTAGGTGCACCGCTTTTCCCTACTTTAGTGGTGATTAGGGTGCACCCCAATTAGTTGCAGTCACCACCACCCCCACGATGAGGACAAATCCTTGCACAATTTTATTATTATTTTTTAATAATATTATTATAGATCCTCATATGATGTTGTGGTTTAAATTTCATGCAATTTGGAGTTAAATTGATCGAGGTATAGCATTTTAAGTTTTTGTAGGTCTATAGGGCCCATCAGGGCACCCCAGTTGTATGCAGGTGGATCTGGGTATCAATTTGAAAATCTAACCATATGGGTTGTCTTGAAATGTCTATTTATGTATTTTGTCCAAATTTCATGATTTTTGGATATATTTAGGTTTGGGATTTTCTCGTCTTGGTTTTCATAGGTTGTAGGCGAGCAGAGCAAAATCGAGGGGTCTATGGATGTAATTTTAGATCTATTTTTGATGATATCCTCTAAAAACATCCTCTTTGACATCTCCATAAATTTTCAAGTCATTCTGAGTTAATTTGATTTAGTTTTAATATATGCGTTATTTTACCCCTGTGGGGATTGCATGTTTTCCACCATACACCCTTGCTATTTGACCCCTTTGGCATCCTTGTGTGTAGCTACAGGTTCTTTTAAGGCATTGGGAAGGAAGAGCAGCCATCAAAGATTGAAGATACAAGCAGCGGTGGCATTGGCCCGTCCACCTCGATTGTGGGTATGAGGAAAGGCACTGGATGTGCACCCTGATTCCTTGAGGAATTGATCCTTGGGCACCCCAAAATTTGTAACAATTGTATCACCTTTTTAGCCCTCAATTGGACTTATGTGTAACCTTGGATTTGATCCACCCAATTAATAAAGAAGACCCTTGTTTCATTTCATTCTTTATTGCTTAGTATTGCTTCATTTTCATATGCATGCTCCCATTTGATGCTCATGTGCAAGATGGAATAGATACACATATTTTTATTCATCATTAGGTGCACCTATTTTCCCTACTTCAATGGTGATCATAGTGGGACCCTTATCCCTTATTATTTGGGTGAAAATCTGACATCAATTTTATAAATTTTGCCCTTTTTGTGTTGCAGGTGCTCCCTCCTCACCCTGGAATGGTGGCAGAGCCTTTATCTGGCACACCCTGGGATGGTGGCTTCACCATCCCACCCTAGTATGGTGGTGAGGCTTCTAATAATCCCACCCTGGAGCGGTGGTGAAATAGAGAGATTTATGCCCAAAAATTCAGAATTTAGAGAGCTCAAAATGGACAAAGTAAGTGCCTAAAACCTTTGTTTTTCTGCTACATTTTCAGAGACTATCAAAATTTAGTTTTCTTACTTCATTTTCTTGCATAGAAAGGTTAAAAGTTATATTTTTTCTTTTCTTATAACATCACATAGCAAAGGAAGAAGAAAATAAAAAAAAATCTGAAATAGCAATGCATCTTGGTGGCTTGATTGCTTGTGGCTTATCCTATGGGTAGGCTAGCATTTAGGATTTGCATTCATACATTGCATTTTTAGGTTCTTTACCTTAGTTTCCTAAAAGTAAAACACACTTATTTGCATGCATTTAGTGAACGATCATTGATTGCTTCTTTTCTTACTTTCTTGGATAATAAAGAACCACACACATCATGATTCATATAAATGCTAGTGAGGTGGACTTCATTGCCATCTACTAGTAGAGCGCAAGTGATGATGGGTTTCATCTCCATCCACTTGGCTCAAATCCCATGAACCCAATCCATATTGCCAAATCCGGTTCCAAGATCCATCATAGCCCATGGGTTATAGCATGCATCACCCTTCAGAGAGGTGTATCTTAGACTACAGGTGAACTGGGTGCAGAACTGGTAGGGCCTGTGCTCCTTGGCTGTGTGTGGACCTCATCACCATACATTATAGGTAGGATAACGCAACCTGGAGTTCATAGCTAGGTTTTCGAGCTGCAAGTATATAGGTGAAATCCAATTGAACATGAGATTACAATCCAACAATATTTAAAACACGTGACACAAGATCATCCTTTGTAAAACAACACATCTGAAACACACAAAACAATTTAAGGATTCACACTTAAAACTTAAAAGAGATAATCATCTGTCTTATTGAGTGTTTCTTTCTTGTATGCTATTTCATTAAAAATTTGTAAAGAAGATAATCACTTGGGGTACTGATAGATGAGCACAATGGTGAGCACCCGTAGCCAAGCCCAAGCACGGGTGGAAGCTACAGAGAGTGGATTAGGAGACATGAACCATCTTTGATATAGCTCCAGGGACTTGGTTATACCTCCCTGGTGAGCTTCTACTCCACCTATTCCCAATACCATAGGGCACGAGCCTCATATCCAAAGGTACCCTCTATGGGTGACCCCGAAGGTTGATGGGTATTACATGGGAGAGTGTTCTTGGTATGGAGATATTTCATAGGCCTTCCTTGGTGAAAGGCAACTACACGTTGAGGCGCTAATATATAGAGTAGTGCCATGCATCTACATTCTCATCAGGGCTGACACGCCTAATCCTAGGAAGGAGCATGACTTCACACACTGGCCGGAGCAATTCGATACGACTTTACCTTCATGTCATCTTGATAGGATACAACTTATGCAGCCCAATGGGAATAACACCCATCAATCAGGGCGGGCCAATTCTGCCCTACCTTTCCTCGTCCAAGAGGAAATACATGAGGAGATCCCAGACTTTCCTTAGGAACAATATTTTGTGCATGCTCGATATGCCTCTGTGCCAGCTGAGTATAATGAACACATGTTCCAGCCCGAGCCTTAAGTCAATGTGGTGAACCTCGAGAGAGGCAAGCACCCTATGGAGAACATAGATTACCCTAGATAAGGTCAATCCCAAGGCGATATTCCTATACCCCCTAGGCCTCGCATTGCAAATAAAATTAGGCAAGCAATTGCAAGATATAGTGAACACCAAGCTTAGTTCAAGTAGCTTCGGTGGGATAAAGAGCAACTAGACCACTTGCACCAGCTTGAGAAAGAAAGGATTGAATGGTAAACCAATGAGTTGTTCTAGAAGACTTTGAGAGAAAGGGTCCCTACCCCTAAGACACATAGGCAGGAAGTCCACTCGAGGCAACCTACACTCATTCAAGAGAGGTCCTTGAGACCTTATTAGATGTTGCCTCCATGACCTCCTAGGCCAAATCGGGAGACGCTTCCCAGACCAACATAGGGCACCCACCGCGGGTAGATACCCCCATTTATAGACCGGATTGAGAGACGCCTTACAGGGCTTATACTGAGCACGAGCCTGAAGTAAAGTATGTTGAGACACCTTACCAATGCATGGGTGACTTACCATCGCCTCTCCCTAGGTTGTATGATCCCAAACCTCCATCGCAATATATGAATAAGGATGAGGATATCAAGTCCTTAGACCCATATAAAGCATTGCTAGAACTCTTGGAGTCGGTTGAGAACAAGACCTCTGGATTAGGATCTCAAAAGCCCACTATGCACCAATTGCATAGTCAACCCATCCATCCATCAATACCTGCACCTCCCTATCCAAAGCAATTTAAGTTGCCTCAGTTGGCTACCTTTAAGGGAGAAGAGGATGCACAAGAACATGTCACTATATTCTTAGGTCAATGCTTTAGCATTCATGACGATGATGCTCTGCTTCTAAGGACATTTGTGACTACCCTCACTGGCCCTACCTTAGAGTGGTTTTACCAACTCCCTAAGCATAGCATCCACACTCTAGACCAACTTGCGGATGCATTCCTAGAACACTTTTCCTTCAAAACCAAGAGGAAGGCAACGCTGGCCGATGTAGCGGGGTTGAAACAGTATGATGATGAGTCAATAAAAAATTATGGAAATAGATGGTGAAACTTGCTCGCCAAGATGCCTTATCTTCTCTCCATGTCAGAGCTGACTCATATGTTCTCCAAAAGTTTCTTGAAGCCAATCTCCTTATTTTTGTAGTTGCAAAAATACCCCACTCTTGAAGATGCCTTAGCACAGGCTAGGATCATCGAAGAAATCAAGATTCAAGAGGGTGATATTGTGAAGCCTCGCAAGAAGGAATGGAACAAGAACACTAAGAACACCCCAGTGCAACCTAAGTTAGCAGTAGTAAATCAGGTTGCCATTAGTGTCCCGGGGCTAGCGCCAGTCATGCCACCTTAAAAGCCTAATTATCAGGCCACCCCTAGGAACTATGCCAAGGATAACTAGAATGGTCAAGGGCAAAATCAACAACATCACCCCAAGCGACAATTGATGCCCATTGCAGAGTCTATGGACTCAGTGTTTGATCACCTCTTTGCGGTCAATGTGATCCATCTACCTGATAGTTGACCTATCGACCCTAATGCACCTAAGCCCAAAGGATACCGAGAAGACCTATGTTGCAAGTTTCATAGGTAAAACGAGCATGATGTGTAAATGTGCTATAAATGCAAACACTTGGTGCATGACCTAATTGATAGGAATGCCCTTCAGGTAGACAACCCTATCACACCAAAAAACCAATAGATGGAGATCTTCAAGGACCCCTTTCCTACCCACACGGAGCAGGCCAAACCAGTGCCTTAGGTTAATGAGGTTCACCATGCCTCTCCTAAGTAAGGATATGTCGGTATGGTCAGTATTATGACAAGAAATAGGTGGTATCCAAGTCTAGCTGCACCACCTATGACTCAGAGTGATGTCCCTTCGACATCGCAGCCTATATCGCCTCCTGGGCTGAGCCTCCCACCTAGACCCATAGTCATCATTAAGAGTAGACTCGTTCAGATTTTAAGAACAACATCTGCTTGGCTCTCCATCTATGAGCTCATCCAAAAATCAAAGCCTCATAGAGAAGCCTTGATGGAGATCCTTAAGGCAATTGAGCTTCAGTCCTAGGAGCCTAACTCCTTCAACAAGTTTGTGGGGCATGTGTGGAAATGCACGGAATCGATGATTACTTTTTGAGAAGATGAAAATAAATTGGTTCCACATGATATGGTGGATCCCCCTTTACACATTATCGCACATGTGAATGGAACACCATACAAGAGAGTCTTATAGATACTAGGTCTTCGAGCAACATCATAACTACAACAGCTCTAAAGCACCTCAAGTTCCTAGTATCTCACATTGTTATATCTACCTACACCCTTAAAGCATTCAATGATTCCATATGCTCAATGGTTGGTACAATCGTCCTACCTATTCAAGTAGGAGAAAAGATCATCTCGATGATGTACCATATCCTGGAGGGTGATAAGGCGTATAACATCTTATTAGGAAGACCATGGATCAGGGACATGAAGTGTGTCCCTTCCATCGCTCACTAGTGCCTCAAGTACACTCATGAAGGGCAAGTTCATGTCATCCCTATGGACCTAGAGCCCTTCAAGTACTGCAACATGGTGCAACAGTTACCCGAGTCGACCTTGCCATCGATACATTTAGATTTTCAGTCGAAGAAATCTAGCCAAGGTTTGACCCCACCGCTATCGCATACCATGCCATCCTCATCATCAGCTTCATCTCGGATGCCCAATACACCAGTGGATCCTTTGCCTAGGAACCCATATAAGCGGCCCATTGAGAAGGACCAACAGATCATATCCACTATCTCTACAGAGGAGATGCTTAGCTTGAATGATGAAGAGACACCACACGAGGAAAACGATGATCCAGATCAAGTCTCACTCTCATCCCTCTCCTATCAATAGCCCTAGGTTACAGTACTTATGGCTTCTACCGGATTGGGAGAATACATGGTTAGGAATGTTATCACTACTCCTGCTTTAGAGTCGATGCAAGACATGGGTAAACCTTGTCTTCCCATAGGCACTATCGTGCCTCTTGGTATTTCCTCTAATCAAAATAATTTTGTCTATGGGGGCCTTTACTATGGCATTGAACCTTACCAATAGCAGGAGGAGGATGAGGAACCTTTTGGAGAAGATATTAACTACTTGTCTAACCTTAACTTCACCCTGAAGTACCTTGACCTATGCAATAGGTATGGTTATGGGTTAGGCCTGTATGAGCAAGGCACCAGAATCCCTTGTCAATTGCAATATCAAATGCCCTATGACAATTCGATAGTGGGATGCAACAATCCCTTGCCTCTAGATGTCCTCATAGATAGCCTAAATTGCTTGAATATAGGCTATGAGGGCGGGTTGACCCAAGATCCTTATGCCAATCCTAATACAGTCTACTCTTTGGGAGATTACTTTCCATGGCTAGAAGGGAACCTCGTGATCCCCAGTGACATTCCCCCACATTTTGAGAGAGGAGAAGGTTTGCGAGGTTGTCCCCATGTTTGTGATGAGTCATATCAAGGCACCTCATATGAATGGACCTCAGATGATGAGTCGGGTTACAAGGTGGTACCATATGACCCTTTTGAGTCATATAGTGATCATTCGCAAATTGTTCCCATTAATGACCAATAGGAATGCCTCATACATTTGTTCCCTTTCCCTGATCCTATCTAGTGGCAGCTCCTTCCTCTTGAAGAGCCGATTCACCCGTACGAAGCTAGACCTAGGTAGGGAGCAGTTAATTTACATGAGCAGTTGGTTCCTCTTGAGCCTAAGGCACTACGAGATGAGAATGAAGAAATCCTCATCCACAATGATGATTATGAGAAACTAGCATATATGGGACCACACTTACCTGATCGTCCGATCCCAAGGGGTAACAATGATATTCCCATATACGATAGTGACTATGAGGATGAAACATAGAGGGCATACCTTGGTCCTCATTACTTGCATCATCATCACAAGCCCATTGACATAGACAAAGTCTATCGTCAATTGCATGTTGGCCCACGCTTAAGGGCAAGGCTTGTCAATTTAGGCTAGATTCACCACGAGGTCTTCCATGACCCACCCACACACATGGAGCTCCTTGAGCCTAATGATCTCATACTACATTCTATTCCCATACAGGATCTGGAGATCCCCATTCCCATAGAACCACATCTAGGGGTGAGAGATGATATCAATATACAGTCACATGCATGTGGTCTTGGAGAGCAGACACATTTTATCAATATGATCTCCATTGATTTGACCACACCACTTCACAACCCAATTTATCCTTCCAAGCCATGTCATCTAGATCTATATGCTATTGACTGGGATCACATTGATTCACCCCCATCACCCTCTGAGTATTGGGCTTGCGATGGATTGTTCCATTTCTCCGTTGGGTCAACTCATGATGTCTTCCATGCTAAGGAGAAACCTGATGTTCCCATCGAGGATTTAAATCCAATTAACGAAATCCATTTGATCCCTACTCCCCATCAGTTGGAGGATGGGTCTCATATATCAATTGAGCCTACGGTTGACAAAGATATTGACTCAAATCTTGAAAACCTGCAATGTATCAAGCTAGGATAAAGCCTATCCCCCGAAGAGCAAGCTGATTACATAGACCTTATCACAAAGAAGAAGGCAGCTTTTGCATGGTCATACAAGGACATGTCGGGACTAGATCCAAATTTGGTCACTCATAATCTAACGCTTGACCCCAAATTCAAGTCTGTCAAGCAAAATTTGAGAAAGATACACCTAAAAATGGCCTTGATGGTCAAAGACGAGCTACAAAAACTATTGGATACCAAGTTTGTCATTTTTGTAGACTATCCACCATGGTTGTCCAACATGATCCCCGTCAAGAAGCCTGACGAGAGGATTTGCATTTGCATCGATTTTTAAGACCTCAACAAAGCGATTCCTAAGGATGATTTTCCTTTTCCAAGCATAGATGCCCTGGTAGATGCCATCGTAGGACACAAAATGCTCTCCCTTATGGATGGCTTCTCTGGGTATAATCAGATTCGTATCAACCCTGAAGACCAGCTCAAAACGGTGTTCATAATGCCTTGGGGAAAATTTTATTACAAGGTCATGCCATTTGACCTTAAGAATGTCGGTGCCACCTACTAGCATGCCATGACATATATCTTCCATGATTACATGCACAAGATTTTGGAATATTACATGGATGACTTATTGGCTAAATATTTATTACGTCATGAGCACTTAGATGTCGTGTGCAAAGTCCTTGATCACCTTATTGAACATAATGTGAGACTAAACCCCAAGAAGTGCATCTTCGACGTCACATCTAGAAAGCTCTTGGGATTTATAGTTTCCAAATGAGGCATTGAAGTGGACCCTAACAAGGTCAAGGAAATCCTTGAAATTCCTCCATTGACTACCATAAAGCAGCTTCACAGCTTGCAGGGGAGGATTGCATCCATCAAACGTTTCATATCACAACTATCGAAAGAGTGTTGACCCATGAACAAAATTTTGCACAAGGGGGTCACATTCCACTGGGACGATGAGTGTCAAGATGCCTTTGATGCAATTAAACAATACATGGATTCGTCACCAATGTTAGCTCCACCTAGACTAGGGGTGTCATTCTGATTATATATCTTAGCTATTGAGACTGCATTGGGCGCCATGTTAGCCCAAAACAATGAAATACACAAGGAACATGCCACATACTATATTAGTCGCACCCTAGTGAGCTATGAGATCAAGTACGCATATGTTGAAAAGTTATTTCTAGCGGTGGTTTTTGCTACAAAGAAGCTATGACACTATATGCTCAACCACACTACGTATGTTGTATCTAAAGAGAATCCATTGCTATACATGATGAGTCATACTTATCATAGTAGTCGCACGGTGAAATGGATCATGTTGTTGATAGAATTTGACTTAGAATTCATAGGACAAAATTTAATCAAGGGTTAGGTCATTTTTGATCAACTTGCAAAGGCTCCTCTCCAAGAGGATCAACCTCTTAGCATAGAGCTTCCCGATGATGGAGTCTTCCAAATATTAGAATCGTCTGATTCTGATAAGCCTGAGTCACATGCAGATATTACTCTTTTCTTTGATGGATCCAAATGAGAGCAAGGGGGTGGTGCAGGGATCATGTTTTTCATATTGCATGGGGCTCCCATACCCCTATCATTTAAACTTGATTTCCCATGTATGAATAATAATTTTGAGTATGAAGCCTTGCTCATTGGTCTTAAAATGACTATCGCCATGAAAATAACCAAGCTCAACATTTTTGGCAACTCCTTGCTCATTGTCAACCAGGTCAAGGGAATCTTCCAGTGCAAGTGCCTAGTTTTGCAAGCCTACAAAGCCCTTATGGACAAATCCTTGGAAAATTTTGAATGGTATGACATCGAGGCACTCCCTCGATCATCTAATCCTTTTGTGGATACAATGGCCTCTTTAGCATCCTTGATCCCGCAAGACCCCAAAGGGGAGATGACAACCATTCAAGTCAAGACTTTATTGCAATCAGAAGTTGAGCATGAGAGCACTCAAGCCACACCATAAGTCCACTTGATTCAAATAGAACCTCATCAAGAGAGATTCTCACACATTCACAAGCACTTGAATCATACCACTTGGGGGACTTTTTTCCCCCAAACCCCTTTTGATAGTAGCACAATGCTATTCTTACAAGTTCTATCCCAATTTGCATTTGCTCAGGATGAACTTCATGAGGGATAGGAAATTCATGCAATCGAGGCTTCCACACAACAGGACTAGTCCATGCAAATTAGAGAGTACCTAAAGCTTGGTAATCTCCCTCCTGGATTATTGCACGCTACCAAAAGGACATTTAAACAGAACATAGAAAAGTTTGTCTTGTTAGGAGACATCCTATACCATTGGATCTATAAAGGAATCCTCCTTCGTTTCTTAGAGTATCAATAATCGACTTGGGAAATGGCCCAAGCACATGATGGTACTTGTGTTGGCCATTTCAATGGCATGGCCATCACAAAGAACATTCTTTGCATGGGCTATTATTGGTCAACTTTAGAGCGATATTGTTGTGCATATGTGAAGAAGTGCGTTAAATGTCAACACCATGCTAACTTGACACATGTACCTTCTCAAGCCTTACAACCGATCCAATCGGCTTGGCCATTTGCACAATGGGATTGGATTTAATTGAGAAAATATCCTTGGCATCCTCGGACCATCACACATTTATCATTACGGCTACCAAGTATTTCACAAAGTGGGTGGAAGAAATCCCTCTTACCACTACGATAGGACCCCGCATAGCGGAGTTCATATTGCATAACATCATTTGTAATATTGGTATTCCATCCAAGATCAGTTTGGATAATGGGACATCATTCGAGAACAAATATGTGCGTGCTTTGACAACAAAGTATAATATCCAGCACATTTTTTTGACACTTTATTTCCACAAGCAAATGGGCAAGTAGAAGCATCAAACAAAATATTAATTGTCATATTGAAGAAAATAGTAAAAGAGAATCATATTGATTGGCACACGCAAATACTGCTTGCACTTTGGGCTTACCACACTAGCATTCGAACGCCCACTGGGGCAACTTCGTTCTCACTAGTGTATGGAGCCGAGGCAGTCATGCCTCTAGAGTTAGAAATCCCATCATTGCACATATCCATGTAGGAGTTTATTGATGATGATATTGCATGACAATCTCGTCTAGATCAGCTTATGTTGTTGGATGAATGTCGGATTAATGCGCTTGAGCATCTATGTGTGTATCAAGAGAGGCTCAAAAGAGCCTACAATATGAAATTCCATCTCAAGTACTTTTAGGTTGGTGATCTTGTCCTGAAGTAGAACCAACAAAATTCTAGCTTACTGCCCCATTTGCAGGACAAATTTATGACAAAATGGTTAGGTCCTGTTGAGTGGTATTTTCACCCAATTGTGAAAGTACACTCTCCTTTAGGATTTGGGTTCCAAATCCCCTCTTGCAAATAATTTAAACAAAAAACTTCTCCAAGGTCTTCGCTATACTAGCATTTTGCATATGTGTATTAGTAATCTCGAATAAAGATATTCAATTTAAATTCTTGGAACACCTTAGTGATTGCAAGTAACTGTAAACAAGGGGCAATGTTGGTTTATTTTATCGTGAAACTTTAATGATTGTTCATTAAATCAAAATAAAGCAAACGTGAGTTGGCCCTCATATGACCACGATGTGGCTTCAAAATGGACATTTGTGAAAATGCCGTAAAACATAACTCCTTCAATGAAATTGGAATTTTCATGAAGGGAATGTCATCATAGGCTCATGAATGAAACATGAAACAAAGAAAATGAAATTCGACCTGCAATGGTGAAACTAATTTTGGAATTTGAAGTTTTTTTTAATTTTTATTTTAATGCCTGTAAATTAAAATAAAGTTAAAGTTTCTGGAAAAGAAATAAAATGCAGAAAAAGTTGAAAGAAAATGCAGAAAACTGAAAGTAAAATGCATTCAGTGTGATGCTATCCTATTTTGACAAAACCGAAGACACGAGGTTTCCATACATGCAACCTAACCTACTGGACTTGCAAAACAAGCACAATCCCCATAGACTAAGTGCTAGCTAATAGGGTTTAAAATTAATTTTAGGTTCAAGTATTCATATAAAGCAACCAAGCAAACTTGCATTAACTCCATCTACAAACTTGAAATATGAAATAGAAAAGAAATAGACATTAAATCCATAGCATGCAAAGAGAATCTCCTTCTTTCTTGCCCACAAGATGCAAATTTCTGAAAAACTATCTGCATTAAAAATATGTCTTTATACATGGCAGAAATCTGGTTTTCCAAAACCAAAAAAAGTGGAAGAAAAACACTCCAAAGCAGGTCCAGAATGGCCTCTCGCCTTCAAATCTGCAACTCTGCTTTCGTAGTTTCCAACCCCTGTACCTGTCTTTGCTTCCCCTTTTAAAATTTTTGGTGTGGCTCTCTGTTTCCATTTCATGACTTCGTTTCATTTCCCAATGCCTTTCGCTTTGCCTTCCCATGCCTCTTCGCTGTTTTGGTTCTTTGTTTGTAACCGAAGTATTTTTTTTTCTTTCCAATTCTTGTTCTACATCTAGTCAGATTTGAGCCCATGTCCACTCTGTAGAAAATAAATCTTCGTTGTCAACTATAATCGTTTGCATAGAGTGTTACACCATAAACCTGACACCTTGGTGCCACGTGTTCAGCGCTGCCACTGTAGACTCTGTAATGGCCCCTTTTGAGTCACGAAAAAGCAACATGTCACGATATCGCAACACTTTTGTGTCTTCGGCTTTGTTTTCCTTCTTGCATCACAAAAATGTGACATGTCACGATATCATGAAATTTCTATGTCTTCGGCTTCTTTTGTTGTTTTTGGCCATGAAAATGCAACATGTCTCGATGTCGCGAAACTTTTTCCTTTTTGGTCGTGAGGATGCAACATGTCGCGGTATCATGATGTCTTTTCTTCTTTGGTCGCGAGGATGCAACATGTCACGATATCGTGATGTCTTTTCTTCTTTTGTCGCGAGGATGCAACATGTCGCGATATCATGACATCTTTTCTTTTTTTGTCGTGAGAAAGCAAAATGTCGCGATATTGCGACACTTTTTCTCTTTTGACCGCGATAATGCAACATGTCATGATATCGTGACATTTTTTCATCTTTGGTCGTGAGAATGCAACATGTTGCGATATCGTGACACTTTTTCTCTTTTTACCGCGATAATGCAACATGTTGCGATATCACGACAATTTTTCTTCTTAACTCTTTTCTTTGCTTCGAACCGCAAAAATACGACATGTCGCAATATCGCGACAATTTTTCCTCTTGGCTATTTTCTTTGCTTCGGACCACGAAAATGCGACATGTCGCGATATCGCGACAATTTTTCTTCTTTGCTATTTTCTTTGCTTTGGACTGCAAAAACGTGACATGTCATGATATCACGACAATTTTTCTTCTTTGCTCTTTTCTTTGCTTTGGATCGCGAAAATGCGACATGTCGCAATATCGCGACAATTTTTCCTCTTGGCTCTTTTCTTTGCTTTAGACCGCGAAAACGCGACATGTCGTGATATCACGACAATTTTTCTTCTTTGCTCTTTTCTTTGCTTCGGACCACAAAAATGCAACATGTCGCGATATCGCGACACTTCTTTTTAAGTCGCAAAAATGCAACATGTCACGATATCGCGACACCTTTTTTCCTTCTTGCTTTTTCTATGATCTTTAGCATATGGGCCACTTCGGTCTTCTTGGAAATTCTACAAAAGGTGGGTCAGTTGTTTTTATTTAGTTAGTCAATCAAAATGAAACAAAAACACCCAAAAACCAAAAATAAAAAGGTGGGTCCCCAATTTTGGGGTACATTGTGGAACAACCACAACAAATGGCGACTCTGCTGGGAAATGCTCCTGAGCATTTCGGTGAGAACCCAACCTAAAAATACACGAACTCAAATACAAGTGTCAGCAAATATCCAAAGAATGCAAACAGATTAGAAATACATGAAACATTAGAATCGTTAAGCATCAGCTCGGTGTGTGCAGTGTGATTCATTCCTTATCATTTGAAATTTATCAACATTCCATCGTATGTTTCACTTATGATTCATGCATATGCAAGGCTATGAATGATTTGTTCAGATTTTAATGCATGACAAATATGCTAGAGATATAATAGCTGTCTAGTACCATGAACAAACATATAAAAAGTGTCAAACCTTCTTAAGATCAAATATATATGTACTGAATTAATTTATTAGATCCCAAAGTTGGTTATGTGTCACTACCATCTTGAACCCATGTGCGATTGTAAGTGAAATTAGAGTTTTGGGGAATCGGATTCCCAACCTAAACGAGATGGGAATTTAAACCTATCCTTACTACTCTGATCTAGAGTTCATTACCTCATCTTGAACAAAATGATTTAACCTATCATGGATGAAACTGTCAGGCTAGTATGTTCGTTTGAGTAGTCAGTGGTCTTGCTTTTAGGCAAGACATGTTGCCATGCATGAGCATACTCCACTGCCAGCCAGGCTTCTATAGCCCCAGTGGAGGTTAACCCCATAATCCATGATTGGGCTTTACTTTTGATTTTCTTGAACCTTGGGGATGACTACCCATCCTTGCAAGGGACATGTAGTACGATCCTTCCAATCCAATATTAATGATGAAAAATAGAAGCTTTGGGGAATCATATTCTCAACCTAAGCGAGATGAGAATTAGACCCTATCCTTACTACTCTAATTTTGGGCTTTAAGCTCTGTGGGAGTGGTAAAAACCACTATTTTAAGGATTATGTTGCATGATAGGATAGACACGAAATACTCCTTTCGCCTCACCTTTTCTTCCAAGTATGGTTTTGACCATTTTTCTCAAGATCCTCTTTAATATGTGTAGAACGTGCTTGGTTAAAGATAGTTCGGGCATAAATTCCCAACCTTAGGATCCTTTTAATATATGTTATATAATAACCCTAAGAGGATTTGACACCTTTTCAATGATTGTTCTTGAGATGTAGATGCAACTGAGATGAAATGTATATGCAATGTGAAACGTAACATGAGACATGGATGAATACATTGCTCTTTTTGAAATGCGGATGCAGTATATCACCTACTATGCCATAATCTATAAAATTGACAACTTCATGCATCACAAGTTCCAAACGATATTCTTTAATGTGTTTACGATATTTGTGGAGCTTTCAGCAATACAATTCCAATGTTTCATATTCTCCTAGTCTTAGTCAACATTCCTAAGGACATAAACTGACATCTTGCTTCCTTATTATTTTATTTTATTTTATTTTTTTATTTTTATTTTATTTATTTTTTTTTTATTTTTTTTTAAGACAAACCAAAAATGTCCAAAGGACCAACATGCAACTTAAAACCAAAACTGATTCAATCCAAAACCAAAATTCAATCCCAAAAATTAAAATTTGAAAACGCAAACCAAAACCAAAAATATATACAAATGTACCATATAATACAAGATGGTGCAAAGTTTGGATTATCATTTTCCCGGGTCCCAAACCTGATTAGGATTCTTTAAAAGACATATGACGTGATACGCATACCAAATGTGGAAGGAATCCAGAAAAAAGAAGATCAAACCAAACAAAGAAATAAACTTCCACTTGCCTCTCTCACCATACCAATTTGATTTAGTTTCATTAATACTCACATAGGTGATATTAAAATCATGAAATTGATTAGACAATGTATGATATTCAATTTTATCTTGTCTATTATTTAAGGTATAAATATCATAATTCCATTCATGATTTAGAACTAGGCTTTCTTTATCCAAAATGAAACTTTGTAAGAAAGAGCCTATTTCTAAAAATTTTAAAGCCAAATCATTTTCCATGTTCTTAGGCCAATCAAAATTGTGCAACAATTTACAAGCATCTAGGATATTTACTAAATGGGGATCATTAGAAGTTTTTATCCTAGGTTCAAGAATTAATTGGTGATGAATTTGATTTGGCAATTTAAGTGCATCAAGCTCCTTTTCATTCATTAAAGTAATGTTATCAAAGGTGTGGTTAAAAATTAATCCTTGTTCTTCATTCACCTTCAATGGCATTTCATCATAAACATCATCCAAATTCAAAACATGGTCATACAACTCTTCACCTATAGCTTGGATACTTGAACACAAAGGGTTAGATTCTACCTTTTGCACACTTTCATTTACCAAAACTTGGTGAGAAATCACAATTTCTTCATTTACTTCATGGTCTTCATATTCTTCATTGATTACTTGTTCATCAAACATGCCAAAATTGGGCACCCAATTGAAAACATGCCCATCCTTTTCAACCCTTAAATATTCTTGGTCAAAGTGTATGTCAAGTAATCTTTCTTGATGATCACTTATTTGAGTTGCTCCCAATTGATCAATCTCTTTGTCATTTGGTTCCAATTCTTTGTTCACTATCCATGGTATCTCTTCATGTGAGGTAGAAGTTTCAATATCTTGCATATAAATTGGAATAAAGGCTTCATCAATAGGGGTGTGAGAAAATAACACATCTTCATATCTTCCCCAACCATTGTAAAAATTATCTTCCAAATTTGTGGGATGAAACCCCATGTTCTTTGTGACATGATATTTTGATTCATTCATCAGTTCACTTTCTTCTTTTTCCTTGGTAATAATATCATTATAATTTTCCAAAATTTGATGATATTTGAAACCCTCTTCCAAAACATCCTCAAATGGTATAGGAGTTGTAATATCTTCCTTTGAGTAGGCGATTATGTTTTCTTGTATATCAATTGGCACACAAGTTTCATTAGCAGTTTTGGAGTGAGTGTAGTCTTCCCACTTCTTCCAGGCATCATAATAATCATCTTCCAAAGTCAAGTGGTGACGTTCAACTACTTCTTTAACATCTTCCAATTCATCAATGTGTTTCTCATCAAATTCACCTTCACCTTCTTTAGATGGTTCAATAACTTTCAAAAGTGGGTTATTTCTTGAATTCAAATTTGTAAGGCTATCATAGTCCAAATTAGTAACCCATGATTCACTTTTATCACAAATTGAAAGGTGAATAATTTCTTGATCACTATTTTCAATCGTCTCCTCGAGTGTGTCTTCCAAGAACAAGTGGTGAAATTATATCATATCTTCAAATTCTTTTATTGGTTTTCTTCCAATTTCACTTTCAACCACTTCATCCAATTCTATGGTAGGTTCCGTCCTATCACATATTTCAAACATTGTTGAATTTAGAACCCCTTCATCTAAATAATCGTGTATCTCTATGAATGAGATCATTTCTGCATAATCCTCACTAGTGGATGTTGGCTTAGCAATTTGCACCCCCTCTTGGACTACATCAAAGGTGGTTATAAAATTTGGACATTCAATTTCATCCCCTTGATCTTTTACCTTAGGTATCATTGGAGTGGAGGTTGCTACATTCAATGGTTGGTGTAGGTTGGGACCACTAACTTCAAAAGAACAATCTCTCATGTGAACATGTTGTGCCTTTTCTTCTTCAAACACTTGTTGTTCTACCTTTTCCAAGATCTCATAGATTTTCTCTAGAGACAAGTCATCCATTTTTTCCTCAATGAGTGTAGCAAGTGTGGGGTGTATGGCTCCCAGGTATACTTCAATAGCTTCCTCTTCTAATGTGTTAAAATTTTCCCACATTTGGGAGTGCAACTCACAAAATCTTCCATTGAATGGACTCAAGGATTCATTAGGCTCCTTACATATGGAGGTAAACTAATTTTTCAACATCTCTAAGTCAACCTGATTACCAAAATGATAAAGATAGGCTGCTTCTAGTTGTATCCAAGAAGTCCTAACCTCCATGGGTAGTTGGCCATACCAAAAGAATGGTTTATCATCCAATATGTATGCAAATAACTTACAAGCCACCTCCTCATAGAAAATCTGGAATCAACATAATGTATTCTTGTAGACATACAATTTTTGCAAGTATCCTAGTGGCACCTCTTGATTAAAACATCGTAGAAACTCCAATAACATTTTAGGAATTCGATAGGGTATCACATGTATAGACAAACCCTTATAATGATCCTCCATCGTAGATACCATTCTTTCTCTTAGAAATGCTATTTCTTCTCTTAGGGATACAATTTGCTCCTCAAATTTTGCCATTAGTAAACTCAAAATATAACTTCAAAACCAATTTTTTAGTCATGAATAAAAGAAGGAACCATGACAAAGCAATATTCTAAAAATGTAAATTAGTTTTTGATTCACCATATCGCATATGTGCAAGTGAAGAGCATACTCCTAGTGTTGTAGGCTTTCTGATTCACAAGATCGCATTACATGCAAGTGAAGAGCATAATACCAACAACAAATACATTTTTAGACAAAATAATTCCTTACAAATAATCATGAAATTACTAGCAAATATCAAACATGTAACGTATGAATAATCATGTTAGCATCAACCAAGAGATATATCCATTAAAATCAAATGAAAGTAATTGCATGGAAACAACACTTCGTTAGTCGAGACCAAAATTTTCAAAATTAAATCAAATCACATTATTTCTGTATGAACAATCAAAAAGCGTTAGAACAATATACATGAATTGCTTAACGTAAATAGAATAAAGTAAACCAATTCAGGCCCTCCTTCTAGCACCGATCTGTTGAGTGGTATTTTCACCCAATTGTGAAAGTACACTCTCCTTTAGGATTTGGGTTCCAAATCCCCTCTTGCAAAGAAGTTAAACAAACAACTTCTCCAAGGTCTCCACTATATTAGCATTTTGCATATGTGTATTAGTAATCTCGAATAAAGATATTCAATTTAAATGCTTGGAACACCTTAGTGATTGCAAGTAACTGTAAACAAGGGGCAATGTTGGTTTATTTTACCGTGAAACTTTAATGATTATTCATTAAATCAAAATAAAGCAAATGTGAGTTGGCCCTCATATGACCACGATGTAGCTTCAAAATGGAAATTTGTGAAAATGCCGTAAAACATAACTCCTTCAATGAAATTGGAATTTTCATGAAGGGAATGTCATCATAGGCTCATGAATGAAACATGAAATAGAGAAAATGAAATTTGGCCCGCAATGGTGAAACTATTTTTGGATTTTGAAGTTTTTTTTTAATTTTTATTTTAATTCCTGTAAATTAAAATAAAGTTAAAGTTTCTGGAAAAGAAATAAAATGCAGAAAATTTTGAAAGAAAATGCAAAAAACTGAAAGTAAAATGCATTCAGTGTGATGCTATCCTATTTCGACAAAACTGAAGACTTGAGGTTTCCATGCATGCAACCTAACCTACTGGACTTGCAAAATGAGCACAATCCCCATAGACTAAGTGCTAGCTCCTAGGGTTTAAAATAAATTTTAGGTTCAAGTATTCATATGAAGCAACCAAGCAAACTTGCATTAACTCCATCTACAAACTCAAAATCTGAAACAGAAAAGAAATAGACATTAAATCCATAGCATGCAAAGAGAATCTCCTTCTTTCTTGCCCACAAGATGCAAATTTCTGAAAAACTATCTGCATTAAAAATATGTTTTTATACATGGCAAAATTTGGCTTTCCAAAACCAGAAAAGTGGAAGAAAAACACTCCAAAGCAGGTCCAGAATGGCCTCTCGCATTCAAATCTGCAACTCTGCTTCCATAGTTTCCAACCCCTGTACCTGTCTTTGCTTCCCATTTTAAAATTTTTGGTGTGGCTCTCCGTTTCCATTTCATGACCCTTCATTTCATTTCCCAATGCCTTTCGCTTTGCCTTCCCATGCCTCTTCGCTGTTTTGGTTCTTTGTTTGTAACCGAAGCATTTTTTCTTTCCAATTCTTGTTCTGCGTCTGGTCAGATTTGAGCCCGTGTCCACCCTGTCGCAAATAAATCTTCGTTGCCGACTGTAATCGTTTGCATAGAGCGTTACACCGTAAACCTGACACCCTGGTGCCATGTGTTCAGTGCTGCCATTGTAGACTCTGTAACGACCCCTTTTGAGTCACAAAAAAGCAACATGTCATGATATCGTGACACTTTTGTGTCTTTGGCTTTGTTCTTCTTCTTGCATCATGAAAAAGTGACATGTCATGATATCGTGACATTTCTATGTCTTCAGCTTCTTTTGTTGTTTTTGGCCATGAGAATGCAACATGTCGCGACACTTTCCTTTTTGGTCGTGAGGATGCAACATGTCGCGATATCGCGACATATTTTCTTTTTTGGTCGCGAGGATGCAACATGTCGCGATATCGTGACGTCTTTTCTTCTTTGGTCGTGAGGATGCAACATGTCACGATATCGCGATGTCTTTTCTTCTTTGGTCGCAAGGATGCAACATGTCACGCTATTGCGACGTATTTTCTTTTTTGGTCGCGAGAAAGCAACATGTCGTGATATCACGACACTTTTTCTCTTTTGACTGCGCTAATGCAACATGTCGCGATATTGTGACACTTTTTCATCTTTGGTCGCGAGAATGCAACATGTCGCGATATCGCGACACTTTTTCTCTTTTGACCGCGATAATGCAACATGTCGCGATATCGTGACAATTTTTCCTCTTAGCTCTTTTCTTTGCTTAGGACCGCAAAAACATGACATGTCGTGATATCGCGACAATTTTTCCTCTTGGCTCTTTTCTTTGCTTTAGACCATGAAAATGCGACATGTCACGATATCGTGACAATTTTTCTTCTTTGCTCTTTTCTTTGCTTCGGACCATGAAAACGCGACATGTCGCGATATCACGACACTTCTTTTTAAGCCGCAAAAATGCAACATGTCGCGATATCACGACACCTTTTTTCCTTCTTGCTTTTTCTCTGATCTTTAGCATATGGGCCACTTCGGTCATCTTGGAAAGTCTGCAAAATGTGGGTCAGCTATTTTTCTATAGTTAATCAATCAAAATGAAATGAAAACACCCAAAAACCAAAAATAAAAAGGGGGGTCCCCAATTTTGGGGTATGTTGTGGAATAGCTACAACAGGTCCCTTTGTCATCACTAGTCAAATAGGGCCTAGAACTTATCGCTTGGCCTCCCTTGAAGGTGTCGAGGATCTTGAACCCTTGAACATCCTTCACTTGCAGCTATTTCATGCTTAGAGAGCACCACCCAAAAATATCCTAGAGGGTTTCACCGTCTAGGTCAATTAAAAATGCTCCTAGACTATCTACGATCATCTAGGTCAACCCTAAATGCCCCAAAGGCATCCATAAGCCCTTTTGTCACAACCAAATACCCCTAGGCAGTCATAGATACTTTTTAAGTGCCACCACTCGTCTAGGTCACCCAAAAGGCTCCTAGTAGGTTTTCATCATCTAGGTCAAGTAAAAATGCTCCTGGACTATCTACGATCATCTAGATCAACCTTAAATTCCCCAAAGGCATCCATAAGTCCTTTGGTCATAGCCAAATGCCCCTAGGCAGTCATAGACACTTTTTAATTGTCACGACCCATCTAGGTCACCCAAAAGGGTCCTAGCGGGTTCTCACTATCTAGGTCAAATAAAAATGCTCTTGGACTATCTACGATCATCTAGGTCAACCCTAAAAACCCCAAAGGCACCCATAAGCCCTTTGGTCACAACCAAATAGCCCTAGGCAGTCTATAGACACTTTTTAAGTGTCGTCGCCCATCTAGGTCACCCAAAAGGCTCCTAACGGGTTTTCACCGTCTAGGTCAAATAAAAATTATCCTAAACTATCTATGATCATCTAGGTCAATACTAAGTGCCCCAAATGCACCCATAAGCCCTTTGGTCATAGCCAAATATCCCTAGGTAGTCGTAGACACTTTTTAAGTATTGTCACCCATCTAGGTCACCCAAAAGGCTCCTAGCTGGTTTTCATTATCTAGGTCAAGTAAAAATACTCTTGGACTATCTACAATCATCTAGGTCAACCCTAAAATCCCCAAAGACACCCATAAGCCCTTTGGTCACAACCAAATTCCCCTAGGTAGTCATAAACACTTTTTAAGTGTCGTCGCTCGTCTAGGTCACCCAAAATGCTCCTAGCGGGTTCTCACCCTCTAGGTCAAATAAAAATGCTCCTAGACTATCTACGATCATCTAGGTCAACCCTAAGTTCCCCAAAGGCACCCATAATCCCTTTGGTCATAGAAAAATACCCCTAGGAAGTTGTAGACACTTTTTAAGTGTCATCACCCGTCTAGGTCTCCCAAAAGGCTCATAGCAGGTTTTCACCATCTAGGTCAAGTAAAAATGCTCCTATACTATCTATGATCATCTAGGTCAACCCTAAATTCCCCAAAGGCACCCATAAGCCCTTTGGTCACAACAAAATACCCCTAGGTAGTTTTAGATACTTTTTAAGTGTCATCGCCCGTCTAGGTCACCCAAAAGGCTCCTAGTGGGTTTCATCATCTAGGTCAAGTAAAAACACTCCTAGACTATCTACGATCATCTAGGTCAACCCTAAAAATCCCAAAGGCATCCATAAGCCCTTTGGTCACAACCAAATACCCCTAGGCAGTCATAGACACTTTTTAAGTGTTGTCGCCCGTCTAGGTCACCCAAAAGGCTCCTAGCGTGCTCTCACCATCTAGGTCAAATAAAAATGCTCCTAGACTATCTACGATCATCTAGGTCAACCATAAAAGCCCCAAAGGCACCTAGAAGCCCTTTGGTCACAACCAAATGGCCCTAGGCAATCGTAGACACTTTTTAAGTGTTATCGCTCGTCTAGGTCACCCAAAAGGCTCCTAGCGGGTTTTCACCATCTAGGTCAAATAAAAATGCTCCTAGACTATCTATGATCATCTAGGTCAACCCTAAGTGCCCCAAAGGCACACATAAGTCCATTGGTCATAGCCAAATCCCCCTAGGTATTTGTAGATACTTTTTAAGTTTCATTACCCATCTAGGTCATCGAAAAGACTCCTAGTGGGTTTTCACCATCTAGGTCATGTAAAAATGCTCTTGGACTATCTACGATCATCTAGGTCAACCCTAAAAGCCCTAAAGGCATCCGTAAGCCCTTTGGTCACAAAAAAATGCCCCTAGGCAATCGTAAATACATTTTGAGTGTTGTCACCTGTCTAGGTCACCCAAAAGGCTCCTAGCAGGTTCTCACCCTCTAGGTCAAATAAAAATGCTCCTGGACTATCTATGATCATCTATTTCAACCCTAAGTTCCATAAAGGCATCCATAAGCCCTTTTGTCACAACCAAATGTCCCTAGGCAGTCGTAGACACTTTTTAAGTATCGTCATCCATCTAGGTCACCCAAAAGGCTCCTAGCGGGTTTTCATCATCTAGGTCAAGTAAAAACACTCTTGGACTATCTATGATAATTTAGGTTAACCCTAAAATCCCCAAATGCACCCATAAGATCTTTGGTCATATCCAAATACCCCTAGGCAATCGTAGATACTTTTTAAGTGTCATCGCCCGTCTAGGTCACCCAAAAGTCTCCTAGCAAGTTCTCATCGTCTAGGTCAAATAAAAAAGCTCCTGGACTATCTACGATCATCTAGGTCAAACCTAAAAGCCCCAAAGACACTCATAAGCCCTTTGGTCATAACCAAATACCCCTAGGCAATCATATACACTTTTTAAGTGCCACTGCATGTCTAGGTCACCCAAAAGGCTCCTAGCGAGTTTTCACCATCTAGGTCAAGTAAAAACGCTCCTAGACTATCTACGATCGTCTAGTTCAAACCTAAAAGCCCCAAAGGCACCCATAAGCCCGTTGGTCACATATGTATACATATCAATCAAAAATTCAAAAACATCATCAAAACATCAAAATACAAAAACATTGCATTGCATTGCACTTTCATACATATACATATCAATCAAAAATTCAAAAAATATTATCAAAATTTCTAAAATTCAAAAATATTGCATCACATCACATTGCATCCCATTCCATTTTATCGTCGCTTGCATTTAGGCATATTCATAATTAGCACTTTACATTTTAGAGTTGCTCATACATGTCTAGCACCATGATGGTACATTACTTACCGCTCAAAATCAATGTTGTGAAAGTACTAATAGTTCAATGCTGCAATTATCATTTTCACCCACATTTTTCACATTTCCATAGTCGTGTCTATTCCATTAACTTAGCCATTTGTTTTAGAATTTCAGTAGGGTTTTTAGCTACTAAGCCATATCCAATCTCTACTCAGATTTTGTAGAAGGCCAGCTCAATTTTTAGGAGGTAGAGTCTTGCATTGATTATGCCTTGTGTACATCATATCCCAAACATAGTTAAACATTAACAATCCAAGTTTTGCACAAATACAAATGAAATCCATGAAGTGGTCTAGGTTACCTTGTGCAAAAAGGTCATCCTGGTCATCTCCCTGTGCGAATGGTTCAATAATGTTGAGAGTTGGCAAAAGGACAAGTTTTCCCCTACCCAATTACCTCCACAACAATAAGTGGTTTTCCCCCATTTTGTTGCCATCAAAATCCCACATTTTCACATGTTTGCAACAGTCTAAATTTGCAAACCCCCACAAAGAAAAAATTCAAAGTACAAAAATACAAAAATCCAAAACTTTCACACGTCAAAAAGCACAAGAAACAGTGATCCCCATCACTCAAAATTCAAATCCCTTGCTCAAGAGAAAAAGGAAAAACTCAAAATAAAGAGTAATTAGTAAAAAGAGAAAAATAAACAATGATTCTTATCACTTCATATGAGAGCAAGTATCCCAATAAAATTCAAGAAAATAGGGAGTCAAACTTGAATCCCTGGAACTCTCAGCATTTGGAAAACCATCAGGTGATCCTCATTACGGGTTTGGTGGATAGCCTATCCATCAATGGCGGTAGCCTCCCACATGATGATATGTCTACCATATTAGATTTTGGGCGTATGTGTAGACCAATTTTTGCATGTGGATGAGCTAGCTTTGGTAATCTAGATTGCCTAGTGGTCTAGTCATAGTTAGTACAAAACATAGGATGGTGGCATTCATTGGGTGATCCTCAGTATAATTTTTGTTGAGAGCTTGCTTGGCACTGGAAGTATCCTTATGCATATCATAGGAATGAACTCACATGCACACACAGGGATATGAAGTACATTGGTCATCCTAGTAGATTCATACCTTGTCAAAAATTCTTGCATTGTTAGTATACAACTTTTGATGAGTTGACTAGAGTGTTTGAGTCTCATGAAAACCTCATGAAAATCTTATAAACATCATATCACTTCACCGCATTCATTTCAATTACATTATTTACAAATCCATTATATAAGTCTCTTAACAACATTACATATGAGTTGGTGCAATATACATCATCTATGGTGCTAGCATGATATGTCATATAGTCTACACATTGCATCCTCTAAATAAAATAAATCATCCATTTAACTATACATCCATGCATGTACAAAATTAAATCAAATCACATTACAATAACATGCATCCGTAATAGACATCCATCATCATCTCATAAATCAAATTGCAATTTGCATATATTTCATAAAACAATAAACACATGATGGTAAACCACATAAAAAAGCTCATATATATGTATACGTATGGGATAAAAATATACATCATGTTGCTTGTAGGCTACAATAAAAGGAGTCCTCAGAATTCACACTGCTAAAACATCCAAAAAACATAAAAAGAGTCATGCAAGCCACTACCATGGTCATACACGACCGATACTATGACTCGCACTCCCACCTGCAGTTGGAGTCCTCTATGAACTTCCATACCTGCTACCACCTACCCTATCAGCTCTCTATCTAGACCGTTGTGCCTCCAGCATAGAGGAGGACTACCATGTCCTACTGTGGTGACTTTGGTATGATCCACTGGTAGCGGCATCATCCCGTAGATGCCCACCAAGGTGCACTACCTTAGTCTCCAGCTCATTCGCATAAGCCTGCCCCCATTGACATCATGCTTGGTAAGTCTCCATCATAGAATGGAGTCGTGTGACATCTGCCTATAGCCTAGTCACCTCTACACTACTGGAATCCTCTCGTGTAGGGCCCTGAGATCACAACTAGGCCTAAAGAGATGCTTTTTTGGCTTGAGCCACCTATACCTCGACTCGTTGTGCTGCTAGTTCCTCCTGTACATCATGCACCTATGTTTGTAGGAGATATCTCTCCTACCTCACCTTGAGTAGATCATATCATAGCTCTACATTTGTGTCCCCCAATGCCATTAGTGGTGCCTTCACCTCCTCATCCCCAACATCATCATCCCCTAAGTCACCTCGATCTCCTAAGTCCAAAAAATCTACATGCTCCCCTGCCATGGGTCCTTGCCAATCATCTGCCTCACCCTGGTCCTCACCAAAAACATCCTGATGTGCCTCCCTAGCTACACCCTTCTCTAGTGGCCCCTCTCCATGCCACTAGTGTGTCACCCACCAAGTGTCATATTCCACTATAGTCTTGACATCATCCACGTCTGGAATGTCTACTACAAGATCTGTATCACGTTCCACTACCTCTACCACTGGCCATGCCAATGACCTCTCATCCTCATGATGTTGATAAGGCATTGACTCACTAGGCACCCCCTGGTGTATCCCAAACTGTTGCATCACCCAAGAAAAATGGAAGCACTCCCACTTCTTGCCATGTCCTCCAACCAACCAACTACCTCACCGCACCCTACAGAGTTGTACAATAGCATCTGCCCACTATGGGCAATCTCTGTATGGCCTCTAGAACACCTAGTCTACCCTGAGTTGTGTAAACAAATCTATGTAGTAACCCACATCACCTTAGAATCATTGACTCTATCCCATCTCCTGAGCCCTCTGCCATAGGATGCCATATCCTATCTCCCTATCTTCTAGTTGTTCCTGAGTCGTCCATGGTAGCCCATGTGGTCATCCCACAACTATGTGCTACCATCCCCAGCACTGCATCAAAAATCTACACCCAAAACCCTTCCACTGATAGTAGTGGATCTCATACAGATCATCATAGAGCTATGCTAGTAGTGTAGTACCCCATGCCATCACCAGTGGCTCTGCCACATTACACCTCACCAGTGTAAACACTATCTCCACCAGGTTCCATGGGAACCTCGATCCAGAAGAGTTAGGTAGTAGCATATTGGATATGAGCATCATAAGTAGTGTATGCCTCACCCCCAATACCTTTGCCTCATGCCAAAATCCTACCAGCATACCCCCCTTCAAGCAGTCCAGCTATGTTGTCTCTAGATCATTACTGAGGTACCTCTCAAGCACTGCTTGTCTCCGATCTCATGGTGTCATACGGATCAATCACCCTTCTATCAAAATTTGAAGAATCCAATAGACATCCTCAAGCATCATCATCATCTCCCTAGTGGGTAGTTGGAAGGTAATGGTGCACATATCCCACAGATCAATAAGGGCAGTCAGATATGCATAGTCTCCTATAACAACCTCTAACTGGTTCACGTGCTTGAGATCGATGGCATCCAACCATTCCTAATACTTTGTGGTCAAGGCATCCCTCATGGAATCAAAGAGATTTGGTACTCGATATCGAATCCTAACCACCTAATCGGGATAAGCAACTCAATAATGCAACACCAAAATGGCCTCGCATGGCCCCAAAAACATTCAAAAGAAAAGATTCAAAATGGCCCCTCTTTGAGGTCGGTTTGTGGCCATTCCTCCCAGGAATGGCCCCCAACTCTATGACCATCCCATCAAGGGTTGTCCTATGATCAGCCCACACTATCCATCCCACCTAGGGATGAATCCAAAAAATTGGGCTCAAAAAGGCCTTTAGGCCATCAAAAAAATGGCAAAAATAATGCAAAATTGGACCTATAAAATGCAATCTAATTGCACAAAAACATGGATAAAACAAAAAAATTGGTATATATCTCATAAATTAGGTATAATTACCTAAAATACAGTGTTATATGCTTCCAATCCAAAAACATGTCATAAAAGCAAAAAAAATCAACTCCTAACACTAGGAAAATGTAATAAGAGAGACTTGGCATACCTGTCTCGCACTAGTTCCTCCACTGGCTAAGTCTACCCATTGACTCATGGTGACTATGGGATTAATTTGATAGTTCTCCACTTCTCAGAATCACTCTCCTACTCCTCACCTCTCAACTACCAAAGAAAGCACGCACAAATGAGCCTAACCTTCATATTTTAGGTTTATATAAATATGTAGGGGTCACCACCATCCCAGGGTGGGATTAGTGCACATTTGGCTGACCATGCCACCATGGGAAAATGATATAACATGCCCTCTAGCCACCCTGGGATGGTGGTAGCAAAAATAGGCCAAAACAGGTCCAAAATTACACCAAAACAACTCAAATTGGGTCCAAATTTCACATAGATCAAAATGCAACCATGAGGATCCTAGGAGGGATGGAAAATTTGTTAATTCATGCCCTAAGAAGTCCATTGTTGCTGGACCACCCTTGAGCATGTAGTTTTTAGCTCCTTTCCTCCAGGAAAACTCAACAAAGTCAGCAAAATCCTCTCCAAATTGCCCTATTTTTCAAGAGGCAAAATGAAGGTAAGCATAACATAAGTCAATTGCATAAAGCGACTCATCGATTTTCTCACTTGTCATTCCCTCATTGACTTTTCACTTGAGGGATAGTCATACTCAGTCCAAATCAGCAAGCACACACTCAATTATGTGAATCACATTCATTCAACGAATCTTCAATAAAGACAATCATGCTCCTTGTAGCACCCTAAAATTGGTGCAGTAAACCTTAGCAAATAATTAAAATTACTTTAGTAATAATTAAAATTCAAATTTTAACCCCAAACTGTCATTTAACTGCTTGTTAAACCGCTTTCCTCATTTTTTGCATCATTTTTAGGATTTGTTGTGACCGTTGGATGATATCGTCGCCGATCAGATGATATAGCCTAAGATCGGATGAATTCATCTAGAGTAAAATGTCCAGACAATTTCATCCTAAAACTAATTTTTCATAATTAGCTTCTGTTCCAATAGCTTCTCTAACTCGGGCAAAGATAAGTCTGCACTATTAGAGTTTCCCCCATTGGAGATCTCCCAAATTGGGATGATCCCCAACCTCCTAACCTCCCTCCTAAGCCTATTTAAACCTTAGGACCCCTCTTGACCTACCCCTAGCTGACTAAAATTTCTTGTAAACCAACTTCTACACTCATTTTAGCATTTTAAATTATTATTTGTCTTCGTTTGTTCTGCATTCTCTTGCAAGAACTCTGTTATTCTTCAGTCGAAGCAAGCTCAGATCATCGCAGATGATCCTGTATAATCTCGGATGATCACGACATAATTTGAGATGATTTCATACTCTACAGATGATTTTGACTGTAGTCAACATTGGGGGCAATTAGTGCCCAGAGTTTACACTTTTCTCTTTTCGTCTGCTATTTCATTCTGTATTTAGATCAGTTTATTGTTATTTTCTGCTATTCTGCATTTTGGAGTTCACCCATATTGCTTAAGTGCATGATAAGATCATAATTTGTCATTAGAATACCATAATTTACTTGAATTTATATCCGTAATTATCATTTTAGTATCTATATTTTCATTTTACACCGCTTTCCTCTATTAGTATTGCTACATTTTATGTGTTTTGTATCTATCTCTCTGATTACAGGTCTTTGATGAATTCGTCTGACAAATTCGTCAGATCTCAGACAATCCTGTCTGATTTCAGACGATCCTGTCAGATCAGAGGCGATCTGGACTGCTTCAAAAATCAGAACCTCCATCAGACATCCGGATCAGGTATGGCTTTTTTCTAATCTAGTATATTTCTTGCATTTTTTGTTTAATTCTATTTATATATTCATTTAAACCTACATTTCATATAGAACAGTTTAGATTCATTTGGCCAAACCTAGGATTTGAATGATTAAATGTAAAATTGAACACATTAAACACATTCCCAACCTAGGCGTGGAGACTGCCACTAAATGTTTCCTGGTGAACCCCACCATCCATCGAAAAATCACCTTAATACCCCTCCCCCGAGAGGCGGGACCTTCAAAGGGCCCCTCATTCCGATGTACCATCCCATCCTTCTCGCATCCCCCTTTCGGGTGCGGATCCTTTGGCCTGAAGATAAGGGTGCGGAAAATTTGGAACGATACATTTTGGTGAACCTGACGTGAAGCTAAGACCTTCTGAAAACAAAAACAAAAAAACAAAAAAATATAGATGCATTTAAAATCATTAGAAAACTACTAAGTTGCATATCATTTTTAAATGGTAGCTCCTAAGAAAAGACTAGTTGTCACTATAAATGTTGAAAATCAATTAATAGCCATAAAGGTTGCTTCTTTGTTTAGAACATCTCAAACATCCAGAGTCTCGCCTTTGTGGGATGAACTTAATAGGAGACTAGGTATCATTTCATCTAGATCAACAAAACTTAGACAAATCAAGAGATTTACCCTAGATAGAATCCTAGATCCTCATCAACTCATTTTTTATCATGAACTTTAGAGAGCTTGCCATAGGTGGTTAGCTTATAGGAGAGCTCTTGTGTCTTCAGAATTGTTCACCTTCAAGGAATACCTCGAGAACGCAAATGTTATACACCAATTCCTAGGTCATGTAGAAGATCAAGAGGTCGTTCTTATAGATAGGGAAAGGTGGAGGAGAGTTCCTAGAGCTGTGTTATATCGAGAGTATTGCCACGAACTTTATTTCTACCAACCAGAGTCTGAGACAGATAATATCACTATAGCACTTTTTGTCAAATTCTTGAAAGAAAATTTTCAATTTGAAGAACATTTCATGACTCCTAAAGAACTTGAGCCCGTTAATGATATTTATAAATTGTTTATAGAAAACTAGATCATTGCTTTCATTATTATTATTTCTTGCATTTAGTGTGTTGTTTGTTATCTTTATAATATTGTTACAAAAACAAAACAAAAACAAAAACAAAAAACATAACAAAATCAAAACATTTTATTTTAAAAACTATAGTAGGTATATAATTAAAATATATACCTCTTAATATTGTTGCATATATGTATCTATATATATATATATATATATATATATATATATATATATATATATATATATATATATATATATATATATATATATATATAAGTATATATATTTGCTGAAATCTAAATTTAAGCACAATGCCTAGACTTAGGAATGGTAAACAAACTAAAGAAGAAGAAGAAGAAGATTGTCTAGGGAACAAAACAAAAAACCCAAATGTCCTTCCTGAGGATTCAATTTCGGAAGGAGGAACTCTAGAACAGCCAGAAGATGAGCTTGTTGTAGATGAACAAGAAGAAAATTTTAAAGAGGAAGGATCCTCATCCCCTAGAATGGCTCCAGATGGAACTATTGCTTTTGATAACGTAGATCATTTCTGGAAATTTCTCAGTAATAACATTGGTGCTCTTAATATGGTAGTTTGTATTGATAGAGGACAAATTAGTGAAACTCAAGCAACCCTAGAAGAAGGATTTAACATGCACACTAATCCTTTGTCTTTTGTCAATCAAGAAAGTGATAAAGCTGGACCATCCAACATAGATATGGTCACTATGATTCAGAACATGCCAAAACAATAGGTTACCAAACCTCCTAAGGAACCTGTTAATGAGCCTAAAATCATTCCCACACAAAAGAGACCTTTATTCACTACTTTACTTCACCAAAATATTGATCAATATGCTTCAAATTGACAAAAACCTAAAATGAAGCCAAACACCAATTTTCAACAATCTGGAATACAACATAATACAACTTCAAAACTTCTTCATAACACCCTTCCTACCAACAATTTACACAATAGCAATATAGCATCTAATCTTCATGTCCCTCCATCATATGCTCACAAGTCCCATATTAATGCCCTACCGAACCAATATGGTGGGCAAACCGATAATCTGGAAGCCATGGTGAAACAATTAGCTTCCCGCATGGACCAGATAGATCCCTACCGTCCCTCGTACAGTTATCGAGAGATGTGTAGTCAGCCTTTGGATCCCATAGTTGTAGCACAGTCGTACCCTAAACACTTTTCCATGCTCGTCCTGCCTATATATAAAGGAACTGAAGATCCCATAGAGCATCTTCGCATGTTTAGGATAGTATGTCATGATATATCACATGATGACTTGCTATTACTAAAGATGTTCCCGAAAAGCTTAGGAGGAATGGCATTAGAGTGGTACTATCAATTGCCCACCCATTCTTTGAGGAATTTTGAAGAAACAGCTAAATCTTTTGTCCATCAATTGAGTGCCTACATCGAGAGACACATGACCATTAAAGATTTATACAACTTAAAACAAGACAAAGATGAATGCTTTGCTGATTTCTTAGCTAGATGGAGGCAGTTGACAGGAAAACTACACTTTGTGCTACCTTATAGGGAAATGTTGGACATTTTTATTAATAATTTGCAAGAACAAATATCCTATGAGTTATCAACAGCTACCTTAACCACCTTCGATCAGGCTATAGACTTAGCTTGAAGAGTGTAAGATGCTCTCATTAGGAGAGGACAGCTTAGGAAGAAAGATGATGAGAAAACATCCAGAAATCAATATAAAAATAAACAAGTTGTAGGTGATGGAGTCACTAACAGCAGAAATTTTGCTAATGTCAATACAATGAAGACAACAGAAAAATTTATATTGAAACCTCCTGATAAACGTCCTCGAGAGTTTACTAGATTGAATCAACCATTATCAACTATTCTACCCCAATTACTCGAAAGAGGTTTGATTCAATTACCTAATATCTGGGGACCTGATCCAACCATACCCGGATACAGAGCTGATGTACACTGTGATTTCCATAGAGGACCTGGACACTCTACCAACTCTTGTAAAATATTGAAACATAAAATACAAGACTTGATTAATAATAATGAAATGGAGGTGCAAGCCTTTCAACCTAAACAAAATCCTCCTAATAATGCTCAAAATAACATTCCCCAAAATCAGAATCAAAATGCTAATCAATCATTAGATATATTTCAACATCCTTTACCAAAACATGGTAAAGAGGTGGCCAATCAAATTGAGCATCATAATGTCCCTCCTCCTACCCAATATGTAGGAACTATTAGCAAACATTTACCTAACCATGATTTACAAAAATTTGACACAACTTTATCCATGGTCATGACCAGGCCCCTACATAACATTCAAACTCTTGATCGTAGTGATACAAAATATGAGACTGAAAGTGACATGGAAATCACATCAAATCAATTGAATAGTTCTGAAGATGAATCAGATGCTATTCATCCTATTACAAATTCTATGATTCCAGAAGAACCTTTTCCAAGAAAAGTTACTACTAGACCATCTTCTCATCAATTGCTTTCTAATCAGCAAGCTATAAACGCTAGAACAAGACCTATTCATCATCCGCAAAATAATATTGTAGGTACCATTGGAGTCATTACGGACAACAAGCTCAAAATTTTCAACAAGAACCAAATCAGAATGATGGATCAACTCCATTTGTTTTGAAAGCTCCTAATAAAGGAAATCATGCTCCTAATGTTCAATCTAAACCTCCTTATAATATTAATGAGCAACTATCCAATACTGTAGCTCAGATTTCTCTTTTAGACCATTTGAGATCTTCTCCTACACATAGAGATGAATTGATGCTCACATTAATCCAAATGATGGTACCACAAGATATTCAACCCGAATCCATGACCAATACTATAATAACTCGAGAAGTTGATTGTATTGACTTCCAAGATAGAGATATACCACAACATAGTTTACATAAGGATAACCCCTTATATATTACTGCCCTAATAGGAGATGTAGTAGTCAAAATGGTCTTGATTGATAATGGTTCATCTTTAAACATTTGCACTTTTGACTTCTACCAAATATTTGGGTTTAGAAGTGATGAAATGAAGAAAACTGAGATGATCATAGAAGCTTTCAATGACGAAACACAAGAAACGTGTGGAGTTATCACCATCCCATTACAATTTGGTCCGAGAACCTTAGATACGACCGTGTTTATTGTACATTGCCCCGCATCATACAATATACTCTTGGGTCGCCCTTGGATCAATGCAATGCGGGTTGTCCCATCAACTTTACACCAATGTGTTAAATTCAAATTTAAAAATTAGTTGGTCACTATCCATGGTGATCCTAGACCCTTTGATATGTGTGCTTTGGCAGAACCTATTGGAGTTCAATTTTGTCCTGCTCTGTCATCCACACATACTAATTCTTATTTTTCATCTAAACATGTGAAACACACACCCATAACTTCATCTATTTCTCCTCCATTAATTTCACCCTCATATATAGCTCAACGATCTTCTAAACAAACCACGCTAGAACCTCAAAAGGATCTTAAATCCACAACCAATCCTTCATGTTCCACCCCTATAATTTCAAAACCTATAAACCCATTTACTAACACCTCCACATTATCTACATCTACAAAAACAATATCTTCCACATCTAAAGATATAGGGAATGATCCTTCTACATCTTATGCTCTTTCTGATGAACTCTTACCTAATTTATCTAAAATTCTTATATAAAAAAATAGATGCTTCTATGTAAGATTCCATTATCTTAAGTAATTTTCCACCATCTCCTCGTACTTTGGGCCTCCCACAACCTATGGGAAGTACTTATCAAGTCGGAAGTTGTGCCTTCATTTATAAGGGATATGATTGGGGAAGAATACCTAGGAACATCAAAACTCATTATGATGGATATGCTCGATGTTATTTTACTAATGAGTATATTAAAGCTAAACCTATAATTCTTAAAATGGGATATAAAGGGAAAGGCTTGGGACCTTTCCAATATGGTATGAAAGAACCATTTGAGGTAGAACCATGGCCCGCCCGATGTGGTGTGGGCCTATTTCCTAGTAAGGGTCAACCCTTCCCATTTGAATATGATGATAAACTCATATGTTATCAAGATTATTTGGATGGACGTGATGATTTGCCTCTAAAATATCAGCCATTTACATGTAATATGCTATCCATAGCTTACCCTAAAATGATTGCTAAATCCGATGATGAGTTGGAAGGAGATATTTTCCATGATGTCTCCGTTGAAGAGTTGTTACACAATGGTTTTTATTTTGATGGTTCTATACCTACTATAGCCCAGCTTGAGGCCACGACTCCTCGAGATGAATTATCCAATTTAACCTTAAAATAATTACAAGAATTGGGAGTTTCACCCGCCCCACCTAATTTTAAAATAGATCTACACATGGAAGTAGAAAACGTCATTAAAGTTAACATTGGAACTGAGGATAATCCTCACATAATCAATATTGGATCAGAATTAAGTCAAGAAAAACAAGAGCAATACATTGCATTTCTTAAAGAATATGAAGATGTCTTCGCTTGGACATATGAAGATATGCCAGGTTTAGACCCTTCTATAGTCATGCATCACCTAGTAGTCCATCCGAATGCTAAACTCGTTAAACAGAAACTTAGAAAAATGCATCCCAAAGTGGCCTTGCTAGTCAAAGGGGAGTTAGAAAAACTCCTTAATGTTGTTTTTATACAAGCTATTGATTATGCTGAATGGATCTCAAATGTAGTTCCAGTCACCAAGAAAGAAGCTACCAAAGTTAGGGTTTGCACAGACTTTAGAGATATTAATGCTGCATGCCCTAAAGATGATTTTCCTCTTCCCAACATGGATCAAATCATTGACTTTACTATGGGGAGTGGAATGATTTCCCTAATGGATGGATTTTCTAGTTATAATCAGGTCAGGATAGCTCCTGAAGATCAGGCTAAGACAACCTTTATTACCCCCTGGGGTACCTTTTGTTGGAAAGTGATGCCATTTGGTTTAAAGAATGCAGGTGCAACATATCAACGAGCCATGACTTATATCTTTCATGATATGATGCATGATATCCTACATGATTATGTAGATGATATTATAGCTCGTTCTATTAATGAAGATGATCATTTAGATGATTTGAGAAAAGTATTTAATCGGTTAAGAGAATACCTTATCCGATTAAATCCAGCCAAATGTATATTCGGATTCAAGTCTGATAAATTATTAGGGGTTTTAGTTTCTTTACGTGGTATCAAAATCGACCCTCTCAATATTGCAGCTATCACTGATATGCCCACACCTACTAATATATCAGAATTATGAAGTTTACAAGGTAAGCTTCAAGCTATCTGTCGCTTCATCGATAAGCTGGCGGATAAAACCGGTCCTTTTCTTAAGCTTCTTAAGAAGGATGTCCCTTTTAATTGGGATGACGAATGTAAGGAAGATTTTGAACTTCTCAAACAATACCTCCTTAACCCACCTATGCTTTCACCACCTAGACCTGATCGCCTATTTATCCTGTATATTTCAGCTTCAGATTTTGCTTTAGGAGCCATGTTAGCTCAACTTGATGATAACAAAAGAGAACGTGCTAATTATTATATTAGCCAAACTTTAATTATTTATGAAACCTGCTACATAGCATTAGAAAAACTATGTCTAGAAGTCGTATTTTCTACACAAAAATTATGACATTATATTCTCAATTAGAAAACATATGTCATTGCTAAATATGATCCCTTATGGTATCTCATGAGTCGACCTTATATATCAGGTCATACAGCAAAGTGGGTTCTTGCTCTAAGCAAGTTTGAACTCACGGTCATAGGATAGAAGTCTATTAAGGGTCAAATCATAGCAGATCAATTAGCTGTTGCACCCTTAGAGTCTACCCATCCCCTCATCATTGAGTTTCCTGATGAATACCTTCAATTAGAGGCAGACCATGTTGAACAATGGTCCTTATACTTTGATGGAGCCCGATGCATGAGTGGGGCTAGTGCAGGTATTATTTTAATATCTCCACTAAAACACATTATAACTTTGTCCTTTAAATTAACATTTGCTTGCACTAATAATATGGCTGAATATGAAGCTCTAATCCTTGGATTACGAGCTACCTTGGTGCTAAAAATTAAAAATCTGCTAGTTTTTGGTGATTCTCAACTTGTTATAGACCAAATTAATGAATTTTATCAGACCAGAGATGATAAATTGTGCCCATATAAAGCATATGTTTTACAATTAATATATCTATTTGATCAAGTTACCTTGGAAGCTATCCCTCGAACTAGCAACTGTGCGGCTAACGCTATGGCCGCAGCTGTATCTCTTCTACCCTTGGAGTTAGATGACGAATATGCCACCATCATTATTCGTTGACTCCAAGAACCTGCTTCAAATAAGTCATGCTTAGAACCTTTGGATGTATTTCTAATCAATGAAACTACTCCTGAACCTTGGTATACGGATATATTTGATTTTCTTCAAAATGGGACTTTCCCTACCAGTTCTAATAGAAACCAACGTCGATTATTACGTAGAAAAGCAAGTCGATTTGTAATAATTGGCAATAATTTATATAGGAGATCTTTTGAAGGTATCCTATTGAGATGTTTGAATCTAGAAGAGTCTAAATCAACTTTGAGTGAAGCCCATGATAGATCTTGTGGAGGACACTTCAGTGGTAGTATCATTGCTAAAAATATCCTTAGGATAGGATACTTTTGGCCTACCATGGAGAATGATGCACATGATTATGTGCGCCATTGCGACAAGTTCCAGAAACATGCTGACCTTGTCCATGCCCCTGCATAAGAACTACAGGCTATTTCATCTCCTTGGCCCTTTTCAAAATGGGGCTTAGACATTATTGGCAAAATTAATCTTGTGTCATCTTATGGACACAAATTCATCATAACCACCATTGAGTATTTTACAAAGTGGGTTGAAGCCATGCCTTTAGCTTCCTGCACTGGAACACAAGTCTCTAAATTTATTTTTAATCAAATCATTTGTAGGTTCAGAATCCCTACAAATCTCATCTCAGACAATGGAACTTGTTTCAAAAATAAATTTTTTAAGAAATTATGCCAAAAATATAAGATTCAACATCGCTGGTCCACTCCCTATTATCCTCAGGGTAATGTCCAAGCAGAAGCATCTAATAAAACATTAATTAAAATCCTTAAAATATTGGTCAATAAATCTGGTCGCGACTGGCACATTCAATTATATCCGACTTTGTGGGCATATCGCACTAGCGTTCGTACTCCCACATGTACTTCACCTTTTGTTTTGGTTTATGGTGTTGAAGCTGTTTTTCCATTTGAATTAGAAGTTCCTTCTTTGGCTCTACTACTTAGAAGTTCCTTTCACAATAAAATGATTATATTTGTAATTTCCATGCTATGCTACATAGTAGAAGTGGTTTCTTGAGCGAAAAGTTTCCCCTGCTATCCTATCATGCACATGGTCTAGAATCTTTGAGAATTGACAAAAGGACAAGCTCACCCCTACCCGGAATAAAAATCCCTTGCTCTACAGCTAATCCGAGCAAGTATCCCTAGAACAGGAAGCAAAAGAAAAAGAAAAATCAAGCAAGATCATGAGAAAAAGAAACATTATTTCATAATCATTTTGTACTCTCTTAGCACCATTTCAGCATAATCTCAAATATCAAAGCAAAAGATAAGAAAAAGAAAAATACAAAAAAAAGAAAAAAAAAAAAGAGAAAAACAAAATAAAAGAAAGCAAAAGCAAAAGCAATAAAATCCCTTTCCCTACCCATTGAAAAAAAAATAAGGGTTGATGAGCTTGAATCCCTGGAATTCTCAATTATCCGAAAACTGTGAGGTAAGCCCCATAACAGGTGGTTTGTGCCCAACCCGCTTGGCCTTGGGTAACTCCTAGCGTGGTGATATGTCTGTCACATTAGCGACCTTCTTTTGTATAGACCTATGTCTGCTTATGGATTAGCTAGCTCTTGATAACTCGACTTACATAGTAGTTTGGTACGGTTATATGCATCTAAATCATGGTTAATGAACACTTATTTGGTTAATTCAAATCACTTGTATCAAATTATCTTGCTCAAAACTGGTCAATGCACAAAGCAATTGCACACACATTTGTATTTGAGAGATTTTGTGTATCATTATGATAAATCAAGATCAGAAATGAACTCACATACGCACATGGGATTCCTTATAAATCTAACTTTTGTCTTTGAGATACTTTGAAATATTTTTGCAAATTGTCTGGAATAATTTCATTTTCTTATTTGAGAATAGTTGTTTAGTATAAAGACAACTACATGCATTTTCAAAAAGAAAATTAAAAAAAAAAAAATCTTCTTTCAAACCATGCAATAAAATCACATTTATATATCATTTCTTTTGACTTTCGTGACGATGGTATAGTTCCAAAACATAAATTGGAATTTTATGCCTAGCACAAGTCCTCATATTTATATTTTTTTTTTATTTTCAAAATTAAAAATCAACCATGCAATAAAACTATTATATCAATTTCTTTTTGGATTTCGTGATGATGGTATAATTCTATACCTAAATATTCTATGCCTAGCACAAACCATCAAACTAATTTTATTTCCCATTTATTTCAAATCATAAAAACATATGACTTAAATCATTATGTTCCACAATTATGCTTTAAAAGACCGAATACTTTGCTATTTCATGTCATTATGTCAAACTTTAATTTTGCAATGATGGTATAATTCCTAGGGAATTATTCAAAAAAAAAAAAAATTTCACACTTAGGAATTTATGCCTAGCAAAAATCATTTTAAAAAATATATATATTTCATGATTAATATTTTCATGGAAATCTGAAAACAAATCACCATCATCATCATCATTTGCATCATCACAACAAAGTCTTAAGACAGTCTCTTAAGCACTCTTTTACTTTTAGCAATATTTCTATACCATGATTAGCTTGACCACCTAGCGAGCAGAGACTCCATGAAATGATCATAAATGGCAACAATGTCCTTTAAAATTATTGTTAAAAGTCTCTTTTTTATTTTTTTTATTTTATCAGCATCATATCACAAACAACATTTTTTGTTTATAGCAGATTATTTCATCTCAAAAGCATGACATTAAAATTATAATATTTCCAAACGACATAATTATATGAAATCATCAAATCAATCACACCAAAACATTAAAGCATCATACACACACATAAGACACAAGTCATATGATAAAAAATATCTCATATATATATATATATATATATATCCACATAATCATGTACATCATATCAAAACCAGAAAAAAATAAAGATGAACAATAACAATGAATTAGGGTTTTACCCTATTTTCTTAATTTTATTTAAAAATAAATTAACAACATTTTAATTTTTCTTTTCCATGTTTTTATCTCAAACGTTCGATTTGAGTAAAAACACGAAGGGGGCACCATAGTAAGTTGTAAAAATGAGAATAATTTTTTCTCTCTCGTAGATCGAGAAGAACTCATCTTTAACGCATTTTCTTCAAAAAAATTTCTAAAGAGGGGGCAAAATGTAGCACCCTAAAATTGGTGCAGTAAACCTTAGCAAATAACTAAAATTACTTTAGTAATAATTCAAATTCAAATTTTAACCCCGAACCACCCTTTAACAGCCTGTTAAACCACTTTCCTCATTTTCCATGCCATTTTTAGGATTTGTTGTGATTGTTGGATGATATCCTCATTGATCAGATGATATCGCCTCAGATCGAACGAATTTTTCTGGAGCAGAACGTCCAGACGATTTCGTCCCAAAACTGATTTTTCATAATTAGCTTCTGTTCCAACAGCTTATCTAACTCGGGCAGAGATGCGTCTACACTGTCAGAGTTTCCTCCATTGGAGATCTCCCAAATTGGGATGATCCCCAACCTCCTAACCTCCCTCCTAAGCCTATTTAAACCTTAGGACCCCCCTTGACCTACCCCTGGATGACTGAAATTTCCTGTAAACCAACTTGTACACGCATTTTAGCATTTTAAATTATTATTTGTCTTTGTTTGTTCTAAATTCTCTTGCAAGAACTTTGTTATTATTCAGTCGGAGCAAGCTCAAATCGTCGTAGATGATCCTATATAATCTCAGACGATCATGACACAATTCAAGATGATTTCGTACTCTGCAGACGATTTCAACTGTAGTCAACATTGGGGGCAATTAGTGCCCAGAGTTTGCACTTTTCTCTTTTCGTCTACTGTTTCATTCTGCATTTAGATTAGTTTATTGTTATTTTTTTCTATTCTGCATTTTGGAGTTCACCCATATAGCTTAAGTGCATGATAAGATCATAATTTGTCATTAGAATACCATAATTTACTTAAATTTCTATTCGCAATTATTGTTTTAGTATCTATATTGTCATTTTACACCGTTTTCCTCTGTTAGTATTGCTACATTTTCTGTGTTTTGTATCTATCTCTCTAATTGCAGGTCTTTGACGAATTCGTCAGATCTCAGACGATCCTGTCTGATTTCAGACGATCCTGTCAGATCAGAGGCGATCTGGACTGCTTCAAAAATTAGAACCTCCATCAGACATCCGGATCAGGTATGGCTTTTTTCTAATCTAGTATATTTCCTATATTTTCTATTTAATTTTGTTTCTGTATTCATTTAAACCTACATTTCATATAGAATAGTTTAGATTCATTTGGCCAAACCTAGGATTTGAATGATTAAATGTAAAATTGAACACATAAAACACATTCCCAACCTAGGCGTGGAGAGTGCCACTAAATGTTTCCTGGTGAACCCCACCATCTATCAAAAAATCACCTTAATACACCTCCCCTGAGAAGCGGGACCTTCAAATGGCCTCTCAGTCCGAGGTACCATCCCATCCTTCTCGCATCCCCCTTTCGTGTGTGGATCCTTTGGCCTAAAGGTAAGGGTGCAAAAAATTTGGAACGATACACTCCTGCTTGGGGCAGCAAACAAGCACACAATATCACATCATAAAACTTGACATTACTGGCATCATGAAGTCATGGGCTCTATCCCTTCATTACATACAATTTTAAAGCATAGGCACGCTCATTTAACGATTCAAAAATAAGGATTCAAGAACACACACCCTTTCCATGATTGGGGCATCTAAATTTGGTTAGGTTACAAGTAACCTTAATCATTCAACATTTTGGTCATCTATTTTTGCTCAGCGCTGTGCTGCACACAACACATCTCAAAAAGAGGCATCTATAGAAACTAAAATGTGGTCAACCTGATTAAGCACCTACAAGCAATGATCAAATTGACATCATATGGCCCCTTGGGTAGCCCTCAGGAGGCTCATAATGGTTCTAGCCACTCCAAAAGGGTTTTTTGAGGCTACTGGACCAATTTTGGGAGTTTTTGGCCCAAAATTCACCACCTTCCCACCTTGGGATAGTGGCATATTCCCACCATCCCACCCTAGGACGGTGGTGAGCCATCATCCCAGGGTGGGACGGTGAGCAAGTTTGACCTAAAAAAAGTCAAATCTGGGATATTTGGTGCCCAGAAACTACCATTTAGCATGCCATATGGAGCATGCAGGTCAGAGGGCATTGAATCCTTATGATACACTTCTTAATGGAGCCCAAAATTGGAGATTCTCTTCCACACCCATTGCATGCCTCCCGTTTGACAAGTGGCACCTCCTGCCATGCATGCCCTCGCATGCCTTTTTGTACATGAGCCCATTTTGGCTATAAAATGGGTTCAATATCCATACAAAAACAAGGATAGGAGTTATAAGATATGCAACAGAGTTCTACCAAGATTTCCCCCCAACTTATTGATCTTTCTTGCCCTTAAAATCTCCTCTTAGCGAAGGAGGCTATCGGATGACTTCAAGAGGGCCTTTTGAGTGTAAATTTTTCATCCGAGTGAATTTATTCACCAAATTTGATGACAACACCCCTTATATTGTTTAGTATCATTCCCTAGTAATATTGGTAGAAAAAAGTGTGCAAAATTGGTGGGTATCCCTTCCTAGGGTGCCCCCCAATTAGTTGTAGTCACCACCACTCCCCCAGGACAAGGAAAACTCCTTGCAAAATTGTATTATTGTTTTTAATGATATTATTATAGATCCTCATATGATGTTGTGGTTTAAATTTCATGCAATTTGGAGTTAAATTGACCAAGTTATAGCATTTTTAAGTTTTTATAGGTTTGTAGGGCCCATCCGGGAACCCTAGTTGTATGCAGGTGTATTTGGGCCTCAATTTTAAAATCTAACCATATGGGTTTTCTTGAAATATCTATTTATGTATTCTTTCCAAATTTCATGAGTTTTAGATATTTCTAGGTTTGGTATTTTCTCATCTTTGTTTTTTCAGGTTGCAGGCGAGCGATGCAAAATCGAGGGGTCTAAGGATGCAATTTCAGATATTTTTTTTGTGATATCCTATCAAAACATCCTCTTTGACATCTCCACAAATTTTCAAGTCATTCTGAGTTAATTTTATTTAGTTTTAATAAATGTTTTATTTTACCCTTGTGGGGATTGCATGTTTTCCACCATACACCCTTGCTATTTGACCCCTTTTGCTTCCTTGTGTGTATTTTTAGGTTCTTAGAAGGCATTAGGAAGTAATATCATACATCAAATATTTAATATATAATAAATGACAGCATTGGCCCACCCACCTCGATTGTGGGTATGAGGAAAGGCACAGGATGTGCACCCTGATTCCTTGGAGGATTTGATCCTTGGGCACCCCAAAATTTGTAACAATTGTATCACTTTTTGATCCCTAAATGGGACTGCTATGTAACCTTGGATTTGATCCACCCAATTAATAAAGAAGACACTCGTTTCATTTCATTCTTTATTGCTTGGTATTGCTTCATTTTCATGTGCATGCTCCCATTTGATGCTCATATGCAAGATGTGATAGATACATATATTGTTATTCATAATTAGGTGCATCACTTTTCCCTACTTCAATTATAGGTTTTCTTATGATTTTGGGTGATATCAAAGGGTTTACTTGATTTAAAAAAAAATTAATATTTAAACCCACCCATAAGGAATCAAAGGGTTTACTTGATTTAAAAACATTTAAATATTTAAACCCACCCATAAGGAATCAAAGGGTTTACTTGATTTTAAAATATTTAAATATTTAAACCCACCCATAAGGAATCAAAGGGTTTACTTGATTTTAAAACATTTAAATATTTAAACCCACCCATGAGGGGCGCACAACCAAAGTTTGACATATTTAAATTAAAGATTTAAATATTAATATTTAAATATTAAATTAAAACGTTGGAGTTTGAAACAAAAGGTCTCTTTGGAATTTAAAATTCAAAAAGGTGTCTCTTGAGTGGGCCAACCTCTTGGGTGCCAAAAGCAAGAAGGTGAAAGGTTTGCATTTGAAGAGTTGCATCCTCCTCTATAAATACAAGGCCAAAGTTCATTTCTAAATAATGAATTTAATTGAATGTCTTTGATATATATGAGCAGAGTAAAAGTAAGGTATAGTAGGGATTATAATATCTTGATGAGCAGATATTAGAGTGCAGATCCAAGAAGATATTGTGACAGAATTATGTGCAGTCTTGTATGCCATTAAAGGCCGAAATTGTAAGCAGAAGTTGATGCCATTAATGATCAGATTTTGGAGTAGACTTGAGCAAAGTTTTTGATCAGATTTGTGAGCAGAATTTGATGCCTTTAATGATTAATTTTTGGAGTAGACCTAACCAAATTTTTTGATCATATTGGTGAGTAGAAGTTGATGCCTTTAATTATAATACTTTTGGACCAGACCTGTGCGAGGTTTTTGATCAGAAGACCTATACAAGTTTTTGATCAAATCTGTGAGTAGTTTTGCAGCAGACCTGTGTAATTTTATTGATCAGTTGTGTATGAAGTGTTTAACCAGTTTTACACAGGATTTGTGGAGCGATCTTGTGAAGTATTTCTCCAAGATTTTGCATATATTTATTTGAAGGTTGGTGCCTTCAAATCTAAGGTTGGTGCCTCAAAGAGATTGGTGTCTCCCATAGGTTGGTGCCTATGTTTTTGTATAAGGGGATTGGTGTCTCTTGTGGGTTGGTGCCTATGAACTCTTTTGAAGTGATAAAAGCAATATTTTGCCATGGTTTTTTCTTGAAAGGGTTTTTCCATGTAAAATACTTATCTCTTGTGTGTGTGGTGTTTTGTGCATTGATTCATTATTGCATTCATATTATTGAAGTTATTGTTTTGGAAAGAAAATTTTTATCTTATACTGTTCACCCCCCCTCTTAGTATAAGTGTGTGTTTCTTCAGAGGTTACCTACAAATCTCTTGTTGACATCAAAAAAATTAGATGCCATTAAAATAATGAAGGTGCTGCTGTCATAACTTGGACGTTGAAAATTGATCGTCATTACTGAAGAACTAGCTGACTGGTTGGTGTCGTCATGGTTTGTGCCGTCAATGTTGAAATTGGTCGCTAACATTTAGAAAGGTGAATGTCGACTTGAGGCTCACAATAATTGAAGGATTACTGAATTGAATGCTTGCAATCACAATAGAAAGAGCTGTTATCAATTAACTGAAGGATTACCGACTCAAATACTTGTTGTCACAGGCTCAAATCTCAGTATAGATAGCTTGAGGTTGTGGAGAATTAAGTACCCTACATTTGTCGTTGCATCACTAAGGACCATCTGAACTATGTGGATTCAACATTTGTAGATTGACCCATTATTTTTTTTTTAAATCATTGTTTGAGCATAAAGCTTTTATCCAGATTTTGCCTAATGATGTCCAATGTCTAAGCTTAGAGGCATCCCATTTTACAGATACCATAGAAAAAATCAAGGAACGAACTATGACGAATTGTAGATGTCTTGTTCTTATTCAAATGAGTGTAGGCACAATTGGACCTCACACATTGCAATGTGAAAGGTTTATGTTCAACATGCTTACATCCCCTGGTAAGTTTAGAGGCATGTTTAAAACCCTTGTCTTAATAATATTAAAAAGAAGTGTTAAATAGTGTCGCAGTTGATTCTGCTAACCTTCCAAATGATAGCATCTATTATAACCCTCTAAATGATGGCATCTATAAAGTGCCATGGCATAGGAATTCAAAAGCATGGTATGCCTTTGCCAAGAAAAGTAACATCTGAAGGCAGCTTGCTCCTTTAAAAGGGATGAAAGATATGCTTTCACAAAATTATATCTAAAGTTCCTACAATGACCAAATGATCTAAAAGAGGTTTTTTCAAAAGAACATTCTATTATTTTCTCTATAACCTAGAACAAATAAAATAAATTGTTCAATTGGCTTTGAGTCATTATAAGAAAACTACCAAGTTCATCCAGATTGAGAAAATGATGCCCATTTTAGAAAAAAATTATCTTGCCAAAAAGAAATGCCACTGTTCTTTAGTAGTGGTTGTTGTAATTGTTGTGCCTCTCTCTTCAGCATAAATGACTCGCTAGATATATTTTATAACTACACTATATCATAAACATGAGGAGTTTTGGAACTTTACAGTGGCATTCTAGTACATTGTTTGAAATATCCACAATTTAGAGGCAGTAGTTGTTGTGCTCTTTATGTTGCACAAGTCCCTAATGTTTTCAAATCAGCTGAAAACAAGTCTTGGTAGGATGCAATATTTTTAGAGAATGAATTTCTTTGCTAAATGCTAGCAGAATATTATGTCCTAGTAATTTTTTGTTAGAGCTGGGACTCAATGTGGTTGAGATCAGGCTATAAAGAAAGATTAGTCATTTGACTATAGTTAACTCTACTAAGCACTTCATTTTAGGTGAAGATTACCATGGAGGGGTGCAAAAATTTACTGCAACAAGAATTTCAATAAATGTGGTGAAATGCTATCTTGAAAGCAAACTAAGAGTCCCTTGAACTTTTTCAGTGTTTTGTATTTTCGCATAAATAGAAGTACAATATACCACTATGATTTTAACTTACCCATTTTAATGGCAAGCTTCAATATCTATTCAGAATGGAAGAGAGGCTACTAGCTAGAAGGTCATAAAATTCTTAAATAATTATATTATTATGCTAATGCCATATACTTGGAACCCAATTATGTGCTTGAGAACCAGCTGATGGGAAAACAGATTTGAGAGCACATGTGTAATAATAAACCTGATAGGGTGATACACGTGATATAGTTTTCCTAACATTATATACTTAGAGGCTACAATTTTTATTAAAGAAGCAGAGATGTGTTATTCAGATATGGATCATTGTCTAATCAATGGATCATGAATGAAACACATTTATAGGGCTAGTAGAGGTGGCCAAAATGTTTGATCTGCGAGTTATGAAGACCTTATTGTCTGTAACTACATATATGTTGTAATTCTCAAGGGTACCACCATCCTTTCAAAAGAAATTAAATTGAATGATGGTGTTGATAACATAATTGGAATCATACTATCCCTAGAAAATACTACCTCAAAAATTAACAGAGGGAAAAACCTTTAATAGGTGTACATACAGTTAAACAAAAGGAAATTCAAATATATTAAATAGATAAAATTAGAATACCCATAGTCTATAACAAAGCCTATTTTCTTTTTGATAAATAAAGAGACTAAGGTTACCTGCAAATGGGTAAAAACCCTAAAGTAGATTATTTAGAACATCAAGAAAGAAAAAATAATAGATTAAAAACATTGTGAATATTCATAGTGCCAAATTCTTCCTTCTCTTTTTGTTTAGTGACTTGGTTTGCTGAAGGCTTCTTGATCAATCTCCCTTTTCTGAATTGAAGCATTTTATGTTGGAATTCTAGCCTGTTTTGCTCTAGCAAGTAGCTATCATTTCTACGAATATTTTCCCTCCTTGACACTTGTCATTTCTTTTTCCATTTATTGTCAGGGATGTTGTATCCCATGGGTACAAGTTGTTTTTATCCTTTTGGTGCCTGTACAAACTGGAGTTCTCTTGAAAGGCTTAAGTTATCCAAGATTGGTACAAGGTTTTGTGTTGAGGACCTGCTCCAACTTGCCTTTGTGACAATGATATGGGATTAAATAATCCCTTGCTAAGTGATCTGTTTAGAGTTTGTTAATGAAATATCGTTGATGTATGGTCCAAGCCCCTTTGCACCCTCTATTTCCAGGAGATATTAGTCTTTGATTTGTAGAGCTATGTTGTGAAATTTGAACAACTATGCTATATGAAAGGAGAGGAGTACATTTGGGTCTAAGCTAACAATGATATGGGATTAAATAATCCCCTGCTAAGTGATATGTTTAGAGTTTGTTAATGGAATATCATTGATGTATGGTCCAAGCCCCCTTGCACCCTCCATTGCCAGGGGATATTGGTCTTTGAGTTGTAGAGCTATGTTGTGAAATTTGAATTGTGCTATGTGAAAGGAGAGGAGTACATTTTGGTCTAAGCTGATGTGATAAAATTACAAGGATCAAATAGCTTAAAGGTCATCATGACCCATGAGTGCCTTGGGTAGAGGGGTGCAGTCTAAAATATTATGTATGATTTTAAGGAATTATGTAGTTGTTTTTGAATGATGAAAAAGGGATTCAGTTGAACTGAAATAGTATAAACAATGATGAATGGTGCTAGGAGGCTCTAGAAATGGGTAGTGGGTCTTATGCCTTGTTATGGAAGGGAAAGTAGTGGATGGTTTTTCCATTATTTTGGCTTATTTCATTTGAGAAAACAATGAAATTGGTATTTGGGTTATGTGGGGTTTGGACTTCCAAATTGGAATGATTTTTATAGCAGGACAGAGAGGGAATTTTATGTCGAAACAAATCTAGAGTTGTGCCTTTTAAGTCATGTACAAGTTTTTATCAAGAGTCAAATTTTTATTAGAAGGATTTAGTGTTGTGTTTTTTAAATGTCTTGTGGACAGTCTCTTGACTATGCTTGACTGAATTTTATTTGTCTTGAATGGTTCTTTTGCTTTCATTGGACTGTCATCATACTATAGTATCCAATATGCCTCATTTTACCGTGGGAGTTATAGAGTCCTACTGATAAGATCCTGCTATAAAATAAACTCAAATAACACACTCTCACACGATTGCTTGGAAATAAACTCACATAAACATCATATTAATATAACAAAAATTTGCATAAATGAACAATCTCACAATAAGACAGAATCGCAGGCCTCTTCGAGGGGGCAACCTCCTTCAATACTTCATTAATTTACAAAAATATGGTTACATTGGTGCCTTTTTGGGTATTTAAGGAGTTTCCTTCCAAGGTTGGCTTACATGCAAAATTCCACCTGGATTACATGCATAATGCCACCCGAATTACATGCATAGTGCCACTTTGAATTACATGCACAATGCCACTCGAATTACATGCATAATGCCACACGAATTACATGCACAATGCCACCTTACCTATCCTCTATACCATGTGTTACATAAAAAGGGTGCCATTTGTCATAGGCACTACCTAAGCTAAAACTTAGAACATTACAAAATATTAATCATGGGTACTACCCACGTTCACTGGGAATAATTACATCAGGGAAGTTATTACATTAAGGGTTAGGATGGGATCCTAACATGCCCTTCTCCTTGAAGAAGCTTTGTCCTCAAAGCTAAAAATGAGGAAACTGTTGCTGGAGTTGATGGAGAGACTCCCATGTAGCATCCTCAGGTTGAAGTCCATGCCACTGAACTAGGACCTCTATAATGGTACGGTTGCACAGAGTGCGAGTTCGATGATCCAGCAGCTGCTCTGATGCAAGTAAGATGGAGCCTTTTTCATCCAATTTAGGGAGTGTTGATTGAACCTGTACCTTTGTGCCCACAACTTTCTTGATAAGGGAAACATGAAAAATAGGGTGGATCTTGGAAGTGGGGGGAAGAGCCAATTTGTAAGCTGTTGGACCAATCCGTTGTAGAACCTGATAAAGACCATAGAATTTTGGAGTGAGCTTCTGACACCTACAAAGTTGTAGGGATGATTGTTTGTATGGTTGTAAGCGAAGGAAGACCATATCACCCACATAAAAATTGCGCTCAGAACGATGTTGATCAGCTTGTTGGCCCATCCGATTCTGGGCCATGTTCAAATTTTTCTTGAGTTGGCGGAGGACCTCGGTGTGTTGACTTAGAGCATTGTCGACGGTCTGGACCTTGGAGCTGCTCGAAATGTAGGAGGAAGGCGTGAGTGGAGGGTGCCCGTAAATTGCCTCAAACGGTGTGAGTTTGGTGGTGGTATGATAGGAAGTGTTGTACCACCATTTGGCCAAAGAAAGCCATTTTTCCCAATGAGTAGGATGATCGGAGGCAAAGCAGCGAAGGTAGGTTTCCAAGCATTTATTAACAACCTATGTTTGACCATCCATTTGCGAATGGTAGGCTAAACTTATTTTGAGCTGAGTCCCTTGCAACTTAAACAACTCTTGCCAAAAATTGCTAGTAAAGGTTGGATCACAATCAGATACAATGGAGGTTGGCATGCCATGAAGGCGAAATATGGAGTCAAGAAAAATTTGGGTAATAGTGGATGCTGTGTAAGGATGGGTTAGGGCACAAAAGTGAGCATACTTTGAAAGGCGGTCCACTACCACGAAAATAATAGACTTGCCTCCAAATTTAGGTAGCCCTTCTATGAATTCCATGGAGATGTCAGTCCACACCTGATCTGGTATCGGCAATGGTTGAAGAGTGCCCAGAGAACGCACTGTTTCTCCTTTCATCCTTTGACATGTGTCACAGTCCGCTACAAAAGAGTGAATGTTTTGTTTCATACCTTTCCAAAAGAAGGTGTTCTTGAGTCGCTCATAAGTTTTTAGGAACCCTGAATGGCCAGCAGATGGAGTAGCATGTGATTCCTTCATGAGGAGCTCTCGAAGTGGGGACTTAGGAGGAAGAACCAGGCGTTGATGGTAACGCAGATCCTTGTCATCCCAACTATATCCTAGTGTAGACTCTGGATTATCCCTAAGTGAAGCAACCAGGTCTTTCAAATCTGCATCCTAAAGTATTTCCTGACATAAGGGCTCAATCCATTGGTGCAATGGTGCAGAGATGGCACACAACATACTAAGGGTCTCAAATTGGCGAGAGAGAGCATCTGCCACAAGATTTTCCTTCCCTTTTTTGTACATGATGTCATAATCATAGCCCATGAGTTTTGATACCCACTTTTTTTGCTCGGTGGTGGCAACCCGTTGTTCTAGAAAGTATTTCAGACTCTGGTGGTCAGTTTTGATGGAGAAATGGCACCTAATGAGGTAAGGTTGCCAATGCAGGGCTGCATGCAATATTTCCAACATTTCTTTGGCATATGTGGATTTCCCCAAATTGCGATCAGATAGGGCTTTGCTGGTAAGAGCCAAAGGGCATCCTTCTTGCATCAATACTGCCCCAATACCATGACCAGAAGCGTCACTTTCAATGACAAATTTTTTAGAGAAGTCTGGCATGGCTAAAACTGGAGTGGTGGTCATGGCATGCTTGAGGTCCAAGAATGCTTGCTCAGCCGACCCTGTCCAAGTAAAAGAATCCTTCTTCAAAATGGAGGTGAGGGGGGCAGCTATCTTTCCATAATTGCAAAAAAATTTACGGTAATATCCTATAAGCCCTAAAAATCCTCGAAGCCCCTTGAGTGTGCGAGGTTTTGGCCATTCTTGGACTACTTGGATCTTCTTAGGGTCAACCTTGACACCATCCTTTGAGACAATGTGTCCCAGATACTCTACTTTAGTCAAACCAAAGGAACACTTGGACCTTTTTGCAAATAATTTATGGTCGGCCAGTAGTTGGAGGGTTTGATCTACATGCTTGAGATGCTCTTCCCATGTGTGACTGTAAATCAAGATGTCATCGAAGAACACAAGGATGAACTTCTACAAAAAAGGGTGAAAGATGTTGTTCATCAGGCTTTGGAAAGTGGAAGGAGCATTTGTGAGAACAAATGGCATTACCAAGAATTCATAATGACCTTCATGAGTACGTAAAGCAGTTTTAGGAATATCTTCATCCCTGAGCCGGATCTAATGGTACCCAGAGCGGAGGTCTAGCTTGGTGAAGTACATGGTCCCATGTAATTCATCTAGTAATTCATCAACCACTGGGATAGGAAATTTATCCTTGATAGTTATCTTGTTGAGTTCTCGGTAGTCAATACACAATCACCAAGAGCCATCCTTCTTGAGGACCAGTAAGACTGGTGCAGAGTAGGGACTAGTACTAGGCCGAATGACACCCGCCTTGAGTAATTCCTGTATCATCTTCTCAATATCTGACTTCATGGCATGGGGGTACTTGTATGGTCTGATATTGGGAAGTGTACTATCCAAAAATAATGGAATGGCATGGTCGTGAGAGCGATGCAGTGGTAGTGTGGTTGGTTTTGAAAATATGGCCTCATGTTTGTGGAGAATCTGTTGCATGTCTGGTGGGATTTCACCCATTGGATATGTGGACGATTGGATGGAGAATAGTTGTGCAATGACCCCACATGATGATTTCTTTAGCAATTCCTCCATGCCGTTTGAACTGATAATTTGAGGTGTTCCTGTCGGGGAGCCCTTGATGATGTGTGTTTGTCCGTTCTGGGAGAACTGCATCCAAAGTTCAACAAAGTTCCAACTGATAGTGCCCAATGTACTCAACCATTGAGATCCCAAAACAATATCACATCCACCCAACTGGAGGGCAAACATGTCCTGCTTGAGTTCATAGTCCCCTATCTTGATTTTAATATTGCGACACTTTCCTTTACAAGGTAAGGTTCACCCATTGGCTACTATGACCTCAAAGGAATTACAAGTGTGGATATAGCAATTTTCCCACTGAGCAACTTTAGGGTCAATGAAGTTGTGCGTGCTTCCCAAATATAGAAGGATGGAAAGACGTTGGCCCTTGAAAAATCCTATAACCTTCATGGTTTGAGGAGTAGTAATGCCTGCAAGGGCATGGATTGTAATTGTTGTCTCAGGTTCCTGTTTCACTTCTTCTTATGGAGGAGGTGTTTCTGGAGGGTCCTCATCCTCATCACTCTCATCAGAGGTATCAGGTTCTTCAACATCTATCAAGAACAATTTTTTGTGTGCACACTTATGCCCTTTGAAAAAAATTTCATCACAATTGTAGCATAATCCTTGGGCACGATGTGCATCCATCTCTTCGGTGGTGAGGCACTTGGGTGCAGTAGGTTTATTATCATCTGGGTGTTAGGCTCTAGGAGGAAATGAAGGTCTATTTTGAGGAAACTTTGATGGGCGTATTTGGGCAAAGAGTTTAGATTCAGCCAAACGGGCCAAACTGATAGCTTCCATCATAGTTCGTGGTTTCAACATTTTTACTTCCGCTTGGAGTTCCACCTTCAACCCACTGATATAACAACTCTGGAAGAACCCTTCACTCAATCCTCTTGTCTTATTGGCCAATTTTTCAAATTGAGCTTGGTACTCTCGGACCGACCCTGTTTGTTGTAGTTTGGTCAAGGCTCGTGTAAAGTCCTCATACTCACTAGGACCAAATCAAGTGAGTAGTTGGGATTCAAAATCCTCCCAAGAGAGATTTGGGTAGGCAACACGTAACCATTGAAACTAGTGTAGAGCCTCAAACTCCAAGTTAAAGGAAGCCATCTGGACTCGATGAAATATGGGTACATTATGAAGTCGAAAGAATTGGTCAACCCGACATAGCCACCCATCAACATCCTTCCCACTAAATTTGGGAAAGTCCAATTTGGGCATTCTAAAGGGTGGATCATGGTCATGATTCCTTGCAGAACTCTCAACTTGGTATTCTGATTTGGGTTGTCCTCTTTTCAGTTTGTTGTCTACTTCTATCAGTGCATCTTCTAAGCGGTTGCTAGTGGCCTCATGCTCTAGGCAAAGACCTTGGACTTCTTCCCTTATGGAGTGAAAAGTCGAGTTCAAGTTCTCAATGGCTTTTGTTAGGGATTCCAAGTGTTCTAGTTCTTTTTGGTGTCCACGGGTACCCTGGGCCATTTTTTAAACCTTTTGTGACCAGTTACTAAAAATAGAATTGAGTTTTTAGGACTTACTAAGTGCCCAAAAAAGTGCTTGGGTGCTATATATCAAAACGATCAGCTCAAGGAGGTGGTCACAATGAGTTATATCTCTCAACACTACTTTTTGGCACCCCAGACTTTTTTTTATCTCCTGTTTTGCTGAGTCTAACGGTGTTTACAGTTTCTGATTCTGAGCTATAGAGCAAAAGTTGGGTACTGGAGCACTATCTATAACTGGCCTCGTTTCATACTCAATATTCTCTGTATTTTGTAGGTGATTGTTATGACAGCTCTATTCTGACCTTGAAGACTGTGAATTCTGCCCTGACCGTGCTGGCCTCTCTGACATGACTGACCTAACTATGACTGCCATTGTAAATTTGACTGTTATTCTCCAGACTGTCAACTTAAGTGTTACCCTCATGGCTTATCCCGAATGCATGTCCTTTCTATTATTTTTTTAGCAGAGGACTCCTTTCTCATATGCTCACTTTTGAAATGCAGGTTTACGAACAAGGATGTTTGGATTTTTATTTTATTTTATTTTTTTTGCATTTTTTACAGGTTAAAGTTTTAACAGAACCAGGGAATGCTAAGTATAGGAGTATGTACCACCCATAGGTCCTCTAATATACCGACAGTGATGAACAATAGTGCTCGGACCAATATTTCAAGCCACTACTCAAGGAGGATTCCACACATACCCTTGAGCACACTACCTGCCTCTCTGACAATACGGGAGGGTAATCGTCCAGGATGTTGTGTCCCGTAGACTATGAGTAATACAAGGCCGAAGAGCTTCCTAATGGCTAAAATTTTGTTTAATCCTAGATGGTCTCCCGATATACCCGAAGATACATGGGAGCTCAAGCCTGTGCATGAGTTCTGTCTGAGGCCTGGGTATTGGAGCCTGATCGCCCCTCACTTCACTAGACTCTTTATGGGCTATCTAGCTTAGCCAATAACGACAGATCCTTCGCGATATTTTAAAACCCCCGATATAGGGTTTCTACCTACTCAACTAAAAAGATTTTTTTTTTGGTCTGGAAAAAAAATGCACTGTATTTTTTTGGATTTTTTTTTAAAAGGAAAAACAAAAATGGGAAAAACACATAGAATTTATACCTAACAGGTGGATTGGATGGCAAGAATAATTGCAGTTGTAGCAGAACTTGGCCCTGGAAAGCGCTCTGATACCACTTGATAAGATCATGCTATAAAATAAACTCAAATAACACACTCTCACACGATTGCTTGGAAATAAACTCACATAAACATCATATTAATATAACAAAAATTTACATAAAGGAACAATCTCACAATAAGACAGAATCGCAAGCCTCTTCGAGGGGGCAACCTCCTTCAATACTTCATTAATTTGCAAAAATATGGTTACATTGGTGCCTTTTCGGGTATTTAAGGAGTTTCCTTCCAAGGTTGGCTTACATGCAAAATGCCACCTAGATTACATGCATAATGCCACTCGAATTACATGCATAGTGCCACTTTGAATTACATGCACAATACCACTCGAATTACATGCATAATGCCACATGAATTACATGCACAATGCCACCTTACCTATCCTATCTACCATGTGTTACATAAAAAGGGTGCCATTTGTCATAGGCACTACCTAAGCTAAAACTTAGAACATTACAAAATATTAATCATGGGTACTACCCACGTTCACTAGGAATTATTACATCAAGGAAGTTATTACATTAAGGGTTAGGATGGGATCCTAACACCTACCTTGACTGGGTGGAAAAATTGAAATATACTTTTGGTCCTATGTGTCTTTTTCGTGGTGTTTATAAATGTAAAATTGAAAATAATAAGTTGAAGGTTGATTTTATTACTAATATTTAGCTTGCATAACAAGTTATTAATAAAAATTATCAAATGGCATTAACTCAACTGGTTAGATTCTTCAAATTTCGAGGATACCAAGGTTCAAATCTTGCCAAGCGATACATGCATGATTGCGAAGCTTGTTGTTATACAACTATGTGGTCATGATGTAATATAGATGTGGCTTGTTTCAATCCCATGTAAATGATTCAAAAAACAAAAATTAATTAAAATCAGAATAGATAAAAGGCAAACTTGCTAGTCATTGATTGACTAGTGAAATAGATGGCCTTTTGTGGGAAGGGATGGAATTGTGCCCCACTTAAAACAATTTCTTTTAGGCTATTATTTTTTCTTTGAAATGAACAGTAGAATAGTAATATTTGACATCAAAGGTGTTACATTAATAAATAGAACTTAAGTTTTATGAAATTGAAATTTAGAGGATTGTGTGAGACTAATAAATTGTTTTGTAAACTTTAAGTGGATATATTTTGCAATATATAGATTTGTGATTGACTAAACAAAGAAGAATATTAAAATTGTCACATATATGTATAATATCACTTGAAATTATAGATTCTTATGTAGAATTATTATGATTTGCACTGGATAAGAATGTCATCAGTTAACTAGTGGATTATATAAACAAGTAGTAATAAATTGAACTTAATTTTGATGAAATTAAAATTTAGAGGATTGTGTAATACTAATAAATTGTTTTGTAAATTTTAAGTGGAAATATTTTATGATATATTGAATTGTGATTGAATAAACAAAATAAAATATTAAAATTATCACATCTATGTATAATATCACTTGAACTTCTAGATTCCTATGTAGAATTATTATGATTTATACTAGATAAGGATGTCAACAATTAACTAGTGAATTGTATAAACAAGTAATTATTGAGTTGTTTGAGTTGTTTATAGTGTTAAATTTTTAACAGATATTTGTGGCATGGACTATATAACTCAATGTGGCAGAAATCTATAATGGAAAAATGGACGTGGCTTAAATTCCTTATCACCCCCTCTGGATCCACAAACCCAATAGTGGAATATCTCAAATAAAAGAAATAATAAAAGGACTTTATAATCAAGATCTTCCAAAGTCTAAAAATAAGGAACCTAAGAGAATATTTATATCACTCATCTATCTTTTAATTGACAATAAGGTGGTACTGGTAGCACTCCATTATTTGCCAAATTGATAATGATAGGATTTTGGAGTAATCCCATTTTTATTTCCAAATTGATGCTAGTTTTTGCATGCCCTAGCTGGAAGTAAGGATGGTCTAGTTGGAAGTAACGATGCCTTAGTTGGGCCAAAAAGGAAGATTGAATTTATGATAATCACTATTCAAGTGAGAGATGTTTCACTAGAAATTATTATTAAGGATGGGATGATTGATATGATATAATAATTCTTAAAAGTAAACTGTTAATCATTCATACTTAACAATCCCAAGTCTACTCTTTATTGAACACTAAAATCATTTCACTTCACTTTCCTTGACCACCTTAGCTCAAATTGTGAATATTTCATCTCACAACCCTCGACCACCTTAGATAAAATTGTGGAGACATGGGGCATGTGGAAGGAAAACAATGAGTTTTGAGATGCTTCTCTTCACCCACATCCTACTTCCCTTAGTCACTATGTAGGTTGGTTCAAAGGGTAAATAATGGAGTGTACCAAAGCATAAATTGAATGTAAAAGTTTATGCATGGCTATCTAAATATTTAAAAAAATAAAAGGTCTTTGAAGCTATTAGAGTTTGGCCTAGGTTAAACTTAAAATCTTTCTGTCCTGATGTATGATGGACATGTTTTGATGTTTTTCCTTTTGCCATTGCTAGTGCTTTTTAGGAATTCTCATTTGTGCACCTCTTTGATAGCCTTGACTAGAGTTGTGAATGAGAGTTTTGGAAAGAATTATTGAGGCACTGCCCTAAATGCAATAGCTGATCTTTTTGGAATGTATTTTTAATCCAAAATCCTTTCTAATAACTATTCTTTATGGACAAGGAATTACCTTTGGTGTCTTATACTTGAGGAATTGACTCATGGGCTTCTAGATATATGAAGGCATAAGTCATTTGCTAAAATATCTATAAGAGATGCTCAAGAAGTCCCCATTGCTACCAATTGCAATGTTTGACCTTTTGGCTGACTCAATGGTCAACATGGAGAATACATACATTCAATCACTGTAATGAATTAGTGAAAATATTTATGCGAAGAAGTGAGGTGTAAGAAATTATTATGTGAAGCAAGGAACATTGACTTTACCGTTTGACTCAAAGATAATTCAAGATATTTTTGCAACACATGTTTTGCATCTATTTGAAAGAATATTCATTTAATTAGAGAATCAATGTGTTGCAAGACAAGAGAGGTAAACATAAAGCAGTGCAAAGTTAACAGGTAGAAGAAAAGAAGCAATGAGGGATCGAGGAATTAGAACAATTAAGGACCTTTGCTTTGAAATAGAGTGGAGGAGAATCATCAAAGGTCATCCATATTCCAAAATTAGAGTCATATAATAGTTGCATAAAAATTAACTAGGCTTGAGGGACTCCAGTAGAGAAATACCAAAGTCAAAAGTTGCAAAAGTAACAACCAAACACAAGTAAATTCATAAATGAACTCCTTTGGTAGACAATTGAATCAAGTGTATAAGGAGTTTCTTTGTAAGCGGAATCCACTAAATGAGAGTAAGGAAGTTAGACTATGAAGTGCACAATTATCTGATTAGAAGAGATTCATGCCACTACTTGAAAAAGATTCTATGCAATTTATACTACTAGAAGATTTGGAAGGAGTAATGTAAGGAAGATGGGGTTGCTAGTGTTGATAGTAGAAGTTTGGTGGTGGCATGTGTTAATCAATTTATAAAATGAGGAGAGTATTATTGATTGCTTGAAAAACACATTCATAAGTAAAGCACTTGAAGCTGATTTTATTAATTAAATAGAAGGTAAGTAAAATTTTGATAGTCACTGACACAAGTATGAGTTTGCTATAAAATAGTCAAAAGCTAACAACATTTAGTTGAAAGAGAAAAATAAGATCAAAGTAGTCATTTTAATATCCATGAAACAAGTTAACTCTTAAATCTCATGGGGTTTGGGGCAACTGGTTGGGAGTGAAGAATTTCATACCTTAAACCAAGGTTCCAATACCCATGTGTGAACCTTAACATTTAACCAAATGGTGTTATTTTAACCGATTGCAATGCCACTATGTTGTGGTCATGATGTAAATTGGATGGGATCCCTTTCAATCCCATATAAAACCAATCTCTCTCTCAAATTCCATATATATATATACAAAGACATACATATATATAAATGAAACAAGTTGGAGACAAAGTTATCAATAGATAAATGTAATGGTCTCTACTCCTTTGAGATATGCTAAGAACGACTGGGATGAATAATATAAGAATTAATCCCTTCCAAAAATAGAACGAATTCTATATATATATTTTGAATCAAAGTTTAAATTTCTAAGAGACCTTAATGAAATTGTAGATGAAATTCACACTATGAAATGAGAAATGGGTGACATGATCAATTTATATAAAAAACCAGAAAAAACATTCATCATAAAGTTGAAGAAGGGGAGGTGTTTCATTAAGGGTCTCTTTTTGAAATATTAAAAGAAGTTGAAAATAAAGAAGCATTTATCAGAACTTGAAATATAGAAAATAAAACCAAATAAACTTGAAGTAAAATTCAGTGACTTCAGTCGAAGATAATTAGGACTTTTCATCTATTACTCCATCGTTTTAAGATATAATGAGATTAGAAAAATAATTTAATAATGATTCTGAGAAAAATGAAATAATTTTTGTATAAATTTATCACAATAAAAGGGAACAATGAGAAATTAGCAAAAGGCATCTTTTTATGAGATTTATAAGGTTGCAACTCAGTCCATGGAGGATTGTGCATTCAACTTGAAAACAAAGGAAGAGAAGGAACAAGCCTATCTTTTGCAAGGTTTGTCCACCTTCCTTGAATAAAAATGCACCCATAGGTGAAGGAAACAGAAATCCTAGATAAGGTTGTAAATGATTGTATCAGCAACAACATAGATTCTGGACCGTTTACCATGAAACTTGCAAATCAATGGTATAATTATATCTTTGTATGGATCTTAGAATTTTGCTATAAAATGACCAAAATCAAGTTTAGGAGATATTTATAAGGTTGCAAGTCATTCTATGAAGGATTGGGCATCCAAATTAAAATGGAAGAAAGAGAAGAAATAAGCCTATCCTATACGAGTATTTTTTTCGTTCCAAATAAAAATGCATCCTCAAGTAAAGGATATAGAATTCCTATAGAAGGTGGTAAATATGATCTGAAATTTTCAAATGGATTTTTTTTAAATGGTTATGCAGGATTGAAACAATCCCACCCATATTACATCAAGACCACTTTACCATGGTATTTCAATAAACTACGTAGTGGAATTACAACTGACATTTATGCATATATCACCTAATGAAGCTAGGTCATCACATTGAGAGTCCCCTTTTTTAACCACTTGGGCTCATGCCATTTGATTAATTGTTAAGATTCACCTATGAGATTGGAACCTTGGATTATAGTGTGGAACTCTTCACTTTCCACCACTTGTCCCAAACCGCATGCCCTCGTAAGGTTCACCCTTTGGATTGGAATCTTGACTTATGGTGTGAAACTCCTCAATCATGGCTACTTGCTTCAAAGTGCAATTCTCAAATGTAATTTTATCATATAGATCTTGAGTACTAATTTGAATTGTACTTAATACTTTAAAATGAGTTACAAGTACAATATCCTCCTTACTAGACCCATTTTCATAGAAAACCTTGCATACATTATGCAAGTGAGATTTTTAGTTCATGATCTGACATTAAATTAAAGTAATGGAATCACAATAATAGCCACAAGAGCATCCACGCCAGAGGCATAATGCAATTTATGTGGATAAGTCATTTTCAATGAGAAAAATCCATGATGGAAACTAAGAATGTTTTATTTCCACTGTACAACGTGAATGGGTCCATTGCATAGTTTAGATTGTCCAAAGTTGATATTTTTTAAGGTTTCATGGGTATTGCATAAGGCCCACATAGGAGACACATGACTAACTTTAATAAAAATTCAAGCTACTATAAAAATGGCTCTAAGACAAGGAAAAGGACAACAAAAATACCAACTTGAAAATAATTATAGGTTGGTATCAATGAAGTTAGAGAACCTGGGACAAGTGGTAAGCACTTTGAAAACAAAGAAGAATTGAAACATGTATGGTTTCATTCACTTGGTGAAGTTAAACAAAAAAGAAAATGTTGAGGAACTAGTTTTTTTTTTTTGCACATAAGAGAGCAAACAAATGATTGGGTTATGGGAAAAAATCTTGAGTTAGATACTTCTATCACTACACCTAGTCTTGAGGTTTATGAAAGTCCTAATAACCTACTGTTGAAGCCATGGGAGTTGGATCATCCTTTGTTTTTGGTACTGACTTTGATGACTTTGAGGATCAAGAACTAATTTTGTAGAGTATCCCATGTTGTTTAATTTTGCACGACATGCATAGATTGATCTATAATGGTTGAGCTTTGACATTAACAATTGTACTTTGTATGAGGTTTAATAATTATGTGTTTTCATCCATTTGGGATCACTTTAATTCAATTGTGCACAATTTTTAAAGATATTTTGTATTCTTTTAGTAGGTGTTATTTTTGATTTCATGTTTTCAAAGAGTTTGAGGACTCATGTTTCCTAAGGTGTTTCCATTTCAGAAAACTTACTTGTTCCCAAGTTTTGTGCAACTTATACCTGAACTCATTGGATTTTTTAAACATGAAAATTATGATGCTTAGCATACTAAACTCATTGTAAGCCTAGAGTATTTGTATGTATTATTGAAGCTCTTTGGATATTTATAGCGATCCCTAATGGAAAATCTGCCATCACTATTCTCTTTATTCTATTTTGCTCATATATCCTCAATGGTCTTCTTGCTCACTTCCTTTTCCTTCTATGTTCCATATCTTGGATGAAATTCAAACATAATATTGTGACTGAATATTTATGTGTGCCAAGGTCCTTGATAGCAAACCAACTATTTCATTGTGATTCAGAAACTCTCGGGTACCATGTGTCATTTGACAGTTGTCTTTTTTGGTGCCCAAATGGTGTTTTGAAGCTAGAGGCTCCTTCTTGGTTGGAGGCTTCCCTACATTTAGCTGGATTATCCCCATCAATAGGGGCTTACTTTGTCATTGGCAAGGGCAGGTCATTGGTTTGCTTATGGGGCTGAGTTGGGGCCATTTCAGGGCTCATTTTGTGTTTTCCTTTATCTAAAAAACTGATTTGAAGATGCTTGATCAACCCAAAAATGTGCCACAACTGAATTTTCTTGTATTGGATACTTTTAGAGTTATTTGATACAAGTTGGTGAAATCAGGGTCTTGAAATGGCTGAAAATAGTGCTCAAGAGTGTCTTGGGTGTTCATTGAGATTATCCAAGCATGTGTTATTGATAAATGATAATCTACCTTTGAATTGAAGTATCCTTTTGACCTCTTGAAGGACTTCCTCATGTATTCATAGTCCACTTCATCTCAATTTTCAACTCCCAGCCTTTAGGAAGCTATTTGGGCTTCTTGGGTCAACCCTAGGTCATTGATTTTGCTCCCAAAGGACATGCAAATGATCCCTTTGGATCACATATCCATAATGGGAGTCTCTTGGTCCCTCAAGATATCAATTGACTAAGATATGGGAGACCAACTCCTCTACTCTATCTTTACAATATCATTTTTCTTTCCCCACTTCTTGTCCCTTAAGCACAATCAACCTATTGTTGGTGCCCTTGTTGAGTTAGTGCAATTTATGTTATATGGTTGTCTTGTTCTAATTAAGCATAACTATAATGTGTAAGATATTCTATGAACGATAAAATTGCTCCTTATTCCCCTCATATAGCGTAGATAGTTCAAAAAACTTAAGGCTCTAATATACACAATCACATACTACTGCATATATAGAGGGATTAAATTTGAATGCATCATTTCCATCTTGTTCAAGGATCTAAAATGGTCCCCCTTATCGGTTTCAACTTTCTATATTTCTCTTGGAGCCTCTCCTCGCTTATATGCAATGAAACATTCGATCTACATGGAAGATATGGTCTATACAATGTTTATCTTGGATGGCTCATATCTTTCTTGAGGTTAATAGAAAGTTTGTTCAACCTTTTGATTCACTAATCTGACCCTCTGAAGAAACTTATACTTGTTGTTTGATTGCTCATCCACACTAGTGGAGTCGATTGCCAAATCAAAAGGAGATTGAGGCATATGGTCTTAACCTGCTTCAAATCAAGACTTATTAGTAGAAGTGTGAATAGCGATGTTGTAGGCATGGTGGGTATGAAATAGGATCTCACCAACAGTGTTTGGGTTCTTCCTTTTGTAGCTCTCAAGTGATGCACCAAAGTTTGATTCATCACCTATGTTTGCACATTTGTTTTGGGATGGAAAGTGGTTGACCAATTTAACTAGGTATCTATATTTCCCCACAAAGTAGTCCAAAAATCACCCAAAATTTTGCATTTCTTTCTGATAAAATAGCTTTTGGAAGTCTAAAATAAACCCAAATACGAGATTTTTTTTGGTGTTTAATACCCTGAAATGGTTTTCTTCCATGACATGACAATACTAGACTTGTCCACTACTACAAATAAAAAATTGTGCCAATGTTTAGTAGTGGGTATCCCTCCAAGAAAATCTAAGGAAACACTCTCCCATGGCCTTGTTGGAAGCAATGTACAAATCCAAATTTTGATTGCTTGGCTTACTAGTTGCACAAAGTACATAGTCGTTGACATACCTTGCAATCTTTATTCTTGGCCAATAAACATGTCTTTGGAGGTATGCTATTCTCCTAGTGATATCACAATACCATTAATTGTAAAAGTATGAGCTTCTCTAATTAGGTGGAAATCAGCCTACTTATCTTGAAATTTATTTTGGAAGCCATTAGGAGTTAATATCCTTCCTCAAACTCTATTCTCCTCTTATTGGATTTGAAGTGCATCATGCCCAAATGTTTGGAACTTCACATTGGTTCCCAAAGCTGAAATGTTTGCTAATGAAGGTCTTAACAACAAATCACCCATCTTATAATTGACTTCTCGTATCTTAAGACAAATGGAAATTATGAAGAAACTCCATATATTTGAGATTACTTGTTTGCTAATGTTTGCTTTGTGTTTGGAGACATTGTGGAGGCTGATGATCAGTACAAATAATGGTTCATTGTCCCTAGAAATAGTGTTTCCACTTTTTGATAGTTTGCACAAGTGCATACAATTCCTTACCATAAGGGGATATTTAAGAATTTTCTTATCAAGGAGTTTAGAATGATAACGTTCCAGACTTACCCCTCGGAGCTCACATGGCATGATTTAATGCATTTGTTTCTATTTCAAGGGCTGATCTAAGTTTGCCAACACAAGAACTTGAGGTTGATTGATTTTCCTCGTTTAACTCCTCAGATGCTTCTTGTTGGATATTACTCCAAACAAACCCTTGCTTTTACAAGTAAGAACATGCAATAGTGCTCCAATGATGGAATAATGTGGTATGAAGTTGTGCATATATTTGAATTACTTTGCACACATAACTTCCATTATGCTAGTTGGAGGTGGCCATCTCAAAATTATCTTTATTTTTGTTGGGTCAGCCTTTACTGCTTAGAAGAAACACTTGCTTTAGTTCTTAGACTTAATGGCATTCCTTAATTTTTGGACTCTTCCAGTTTTGTTTTGTTGAATTGCATGGAGGAGGTGCTAGTGTGGTTGACTATGACCTTGCGTATGAGTTCTCGCTTTTCAATATTCATAATTTTAGGGTTGTCAATCAAATTTCCTTGTGTGACCATGCATTTCTTGTTGAATTCTCCCTCTTTTTCTGCTCCATATTCTCCTTGTCCCTCTCCCTTGCTGAGTCCCATCCGTCATTCCATGACGAAATCTGATCCTTCATATGCTAATGATTATGCTACATATCTCTTCCAAATGGATACTCGACTACTATTCTCTTAATTCCATGTATTGTTCCACCCCAAATCTGGTTTCTTTTTTTTGGGGGTTTTAATTGTATTAAGTTGATAATGTAATTAAATATGAACAACTTTACTAATTAAAATATAATACTCTCAAAACTTGGATAATGCAATATATTGTTATTTTGAACACTTTAACAAAGATTTTGTTTTTCAATTACATCAAATATTGAGCATACCCAAATAAATTTTTTATCAATAGAAGCCTATTGCAGTCGATACAGAAGTGCATAAAATATGGACAGCTATGAAATAATGACTTTATTCACTCCACGAGAGGTCCCAATCTGTCCACAAACCCTAGGTGCCCAAAATCAAGCATAAGGACAGCCTAAAAAACAATGATTCACTTTCTAGCTCACACGTGCCCCTCCAGATGGTACGACTAGGTTTGATTCAGTACGACCTGCAAGAAGTGCCCTCAAAATTGCTTCAAATTTCTAAAAAAATGAGTCTTTGAGCACTGAAATTAGTCTTCACAAAGGTCGACCAGATATTTGCATGATAACCTAACTTCAATCTCCTAAAAAATGATTCAAACTCCTGCAATAATGGTACGACTAGCTTTGAAAATGAACAACAACATTAATGATCACTAACAGTCCAAAAATCACTCTGCAACACAATGAAAATCTGCTCTCTTGATGCACGAATGCATTCCTTGAATGAGAATGCCAAAAATCATCTAGGGGTGATCTTCCACACCCGAAGACAATGTTCTTTCTGGAGGTTTTCGTCCCCAAAAATCTTGAAATCCCTGCTCACAAACTATTGTAAGTATTTCTCCTCAAACCCTTGTTCTCAAATCAACATAGCATATCTAAAAAAAGAGCCAAAAAACTCCTTTTATATCTCCCTCAAATCCCATGCCCACTTTTGCCATTTTTAAATAAAATTTGCATTTAATATTTTATTTTACCTTTTTCAAGGTTGTGCACCCACTTTATTTTTATAGTCACTTTATAAAATATTAAATAATACTTAAGTGGTGTAAGCCCACTTTATGTCTCTTGGCCCCATTTAAAACATAACCATAAAGCAAATGTTATAAAGTTAAATAATAAATTTAACTTTAAATGCCATATCATTAAAAATAAAATAATATAGGCCTCATGAATTAAATTCACCAACTGAAAACGTAACGGTCACCTGGACTTAAAAAAAACATCTCATCACAGCTACAAATCAATTCGGTGCACTAGAAACATACTTACTAAAAATAGTAGGTAAGGCATAACTCATCCGAAACTGCCTCTGTAAAATGGCAACTGACAGCTTGCAACAACTGAATGGCTCCACCAACCCATGAACTCCCTAAACACCACCATTAGCCTACAGGACTCTCGTGAATAGGCTAATATCCATTTCCTAGACATATTCTTAGGAAGGGGACATTACATTCCACCATGGCAGAAACCAAATATGAATTATTGTCTTGCACCTTATGGGATGTTGCCCTTGACTCCTTTCCTCATACTTTTCCTAAACCGAAGACAGTTCATCACATCAATCGTTGCTTCATGAACTGGAAGCTTCATATTGCTTTTACACATGAGCCTATTGTTGTATCCTCCACCTTAAAGGTATATAATATTCTAATTCAACATAATAAATAAGAGTTTCTTACTTCTAGGCACTATGAGCTTCTAGATGTTATTTTTGCACTCTCCAAAATCCTTTTGGTGCACCCTCATTTCTTGAAAGACCTTGCAGATTGACCTTCAGACTTTGGTATCCCATGCTAGTTCCTAATATAATTTGTTGAGGTTGCTTACCATCATATCTCACTCCCCTTCTCTTACCACTTTTTTTTCAAGGAACATCAAGAGAGATATGCGAAAGTTATGCACTAGCAAGGATGTTGATTTTGAAGTTTTTATGGTTTAGTTCATAAATTATGGTGTTGAATGTATTGGTCACCCCATTTCATATTTATTCAATGAATTTGTTGGTTTTGGATTCCCTACTTCTTGGTCACAATACCCCACCCACAAATCTGAGGACTATTTAGATTCTAGTAACTACAAAATTATTATGCTTAGATACATATGTTAACCTTTATGCCATGGGTTTGAACATGAAACTTTCAAATATTTTGGAGCAAGGCAAGGTCAAAGCAAGAGGGCAAGATAGTTTTCAAGGATATTACAAGACCGATGATTATGTTTTCACTTTTTGGTCTATTATCGAGGAGGGTCATGATTTGTCTTCTAAATTCACTTGTGTTATGGAATTTAGAAAGTCCATTGACATTGTTCCCTAATATCTTTTGTTTCAAAGGCTATAATAAATTGGCATCTCAAAGTTGTTTATTAGTTATTACTACTATTAGGAGACTCTATGAGATAGTTGTTGGTTGCTTTTGGACTACCTCTGGATTCTCAAATGAGGCTCACAACACTCTTGGTGTCAAACAAGGGTGTCCTCTTTCTCCTACACTCTTTGGGATCTACATTGATGAGCTAGAACAATTTATTCATCAAAAGACACATGTTGATTATGATTTCTTTCTAGATTATATCTTGATAGCGATAATGCTTTTCTTTAGATTATTGTAGTTCTTCTTGCTCATCCTCCCAAGGGCTTGCAAAGACATTTGGGTGCTCTTGTTCATTTTTGTGACTCAAGATAGTTGACAATCAACCTTAGCAAAACTAAGGTGATGGTCTTCAACACATCAAAAAGTATTCTTTCAACTTTCCAGTTCTTTTATGAGGGGAAGTTGATTGAGATTTCTATTGATTACATCTCCCTAAGGGTTCACTTAACATGTCCTCCCTTAATCTTTGTCCTTATTTTGAGTCTTTACTTTTCAAGGGATATGCATTCCTTGTCTTGGAGACTCATTGTCTCCAACTACACTTTCAATACATAACTATGGAGATGCAATTGTTTGACTATATTATCAAACCCGCAGTCCTCTATGGATTTGAGAGGTGAGTCCTAAGTCTAAGGCATGTTGATTGGGATCATACTATAAGTATCCAGACTATATTACTTCATATGATGTAAGAGAATAGTTCCAAAAGTTTTGAGAGCATATTTAGAATTATTTTTCATTTACATTGGTAATCACACTTTAGGTTGCAAGAGATATATATACTTAGCCCGTTGCTTCTCATAAAAGGTTTCCTCTAGAAGCACTTTCGGTCGTCATTAGGGCATGTATTTTGAAGCTAAATCATTTGTGGAGTCAATTAGCATCTCTATGGATAAGATGCCTCCTTTCATATATCCCTTGAATGCTCCTCCCGTCTTCGTCCTTCTAAGAAGGGGATTAACCATGCAGTTAGGGATGATATATATCAACAATGTATTCAAGTCACTTGGATTCACCCCACCCATTGTTTTAGTCCTAAGTTACCCTTCTACACTAAGAATTTCATGATGATTGAGAATGGCATTATTTCTCATATGGATTATATCCTACGACATTGGACACATGGACTCAAGATCCTTCTTGGTCATCTCAGAGCCACTCACATCAATTGTGGGTGGAAACAAATTACCATAATCCTTGAGAGGATAGTATATGTCACCTTTGCTCTGTTCAAGAGGTGGAGATTGAAGAACACTTAAGATTTAGATTTCATGCTTATCATGAGATTTTTTAAGGTACTATTGTTTGTTTAGACACTCAAGTAGATCGCTTGCCACATTTTTCTACTATCTTGACAAGAAATGGTTGGATTTATATCTTCTTGGTTCTATCACCCTTGGGTGTCATATATTATAGGAGAAACCAACCACTATATTTATGACCACCTCCTTTCACCTTATCTTCATCATAGGAAGTAATAAGCATTCTTTAGATGCTACAACTCTCTAGGATGCTAATTATGGATATGTGCATCCTTTCCTGCATTGGAGAGTAGCCACCAAGGTTTTGATGTCTTCTTCATCTTGTATGTGGTAGGGTAGGACCATAGCCTTTTGATATAGGATATCAATCATAGTTACGAAAATCCTAATTTAATCCCGATCCAATTCAATTTTTTCTAATTCAACAGGGTTACCAATTCAAATAGCATCAGAATCTCGATTTTTGATGATTTTTTCCAAAAAATTATGATGTGCTTGAAAAAAGTTTTTTTCAATGAAAATTTGCATTTTTTTCATTTTTTTACCCAGTTTTTGTCGATTTTCCCCTCTTTCTTTGCCTATTCTTGATTTTTTCCATTTCTTTTTCCATACTGTCCCAAATTTCTCAACTATGATATCAACTGCCTGTCATTTATCCAAGAGGTATAGACAGATGTAGCTTAGTTACTTCTTTCCCTCTTCTACTATTTTCTTGGCCATGGATGCCAGGAGAGTTTTGGGAAATTGGACTTTATGACCTCCCTAGATTATGCGAAAAAACCTCCTTAGCCTTGGCCATTCTCTAGGGGGAATTATTAGATCTTGTCTTGGCCCTTTTGGGATGGCGATGTTGATGGTTCTGCTTCTACTTCTACTTCTACTAGGCATTTCACCACTAGTTAAAGCTTGCACTTACATCCTCTTGGGCTATTCTTTATTTCTTTCTTTTGATTGTTGATTCTCTTATCTTTTCATTGTTACTTGCAATATGTTAGGGTGTTACTTTTGGTTCCACCCCTCAAGGACATGATTATATGTTGTAAACTAGCTTAAATTAAGTGAAGTTCACTCTACTCTATAGTTTGGTTTATTAATACTTTCTTGATAGCTACAATTCTTTGCAACAACTATTTTATGTTGGCTCTTTTTGACGTACTTTGGTGATTTGTGGATATTATTAAAATTATCTAATCTTTAGTTCACTAAAAAAAATAAAAACCAATCCAAAATATGCCAAGCCTAGCTTTGCAAATTCATACTAACTTCAACTGATTTTCCTTCCACACATGCAAAATTTATTTCAAATGGTTAGGGTGTTCTTCCCATGAGTCACAACCTTCAAGATAAACAATAACAAGACAATCAATAAAGGATCAAAAATATCATTAATTAATAATTATCCTCATGAAGGTTTTCAATGTGCTGCATAAGTCACCTGTATAATGCTTTTATGGTCTTGAATGTTGTTCTTCAAGTATCCTCTTCATTCACCAAATTTGAGGTCTGGTTTGTAAAGTATTTTAATTTTTTAAGTTGATCAAATAAATTGTCAATGTGTAGAAGTGGCTACCAATTTTTGATGATGATCTTATTGATGAAATTATAATCTATCTATGTAAACAACAGTTCGAAGAAGACATGACATGCCGAACTGTTTGACAAAATGTCTACAAGAAGATAGCAATTTTGATAATGTATAAAGCAATTTTGATAAATGTAAGGATTTGCAATGTAAAATCAGCCGACATGATGTAATGCGGACTGATTAATAGAAATGCACAAAAGGACAAAACTAGCCTTCAAACATAGCTAAGAGTAGTTAACATGTTTAGGATTGGTTAGTTATTAGTCTAGGACTGATTAGTTAAGTGCTAAGCGTAGGGGTGGTTTAGACGGTTGAGATTGGTTGGTTACAACAACCGCCAGGTTTTGCCTTATAAATACCCCCTACTATTCATTTTGTAACTTGTCCATGATAGTTCATTATTGTCCATTGCTATTCATTGTAATCTAGAGTGATTCATGTTGTGCAGATCAATGGTGAATACAAGTGTTGTTCTAGGATTGTGTTCTATGTGATTGCATTATTGTGTTGTAGGTTTTCTATCAATGTTTGGTATGAGATAGATTGGTGCAGGCTTGTGTCATGTTTGTATTGTGTAGTTGCAGGAGTAGCTGAAGTAGCTTGCAAACTAGAGAATGAGCACGAGTTACATTAGACGTCTAGGTCTACCCATCTAGGCCTATCTGTTAGACATCTAGGCCTATCCATCTAGGCCTTGTCCACTACACTACCCGTTTGAGACTGTGTTAGATGTATGAAGGTACAATGCGTCTAGGACTACACTTACTCGTTTGAACTAGGATACTTATCTAAGAGGTCAATCCATTTGCATTTACATGTTTAGGGTTACACGTCTAGCAGTATACATGTCTGACAGATCACCTGTATAGCTCATGCCCATCTAGATTGTACACATCTAGCCTACAACCCGTCTAGAGTCATACACATCTAGCCCATCCCGTCTATACTAAACCCGTCTATGCTAGACTTCTGCAACAACTTACCCATCTGAGATTGAGTAGTCTAAGTAATGTTAGGCTTCATAGTCAAGTTGATCAATCCTTCCTAACTCCTGTCATTCCCTCGTCTCGGGAAAGCACTCACCCCTATCTACATTTGGCGTCGTTGCCTAAACTAACTTTGGGTCAAGAAGTATATGTGACAAGGCAAAGAGGTGAATGATAGATTCCAGGCCACAAGGCAATCGAGGAAGGAACCAGATACCGTTACGACGAAGTGCACGACTGGCAAATCAAAGGATACAAACTCAAGACGAAGTTTCACAACCAGAGGTGGAACAAGTGTGGAACCCTTTGGAAGATAACAATCTACGAGAAGCGCAAGAAAGGTGGGAGACATTGTTGGTGACAACAGAAGGCGAAGAACGAAATCAAATAGCAGAAGACGTATCTCATATTGGAAGTGAGGAGCGGATGGTAACACCTGAACCAGCGGAGGAGAGTTGGCCAATAGGTACAGAAGAGGAAAGCTTTGTACTAGAGCAACCACGCGTGGGTTCGTGGGGAGGAAGACCAGAACCGCACCTCGTATATTCGCGAAGGAGGTCGCGAAGTAGGGACATACGTGAGTCAGGGAGAAGGCTATTTGAACACGTATTTGAATAGGATTTTGCACCACCTACAACAGAAAGAGAGTGGAATACAACACCACAACAATCACCGTCAAGTGGCACGCCTAGTGGGACAGTCCCAATGGCGAATGTTGCCAATAGAGCGGGCAAACAAAAATGCCCACCCTTCACCGGGGAAGGGAAAGAAGACCCGACACGTCACATAGGAACTTGCATTACCATTTGGGGAGCAAATGGAGTATCACAAGAAGCAGAGTGGTTACAACTGTTCCCGGCCACCTTGCGAGGAATGGCTATGGATTGGTACCTGAAAAGGTAGAGTACTCAACCATTTACACAATGGGACACCTTGAAAGATTCTTTCATAGAAGAATTTCGGCCATTGAGGGATGACACGGAGATTATTACCAAAATTTTTGCAACAAAACAAAAACCAGATGAAGATGTCAAGAGTTATAATAGGAGATTGAAACAATTGACAGATAAAATGCAGATGCCACCTGCAGATGGAATGGTAAAACGCTGGTTTTTGGATGGATTACTGCATAAATATAGGAAGAAAATGAAAGCAGTACCATCATCTACGTATGCAGAAGCACTGGAGAAGGCGAAGAACTTTGAAAGTGAAGCCAAACAAACAGTTGCAAGAATTGGAGGACATCCAAGAAATGATGATTCCGATAGCGATGCGGATGATAAAGTCCAAAGTGCAATACACTCCTTTAGAAAAGAATTTGATAAGATCATGAAGGAAGTGAAAGGAGAAGTACGTAAAGGATCGCAAGGATATTTGGTGTTCGGACTGCAAAGGGGAAGGACACACGAATGTCAATTGCCCAAAGAACGCATATTGCAATATATGCGATATAGCGGGACATCCAGTGGTTGATTGTCCATTTAATTTGAAGGGGGCAAGGCATCAAACTTTGACAGTCCAACAGGAAGAACAACCAAATGCCTCACGGAATGGACAAGGTGCAACGAGCGGCGGATTCAGGAATAATCGTCGAGGTGGAAGACAAGGAGGACAGAGTCGGTTGCAGTATGACTCTGAAGGGAGACCAATTATCCAGTGTCAGAATTGCCAAGAATGGGGCCACTTTGCGAAGAATTGCCCCAAGCCTCAGAATACAGGCAACACTAACGGTAGCAATGCTACCCAAATGTGTAGATGGTGTGGTCCAGGGAACCACAAGGAAGCCAATTGCCCGAATAAAGCAAGTTCAAGTGGAACACAAAATGTCAATTTGATTGACATCGGAGAAATGAGTGTGGAGGTAGAAAAAGAAAATGAAGTACTAGCAGTGACGAGAGCACAGGCTAGGAAAATTGAGCAATACCCAAATCCTACCAAGGAGAAGGAGCGATGGCAGGAAGCTCAAGAGTTGATTAAGATAGAGCTGGATAAGGAGAAGCAAGAAAGGCTAGCTCTAGAGAAAACCTTAAAGAAAGCGGAGATCATAACAGACAAGCAGGCATCTGTCGAAGGCTTGGTGACTCAACTACTTAATACAACTGTGGAAGTAAAAGTGGCCAATCTATTCAATATAGTACCTGAATTGTATGCTACAGTCGGAGAAGTAATGAAAGCAAAGAAGAAAGGTGAAGCCCAACAGGTAGCCAACATCAAGCAAGAACAATTCATTGACCCAACCATACTGATGATTGAAGTAGGAAAGAAGCCCACTTTGGTTCATATGGAGATATTGGACCACAAGCTGAATCAAGTCATAGTGGATGGAGGATCAAGCATGAATGTGATGCCAGAGAGGACATGGCGGAGTATTGGCCAACCCGCATTGAGATCTCCAAATTTTAGACTATATGGTGTTGATCAATATGGCATCGAAACGATAGGAGTACTAATGAGCCAAAAAGTGCGCATAGCAGAACAAGACTTTGTCCTGGATTTTGTTATAATAGCTATGCAAAAGCCAGCGTATGATGCACTATTGGGACGTGGGTGGTTGAGAACGGCAAAAGTAAACCACAATTGGGAGAAGGAGCATCTGACCTTCAAGAAAGGCCAGCATAAGTATATGATCAATCTTAAAAACCAGGCAGTAAGCCAGGACATTGCAACTTCGGATGAATCAAAAAGCTCTTCATCGGATGGAGAAACCGGATATGAACCAGATGAAGGAGTGTTGCAATTGGAAGAATGCACGGAGGACGAGAATGATGACGAAAGAGGCTTACTCCACTGGCAACTAGAAGATTATGAAATATTCTCTCCCCAATGTTTTTGCATCAACACAGGAAATGAAGCACAAGAAGATGAGAAGGAGCCCGAGATAGGCGAAGGTAGTAAAAAGAAAACAATAGCAAGATAAGGACAAAGAGAGGGAGAAGTGGACATTTCCCAAAAACTTGTAGAATATACAATGGGGGATGTTGTTATTGAAGATAAGCCAGCCCACCCCATTGATGTTTTGAAGGCGGTAGAAGAACCTGAATCCATTAAATACGAAGGACCTAGAATGATCCAGGTGAATTTGGGAGAAGGAGAAGAGAAGATGATCAAATGCGGAGATGACTGGAATCCGATACTGAAAGCAGCGACATTTAAAATTTTTGCAGACTATAAGGATGTCTTTGCTTGGACATACAAGGATCTGAAGGGAGTACCACCGGAGCTATGTGTGCATAAGATCCCATTAATTGAAGGCGCACAACCAGTAAGGAGGCGACCATACAGGATGAACCCAAAGTATGCAACTCTGGTGAATGTCGAAATAGAGAAGATGTTAGACGCAGGCATAATATTCAAAGTTACGACAAGTGAATGGGTGTCACCAATTGTGATCACCTTGAAGAGAGAGGCAAACAAAATTCAGATTTGTGTAGACTTCCGAAGCCTCAACGCCATAACCATCAAAGATCCCTTCCCAATTCCTTTCACGGATTCTATCTTGGAAGAAGTAGTTGGACACGAGATCTATTCATTTTTGGATGGATTCTCGAGGTATAACCAAATCAACATAGCGGAGGAGGATAAGCTAAAGACCACTTTTGTAGTAGAGAATGGGATATGTAATGCACCAACAACATTCCAACGAATCATATTATACATCTTCGACAAAATGTCCATAGGGAACTTCAGAGCTTTCCTAGATGATTGGTCCCTCTATGGCAAGACACAGGAACATCTAAAGGCGTTGGAAGAATGTATGAGCTTGTGCAGAAAAGCTCGGATATCATTGAATCCAAGCAAATGTGTCTTAATGATGCCTTACGAGAAATTGTTAAGGCATATTGTATGCCAAGAAGGGTTGAAACTCGACCTGGATAAGATTCGGGTGATACTGTTGATGGAGGAGCCACATGATGTGAGCTCAGTAAAGACCTTCCTAGGGACAATGGGCTATTATAGAAGGTTCATCAGGAACTATGCACTAACTTCTCATCCATTAGATGCTCTTACGCGCAAGGGTGTTCCTTTCAAATGGGCAGAGGAGCACCAAGAGGCTTTTGAAGGTTTGAAGGCGCACCTGGTTAAGGCGCCTATCCTAGTTTATCCGGACTGGGAGAAAGAATTCCACGTACATGTGGATGCCTCAAACTTCGCAATTGGTTGCGCATTGGCCCAAGAAGGACAGTTTGGGTTAGATCAGCCCATATACTTTGCAAGTCGGTTATTGTCCAGGGCGGAGAAGAATTATAGTACAATAGAGCGGGAAGCACTAGGGATGGTGTATGCAGTACAAAAGTACAAGCACTACTTGTTGGCAAACCCCTTTGCTTTTTATGTGGATCATCAGGCATTGTTGTACTTGATCAATAAACCGACTGTTGAGTGGTGTTTTCACCCAGTTGTGAAAGCACACTCTCCGGTAGGATCTGAGTCCCAAAATCCTCTGCTTGCAAAGAAAATAATTTCTCCAAGGTTCCTGTTATGCTGATTCTTTGATTACCAATGATGTTGTTCAAATGAAATGCTAGGAATACCTTAGGGTTTGCAAGTGGATGTTAACAAGGGGCACTGTGGTTTATTTAATTTGAATTTACAGTGGACTCAAAATGAATAAGATCTATTCTAATCTTTAGTTCTGATGGATTTTCAGCTGCTTATTTGAATACAGTAATTAAACTACAGAAAATAAAGTAAGGGTTTGAAAAATAAAGAAAAGTAAATGAAAATGAAACTAAACTACAGTCAGAATGCTGTCATCAATTCGATGAAACCGAAGATAATGAGGTTTTCTGCATGCAACCTAACCTAATGAACCTGCAAATTCGCACAATCCAAATAAGCTAGGTGCGGGTTTCTAGGGTTTCTACTGTAATTCCAGATTTAGGCATTCGCATGAAGCAACCAAGAGCACTTGCATTAAACTTCACCTAAAAGCCTTAGAAATCTGAAATGAATGATAAAACATTAAATCATGCATGCAAAAAATGACTCCTTCTTTCTCATCAATGAGATGCCAACTCTCTGTATTTTTGTATTAAATGATATGTCAATTACATTTACAGAATGTTCCAGGCATAAATATTCCAGAACAAATGAAGGAAATTGCCCAAGTGCAGGCCCAGAATGGCATGAAGCCCTTGTCTCTGCAACTCTGCAAGCAGCAATTTCCAACCCTTCTTTCAATCCGCGCTTTTGATTTTATACTAACTGAAATGGCTCTTCGATTCTCCCTGTGTCGCTTCGTTTCACCTTCCTGCATGTGACCTTTCAAATTCCCGCCTTTTCCTTGCTTTTGATTCATGCTCGATGCAGAAACGTGTGAAATCTTCCATTGCATGTAACGTTTCTGCAACTCCGACACCTGTACGCCACGTGTCCTACGTTTTCTATGCCTTCTGTAACGTCTTCCTGTGCAAATCATGACAAAACTGCATGCAGCCTGTTCACCTTCCTAGCCGTGAAAACGCGACATGTCGCGAAATCGTGACATGTCACGATATCGCGACGCTTTCCTCGTCCGTACGCCTTCGGCCGCTTCTTGTCGCGAAATCATGACCATTTTCTCTTTCGGACCTTCTTTCCACAATCGTACGAAATTTCGCTACCATTTTCTTTTTGCCTTCTCCAAACGTCGTGAATATCGCTACCATTTTCTTTTCCTTCCAACATCACGAATATCACTTTTTTTTCCTTTCCTCGAAATCGCGACCTTTTCACTCCTACTTTGCCAACAGTCACGAAATCCGTGACCATTTTCTCCTTCGGACCACTTTCAAACTATCGCGAATATCGTCTACCACTTTCTCTTTCCATACGCTTTCATGAAACACATCACGAAATCGTGACCATTTTCTCCTTCGTACTTTCCAAACACGTCATGAAATCGCGACCATTTTCTCCTTCCCACTTTGTCAAACATGTCGCAAATCGCGACCATTTTCTCCTCCGTACTTTCAAACACGTCACGAAATCGCGACCATTTTCTTCTCCTACACTTTCCAAACACGTCGCGAAATCGCGACCATTTTCTCCTTCGGACCACTTTTTTGAAACACGTCACGAAATCACGACCATTTTCTCCGTCCTACTTGCAAACACGTCACGATTTCGCGACACCTTTTCATTCGCGACACGTCACGATTTCGCGACACCTTTTCTTTCCGTCAGTCACGACTTTTCAATTTTCCGCGACATGTCGCGATTTCGCGACTTTCTCTTTTTCGCGACGGCGATACGGTCACGATTTCGCGACACTTTCTACACTTAGGCATTTTTTCCTTTTTCTTCATTTTTAGCATCTGGGCCACTGAGATCTTCTCTAAAAACCTGCAAAAAGGTGGGTCCCCAATTTTGGGGTGTGTTGTGGATCAACCACAACAAATGGTGACTCTTCTGTCAAATGCTCTTGAGCATTTTAATGAGAACCCAATCTGAAACATATCACAAACTTGAAAACATGAGTTAGCACATAAGCAATATAACAAATGCCCAAAGATCAGAAGTACATGAATCATTAGAATCATCAAGTATTAGCTCAGTGTGTGCAATGAATTTCTTTCCCTATCATTTGAAATTGATCCACACTCCATTATCAGTTTTGCATGAATGCATATGTGGGATGGTGAATGATTTGTGTACCCTAATGAATGTGCTAGGAGATTTTGCTTTCATAAAAGGCATGGTCATTCTTCTATTATTATGTACAAGCATTCAAGATTGCCAAACCCTCTTAGGATCCACTAATTCATTACCTTATTGTATCCCAAAGTTGGTTATGAGTCCCTACTATCTTGAACCCATGTGCAAGTGAATGTGAAATCAGAACTTTGGGGAATCAGACTCCCAACCAACCGAGATGAGAGTTTAACCCTATCCTTACTATTCTGATTTAGAATTCATTACCTCACTTTAAGCAAAATAATTAAACCAATTATGGAAGAAATGGTCATGCTAGTCTAACCCTCTAGACAATCAGTGGTCTTGTTTTTTAGGCAAGACATGATGCCATGCATGGGCATATCTAACCCCACAATCCAAAACTTATCTTCATTTCTTTGGACCTTGGGGATGACTACCCATCCTTTGCAGAGGACAAGTAGTACGATCCTTACAATCCAATATAAAGATGAGATGGGAAAAATTTATTTATTTTTTACTTCTTGGACCTTGGGGATGACTACCCATCCTGGCTAGGGACATGTAGTACGATCCTTACAATCCAAACTTTAGATGTAAATGGAAAATATTAATTTTGTTGCTTAGACCTTGGGGATGACTACCCATCCTTTGCTAGAGGACAAATAGTACGATCCTTACAATCCAAGATTTATTATGAAATGAGACATAAAAGCTTTGGGGAATCGGATTCTCAACCTAAGCGAGATGAGAATTTATACCCTATCCTTACTACTCCATGTGGGTCAAATCAAAGCTTTGGGGAATTGGATCCTCAACCTAAGTTCGATGAGGATTTAACCCTATCCTTACTACTCAGATTTTAGGCTTTAAGCTCTATGGAAGTGGTCAAAACCACTTGTTTTAAGGATCATGTTGCATAATAGGATAGACATGAAAAACTTCTTTCGCCCAACCTTTTCCTCCAAGTTAGGTTTTGATCATTTTGCTCAAGATCCTTTTTAATGTATGAGACGTGCTTGGTTCTAGATATCTCAAGACTCGGTTTCCAACCTTAGGACTTTACTTACATTTATGTTATAACACAACCCTAAGAGGATTTGACATACTTTAATGACTTGTACCTAAGATGCATATGCAACTAAGATGAAATGTATGTAAAGTGAGATGGAACATGAATGCATTATCTCTTGAATTGCAAATGAAATGATTTGTCATGCAAAACTGACTCTTTCATGCATCACAAGATCAAACAATATAACTTAAGATGTTTGTGTTACTTGTGGAGCTTTTACAAGACAATTCCAATATTTCATATTCTCCTAACCTTAAGCATAAGTTGACATCTCAATTTTTTATTTATTATTATTATTTTTTTATTTTTATTTTTATCAAAATTAACAAAACATGTCAATTGAAATCAAATCCACAACCAAAATCCTAGCTAGACTAACAATCCTAAACAATAAAAACAAAATCTGAAAATCCCCCACCAAAACCGTAAGAATAATATCAAAATCTCACAACCTAAGGGCTAAAATAATGCTTTAAAATCTGCCCATTAACCGGTAGCATGAAATCTCTCCCTTCTAAGGTTTTTAGCCTGAAGGTATTCTTCCCAAGAATCTCCAAAATCTGATATGGGCCTAACCAAAGACAATCAAACTTTTGATGATTCCCTTTTTCCTCATGTCTTTTGTCCCATAGTAATACCAAATCTGAAATTCTGAATGATTTAACTTTGGCCCTTCTGTCAAACCATCTTTTGATAACTTCCTGGTGTTTATTCATGTGATTCATGGCCTCTTCTCTCTTTTCATCAAGGTGCAACAACTGGCTTAACCTGGCTTCAACTTGATCATCTGTCCCCAAGTACTCTTGTATGAAATGTAAGGTCTGCAACTTCAAATTTGTTGGAAATATCGGGTCTTGCCCATAGACCAAATGATAGGGAGTATTCCCTATGGACTCTTTCACTCTGGTCCTATCTGCCCAAAGGGCAAACTTTAATTGGTTGTGCCAGTCCGAGGGTTCTTTTCCAACAACTTCTTAATGGTATTCAACAAATTCTTATTTGAAGATTCGGCCAACCCATTTCCTTGAGGATAATAATTGGATGCAAATTTTAAGCTCACTTTGTTATCATATGCCCAATCTGCAAATTGTGTAGAAATAAAAGCTTTACCATTGTCACCTGACAATAGAATCGGGCATTCCAAATCTTGTTATAATTTGATCCTCCAGGAATTTAATCACAACGTCCGTGGTGGCATGTTTAGTAGGAATCGCTTATGTCCACCTTGTACATTAGTCTGTAGCTGTCAAAATGAATTTATGAGAATCAGAAGAATTTGGGTTAATAACCCCGATGAAATCTAGTCCCCACTGTGCAAATGGTCTCATTTCAACTACAGGTTGCAACGGCATGGCTGCATTTCTTTCTCTATTTGCAGCCACTTGACAGATATGACAAGATCGTACATGGGCATGTGCATCTTTGAAAATATGTGGCCAGTAGTATCCTGCTCTCAGGATTTGATGTGTTGTAGCATTGGCTGCACCATGACCAGTTCCATGTTTCCCGTGAAATTCCTGCAACACCCTGGCGGCTTCTTCTTTGTTCAAGCACCTCAGGTAGATACCTTCATGATTCTTCCTGTAAAGCACACCAGATTTCATCAGATAATTGATAGACTTAAGCCTTAAAGCTCTTCTCTGTGTTGAATTCAGATTAGAAGGACACTTACCAGTCAATAAAAATTGCACAATATCAACATACCAGTCATCCTTAGCAATGTATTCTGTATTTGAGCATTGGCCTGTTATTTGCGGATTATTTTCTGCGATCGCCTTCGCCAGTCCCTGTCCTCGAACTAGTTTCATAGGTTGGATTTCGAGATCAAATTCTTGGATGGTGGAAATCCATTTTCCTCTCTTCTCACCTAGTTCATTTTGTAAAAACATGGTCTTGACAGCAGAGTCGGGCACGATGGCAATAACTCTGCTGTGTACAATGTAGTGCCTAAATTTTTTCACCGTTTTAAAAAGTGCGTACATTTGCTTATCAAGGATTGAATACCTTAATTGAGCATCTTTCAGGGGGGCACTTAAAAATGCTATGGGTTTTTCGGCACTATCCTCGCCTTTTTGGGTTAAGACACTCGCAAAGGAGTGTTCTGATGCAAAAGCATAAATATAGAAAGGCTTGGAGTAGTCTGGACTTATAAGGACAGGGGCTCTGGAAATGGCATCTTTGATGTTCGGAAGGCCACTCTACTTTCCTCGTTCCATTTTACATCCACATCTTTCTTGAGCATCTTGTTCAGAGGTTTGGCTATCTCAGCAAAGCTAGAGATAAACTTCCTCACAAAATTAACTCTGCCCAAAGAAAGATCTCAATTCTTTCTTACTACTCGGGAGAGGTAGGTTTTGGATAGCTTGTATCCTTTTTGGGTCGATGGATATGCCCTCTTTTGAAATGATGTGACCCAGCAATTTTCCTTCTGTCACTCCGAAAATGCACTTTTTGGGATTTAAGGAAATTCCATGTTCTCTGCATCTTTGAAGCACTTTCTTTAAATCTTTGACATGGTCCTCTCTCTTCTTCGAGAAAACTGGGATATCATCCACATACACGATGATGCATTTGCCTATGAGCCCTTTGAATGCATAATCCATGGCGCGTTGAAAAGTTGCACCAGCATTTAACAGTCCGAACGACATTCTCTTATATGCAAATGTCCCCCACTTGGTAGTGAAGGCTGTTTTCATCCTGTCATCTGGATGTATAAGAATTTGGTTGTACCCAGAATACCCATCGAGAAAGGACATCATTTCAGATCCATTTACCATTTGTAGAATTTCATCGATTGATGGCAATGGATAATTATCCTTTTGAGAGGCTTTATTAAGATTTCGAAAATCTATGCACAGACTAATCTCTCCACTCTTTTTTCTCACTTGGAACGAGGTTAGCCACCCGGGTTGAGTGCCTAACAGGAAAAATGATTTTCGCTTCTAATAACCTTTTAACCTCCTTTTCGATCAAAGGCTCCAATAGCGGGTTAACAACTCACTTTCTTTGCCTAAAAGGCTTGGAGTCTGGCTTCAAAGGGATGGTATGTGTGATAATGTTTTGGTTGTATGTCTTCAGCTCATTGTAGTTCCAAGCAATACAATCTATGTAATGCTTCAATGCCTGTATTATATTGCTCCTTTCTTCCTCTCTACATGCCTTTGCTATGTACACCTTCTTTGGATTGTCTCGCACTCCCTAGATTAATTGAATCACATGCATCTTTGGGGAGTGGGACTCTTTTTCCTTTCTTGGTCTTGCATCCCATGTCGAACATCTTTTCCAATGAAACCACGTCTTTAGGAATTTTATTGGATTGATACGTAGTTTCAATTTCATCTTCTGTTTCATCCTGCCACCTTTGCTCCTCATCAATCACCTGATTTTCAAAAATACCCGAGTTCGTGACAAATTTGAAAATATGTCTATCACTTTCAAAAACTTGGAAATTCTTTACATTATCGGGTATTGATGGACAAGGAACCAGTTCAATGGAAAACTTTTTACATCTTCTTATATCAACCGGGTTCAACATGCCCGCGGCGACTGCAAGAGAGTCTGCTATTCGATTTCCTTTCCTAGAAATAAGGGCTATGTTGAATGCATCGAACTCCTCCATGAGGTCCATAACCCTAGTTCTATAAAGGCTTAGTCTCCTATCGTGGCATGTATACTGTCCTTTGATTTGCTTGACTACCAACTCAGAATCTCCCAAAACCTTCAAGCATTTAACATGCTTGCTCAATGCTAGACGTAAACCAAAGATCAATGCTTCGTATTCTGCCACATTGTTTGTGCAAGGAAATTGCAGTCTGTAAGCAACTAACAATGGTTTACCTCCTGGACCAGTGAGCTCGACTCCAGCTCCTGCTCCCTGTCTAGATTTTGATCCATCGAACCTGAGCAACCACGTGTAATCATTTTCCTCGGAAGAGCCACCATGACACGCCTCCTCTTTAAGCTCTTCAGCAGCTTCCTCAACATCAAGTGCATAGACTCCTAGTTCTGGCTCAGAAAACTGAACTTCATTCGGCTTGTTAAAATCTGTTATAATCTCTTTAAGCCTCGGTTCATTTTCCACTCTTATTTGGTTTGCAATTCCCTTCCATGGTAGCCACATATGCGAGCAGTCTATTGAAAAATAGCCATTCAGAGTTTTCATCCAATCCCTCGCAAGTAACATTCCATACCTACTTGGGATATTAACCACCAAAATGTCTACAACCTGCTGGACCCTGGGTTCAGAATTCAATTGAATCTTGACATCATATAAGGTCCCTACCACATTTACCTCTGATCTGTCCAGTTGCAGGACTGTACATTTGGATGAAACAGGCTGCAGACCTAGCATTTTACATATTTCTGCAGGCATGAGGTTGCTCGTGGCACCTGTGTCCACCAAACAGTTATGCAAATTCTTACCCGCAATTCTCAGAGTCAGTAAGAATGGCGGGACATCCCTTCTCTCCTTTCACAAAATAAGATGGGATTCAACTCTTTTTTCCTTCCACATTGGATCAGGTGAGTTCAAAGCTCTTATCAATGCCTCCTTTTGGCCAGGCAATCTAGCTGCGTCCAAGAATGAAAGGCTAGATTTGGACTTCTTTAGATCCTCCACTATGTCATAGTTTGGCTTTTCAAATTTGACTGTCTTCTGCACATCATTAGACATTTCTCTTCTGAGTGGAGGGGGAGGATTATTATTTGCCTTAGTATCTGGAGGAAGAATAGAATTGTTTGGAGGTGTTGATGAGGTTTTAGGGGCTTTAGACTTACTTCTCAAATGGTATCCATGATTCCCCTTTCTGAAATCTCGAAAAGCTTGCACCTCCTATTCCAGAATTTCATCTTCTTCTTCCTCACTCTCACCTTCTTGATGATATACAGTTTCCATCACCATAATATTATCATCTTGATGTTGTGATGGATTCTCATTTGATACCAGTTCCAAATCATCAACTTGTGCCTGAAGACAATGAGTGTATCTAGCAATCTCAGGACAATTCCTCTCATTGTGTTCTTTTGTGTTATGCAACCTGCACCCCCTTTCCCATGCCAAATCTGAAAGATTCAAAAGAGAATTGGATTGGCTAGGTCCTGAAGAAGCATCTAATTGATTAGCAATGGGAGCGGGAACTCCCCCATTGTTTGGCTTGGTGTTCCAGTGCCTCCCTCTATTGTTAAAATTTTGATTTGGGTGAGGGGCATGGGACTCATACTTCTGCTTGTTGAACCCCTGTCATTGCTCAGTTTATGCACTAATTTCTTGAGCTCTTCGACTTCCGAATAAACATCCTTTGGTGGAATCATATTGTTGTTAACCCCCGTTGGATTCGCATAATTAATGGGGTCTTGATTCAACACTGGGGTCGGGTTCTGAGGAATTTGATTCCCGTATGGATTGACACTTTGAATCGGGGTTGGATTTGGAAAAGGAACTATGGCTCGAGGATTGACTTGACTAGTTCCTTGCATAGTTGGTTGACTGTTCTGCAAAAATGCAGGGACAGGTGGAATGGATGTGATTGGTTGGATTGGAATGGGTGCATACGCGGGTGCTGGTGGATACGGCTGCTGATATGGGAAGGCGTTCATGCTTGGCATTTGTGGTGCCATGAGTTGATTTTCCTGGGGAGCTTGACCATATGGAGCATACTGTCCCATCATAGGCATCTGGGGAAACCCGTAGCCTTGTGGTGTCATTTGTTGCTCGATAGTCATGGCTTCATTATAGGCCAAAGCCAGCGTGGTAACTTGAGGATTGCGCCTTGCAAACATGGCTGTCATGGGGTCCAATGCCCCAAAATATATCTGCAAAGCCACTACGGGATCAATAGCAAAGTGCCTAATTGCTCTATTATAGCACTTTTGGAATTTTTGATTAAACATTCTGATTGGTTCCCCTTGGCCCCTTTTGCATGTAATAAACTGATTGTAAATAGTTGCAGGATCTAAGGGTGATCTAAATTGATTAACAAAGGCATTTTCCATTTGTGTCCAAGAAGTGATTGAACCAGTTGGCAAGCATATATACCATTCATATGCTATTGGATCTAAGCTCATGGGGAAAAGTCTGCAAGCCACATCTTCATATTGAACTTGCAACCTAATTAAAACATCCCTATAGGCTTGGATATGTTCTTCTGTTGTTCTTGGGCCATCTGGTTTGTATTTAGGCAGAAATATTTCAATGTTCTTGGGGATTTCATGGATATCCCCAGCAATATTCAAAGGAGTATTGTTAGCTCCATACCAAGGAGCTGCTGGAGCTTGAGCCATTTGACTCAAAATTGATGAAGACAGACCTACAATAGCAGTAGAAATATTACTTACTATAGGCACACTAGGGGCAACGGATATTACTGGCGTAGGTCCACTCGATGTTCCTGGAGAAAACAGGTCTTTTGTGACAGGTGAACTTACGACTTGCTTGGCTTTATTCTTGGGAGTACCAGTAAGGTCATGAAAAATGGTTTCTCCGGTTGTTTGGGACCTGGTCGCAATACGACGTGGTGGGTCCAGCCTGCCTGATGAAACCCTCGGCTATTTCGAAGAAAACCTGCAACAGAAACAAAAAAGAATGTTGCAGTTTAGCCGTCTGTGAGATTTATTAAATGATTTCAAAATTAGATCAAAAACAAATTATTCAGGTATGAAAATCAAAATCAAAATAAACCAATTCGGGCCCTCCTTCTAGCGCCAATCTGTTGAGTGGTGTTTTCACCCGATTGTGAAAGCACACTCTCCGATAGGATCTGAGTCCCAAAATCCTCTGCTTGCAAAGAAAATAATTTCTCCAAGGTTCCTGTTATGCTGATTCTTTGATTACCAATGATGCTGTTCAAATGAAATGCTAGGAATACCTTAGGGTTTGCAAGTGGATGTTAACAAGGGGCACTGTGGTTTATTTAATTTGAATTTACAGTGGACTCAAAATGAATAAGATCTATTCTAATCTTTAGTTCTGATGGATTTTCAACTGCTTATTTGAATACAGTAATTAAACTGCAGAAAATAAAGTAAGGGTTTGAAAAATAAAGAAAAGTAAATGAAAATGAAACTAAACTACAGTCAGAATGCTGTCATCAATTCGATGAAACCGAAGATAATGAGGTTTTCTGCATGCAACCTAACCTAATGAACCTGCAAATTCGCACAATCCAAATAAGCTAGGTGCGGGTTTCTAGGGTTTCTAACTGTAATTCCAGATTTAGGCATTCGCATGAAGCAACCAAGAGCACTTGCATTAAACTTCACCTAAAAGCCTTAGAAATCTGAAATGAATGATAAAACATTAAATCATGCATGCAAAAAATGACTCCTTCTTTCTCATCAATGAGATGCCAACTCTCTGTATTTCTGTATTAAATGATATGTCAATTACATTTACAGAATGTTCCAGGCATAAATATTCCAGAACAAATGAAGGAAATTGCCCAAGTGCAGGCCCAGAATGGCATGAAGCCCTTGTCTCTGCAACTCTGCAAGCAGCAATTTCCAACCCTTCTTTCAATCTGCGCTTTTGAATTTATCCTATCTGGCATGGCTCTTCGATTCTCCCTGTGTCGCTTCGTTTCACCTTCCTGCATGTGACCTTTCAAATTCCCGCCTTTTCCTTGCTTTTGATTCATGCTCGATGCCGAAACGTGCGAAATCTTCCATTGCATGTAACGCTTCTGCAACTCCGACACCTGTACGCCACGTGTCCTACGTTTTTTGTGCCTTCTGTAACGTCTTCCTGTGCAAATCATGACAAAACTGCATGCAGCCTGTTCACCTTCCTAGCCGCGAAAACGCGACATGTCACGAAATCGTGACATGTCGCGATATCGCGACGCTTTCCTCGTCCGTACGCCTTCGACCGCTTCTTGTCGTGAAATCGTGACCATTTCTCTTTCGTGCCTTCTTTCACAAGCGATACCTTTTTTCGCCTTCAACCAAATCGCTACCATTTTCTCCTACTTTCCAACGTCACGAAATCGCTACCATTTTCTCCTTTTCTCCTCACTTTCCAAACACGTCGCGAAATCGTGACCATTTTCTCTTTCCGTACTTTGCCGAAACACGTCGCGAAATCGTGACCATTTTCTCCTTCGGGCCACTTTGCCGAAACACGTCGCGAAATCGCGACCATTTTCTTCGTCCGTACACTTTGCCGAAACACGTCGCGAAATCGTGACCATTTTCTCCTTCGGGCCACTTTGCCGAAACACGTCGTGAAATCGCGACCATTTTCTCCATCCGTACACTTTGCCGAAACACGTCGCGAAATCGTGACCATTTTCTCCTTCGGGCCACTTTGTCGAAACACGTCGCGAAATCGTGACCATTTTCTCCATCCGTACAGTTTGTCGAAACACGTCGCGAAATCGTGACCATTTTCTCCTTCGGGCCACTTTGCCGAAACACGTCGCGAAATCGTGACCATTTTCTCGTCCGTACAGTTTGCTAAAACACGTCGCGATTTCGTGACACCTTTTCAATTTTTCCAGTGACACGTCGCGATTTCGTGACACCTTTTCAATTTTGCCAGCGACACGTCGCGATATCGCGACAACTTTTCAATTTTTCCAGCGACACGTCGCGATATCGCGACAACTTTCTGTTTTCCTGCAGCGATGGCGTGACGAGTCACGATTTCGCGACATTTTCTTTCCTTAGTGCATTTTGCCCCTTTTTCTTCATTTTTAGCATCTGGGCCACTGAGATCTTCTCTGAAAACCTGCAAAAAGGTGGGTCCCCAATTCTGGGGTGTGTTGTGGATCAACCACAACACCGACAATATATGGACGAGTAAGTAGATGGCTCATCACCCTGCAACTATTCATGTTTTGGGTGGTAGTAATACCTGGGAAGAAACACGTAATAGCGGACCAGCTGTCGAAGATTTTCTCAGGCGAACCTGTAGAGGGATGGATACAGGATGAATTCCTGATGCAAAATTGTTCATGATAAGTGTGATACGAACTTGGTATAAACACATAGAGGAATACTTATCGACAGGAGAGCTACCAAAGGAGATGATGATGACTGAACAAAGGAAGGTGATTTTGAAAGCAACACCTTTTATGTTGATTGCAGGTTTGCTATACAAAATGGGGGAAGACCACATTTTGCAAAGATGTGTGATGGAGGATGAAGTACAACAAGCATTGAAGGAGGCACATGAAGGATTGAAAGGAGGTCATATGGGGCCATATGCAACAGCTAGGAAAGTGTTGTTGGGAAGGCTATGGTGGCCCACCCTATATCATGATGCCAAGAACTATGTCAAAGCATGTGATACGTGCCAAAGAATAGGGAAGCTATTGAAGAGGGACTTCATGCCACTACATCCATCACAACCTCAAGAACTCTTCGAGAGGTGGGGTTTAGATTTTGTGGGCCCATTGTGAACCAGTCATAAGAGGAAGTGCAGGTATATTGTAGTAGTGACTGAATATCTCACAAAATGGGTGGAAGCGAGAGCCTTACCTGATAACTCTGCAAGGAGCACGACTCAATTTTTGTATGAGCAAGTTATCACACGGTTCGGAATACCTCTTCATTTGACAAGTGACAGAGGGGGCCATTTCGTTAATGAGATTATTCATAATTTGATGACAGAATTTAGGATTTTTCATTCCTTGTCAAGTTCGTATTACCCCAAGACGAATGAGCAGGTGGAGGCAACGAATAAAGTCTTGGTTTCAATCATGTACAAAACATGCGACATAGAAGGAACCAATTTGTAGGAACGATTGCCAGCAGTTTTGTGGGCATACAGGACTACCTTCAAACCGACTATAAATCACACACACTTTCAACTAATGTACGCGCAAGAGGCGATGGTCTTGGTCAAATTTTTGGTACCAAGTTTGAGGATAGTAGTAGATAACCGTTTGAATGATGAAAATAGTATGGAGGAGATACTCACAACATTGGTGCAGCTAGGCGAGAAAATGGTGATGGCACAATGGGCACGGAGATAGGTCATCAAAGACGAAAATATTGGCATGATAAGCATCTCAAAAAAATGGATTTGAAGGTTGGCAAACTAGTGCTCAAATATAATGGGAAGAGAGAACTTAAGCCAGGAAAGTTGAAGACTTTATGGCTCAGACCCTTCCAAGTGGAAGAGGTATTGGACAATGGGGTTGTTCGATTAAAGAAGTTGGATGGTACAATTTGCCTTGATGTTGTGAATGGTTCTAAGTTGAAGGTGTATAAGGCACAGGCACAAGTAAACGTAATCAACTTAGAAACCTCTAAGGACACTTCTGGTAAAGCAATAGAAGAAGTACAACTAGGTATACGATCCTACAAACACAGTGGGCCAAGTAATGTTGTTCGAGAGGATGAACCAGCCAACCTGGAATGGCTATTTGGAATAGAAGGAGAACCTGTGATCGAGCAGAGGGAGTTAGAACCTTGAGAGGGAGAGCAAAGATGATTACAAGTCCATGTTCAATTTCCAAATAGCGAAGTAGAAGAGCGACTTCGAACCATCTTGCATGTCGCTTTACAAGGACGAATACCAGAAGTGGAGGAATACGAAGGTCAAGGACCAGAAGGACGAATACCGGAAGTGGAGGAATACGAAGGTCAAGGACCACAAGTTTTACAACATATGGCTTGGAAAACGCAGAGATGGAAGAGTATGAGACCCTAACAAGTAATTCAGGAGTTGGACGGAACCATGTAGTAGATGCAGGAACATCAAGAGGCACGTAGAGTTGAATGGGTTGATAAAAACCAAGAAGAATTCAAGGAAAGCTCGAATGACAACTCGTCAGAGAGTAGCCTATTTTACGTGGCTTCAAACAATTCACCTTGAACACCATTATCAATCCACCTAAGACATTCTAAAAACTAAGTCCATAAGATTAAGTTACATTTATAGGTAAAAGTAAAATCATCCTTGTATAATTATAATTATGATTAAAATTAGAATTTTTAATAAAAATGTAAGGTTATACATTATATTATAATAAAATTAAATACGCCGTCCCTTTAATGTGAAAATATGCATTTATGCTGCGGTTTTATTAAAAATATACCATTTGAGGGGTTTGGGAAATGGAAATTCAGCCTTCCTTCCTGACATTTTCTTTCTACCTCCCTTCCAATTCAAATCTACTCGAAGGGGTTTATCGTAAAAAAAATATGTTCGTAGAATAATAAATGTTAAAAAAATAAAAATAAAATTTTCGTGAGTGTGGTTTATAAGCAACGATGCCACTTGAATTATTGGTGATGTAACTCAGATTTAATCCATGAATATATATAAAAAATATTTATTAAAAAAAATATTAAAAAAATATCAAGCGATTGGCATCTAAGAAGACCATCGAACCTACAGCTATTTAATTCAGCTGAGAATAGAGCTGGGGCGGGGAAATCATTGTAGAAAGTATAAACTATAACAAACTGCAACTTGTATTTTTATTTTTTTATTTATGGTTGCCGAAGTGTAAATAATAAAATATAATATAGTATCAAAGTGGACATTGAATTAAATTGAATAGTTGCTTGGTCCGGGTACTTTGATAGTTTTAACTTTCTAAAGTACATTTAGATATTTACGTTGTAAGACTTATCACTTTGTTGTGATGTGGGCTGTATATAATAATATATTATATATCATGTTATAATTTAAAGTCTTTAAACTTGGATTTTTTAAATAAAGTCGAAAACTATTAGGTAGGATTTTTCAATTGTAACCATTGCTTTTATATATATCAAAATAATAATAATAATAATAATATCTCCTTTCCTAAGGCTTATATTTTTTATTGTATTTAGTATTTATATATTATTTATATTTATTTTTTAATATTCTTTTTCAGCTTTATTCATTATAAAAATATATTAAAAGCTGGTTAAATGTTTGTTTTAAGTTTTTTTTTAGAATTTTTAATAAATAAAGTATCTTTGTCAACCCCACATATATATAAAAAGTATTGATTAAAAGAAAATATTTCATAGGACCTATAAACCTAAAAAATATTGTGGTTTCCAAAGTTATAATAAATGTTTCTTGTCATAAAAAGTTAGCAATATTTTTTATTATTGCTTTAAATAATATCTTTGTGTCCTCGTGGGGACAACTTCTTTGTAAAAGTTCAAGGTTCAAAATTCAAACCGTGACATAAATGTATGTTATGTGCGTTGTATGTTAAAAAAAAAATGCCCTTGTAAATCATGGATTCAAACCTGTAATTACCATCATCCATGTATAAACTCTTTTTCATAGAATTTTTATCCTTAAAGACTGAATTTTCACATGTTAAAAGCCCAACGCCAGATGGACTCTTTTTCAGTTGACTCAATTTTCGCATTTCAAATTTACTAGAATAAATGGTTTGGGTCTTTAACATCGTTTGGCAAATAACAGCCTATACCATGTCTTTATATTAAAATTGTAAAATTTAATACTAATTTTATTTATGAAACGAAAGAAAAGTGTGTAAAGTTCTCACCATTAGTATGTAAGCCTTGAGGAAGGACCACATAAGTGTTTAGTTCTAAATATTTTATAAATAAGGATAATAACTTTATTTAAGTTGAAATAAAAATAAAATAGAAGTTTTATTATTATTATTATTTAATTTTAGGATAGACAAAGAAATTAGTAGAGTTTATATATATATATATATATATATATATAATTTTACATGGTGGAATTGGTAGCCGCCATAAATTCGGGTAGGTTGTCCGGCTTTTTATGGTCGTCACAGTATTCCGCGTTGTCCGCCTCGGAAGCCATCACACAAATCTCCGCACGATCCGCCCCTATAACTATCATGTCACGATTATTTTAAACCTTTTATACCACTAAAAACATCATGAAAGGGACAAGCGTTTAGTCCGACGAGGCTCGAGATTTGAACCTTGTACCACTCCCCCTTATGGGGTTTGGGGGAACCAATTAGTCTACACCTCGGACTTTATTAATTTTTAATGTTATGTAAAATTTTAATTTTTGTTTTTAAACTTTGTATATTAAATTTTATTTTATAATTATTATTTATTTATTTATTAAACAAAACTCCATTTCCACAAAACGTAGGTATTTACTATTTAATAATTTATGTATCCATGATTCCATGTGTATGATAATGGCAAGCACAGGAAAAACGGATCCTATTTGGAGATATGGAACAGAAGGGTCCACAAAGGGGGACGTAATTTGCAATTTTTGCAAGAAGAAGATGCATGGAGGTATAAACCGCCTCAAGTATCACTTAGCTAAGTTGAAGAACAACAATGTTAGAGCTTGTGACAAGGTGCCCGCAGAAGTTCAGCGAGAATGCAATGCAAATATTGTTGATTATAATGAGAAGAAGGGGCTGAAAAGGAAACAGAGTGAGGCCATGGCATCCACCCCTTGTGCAACAGACAAAGGGAGCACATTTGGGCCATCACCATTTGGCAGCAGTAGACAACACAGTGTCTCTAGCGGCAACCCCTCAGTTGCACACCCTGGGAGTGGCACCAATGACTCCTTTTTTGTAGCACGTTCCACGCCAGGGGCACAACCCACGCTGCAGGGTATGGCCACGTGGAACGAGGAGAGACACAGGGCAGCTAGGAAGGCGATAGCCTCCTTTTGGTATTTTTCAGACTTGCCATTCAATGTGGCAAGGTCTCCATATTGGCGAGGCATGCTAGATGTCGTTGCAACATGCGGCTCAGGATTTAGGCCACCACCAGGGGCCCTCTCCTTCAGGAGTCTGTGCAGGATATTCAGACTTTGCTTGAGAAGCAACGTGAAATTTGGAAGTTGAAGGGTTGCACTATTATGTCAGATGGGTGGACGGATGGGAGGAGCAGGACGTTGCTCAATTTTTTGGTTGCTTCATCAGATGGCATTGTTTTCCTTAAATCAATAGATGCATCAGCCCATGTGAAGAATGCAACTCTTCTTGCACAGTTGTTGGGTGATGTAGTGGAGGAGGTGGGAGCTGAAAATGTTGTCCAGGTCATCACGGACAATGCTTCAGCTTATGTGGCAGCTGGGAAGCTATTGGAGGAGAGATTTCCCACGTTGATTTGGACCCCATGTGCAGCCCATTGTCTCGATTTGTTGTTGGAAGACCTTGGGAGATTGCCTTGGGTGATGGAGGTTGTGCAAAAGGCGAGGACAGTGACAAAGTATATATACAATCATACATGGGTGTTAAATGTGATGAGGCAGTACACTAGCGGGAGGGAGATAATACGACCTGGAGTGACACGATTCGCCACTAATTTTATTACATTGCAGAGTCTCTTCAATGCACAAGGGGCATTGAAGAAAATGTTTGTTGGCGATGAGTGGAGCACAGAGCATGGAACTAGGTACAAACACGTCGTTGAATGGAAGAGAGTGTATGACATCATATTTGAGGAGCCCTTTTGGATGGCCATGGAGGAGGCCATCAAGGTACAACTTACAAGATTAAAGTTCTTATTTTTATTTTTTGTTTATTGGATGATTTTACATGTTTATTAGACGAGGCATTTGCTAATAATGTTTTTTTCAGGTATCAGAGCCTTTGGTGAGAGTTCTTCGTCTTGTTGATGGGGAAAAACCACCAATGGGTTATGTATATGAGGCTATGGAAAGGGCCAAAGAGGCAATTGCCTCTTTTTATAAACATCTGCCACACAAATACAGACCCATTTGGGAAATCATTGATCGGCGTTGGACAGCCCAACTTCATAGCCCTCTTCATGCAACAACATACTTCCTTAATCCCCAATTCTTTTTTGGGAGAATAGTTTGTACTGACTATGAGGTGATGGCGGGCTTAAGGATATGTATTGACCGCTTAGTGGTTGATCCAGAAGTGCGTTCAAAGATACAGGGTGAGCTTCAAGCTTATAAGAAAGGCGAGGGCATCCTTCTAACATCCCCTGAATGCACCAAACAAAGTTCAACTTTGTTGCCACGTAAGTTATTTTATCTTTTAATCTCAATTTCACATTTTACATGTGAACTTGTGAAGTATTAATTCTCTTTTTCTTGGCTTTTTTCAGATTTATGGTGGGAGGACTTTGGGACATATACGCCCAACCTGCAGCAATTTGCAATCCGCATTTTATCTCAGCCATGCAACGCTTCAGGTTGTGAGCGCAATTGGAGTGTTTTTGAGCACATACACTCCAAGAAGAGGAATAGATTAACACAAGAGAAATTGAATGATCTTGTGTTTGTCCATTACAATCTACTCCACCACAAAAAAATAGCAGGTTCTGATTACGAGGCCATTGACCTAGATCAGATTGATCCATCCTCTGAATGGATCATAGAGGAGGAGGTGCAACCTCTAGAAGATCCTACCATCCCCTTGCAGGAACTTGAAGACCTAGCAGAGGAGTTAGTGGCGAGGGAACAGGAAGAGCAAAGGGCACGAGAGGAGGCACAGGGATCTGCACAACAAAAGGAACTTAGAGCTTATTCTAGGTCAAGGGGCAAATCAGTTCATAAATAGTTTGACTTTTGAGAGATTGTATTTGCTTAGTGCTACTGCTATTTGATTTTGTATTTTGTCATGGCTCATGAGCACATTTTGTACTATTAACATTTTGATGAATACAAGAAAGAATATGCCCCTTCCTCTTGTTAATTTCTTATTTGAACAATGTTGAATGTTGAGTAAGTGTGTTAGAATATACTAATAAGTAATATGCATGAAAAATATTATTTTTCAATAAAAAATTGTTTTTTTTCATTTTTTCTTTTTTCCGAGTTTTTTTCCGAGTCTTGTCGAGTTTTTTTGCCGAGTCCCGAGTTCGACTCTTCCGAGTCCGAGCCGAGTCCGAGTTTTGCTACTATGGTTCAAACCAAACCATCACTACGTGTTCCTAAGGCTAGACCATTTGGTCTACCTCAGCGAGCTCGTAGGAACCGAAGATGTCGTCAAGAATGATTGAGGGACCAACCAAATCTCAAGTAGCTGGGAGTGCGATAGCCCAACACTAGGGATATTTGATCAAAAATGGGAAGAGGACGATTCAAACAGGCTCGAGGAAGACATGTATCCAGAGGCAGGTATCCTAATAAAATCCAGACACATGATGGATGGGCAATAGTCCAAAGGCAGATAGAGAGACTACAAGGCAGAGAACAAGCCCCAAGATGAACCTATCAAAATATCGGATGAAGGGGAAATCATCATCCAGGTGGAAGGACAAACAACCATCAAGATCAAGAATGGATGAAGTTCCACTACCTAAACGATAGTATGATCATATAATGGGCAGATGGAAAAACAAAATGAATCAGTCTAGACGATGAGTTGAACTATTTAGATGACGAATTAACCCATCTAGACAGCAACAAGATCCATCTGGATGACGTCTGTCCAGAGTTGACCCGTCTGGATGACAATACACATTTAGAAGATGTTTGCACTGAACCAACACGTATGGACATGGGCAGAACATGTCAGATTGACGTTAGCAGAGGAAGATGTCTGAATGTAGATCTTCGAATGGATGAACAAGGAACTTGTTGTCAGCCAGCAGATGAAACCCCCCGAAGCCATGGTACTTGTCGAAATCATTAACAATATGAAGCGCGTGATGATGGTGATGATTTTAGCAATCATGGGACTGGTAACCATCAACAAGAACACGTCTCATCGAAAACTTTGAAAGTGCGCATTGAAATTACCATGCGCTTCACCTGACTACGAAAAAATGAAAAGCACGTCTTTTGAGGAAAAATATAAAATAAAATAAAAAGAAAAAGAAAAGAGAAAAAGAAAAAATAGGAAAAAAGACAAAAAATAGAAAAGGATGAAAGATGACATGCGCATGCAAAAAGAGTGAGGTGGCACGCATGCAGATGATAGAGAGTGAGGTGGTAGTTACATAGGCAGTTATGAGGGCGACAACGCATCTATAAATTGGAAGGGCTTGGACAAATTGCTCATTCTATCTTGAGCATTTTGCAGGCGTAGCACAAGGATGAGGATTTGGAGCAAAGATCAGATTTTCAGCACACCAAGTACTATTCAAAATAAAGAAAGACACCATCTCAAGTGGTAGATCATATGCTTCATGGAGATTTTAATTTTTTTTTGTGCAAGTGCAGCAGTTTTATCTCCCGATTTGTAGGTAAATGGAAAGCGAGCGCAAGAGAAGTCGCACGCATCTATCTTGGTTATGATGCATCCAGATCTGAGACATCTGAAGGCAAGTCATCTATAGGGAAGACGTCTAAGGCTACCCATTCAACAGTGCACCCGTCCAGAACTACAACACGTCTAGGATTTCCACCCGTCTAGAACTGCTACCCGTCCAAAAGAGCACCCGTTTGACGCTACCATCCAATTGGGATGCACACCTATATGACGTCTACAGTCGTCTATAAAATTAGATGTATGGCAGGTTAATTCATCTAAGGAAATAGAAGTTTGGGGTATCTAAAACAAAATAGGGAGAGACATTTGGTAGTTTTTGTCGTTTGGAAGTGTAGATGTTTGTCAAAAGCAGTCGCCAGGAAAGAAAGACATATAGGAAAGGAGAGGTCTATCAGGAGAATGAGTTGCCAAAAGTCAAGGTACCTTCGGATTAATGAGCCAAAGCGTTCGGGAGGAGGTTGAATGCCAACTACACCACGTTTTGAAGCTATACCTAAATCAGTTGTTGTAAAATGACTCCATCATCATTAGGAGCACAGAGGAATGATGCACGGACAACTACCAAGCCCAGAGCAAGGGCAGGCTCGAGGTACATACATGGTTGAGAAAGTAGCAGCACCTTCAAGGAGAACCAAAGATGTCCAACGGTTCGAGAGAGATCATGTTTTGATTGATGAAATCACTTGGATTCATGCCAAAGGATATTTTTGCCGACAATGGTGGGAGTAGGCACCAGCCAAGGACCTCATAAAGCAGAAAATCAAGGAAGCTGGAGTCCATTTTATTTTACAGGGTCCAAGTCCTGATAAGGATTTTTCAAGTACTTGATCCACATGCTACAAAGCTATGACCTATTATACAATACCAACATAGTACATGTTGGAGATAATGATGTGGTAGTTAATTTCTTTGCGGAAGCACTTTGGTGCATATTCAGACTTTCGAATAAGGGCAAACTATTGGTGAATGAGCAGGTAGATCAACAGATATTGGTGTCCCCATATAAGCTGCAAAGGAGATGGTGAGGGACTACCACTCATTATTGTTGGAAATATGATGACAAGGACAAAAGAGCACCCTATTATAGTCAATGAAGAGGTCTCTTTGGAACTTGAGACCAGAATAGTGTAGGGAGAGAATCCCCAACCAAGCATAGAACCTTAGCAAGTTGTCGGGATAGATGGTGGTAACATCCAAACACAAGTACCTAAGGATCAACCCATAGTTAGAATGGAAAGAAACCAAGAAGAACATTGACCTATCCGAAAAGGGGAAGGCAATGTTGCAGGAACAAGAGGAGGATGAACCTAAGGATGCATGGTCAGAGCGAATTTTGTTGGAACTGCCTAATTTTGTAGATCCATCTAACATGGTTGATCAACAGGCAGTAGACTATTTTTCTAAATTGACCCATGTGATGGATAATCTGCACCTGCAGTTTGATGCAACTTGTGTTGGCCGGTGGAAGAAGTGGCAATTGATGGCAGAGGAGGAGCTGGAAAAGTTGGTGAAATGGGCCACATAGCAATCTTGGTGAGCTAAAATTTTGAACATCTACCAAGATCAGCCATGGACTCTACCTACCACGCACTTGAAAACTATGGAGGGAATGAAAAAACTACTAGAAAAGACACCTACCCTCTACTTGGAATCAATGCAAGTGTATGTTCTTGGCCATGGCAAAAACCCTCATTACCAACATTCCATAAAACCCATATCACAGATGGAGTTAGTACCAAATTGTTGCTGATGTATAGCTAATTTAACTTCCTAGCCCATTTGTTGTGTTGGCTAGCTGAAGGAATCAAGCACTTGCATTTGGCTAGGCAGAATTTGGATAAATATTTGCAGTTGACAAAGGTGGAATTGCAAGAGAAAGAGCAACTTCTATCAAAAGAGGTCACTCAAATGGAAGACGACTTGAAGCACATTCGAGAAAAGCAACAACAAATGACAGACCTTGGCTCTCAGCTCCACGCTAGGGAAATTGTGATTGTAGACATGGAAGCTAAAATTTTGCATTACAAGGAGGGTAAGGAATTACTTGTTAAGCAGAACGCAAAATTAGTGGCCCAAAAAAGTCAAAGTGCGGAAGCTTGGTGATAGGAACAAGAAGCGTTGAGTAAGGAGTTGCTCCAACATAATAACGTGAAGCAACCCTCAAGGCTGAATTGGCATAGAAAGCACCGTCTTCTTCAACTTTGACAACACACCAAATGAAGGTGATATTCTTTCAACGTGAATCAAAATTTTATTCTAAGCTTCAGGAGATGGAAACATGAGCCAACAACATGGGAGTAGAATGGGCCAAGTATTTTACTTACACCAAGCAAGTTCGACATGAATGAGAAGCTTTTAGGCTCAGGGTATAGGAATTGGAGGAGGCACTATAGGGTGTAGCACAAAAAGATGCTGACACCCCAACATGACAGCACAAAAAGTCATTAAGGACATCAACTTCTTTGAAGGGGAGGATAGATGTAGATAGCAGTTCGAAGAAGACATGACATACGAAATTGTTTGACAAAATGTCTACAAGAAAGCATTTTAATAATGTATAAAGCAATTTTGATAAATGTAAGGATTTGCAATGTAAAATCAGTCGATATGTTGAAATATGGACTGATTAATAAAAATACACAAAAGGACAAAACTAGTCATCAAACATAGTCAAGAGTGTTAACACGTCTTAGACTGATTAGTTAAGACGTCTATGACTGGTTAGTTATCAGTATAGGACTGATTAGTTAGTGCTAAGCGTAGGGGTGGTTTATACGGGTGAGACTGGTTGATTACAACCACCGCCAGGTATTGCCTTATAAATTCCCCCTACTACTCATTTTGTAACCTGTTCATGATAGTCCATTATTGTCCATTGCTATTCATTGTAATACAAAGTGATTCATGTTGTGTAGATCAATGGTGAATACAACAAGTGTTGTTCCATGATTGTGTTCTATGTGATTGCATTATTATGTTGCAGGTTTTCTATCAATTTTTGGTATGATATAGATTGGTGTAGGATTGTGTCGTGTTTTCATTATGCAGTTGCAGGAAGGAGCAGCTGAAGTAGCTTGCAAACTGGATAATGAGCGTGAGTTATAGTATACGTCTAGGCTTACCCATATAGGCCTATCCATTATACGTTTAGGTCTATCCGTCTAGGCCTTGTCCACTGCACTACCCGTATGAGACTGTGTTAGACGTCTGAAGGTACAACCCGTCTAGGACTGCACTTACTTGTCTGAACCAGGCTACCCATCTAAGAGGTCAACTCGTTTGCAGTTACATGTCTAGGGTTAAACATCTAGTAGTCTACACATTTAACAGATCACCCATCTAGATCATACCCATCTGGATCGTACACGTCCAGCCTGCAACTCGTCTGGAGTAGTACACATCTAGCCCAACCCATCTAGACTGGTTACTCCTCTAGGCTAGATGCTTGCAACAACTTACCTATTTGAGAATGAGCAGTCAAATAATATCAGGCTTCATAATCAAGTTGACTCATCCTTCTTAACTCCTTCCCATCCCCTCGTCTCAGGAAAGTACTCACCCCTGTCTACAATGTACATTCTCCATGTATCACCTTCTTAGGAGTGACAACAATAGGTGAATTACATGGTGAGCTACTTGGCCTTATCACGCCAATTTATCTATATATATATATATATATATATAGATATATATATATATATATATATATATATATATATAGATATATATATATATATATATATATATATATATATATATATAAACTTCCTATACTGATATGCCATACAATCCAATGCAAAGGAAAATCAGGCTACAGGTGAATTTCACTCCCTACTTCATGCTTTAGAGGCATTTCCTTAGGATATTCTAATGCATCTTTGAAGCTTTGCAATAATGCTTGAAATAACTGCCTTTGTTTGGAAATGGCACTTGCTTGGGACGCTCTATCTCACCTTTCCTTTCTTTTTTTTGTTGTGCTTTCAAGAGAATAGGACAAACTTCTTACTTGCATTAATCAACCACTTTGCTTGGTTGGGTGAAACAAGTGAAATATTTTATTTGGGTTCATTGATTAATGTATCAGTTTCCCTCTATAATCGAACCATATTTTCTTCTCATGAAGAGGCCATCTCTTTCCCAAGGATATGGGCTGCAAAGAGCAATTTAACAAACATCTAGAGAAATTGCATCACATACCTTTTCGGTGAAGTTTGAAGAAACTCAAAGTTTTAACCCTGCATTGGTTGGTTAGTTGTGGGAAATTTTGTTGTCACGCACAATGCAATAAGGTAACACATAAAATAAACTACGAAGAAATACTGCAATATGTAAATGAAGCCAAATAATTTTGACAACTAGTCTATCTGACAAACCTGTCAAATAGGTCACAAGGAGTGTTTTCCCCTTAATTGATTTCATTTATGAAATGTGAAGTTCTTCATGCATATTTATGTTTATTTTTGACTTTTAAATTGATAAAAACATTTGTTTCTATATTTTAATCTTCATGGAAAACTTTATAGCTATATTTTTATATTTGTATCCTCAAACTCAAATCCCAACCATGACCTGGTTAACTTAGGTTGTCATCATGGAGCAATCAATTTGCAACACCCCAAGGCCAAGAAGAAAATCAATGATAAGGATGGTACATCTATTACTAGGAATGACATTGAAGAAACATTTGGCTGATTTACATTCATCATGGAGGGGAAAAATAGAAATCTATGTCAAATCCCAAAGATTGAAATATTGGAAAGGGTCAAGTTATTCCTTTCACATATTTTCATTGATTCTACTTGCATCCCTTAAAACCAAAATCCTCAGGCTAGGATTAGAGATATCAAAATAAGACAAGCATTCAATATTTTTGTAGAAAAGGAATACAACATATTGCAACACAATTCTAGTACCACTTAAATAAACAAAATATACAATACAAATAACTTACTATTACAATGGATATACTATGCACACAACATATATTAGACGACGTGGCATAACAATTAGACAACCTTGGACAACCGTTCAGATTGCCTGGCCCAATAGTCAAATGACATAGAACAATAGTCAGACAACCCAGTGTCTCACATGTCTAATTTCACCCAAATTCTATTACCATATGCAATGCCAATGTACAATACTAACCTTGATCCCAACCTCTGAATGTGAGGGAGGGATCTTATTTATACAACTAAGGTTGTAGTTGCATCCTTCAACTAACTATTCGACACCTCATCATTTTCTTAAATTATGTTTGACATGCATTTGACTTACATTTAAATTGCAAAAGTTACTTTATGACTTTATTCATTATACGTACACATATTTCATCAGAAACTTCATGTACGAACTACAAAATAACACAAATTGATAAAACTTTATTCATTTTTTATGCAAACATGTCAATTTGCATGTCTACAAATTTTCCCTTTCTAATACACCAACTTCCAAGTTGGTTAGGTGGTCGATCACCTTATTTCTTTCTCCATAAACATGGGAAGTTTGAGAGTGTCTTGGATTAGATAGGCAAGTTGCTAACTTGAGAAACAATGCTACATATTTTCTTTATGATGATCATAGTGTCCACCTCAATCTTTAGGATCAACTTGTCTTTATGTAGAGTTGTCTAAACGCGATTAAAGAAAGCTCTTGCTTTTGCTAAGTTGCTAGTGGACTTGCCAAGATTTTTCATGTTTGAAGAGAATTTGTCCTCCAAGCCAATTTCTTCAGTAGGAGTTGGGTTCCCTTTGGTCATGCCATTGAAATCGTGTTTTACCCATCCTTCTCTAGATAAGATAAGTTAAGATAATTCTATTAATGTCCACAAATAGCCAAAGTAGGTCAATGGGACTCATTGAAAAGAGCATGCATTGTAATAACCACAAAGTACTATGAAAATAAGCTAGAGTAAAGAATCTAGTGTAAACTACCCTAAAGTGGACCAAGTGTATGGCATAAAATTACAGCCTCGAACGTTATCTAAAATGGATAAAACCTATCATGCTAAAAGTATTGATTAAGAGATATCTAGAAGTCAAGGTACAACAAAGATAGAAAGGAGCTCAAATGGATTCAAGCGCCAACATTAATCTCTAGTGGGATGCAAAGTAGAAGCACAATCGTTTTCATCACCAACTATACCAAAAGGGCCAACGTAGGATCTAATAATGCTTCGGCTAGAACTAAGAGGGTCTGGTTGGATAATCTTGGGAGTTCGACCCCTCAAGACTCTTCTAGCATCCATGGATGTGGAACCAATAGAAGAGGACAAAAAACTAGTAAGTTGCGCTTGTCTACAACTCCTTGATATGTGAGGGGTGCCTGAAACCCGATGCCGAAGAACTATAGTATTGTCCTATCGTAAGCAAGAAGAAAGAACAAAAAACCCTAGTAGCCACTCTTGTATACCTTGTATACCTACAAAGGTGCACAAATCTATCATTAATATTTTGGATAGTTGTAGCTTCCAATGAGTACATGTTACTCTTGACTACAGAGATAAGGTGAAAGAATGAGGTGATTAGTCGAATAGTAGTCTATCTCCACTGTAATATTAGAAGTAAGTAAGAGCCTTAGTAAGATGTGCCATCTCATTGAGGCTCTTGAAACGAAACTTTCCTATAGTAATTGCTTTGTAATCTTGTAATGTCTCCGGTTTTTAGGTTTACTTTTTATTAACGGTCCACTTCCATTTTTTTTTTTTGGTTTCTTTTGATCCTTTGAAAGTCACTTTAGCCACCTTATACTATTTTTTCTCTGTACATCTCGTACCATCAAACTACTTTTATGACTCATGGATATGAATATAAATTCATTTTGTTTCTTCTCTGAAATTATTTTTGTATGTTATGGGCCTCTCATTATCTGCACATTATGCATTTTGCCATGAAAGAAATCTCCTGCCTCTGCTAAATTGTTAGTGAATACCATAATCACTTGAAAAAACTAGAAGCATGTTTCCCTTGTTATGCCTAAAAATGTCACCTCCTCATGAAACTATGTATTTTGCCATAAAAGAATTTTTCTTCCTCTGCTAAATTGTTAGTGAATACCATAATCACTTGAAAAAACTAGAAGCATGTTTCCATTGTTATGCCTAAAAATGTCACCTCCTCATGAAACTATGTATTTTGCCATGAAAGAAATTTCCTGCCTCTGCTAAATTGTTAGTGAATACCATAATCACTTGAAAAAACTAGAAGCATGTTTCCATTGTTATGCCTAAAAATGTCACCTCCTCATGAAACGTTAGTTGATCTAATCCCATTATCAAGTATATTTTTCCTATATTAACTGCTTTGTACTCATGTAATATCTCAAGTTGTAGGGTTTGCACCTTTGTGTAAATCCATTTTTCATTTATTTGCTTGTTTCTTCTTTATTTAGAAGCCACTGTAGGCACCTTCTGCTGCTATGTTTACTGGTTGTACTGTCTAGACCTATTCAACAACTTCTGTCACTTATGGACATGTATATATATTTGTTTCATTTCTTCTCTGATGTACTATTGGTCTCCCATTAACAGCACTAGCTCTTATGTTCATGTTTACTACGATTTTTTAAAGACTTGACACTGCCAATTATTTGTTCCCGAATATTTTGAGATCAAATAGCAGCTGAGAATGCTCTTTTCATATTATCAAATCAAGCCACATATGATCTCACATATTTTTCCTTCCCCAGAGTTAATAAATTGTCTTCGTTTTGTTAATTTATGAGTAAAAACGTAATTACAGCTCTAGATCACTTCGCTTAGAAGGATTGTTCATGAAGAAGCAGGAATTTTGGAATCTAAGATTTTAACTTTGCAGCTTTTTAGAAAGGAGAGGGTGACTTAAATAATTGCTGAAAATATCTTATTCAATATTCTCCTGTACAGTGTACTTTTTTTTCCATGTATATGATTTGAAACATACTAGCTAACAATTGAACATAATTAATTCTTCTCTTAGATGCTAATACATAGATTAGAAACCAATTCAGTTTTAACTTTCAAACTGTTGAAAACTAGAGGCTGATTTGTTGAATGACCTTCTGCAACATTTTATTGTGATTTGAAACATGATTAGCTGGAAAGTGAGCATGAACTTGATTCTTTTAGGTGCTAAGGGATGCTAATACGTAGATGAGAAACAAATTCAATCAAGAATATAGAGGAAAACAAGAGAGGACTACAGCGCTGGAACTTGTATTTTTGTAACAAAAAAGGAACAACGAAATGATCGATCCCATAATTGAAGTAAAGCTTGCTTTTTTTCTTCTTCTAGCCAAAATTACTTATTTTTGTTTATTTCCAATGCTTTCAGATCACTTATCCATTTTAACTGAAACATCCTTCTGTAATTATGCAGTTACAATAATCTGATTCTGGTTGCTGGTGGCATTAGAATTTCACCTTATGTGGTTATCTTACTGGACCTCCTCCATCATCTTGGGCAGGGCCAGCTTGGTTTACCAAGAAATGTGTTGCTAATTTGGACAGTGAAAAAATCAGAAGAGCTCAACATTCTTGATTTGGTTGATGCGGAAGCAATTTGTCCAGGTTTTGCAAACAAGATATGCCTTGAGGTCCAAGTATATGTGACACAAGAATTACAACCAGAACTGGTAAGATTACTTTCTGAGGAGTTCATATAATCTTTGTCTTCTTTGGTGTATATTTTTCTGAGGACAAGCATCCTCAATTTACATTCTTTGTCTTCATAAGTGACACAAGAATTACAACCAGAATTGGTAAGATTACTTTCTGAGGAGTTCATATGATCTTTTTCTTCTTTGGTGTATATTTTTCTGAGGACAAGTATCCTCAATTTACATTCTTTAAAATAAATGAGCATAACATATGATTTTTGCTCAGGAAAATGGCAGCAATGCAAATAACATCCACTATTTCTCTAGTCCTGATGTGAGAACAAAAGCAATGTCAAGATTACTGGGAATAACATTTGGACAGGCATCTATATGATATAATCCATGATTGGTTTTGTCATAACAATCATGCTAACAAGAATATTCTACATCAACCGTTATGAGAGTACATCTTGGTGGTCGAGAGGACTCTGTCGTTTTACGCATGGTTTTGGGAGTTGCTATATTGGTGGATTGGCAGTTCTTCTGTGGAACTTGTGGGATAATGAAAGTTCAAAATGCCAGAGGAAAAATTATCATAGCAAAGAATCAAGAGAAACCTTTCAGGCTTATAGTGAGCAAAAGTTAGCTGGTGAAGGAATGGAGAAATTGGTGAATCCCAGTAACACGCAATACGGCCGTTGACCCAGCTTCAAAGGTAATTTTTTGTCCCATCTTTTATTTGTGGATGCAAAAATAAGGATCCCACCATTTTCAAATTCAATCTGAAAGTCTCTTTGTCTTCTTAAGGACATGTCCAGACCATAAAATCATTGGGAAAAACTGTATGTAAACATGTCTCACAACTTAGGGACATTACTTTCCTTTTTGATTAAGGGCATTTCTTTCGACAGTAGAGAAGTATCTCCTTTATTGGGTGTAATATTTGTGAATTTTATAGCACATATATGCACATCTATGAATAGAGTATACAAACCTGGTTCCTATTGTAATCACTAATCAAAGGAGAAAGGGATTTAGAAAAATCGAGATTTTAGCTATAGCTAGTTAGATAAAAAGGTGTTAGGACTAACAGGGAGACATAGATAGTCACATTGAGTTAGATTGCTCCTTTGTTCTTACTGGCTTCGCATCAGCACTATAGTCCTATCAACTTTTTAATGGCCAGTAGTGCATATTAAAGACTATTTCATTTTATTTCATTCCACATGGTGGATGAGAGATTATTACTTGGTAGTTCATGAATAGAAATAGTATTGGGAAGGGTGCTTTAGCATAAATCTTTACTATTAATGGATTATATTAAAGTTGTATTCTGCAAAGACCTTACTATTTTTGCAATTACACTTTCGTGGGCTGCTTTTGGAATTTCATTTTAATGATTGTAATTAAGTCTTAAAAAAATTTCACTCTTCTGGGGATATATTTTCTAATAGAGCACAAATGGCATATGAATAGCTACAGTATACAGTCAAAGGTCCCCACTAGTCAATCATCTGTGCTTCGAAATGTAAATTGTATCCTTTTTGTGATTGCAGTTCTCTTCAGCAATTGCTGAGTGTTAGTAGCATCAATATGATACACCTCATTCATCTACTGTGTGGAACAAGTTTTGCTCATGTGCAGGAGCAATGAAATCGAAAGGAATTTGAAAGGTCATCATTCAAGTTCCTAGGAAATTGTAAATAAACTAAATGTTTCAATTAAGTTTAAATTGTTACTACAAGCAGAAATGTCAATATTTTTTTTTTAATTTAAGAGATAAGATGGTGTGGGGTTATTCAAAGATTACATACTATCAACAACTTCAAACCTTTCTTGTATAGAACAAGCCTCAACAAAGATTGTTGTGTTAGCATTACTAACATTCTGCTATAAGGAATTAAAGACCTGCAAATGTCAATGCTATAAGGAATTAAAGACCTGCTAGATTCCTTACCTTAGCGATATAATGAGTTGAAGGCATCAAATTATAAAATCAGCTTTGTGAGTATTGTTTCAAACTTTTGCAGTTCATAAAACTTTGATACACAATATTGTTTTCGACTATATTAGATGCAAGATCCTACCTTGAGAATAATGTTTTGGTAGAACTGAGGGGAAATCAACTGTTCAAGTAGTAAGAAGGTAACAGCTCAGTGGTCATCCTTTCAGCTGAATGCTATTTACTAAGCAACAAAGCATAGGACATGCTTATAACAGAGATATCAATAACCAAACCATATGGTATTTATTCAATTTGATGATTATCATCGTACGAATATTTTCAAACATTATTTTCTCTAATACCAACGAACCATAGTATGTCCATCCAATTTGATTATCATAGTATGAATATTTTCAAACATTCTTTGCCCTAACACCTGTTGGCATTTTTGTCACATTAAATTTTGACAAAATTTTGCCTAAGTGTGAAACGCACTTCGCCAGCGAAATCATCTTCTTGGAGTTCGCCAACGAAATCCCTTTGGAGCTTCAAATCAGTGAAACGCATGCAGAAGTGTTCGCATTTTACCGGCCCTAAAAGAGGATGATAAAGTGGATGAAATGATCTTTAGATATTTAATTGTTGTAGATATTTTCTTAAGCTTTCCAATGATATATTACAATAGGCGATCGGGTCAACGGATCAAAAGTTATGGCCCCGGGAAGCTATACACCAAAAATCATTTTCGCTCCAAGGGAAGCTTTCGTGGGTGCTTTCGCTCCAAAGGAGGCTTTCGCAGGTGCTTTCGCTTCACAAAGGGAGGCTTTCGCTCCACCTTTGGAGCAAAAATGATTTCGCTCCACCTCTGGAGCGAAAGTTTTCGCTCCACCTTTGGAGCGAAAATGCTTTCACTCCAGTTGTGGAGCGAAACTCCAGGTGCCCCCCCAAGCATAGCGAAAGCTGCACTGAACCGCCATTTTCACTCCAGAGGTGGAGCGAAACTCTATGCGGGCCCCCCCAAGCGTAGCGAAAGCTACACCGAACCGCCATTAAGTGCTCAACCAACCCCAAAGCTGCGCTCTAAACCGTCTAATCATGGTAGATCATGGGAACCTTATGCATTCAATGCTAAGTTATCTGCAAAATCAAATTTGTGCTGTTAAGTCAGTTCCGGATTAATTCTGTCTATCACCATCGTAGAAGTGGTTGGGCATTAATGTTTTGAAAGGTGAAATCCTCTATAAAAGCTAGAATTTTCTCTGTAAATAAGGATGGACAATCTCTGCTAGAAAAGCAGTTGTATATCTTGAAATTTGCTTCTGAAATACAGACTTTTGATTCTAGTCTTGAGTCTTCTGTCTTTACGCATGCCTTCTATCATGTTATTTCTGTTAAGTTAATAACTTTGCTATACAGCTTGAATTTTGTTTTCTGGATTTAGTTGTTGGTGAAGGATTAATTCTGGAGTACCCTTGGAGGTTATGCAATTGAGAAGATTTAATGTTGGTTTCTGTTAAAGGTCTATTGTTTTGGTTGCTGTTGGTTCAAGTGTTAGTTGTGTATCGTGCTTCCTATCCATCACCCCCATATTTCAATATTTTAGCCTCTTTCCCATTCATTTCAGTTATTTCCTTCTCTTATCACATCTTTTCAAACCCTTATCTAAAAAAAAACAAATTTTATTTTCGAAACCAGCCCTACTAGAGATTGTCACGGAGGACATTTCTTTCCTTTGGACATTCAATGCTTGGCAGTAGGTCTAGGGTGTTGTATACTTAGAAAATCTACACCTAGGCAAATTTGATTGCCAAAAGTTTTTGGCATGCCCGGTGGGACGAACAATCTCCATGTTTTAAGAGAGTCCGAGTTTGGTGAATCTCTGGCTTGAATTTATTTGGAAAAATCACCTGGCGACTCTGTTGAGCTGAAGATCCGGATTTATTGATCGTAGATGCATTTTATGCTTAAAGAAGACAACCCGAAGGAATCAAGGTTTGGTGAGCAGCCTTGACCTCATAAGCCAAGAAAAGAATGTTCACCTAGTGACTCCGACTTAGTGGCAAGGACCGTGATCTTTGCAGGCCATTGTTATAATGGCAAAGGTATGCTATCCTAGTTGGGATGATCTTGGCCCTCTGAATCTCCAAAGTTGGCATGAGATTCCCAAAAGTGCCTTGAAGATCCTAACAAAATACAATGGCACTGAGGAAATGGCTCGAGAGCACCTTGAAGATGTTGTTGCTCTAGCGACCCTCCATGGCATAACCCATAAAGATGTCATGATTAGACTTCTGGTCCTATCTTTGGAAGGAAGGGCGTTGTAGTGGTACAAAATACTCGAGCGTAAAAGTGTCTGCTCATGGGCGAACTTGGCAGGAGCACTAGTCGATACATTTGATGGCTCTCAGGATCCCTTTCAACTCTTGATGCACCTCTCCACCATCATGAGAGAACCTCTAGAGAGCATCACAGACTTCAATGTCCAATTTTGTAGGAGTTGAAAGAGAATTCCAGGGGAGATCCGACCGACACCCACCCAGGCCCACCTTTTCTATGTTCGGGCTTTCCACCCGGATATAAGACTCCTACTAAAATTTGGGGAACAGAGATTCCCTCAAGTCTTTCAGGAAGTAGTACAAGCAGAGCGGCTTCTGCTCCTATAAGAAAAAATACAGTGGGGAGAAACTGCCTTTCCATCACTTTCTTAGGTAGTTGCTACTCTTGTCTATCTCGCATAGTATTCACAATGGCATATCCCTCAAACTGTGCAAAGACCTGGAATGCAGCTGTGTGGAGCTCAAGAAGCAAATCTTGTCCAAGGCCAACCAAGGGAATATGCAAGCACTGCTCAAGCAATGGATAATATGGTTGCTTGCAGTTTCCATCAGGGGATTGTAAATTTTCTAGCCCTAGATAACTGATGTCTTATGTTTTTTTTAAATAAATCAGATCTGAGAATAATTTATTCAAACATGTAACAGTCACACAGATGGCTGGAAAAATAAACAGCTTGAACAATGGAAGTTAAATATATTTTTGAACCTAAAATATTATAAATAAAAGAGGCTACGACTACAGCAGAACACTTCTGCTCTCTTGCTGCTTTTCTAGCTAGCAAGTATTGTTCTTATCCTCTTAAGCTTGTATTTTTCCTTCAACAATTTGTTCTCCTCCCATTATTTTATGTGTCTTTGTCTGTGTATCTAAAACACTCTTGATATTCTCCTTTTATCTTTGAAAAAGGTAACCCTAATCTCTCTAACCCTAAGATTAGATCTCATCTCATCTTGAGATGTAAGGTTAAAAATAGAAAATCACTTAAGTGAATATCAAAATAGAATCACTTAAGTGAAGTACAAAATAGAATCACTTAAGTGAACTTAAAAATAGAAAATCACTTAAGTGAATTTCAAAATAGAATCACTTAAGTGAATTACAAAATAGAATTACTTAAGTGAACTTAAAAATAGAAAATCACTTAAGTGAAATTCAAAATAGAATTAGAAACGTCTCGAACCACTTCTAGCACATTCATACTAAAGTCTATGCAAGAAGTTCCTGTCATTCTCAACACTCCCTCTTAGCGAGGAAGGAATTCTGCACCAATCCAAGTTTGTCTCGGAATGCTTCAAACTTCCCTTTCACTAAGGGCTTGGTCAAAATATCAGCTACCCATTGATCTGTGGGAATATACTGGAATCTACCATCCCATAGATGAAGCTAAAAATATAACTGCTCTAATCGAAGTGTATCTGGCGACTGGAGCAAAAGTCTCCTCATAGTCCACTCCCTCTTTTTGGGAGAACCCTCTCACCATAAACCTTACCTTGAACTTCTCGATGCTGCCATTTGCAGCATGCTTAATTTTGTAGAGCCACTTGGAACTCACAACTGACTTCCCCTCCGGTCTTGTCACTATGTCCCAAACATCATTCTTCATGATGGAGGTGTACTCCTCCACCATGACATCCTGCCAAACCTGTTGGTCTGTTGCCTCCTAAAAACAGGTAGACTCTGAATTTATGATGTTACTCATTAATACCATGTAGCTTGAAAACTTCCTTGAAGGTCTACTCTTCCTAATCATGCTGCTAGGAGCCTCAACATACTCCTTAGCATCCCTTAATGTATGTGTAAGCCATTGAGGTCTCCTGATAGAACTGGAAGGCACTAATGTCTCCACCTCCTTACCTAAAGGTTGTTGTTCTGAACTGGAAACCATTGGTGTATTTGGTGACCCTGGCTCAACCTTCGGAGCTTCTTGCTTCTCATTCTATATCACTGGAATAGGCTCATGGGACTTCCTGGATGCAACGTCCTCCTCAAAATTTACATCCCTGCTCACTATTGTCTTCCTCTTCTCTGGAATATAAACCATGTAAGCTTTTGAAGTCTCACTGTATCCTACAAATAAACCCTTCCTACTGGAGGGCTCCAACTTGGTCCTCTTATATACCGAAACATGGATATAAACTTGACATCCAAAGATGTGAAAATAACTCACATCTGGTTTCACACCAATGAATGCCTCCTCTGGTGTCTTGTCCTCCAAGATCCTGTGAGGACACCTATTTTGGATGTAGACTGTTGTGTTGCATGCTTCTACCCAAAGAAACATCAAAAATCCCTGGTCATGAATCATGGCCCTAGCAGTCCCTATGATGGATTGATTCTTTTGCTCTACAACCCCATTTTGTTGTGGGTTGTATGGAACAGTCAACTCCTTCTTGATTCCTTCCTGCTTGTAGAAACCATCGAACTCCTTAGAGGTATATTCACCCCCATTGTCTGATCTCAAGACCTTGATATTCTTCTCTATCTAGTTCTCAACTAGAGCTTTGAACTCTTGAAACCTGCTAAAGACTTCATCCTTGGTCTTTAAAAAGTAGATCCATTTCTTGTGAGAGAAATCATAAATAAAGGAAACATAGTACATGCTACCTGAAATGGATGCTACTAACATCGGTCCACAAACATCCGAATGTACTAGATCTAGTATCTTCTTAGACCTGTGCTCGTTGTTTGGGAAAACAACCTTGGCATGCTTGCCAAGCGTGCACCCTCTGTATACTCCTTGTTGCTCAATGCTGAACTCTGGAAGACCTGTGACTATCTCCCTCAGAATAGGCAACGCTCTATGATGCAAGTGCCCCATCCTCTTGTGCCACAAATCACACAAGTTGTTATTACTATGAACTAGGACTCGAACAGATTCACCCTGCAACCTGTATAGACTGCCTTCTCTAACCCCTATTACTTGTGTTGTTTCTGGGCTAGATTCTTTTGGTCTAATAAGGACATGCTGGTTCTTGAACTCCACTGCATAACCCTTATCCTCCATAACTAAAACTGAAAGCAAGTTCTTCCTGAGACCTGGAACAAATAAAACATCATCAAAGTCTAAATATTTCCTTGACTAGAGTCGAAAAGGAATGGTACCAATTCCTACAACTAGATATTTGGTATCATCACCAAGCTCAACTTGAACCCCTGAGTCCTACTCTTGTAGACTGGTAAAACATTGTCGGGCTGATGTCATGTGCCGAGATGCTCCACTATCCACATTCCAAGCATTCCTTGGAACTGTGCTGGTAGAAAGGCAAGAGACCAATAAAAAATCCTTCTCGAATTTGGTAGCAAACTCCATCTGAGTTTCTGCAAAGGCTGCTACCTACATCTGCTGCTGCTTCCCTTTGCCCTTCTTGTCTGGACACTGTGATGCATAATGGCCATGATTATGACAAATGAAGTACTTGATCTTGCTCAAGTCCTTCTTCCCTAATTGTGAGGTTGACTCCTCATTCTTTACCTCATCCTTGTTGGGTCCTTTACATTTTCCCTTATTGGTTTGCCCAAAAAGAGCTAGGTTATCGTCACCACCTTTCTTGCTGGTCTTTGACTCCATCCGAGTCTCCTCCTGGATAAAATCATCCCATAGTTTCTCAAATTTGGGAAGGTTCTCACGAGCACAAATGCCTTTGAAAAATGGTTCCCATGAAGCTGAGAAACCATTAAGCGCCGTGTTCACCAACTCCGTGTCTTCAACCTTCTCCCCTACTGCTGCTAGTTGATCACAAATTTGCATGATATTTATCAAGTAACTGGTAACGGTGTCAGATCTGGTCATCTCTATAGATCTGAGTTTGTTCATATCATCTTCCTATTTATGTTCTCACTCTGGTAGAGGCTAACCAGGGCATCGAACATCTCCTTTGCCTTAGTCTTCTCAGATATGTAAGGAATCGAGCGATCCTTCACTGCATCCAAGATCATCCACTTGGCCTTCACTTCCTTCTTTTTGTGAGCTACCAATTCCTGTGGATCTGTAGGCAAAGTCACATCAGCCTTGACAATATCCCAGATATCATTCTCTTCCAATAAGAACATTACCCTAACTTTCCAAGGCAAAACATTTGAGGCACCTTCCAATCTATCCTCAAATTTGAGGCTAGCTGCTGCCATCTTTGAGATCTACTGAAATATTAATGACTAAAAAAATAGTTCTGCAAATAAGCTTAGTCCTTCAATCCAAAAAAAAAATATATGAAACCCTAACTGTTGTTTTTATTTTTATTTTTATTTGCTTGAAACCCTAACTGTTGAAATATTAATGACTCAAAAAAACAGTCTAGCAAATAAGTTGTCCTTCAAGCCAAAAAAATGAAACCCTAACTGCTATTTTTTTTTCTGCTTGAAACCCTAACTGCTATTTTTTTTTCTTAATATCCAACAATGATCCCTTGAGGATCTCAATCACAAAACCTAGCTCTGATACCATGCAAATTTTCCAGTCCTAGATAACTGTGGTTCTATGTTATTTTAAAATAAATCAGATATGAGAATAATTTATTCAAACATGTAACAGTCACACAGATGGCTGGAAAAATAAACAACGTCAACAACGAAAGTTAAATATATTTTTAAACCTAAAATATTATAAATAAAAGAGGCTACAACTATAGCAGAACACTTCTGCTCTCTTGCTGCTTTTCTAGCTAGCAAGCATTGTTCTTCTCCTCCTAAGCTTGTATTTTTTCTTCAACAATCTGTTCTCCTCCCATTCTTTTATGTTTATTTGTTTGTGTATCTAAAGCACTCTTGATCTTCTTCTTTTATCCTTGAAAAAGGTAACCCTAATCTCTCTAACCCTAAGATTAGATCTCATCTCATCTTGAGATGTAAGGTTAAAAATAGAAAATCACTTAAGTGAATATCAAAATAGAATCACTTAAGTGAAGTACAAAATAGAATCACTTAAGTGAACTTAAAAATAGAAAATCACTTAAGTGAATTACAAAATAGAATCACTTAAGTGAACTTAAAAATAGAAAATCACTTAAGTGAAATTCAAAATAGAATTAGAAATGTCTCGAACCACTTCTAGCACGTTCATACTGAAACCTATGCAAGAAGTTTATGTCCGAGCTACATTTCTCAACAGGGATGGGCCAATAAGGGGAATGGGCTCAAGAAACAGATTTTGAGAGCAAAGAGGGCATATTTTTGCACCCTTTTTGTGTCCCAGGGCATGGCATGCAAGTATTTAGCCAAAACCCATAAGCATACCTCATCAGGAGGATGATCCTGGGGAGATCCTGACAGAAGACCTATCATCAAAAACATCCTGTTGTTGCATCAAGGAGTTAGAGGAACCTGCACTCAAGAGCCCGCAGCTAATGGACCCTCTAAAGTGGTGGTATTGGCTCTAGCCATCATTGCAACCAGTACTCAAAGAAGGCTCCCATGTGGTAAATCTCTTTGCCACGCTAATCATTAATTGTATGAGTATTGTCATGCATGATAACCTGCAACATTGCATCCTGTTCACAACCTGGAAAACTTTGGGAGGCCAACCACACTTCAGAGATCAACTCAAGTACAATCAGATCTGGTTTAGACACTACAGATTCATTGGGTAGGCACCCAATGCCAATTTTGTGGTGGTGGCATGCCAATCATGTTGTAAACATTTTTGTAAATAGTGTAAATAGAATAGCTGATAAATAAGGTGGGGAGAGTGCAAAGTGTGATTTGGCATCATCAGATCTTGCCGACTCAAAGTGGAAGGTACTTTATTTTTCTTGTGTTTGCATTTTGTTGTGACTCTATTGCCCTATGGATAAAGGTCTGGGATATTCACATTGATGCGAGCTAAATGCCCCGCAAGCTGCCAGAAATGCTGGCATTTTTGCCACATTAAATTTTGACAAAAAATTGCCTAAGTGTGAAATGCACTTCACCAGTGAAATCATCTTCTTGGAGTTCGCTAGGGAAATCCCTTTGGAGCTTCAAATCAGCGAAACACATGCATAAGTGTTGGAAATTTTGTGGGACCTAAAATAGGATGATAAAGTGGATGAAATGATATTTATATATTTCATTGTTGTAGATATTTTCTTAAGCTTTCCAATGATATATTACAATAGGTGATTGGGTCAACGGATCAAAAGTTATGGCCCCGGGAAGCTATACCACCAAAAATCATTTTCACTCCTAGGGAGGCTTTCGTGGGTATTTTCGCTCCAAAGGAGTCTTTCATGGGTGCTTTCACTCCAAAGGAGGCTTTCGTGGGTGCTTTTGCTCCAATGGAGGCTTTCATGGGTGCTTTTGCGCCAAGGGAGGCTTTCACGGGTGTTTTCGCTCGAAGGGAGGCTTTCGTTGGTGCTTTTGCTCCACAAAGGGATGCTTTCGCTCCACCTCTAGAGCGAAAATACTTTTGCTCTAGTTGTGGAGAAAAACTCCAGGTGGGCCCCACCAAGCGTAGCAAAAGCTACACCGAACCGCCATTAAGTGCTCAATCGATCCCGAAGCTATGCTCTGAGCTGTCTGATCATGGCAGATCATAGGAACCTTCTGCATTCAATGCTAAGTTATTTGCAAAATCAAATTTGTGTTGTTAAGCCAGTTTCAAATTAATTCTATTTGTCACCATCGCAGAATTGGTTGGACATTAATGTTTTGAGAGGCAGAATCCTCTATAAAAGCGAGAGTTTTCTCTATAAATAAGGATGGACAATCTCTGCTAGAAAAGTAGCTGTATATCTTGAAATTTGCTTTCAAAATATAGACTTTTGGTTTCGATCTTGAGTCTTATATATTTGCATATTCCTTCTATAATGTTATTTCTGTTAAGTCAATTACTTTGTTAAACAACTTGAATTCTGTTTTCTGGATTTAGTTGTCGGTGAAGGATTAATTCTAGAGTACCCCTAGAGGTTATGCAGTTGAGAAGATTTAATGTTGGTTTCTGTTAAAGGTCTATTTTTTTTATTGTTGTTGGTTCAAGTGTTAGTTGTGTATCATGCTTCCTGTCCATCACCCCTATATTTTAGGCTTTTAGCCTCTTTCCCATTCCTTTTAGTTATTTACTTCTATTTTCGCATCTTTACTAACCCTTATCTAAAAAAAAAACTAATTTTACTTTAGGAACCAGCCCTACTGGAGATTGTCACAGACGACATTCCTTTCCTTCATACAATCAATGCTTGGCAGTGGGTCTATGGTGCTTTAGACTTAGAAAATCTGCATCTAGGCCGATTCGATTGCCAACAATACTAACGAACCATAGTATGTCCATCCAATTTGATTACCATAGTATGAATATTTTCAAACATTCTTTTTTGTATTAGACTCCAATAACTAGTCTATAGTTCACATACCCGTGTAGAAAAGTATAAATATAGTGATGAATTCATGGGCTGATCTAGGGATTTGACCTTTTTGTAGCATGGCTTTATGCTTAAAAATATCCAAAAATCTATTCTTTTGATCCTAACCGCACTATTAGGGGTATAAATTTGTGCTCGAGACTCCATTTTGATCCATTCAAGAAGCATTGGAAATATTAGAGAGAGAACAACAATTTACGTAGGCACGTTATGCAGATCAAAATACTTGGTAAAATTTGTAATATTCTATTTTTATATTTTTGTAGCCAAAATGAATCTCTAGATATGTTGACACATCAGTAGAAGACGAAACACAAAAGGACAAGTCACATGTACAGAATTTTCAAATATGCATTTTTAACTCAAGGAAGGTGAACCACCACATTTCAATATGGGTGATATACTAACTCACGGAAGGTGAACCACCACATTTCCATATGGGTGACCTTCCATATTCAATACGGTGGATTTACAACACACCAATTCTTGTATAAAGATAAATGCAGCCTTGAATGTAAAAAGCATGAGTAATGGATGCTATATCATAGCCTCACATCGTTTCTCAAAGGTTGCTTGTATTTTATTCTATTTTTGAGCAATAAAATCATTTTGCTATTTTTCTTAAATACTTGTATTTTGGTTTGTTATACTCTATTATTTCTAAATTGCATTCTTTCTTGATCTTAACTCAAAAATCTAAGTTTAGGATTAGTGGTATTTGAGTAGTCTGTCTTTTGAGTGTATGTCCATAAAAACAAGATAAGGATATCGAAAGTTTGGGTATCAGACATGAGATCCCTCTGATTACCCCCCTTGTTGTTCCAAATGGTCTTAGGAAAGAAGTAGAATGGACAACATCGAGTCAGTTGATCCTTTCAAGGAGATGTTGAATGAAACCCTTGTGAAATAGAGGAATGAGATGTTGGACCAATTTGATCAAATTCTTCAATAACTCCCTACTGCAAGTTTTGCAACCTCCTTTGCATAGCCTCTTACTGCCCTAGCACCATTCAGTGCTCTCACACCTCTTAAGGTCTAGGTGAATTTTGATATCCTTACTTTCGAAGGAAAAATTAATGTTGATTCCCTAGAAAATTGGTTGGATCAATTATCTTCATACTTCTCCGTAAATAAATTTACTGATAGTGATTAAACCACTTTTGCACTCTTGAAAGCTTCATTACTTATTTGAAATTGGTGGGAAGCATATTGTAACGGAGTTACGAAAGAGAATGAAGATTTAGTGTTCACATGGGATAATTTTATGGAGGTCATCAAAGAAGAATATTATCATGTGGGAGAGTATGAAGACCAATACATGCGATAACTACAATTGTGTCAAGGTAAAGATCATTTTGTTCAAGATTATAGTGATGCTTTCCACTCCATGGAAAAAAATATAGGTATTTAATATTTTGAAAGGCATCGAGTCCTCAAGTACCACAATGGGTTACAATGGAATATTCGAGAGGATATGGACTTCTTCGAATTCAAGACAGTGGAAGAGGCATATAAACTTGCTGTCAAATTGGAGCAGAAGCATAAAGATAAAAATAGAAAAGGAGCAATTAACAAAAACCAGTACACTAAGTACGTGGCTCTCAAAAGAATTAGGATAAAGGCAGTTAACCCCAAATCCATAACTGAAAGCAAAAAAATGACTCCCAAGAAAAGAATCACTCGAAGGTCAAGAGTGCAAAATGCTGCGATTATCACAAGAGCAACAAACATTTGAGGGAGAAGTGTTAAGCAATTTAGTCATTGTTTGCTAAGTTGCAACCCTCTAGATACACTGCAACACTGGCTCCACATCCACAGGTTGAGGATAAAGGGAAGTGAATCATGGAAGCTAAATCAAATGTGACCATTGCCACCACACATGTTGCACCAAAGGAGTCACAAGAGGAGGAACACCTATTTCACTTGCAAATTTGGATGAAGGGTAAGCCATTATATTTCATTTTTGATAGTGGGACTCAAAAGAATTTAATTTTTGCTTAGATGGTGAAGGCTTTGAACTTGCCTTTTACACCACACCTACAACCATACAATGTTGGATGGTTACAATAGGGGAGAGACATTCATGTCAACAATATCTCCTATATTATGCCATCAAGCCCTTCAAAGATGAATTTTTGTGTGATTTGTGCCCTTGGATGTTTGTGATGTGATTTTGGGCCAACCATTCATGTGGAAGAGGCATGGTGTATATGAATCTAGACCCCAAAGTGTCATCATCATTGCCTGAGGTTAATGCTTTAGGATCCTTGAGGTATTTCATTCCATATTCGTTTTCCTAATCACTGCTAAACAATGCACAAAGATGATAGCCAAAACAAAAAAATAATTTTGTTGATGATTGAGCCACAAAGTAGAAGGACCATCACTACATCAATTGCAAACTCTGCACAATAGAAGCAAATGGACCAAATTGTAATGGAATATGATGACTTGTTCAAGTCACCAACTAAGGTTCCACTTCAATGTCGGGTAAAGCATTCCATTGATTTAGCTTTTGGTTCTCCTTTTCCTAATGCACCTGTTTATCACAGATCAATACCTGAAAATGATAAAATCAGGAGAGAGATCTATAAATTGATTCAAAAGGGGTACATTAGACCAAGTACTTAACCATGTGGCAGTCTCATTATCTTGGCTCCAAAGAAATATGGACTATGGACACTTTTTATTGACTATAGAGCTTTAATAAAATCACTATGAAGAACCATTATCCATTGCCTCGAATAGATGACTTATTAGACTAGCTCCATGGTCCAAATTTCTTCACCAAAATTGATCTCAAATCCGACTATCATTAATTACCTATAGAGTCCATTGACATATGGAAAAATTCATTCAAATCCAAGGAGGGTTTATTTTAGTGTCTGGTTATGCATTTTGGCTTGACCAATGCACCTGCGACATTCATGAGGATGATGGATGACATCCTGTGTCCCTATACCAACTCATTTGTGGTTGTCTACTTAAATGATATTCTCGTCTATAACATGGGGGGAACAACTACAACATGTACTTAAAATTGTTCGAAGCCACAAGCCACAAGCTATATGCAAATTTGGATAAGTGTCCATTTGGCATGACGAAGATTCAATACCTTGGGTATGTTGTTGACAAAGAGGGAGTCCATGTTGATCCTAATAAGATTCAGGTAATTCAAGATTGGCCTACCCTAAAGACTCTAACAGAGCTTTGTAGCTTTTTGGATCTTGCTAATTTCTATAGAATATTTGTATTGGGGTTCTCACACATTGCTTGGCCACTACACCAAGTGACCAAAGGAGGTTCCAAATCCAAGTTTCATTGGGGAGATACATAATAGAGGGCATTTGATAGGTTGAAGGACCAATTGTGTTCAACTCATACACTTTCCCTACCTAATCTGCATCAACCTTTTGAGGTAATGATTGATGCATCAGAGTACGCATTGGGAACTATTCTCACATAACATGGGCATCCAATTATCTCACTATTAAACATTCAATGCAAAAATTCAAAAAAACCCGACATGAGAAAGAGCTCTATGCTATTGTCCAAGCATGTAAATAGTGGAAGCACTTCATCTTGGGCAGGGAAACCATCTTCTACACAAATCATAGACCTTTGGAGTTCATTCAGACGTACAATAAGCTAAGGAATGAAAGATATCAAAAGTGGGCCACATATCTACAATAGTTTCATTTGATCATCAAGCATAAGAAAGGGAGTGCCAATTCAACAACAAATTGTTTGAGCTAACCTCCAATCATAACATTCACTACCATTCTTGATTCATGTGGGCATGATGCTTCCAATTGGTCCACCTTGTATGAAGTTGATTATGATTTTGCAAATACATAACGAACTATTCATGTGGGTAAGCATGTTTATGACTTTTATTTGTAAGATAACCTCCTCTGCCACATGGGACATATTTGTGTATTAGATAATGAGCGCTTAAATATGATTTTGGAAGCATACTTTGGAAAATTAGTAGGTCACTTTGGGGTGGAAATAATGTTGACAATACTTCAAAAATACTTCTATTGGCCCAAGATGAGGAACGATGTCAAGAGGTACATCAAGTCATGTACCTCCTATATTGTTGCCAAAACAACCAATAAGAAGCAGGGATTGTATACACCATTGCCATATCCATCCAAGATTTGGAAATCTATCTCTATGGATTTCCTCTCAGGTTTTACCATGTCTAAGCATGGTAAGGATCGTGTTTTTGTAGTAGTTGATTGTTTTTAAAAAATGGCTATCATGATTCCTTGTAAGAAATCCATTTCAACTGAGGATACTGCTAAGCTTTATTTTAGTCATGTGGCTCAACTTTGGCTTTCCAAAGTCCATTGTAGCTGATAATAGCATATTTCTAAGAATTATTTTGGTCCACCCTATGGACATGATAGACACCAAGTTTACCATGTCCACAACCTTCCATCATCAAATTGATGGCCAGACATAAGAAGTTAATCGATTGATTGTACATTTTATTTGAATGTACTATTCCAAGAATCCACACAAATGATATGAGAGCCTCCCCTACATTCAACATGGGTACAATTGAGCTCTGCATATCTCTACTAAACACATCCTATTTTATGTCTATTTTGGGTTCCAACCTTTGGCACTTGCTGATGTAGCTCTCCCTAGGCAACCCATGGAGTACTTACCTCATGGACAAAAAGAATTAGAAAAGACAACATGGTTTGTGGAACAAATTTAGCACATACAACAATAGGTCCATGACCTATTGGAAAATATAAATCAGAAATACAAGCAACGCCATGACCTACAGCGGTTCCCACATCAATTCAAGTTTGGAGATAAGGTATGGTTACGTCTTCAGAAAGATAGACTTGGAGGACTCCTAGGAAGATCAAATCTCTTTTCTATGGACCATACACCATCACCAAGAAGGTGGGATAGGATGCCTTTGAATCGAGTCTTCTGTCTTATCTTGGTTTGCATCCAATATTTAATTTTGAACGTCTTAGGCCTTATAATCCACCTTTGTTGGCCACTTCCATAGCAGTAGAATAGTTGGACATTGAAGAACCCAGTCCATACAACTTAGCACTAATGGAGGAGGATATAATTGTTGAGACATGGACAGGACCATTAGAAGGCAGTCCACTTAGATGTACAAAGTGGTCAAGGCAAGACAACCTCGTCACCAAGGAGAATGGCTTACAAAAAAAACATATAAAGAATCAGTTTTTGCACTTGATGTCAAAAGTCGACACAATGGGGACGATTGCTTTTAAAGGGAGAACAAATGATCCAAGCATGTGACTTTTTTGTAGCATGGCTTTATGCTTGAAAATACCTAAAAATATATATTTTTAATCCTAACTCAATGTTAGGGGCATAAATTTGTGCTAAGGACTTTGTTGTGATCTATTCAAGAAGTGTTGGAATGATTAGAGAGAGAACAACAATTTCTGCAGGCAACTATGTTCAAAGTTTCTGATACATTTGTGGAAAAAAAGATGCTTTGGAGGCCCTCAAAAATGCAAAACAAAACATGCACTAAAAATAGAAATTTTCTATTTTTAGATTTTTGTAGCCAAAATGCATCTTCTAGATATGACACATTAATTGAAGACAAAACACAAAGGAAAAGTCACATGTATGAAATTTTCATTTAATATGCACTTTGTAACTCATAGAAGGTGAAACACCACATTTCCATATGGGTCACCACCTAACTAATGGAAGATGAATCACTACTTCTCCATATTAGTGACTTGCCATTATTCAATGCGGTGGATTTCCAACACACCAATTCTTGTATAAAGAGAGATGCACCCATGAATGTAAAAGGCTTGAGTAATGGATGCCTTATATGTTCCCCCCTTCCCCAACGTGTGTGCACACGAAAAAAAAGAGGAAAAAACCAACACGAGTTTAAATTTTCCTTGTACTAATTATATTGCACACAATATAGACTCCTTGCTTGGCTTGCTTTGATTAATTAGAAAATATGCCTTTAGGAACTACCAAACATGCATAATGTCATCAATTGAATTATTTACAAGTCCAAGTAAAAGGATTTAGAACAAATATATTTCTATACATGCATTTGACCAAAGTACACAGGTAGGCACCAAAAGAATTAATTGCAGAATTGTAGATAGCTCATTGACTAGATTTTGTGAATTTGCTTTTAGCAATATATTGAGCATTATCTTCAATGTTATAACAATATTTGATATGCTTGTGAATGTATAAATATTTGGTAGAGTTTCAGAGTAGTGGGAAAATGTAGATGTTGATGTTATGGTATGTGGACCACAAAACTTGCAAGCAAGTGTTGCAAAGGAATGCAGGTCATATAACTTGAGAATCTCCAGAAACAAAGTTGTGTTTCATTTCAATAGTCATAGCTTTGATCTGTAACCAAAGGTGTATGTGCTTCAAAATGACATAATTCCTTGTATTTTATAGCTATAGCATCACTATGGGAGTAAATATCTAAGCGATGTATGTAATTGCATGTACATAATAATCTTTCCTAGAAACTTCTTACCTTGTTGTAATGCTATTAGTTGTTGTCAAATATGGACATAATAAATATAGATGATATGTTGGATATTGCTTCTCTTTGACCTTCTGAGGTCTTGTTTGCACTTTGTAAAAGGTTTGGGGTTCCTTTCAAAACCCCTTCGTTACCAATAAAAAAAATAAATACATTGGATATTGCTTTGTATTGGTAATCTTCCACTATATAAATTGGGTTTTCTTAAACACTTTAAATAAGATTTGTTTTTTTTTTCTATTTAAAAGAAACATTTCTTGATGTCACAATTTATTCATAATAAACAACGATTCCAAAATATCAAATTGTATTAGTTTAATTGGTTAAATTTGTGGAATTTCAAGGAGGAAACAAAGGTTTGAATCTCGCCATGCGATACATGCATAATTCATAAGATGTTGTAATACTCACTATCTTCTCATGATGTAATACGGGTGGGACCTATTTCAGTCCCAAGTCCCATATAACTGATTAAAAAAATTATGATTCCAAATTTAGATCTAAGTGTCATTGTAAGATGCGTTGCACAAGGAGAAACTCTGTTTTCTAGGGATGCAAGTTGTTAGAGATTAAAAGTATGTTAAGAAACGTTAAGTGAAAACAAGCACATTCACAACAATGATTGCAAAAATTAACAGAACTGTGAGAGAAGAGATAACAAAAATACTTGAAAAATATGGAAATAGAATTGCAACAACTTTATTAATTACAAAGAATTAGATTGGAGGCCTCTTTGAGTGGCAAACCTCCTTGAAATTTGAGCTATGTTACAATTTGAGAAAAATAACTTCTAACATTCCATTTCTACTTTTGCCTTTTTATAAAGGCTTGTTTACCCTAGCCCTAATGCTCAACGGTTGGTCCACATGCAAGGGGGACTTGAGCTAGTAACTCCTACTTACAAGAAATAGTAACTGTTATATCATTATTAATTCTTGCCTACAAGTAGTAATGGTTACATCATAACAGGCCCATATGCACTAGGCACCTAAAATACACATACACCCACATTAGACAATTACATAATGATGTGAGGATAGGGTTCTAACAAAGCACTAGAGATGAATGTGATCAGGTTATTTTATTCAGTTGGATTCCTTGTGCAGAATGTACACATAAAATAAATAAATAATCGATACTTTGCACAATAGTTGCTTTGTCAAGAATTCTTGTCCATTATCACTACCAGGCCTGGAGTATGACATCTATTTAGATGTATTTGGCCTTTGAAAATATATTTTATGGTTCCTTTTAAACGGTGAATGTCACTATGTATGTTCTTTAAAATTATAAAATGCCATTCTTCCTTATATAATAGGTTATAGAGATATTTATATTTTTAAAAGTAAATTACTTTTGGTTAATTACATGGTATCTTTAATAATAATAATAATAATATAAAAATCCAACAAATGGATGACTTTAGGATAGTATGTTGCACATCAACCTGATGAGGGGCAGTTTAAAACTCAGCCCATCTTCTCAATTGTGCTGACTTGAAGGGATGTGTAACAAATTTCAGGTCACTACCATGAAGAATACTTGTGAACATGTCTCTCCACAACTAAGGAATGCTGTTTTGTATGAGTTTTTTTTTTTTTTTTTACAATATCAGCTTGGTAGATGAGGCTTCTAAACTTTCAAAGAATAATAATAAACATTTAATTTTGACATATTGAACATTTGTTTGAACAAACAACCCGTTTAAAATATAAATGCAACCTCCTCTGATTAAAACCAAAGTTTTCATCATCTAAATACTGAGGATGGTTTTTTTTTTTTTTTAAATAGATCTATTTGTGTCAAGGAGCTATGAAGCTCACTCTTACACTTTAAATTTTCCAATTTCATTATAGTAAATTCTCAAGGATGTCATGAAAGTAAAATGACAGATATGTAATTAGCTATCAAACTATTATCATTTTATTTATTGGTATTGTTTAATGACGCAAGCTATCAGTTAAGGTCAATAAAAGGTAAATAGTGAGGTAAATAGAGAATTAAAGTGGGCTTGGATTCATGATACATTACCAAAAGTTTAACCTCTACCTTGTGGTTCTTTTATGGCTTGACAAACTTCAAGTGTCTGCACATGGGATTGGAACCTTGGCATATGGTGTGAAACTCTTGATTGCATATTCTTTTGCCAAAGTTGTTGGACTCTAAAAGTGTCAATTTTGAAATTAAAGGTCACATGTTAGGTTGATTGACAAGTTTAGGGCAGTTGTCAAGATGAGGAATTACGTTTGAGTACCATGGCTACCCAATCCCAAGTATGCATGTGAGGTCACTTGACCTGATTTCGTATGCAGCCTTTGTGGTTGGGTCTCAAACACTTAGGATGCTAAGGCTCTTTTAACACACCCTTGCAAAGGGTAGTACCAGGTCAAAGTAAGACAACATTGTAACAAAACAGTATTGTCATGACTATATTGTAAGTTGAAAGTTTCCTTTTCAAATTTTGAAAATAAACTAATTAAAATTGAGATACAATAATCAAAATTGAGATACAAGAAAATTATAAACAAAATGAAAAATATAGTATTTTAAATTTGATTATTAATTAGTCAATAATGTTTATTTATAAATTTAAAATAATTAGTTTGTAATAAAAGTTCTATTTTTCTATTATAAACAATTATATTAGATTTAAATAATAATAAACTAGCAATACACCATATATAATATTTTATAATTTTAATTTATAGTAATTTTTTCTTAATAATCACTATATTAAGATATATACGTGGTGGGTGAATCCATTGAGACAAATGAGCGCATCCATTGAGACAAATGAGCGCAAATTTGTTAAGGACATTGCAGATTAGAATTTTTCAACCTAAAAATCTAATAAATAAATAAAGTTTTTAGAATTTTTGCAACCTAAAATTCTAATAAATAAATAAAGTTTTTAAATTGAACTCTTACATAATTGTAATAATTGAAGATAAGTTAAAAAAACAGATATTGTAGAATTTAAATTAATATAAAGAATATATTAAAATTTATGAATAAAATGCTATAAAAAATATTTGTTTTTCCACTTTACTAGTTTAAAAAATATTATAGGATTCATATGTTTAACTAAAGCAATATATGTTGGTTGAAAGATACAATATAAACTACAGAGGTTATTCAATTAATGTCATAAGTATTATAAATTTATAATAATTATTATTATTATTATAAGGAAAAAACTATTATATTGATTAAAATATAATAATTTTACAAACCTGGAGCCATCGAGGTCTCCCTCACTCTGGGTCGTGTTTATCGAGGGGAGATAAGGGTTATAGTGGTAGTACCATGATTTGACGCTACAATCGAAGGCAATGCAACTTGACCCTATGACCAGTTATTCAAAAAGGAAAGGTAGTTGTAATATATATATATATATATATATATATATATATATATATATATATATATAAGTGTATATGCATAGCTCTAGATAGTCAATAAATATCCATAAAAAGTAGAGGCATGTATGGAGGCTCATCTTTGGTACATTCTTGCAGTGGTCATTTATTGAGCCAAATCCATAGAGCTTGTGATTGACTATGGTAGGTTTGACCACCAAGATGATTCATCTTCTACATCCGGTTGAAACACATGTCGTAGGTAGGATGTGATGACTAGGAGCAATCTACCAAAGATGAGCCTCCATACATGCCTCTAATTTTTATGGATATTTATTGACTATCTAGAGCTATGCATATACACTTATATATATATATATATATATATATATATATATATATATATATATATATATATATATATATATATATATATATATATATATATATAAGTGTATATGCATAGCTCTAGATAGTCAATAAATATCCATAAAAATTAGAGGCATGTATGGAGGCTCATCTTTGGTAGATTGCTCCTAGTCATCACATCCTACCTACAACATGTGTTTCAACCAGATGTAGAAGATGAATCATCTTGGTGGTCAAACCTACCATAGTCAATCACAAGCTCTATGGATTTGGCTCAATAAATGACCAATGCAAGAAAATAGTGCAGAGAGCATTCCCCTAGTGCATAAACAATTCTTGCAAATGGATCATTAACTGTCCAAATAAAATAGAGGTCAAACATGCCTCAGACCACTAACTATTTTTACCACATCTACCAAGACTGTAGAGGCTTATCTTTGGTAGATTGCTCCCAATCATCACGTCTCATTTGCACTATGTTATGGCCTAACATTGAGGATGAATCACCTTAGTGGCCAAACCTACCACATTTTGTCTCAAGTTCGATGTAATTGGCCATAAAGATGGCTAGTGCAAGAAAATAGAGCAAGGAGCATTCCTCCATTGTTCAATCAATTCCTGCAAATGGGCCAACTTCATAACCACTTTGTTGGTCAACATTGAAGTTTGTAGTAGCATGAAAGAAATCACATTGACCGTGTCAACAACACTATAGAATGAAACAACAGAGGCATGAAAAACAAGGAATTGTTTTTGGATTTCCATAAAGAAAACAAAATGCTAATTCTGAAGAGGTGCCAAACTTCTAGAAACATTGAAGGGAGGAGAGGAGGGTCTCCAAGGAGAATTTGTTGCCATGTGAACCACTATGGGAGAACAAGCTGGAAAAGAGAAAAAATCCACTTCCATGCATCTTGAGCCTTATGACATCTCCAAAAGAGGTGAAGAAGATATTTAGGTTCATGGCAAAATGGACACAGTGGGTTGGGAACCCCAATGTAGATAAGTCATTTACCAAGTGGGAGGCCTTGGTGAGTTAAACTCCATGCAAAGACAACTTGTTTGGGTTTAAGATAAGCAAACTAGGCTATGTGAAAACGACGGGCCTAAATATACCTAGGTGAAGAGAGGCTCCAATGAGCATTTAGTTTGTCAACCATGGATAAGTATGGTGATAGCCATTCGTAACCCAATCTAACCTTATAATTAAGGAGGGATGTCTCTGGATACCATTGCTAGTCCTTCCACCAAGGACGTTGAGAGCACAATGTGATCTTGTGAATCATAAAATCAGGTATATTTGCTTTAACTGCCTCAAAGGTTTCCTTATTAGTGAAAGTAATTTGAACTTGAACTTGATATAATTCCAAGGATGCCAATCCCTAGTCGAACAGGCAAACGAGTCAGCCATTGTAGAGATATCCCTTTTATAGATTTTTTTTTTTGGAGTCTTTTATAAAAATTTTGTGCATGCATCCTGAGGATTTGGGTAAAAGGGACTCCTTGGATAGTCAATATAGGGGATCACTAGAGGTTCATAGAATTGATGGAGAGTCCATCCCAAAAACCATTACCTTTCCATCGAAGCCATGGTTTGATGTTTTCCCAAGCCTACCAAATGCTACGGATGACAAAAGAGCTTGAAATCTTGATGGGAATTGGAGCAACAAGAAGGGAGGGAAAATCCATACCTTTCCATGTTTTAAGCCCATAGGGAGAGCCTAAGGTAATGCAATGTTGAACCAACACTTTCCAAGCTTCCTCACCTTTAATGGCTCTGATTATCCATTTGGCACATAAGGCCATGCCTTGGCATTTGCAGTCAAGAAGACCCATTCCCCCATTCTTCTTGGATAAACAACAAAATTCCCATGATACTTTGTGGAAACTAGAGCCCGAGGTAGAACTTTTCCAAAGAAAATATCTAAGCAACTTCTCTAGATTTTGATAACAAGCCTTGGATGGAACCCAACATGAGGAATAATATACATGGATCACACCCAGGATCTTGGATCAAATTTGAAACTTGCTAGCAAGGGAAAGCTTTTTAGTGGTCTAGTAGGAAAGCTTTTTAGTTATTATTTTTAAAATTTTATCTCAAATTAGGTAAGCTATTAATTAACATTATTTAAAATTTAAGTAATAAATTGGACAAAGACATTACATTTTTAATTCAATTACTTCAATTATTTAATCCTCACTCTTTACTATGTCTTGTTATTTTTACTCTAGTATGTACTAGAGTCTTTAATAATTATGTAGAAGTTGAATTAAAAAATAGGGGGCTTAAGATTTTTTATACAAATTTCTTTAGTATTAATCATAGAAGGATATAAATAAATTATTGAAATATTATTATTAATAATATGTTACCTTTAATCAAATGGCATTAACTCAACGGTTTAAATTCCTCAACTCTTAAGGAGGAGACTAAGGTTTGAATCTTGCTAAATAATACATGCATAATTATAAAGTTTGTAATACCAACTTGTGGTCATGATGTAATACAGGTGGGGCCCATTTGAATATTGTATGATTGATTCAATAAAAATAGTATGTTAGCTTTAATATTATGTTGATAAATACAGAGAACTATTACAACTAACCTCCACTTTTGGCTCTTATTATAGCTTCCTCTTATATAACTTGTAAAAGTTATTCTTAACCTTAAAAGTTGTATTGTACAGTCTGAGTGGGCTTAACAATGAAGAAATTTGAACTCTAGGTAGAAGGTTCAAGGTTTGAATTGTGTGGGGTTATGGTTGTATACCATATTTTGGTGTGCTTCAATGAAAATTCAATCTAACAATGATAATGTGTATATATCGAATGACATCATCCCATATGACCTATGGTCTTCATATGATCTAGTGGACATTAAAAACCCCTTTCCTTTCTTTTCTTTAGAATGCCAACAAGATTTTTTTTTACTTTCCAAGTTGCTAGTTTTTAATGTGAAATATTTGGGGTATTATTTTTTAAGATTAAGACCTTATGATTGCAGACAATAATACCATACATCTCTCTTAAAAATATGGTTATACATATTAGATAATTATTTTTTGATTAGGGTGAAAAGAAGGGGTTTTTGAAAGGGTTCCAACACTTTTTTACAATACCACTCCTCTACATTAAATCAAACAATGAAGAATTAGAGAAGTGTAGCAACAAAACAAGACAAGAAGTCACATAGATCCCTTATAGAGAAAAATAAAATTGTTCACTTCCTATGACTACAAGAGGTGAGCAAAGCTTGCAAAATTTGATTAATAATTTAACCATAATTCTATCTATCATAAGTTTGCAACTCCCTCTAAATTATCCTCAACTCACTAGGGGAATCATATCTCCATAGAATTGGTTTAGGACTTTCTACACCTTTATTGGCCAACAAATCTACCACTTGGTTGCCCTCTCGATAGATATGCTCTATATTAATCTCCTCAAAGGTTGTAATGACCATAGCTATCACACTGCTCAACAGGAACCTACCACAGAATAATAACCCTACCACATAACAATAACCTTTTCTCACACTGCTCAACAAGAACCCTACCATAGAATAATAACCCTACCACATAACAAGAACCCTACTATAGAATAGTATCCTACAAAATGTCGAATGGGCCATGCTAACATCACACCTCATTATCGCCATTGAGACTATAACTATCGCATCGCTTAATAGGAACCCTACCATAGAATAGTAACCTTACCATAGAATAGTATCCTACCATAGGACCATAGTCGTAGCATCTCTCAACCAAAACCCTACCTTTATATTCACAAGTAACAATATCACTATATTTAATTGATTATGAACAACCATCCTCTATCTCGAAGGGGCATTCATGCCCCTTATAATCCAAGAGATGGTATTCATATTTATCCCTCGTAGAAGTCTTTCTTCCATTGAAATTTAAAATTGTTTGTGTTCGAATTGAATTTCTCTAGTTGTTTCTTTGTTTCTGAGCTCATTATTAGTTGGTCTACTTGGTTTACCTTCAACCTTTACATTTGCTATTTTTCTAGTATTCCTAATTAGTCTCATTGAAATGTCATCTTGTTTAGAGCTCGGTGTTGTGAGCAAACTTTTTTGTCTCATACAAAGAACAAGAAACATAATCAACATTTTCCATACCTTGGATAGGAGCATTCACTGGATGAGATTCTACTTAGACTCTTTTGGCTTTGTTTTCCTAGAAATTGAGGTTTCTAGAATTTTAATGACCTCCTCCTCCATTACTTTTGGCTGCGACTCCACATTGTCTTCCTATTCTTTCAATTTTTCATTTTCTCCCCCTAGGGCATCCTTTTAGGAATATTTCACTTGTCTCTCTTGATCCTACTCTACAAATTCTCCCCCTAGGGCATCCTTTTAGGAATATTTCTCTTTTCTCTCTTGATCCTACTCTACAAATTCTCCCTCATCGGGGGTTTTAGCAAGAATACTAAATGTATTTGCATTTGAGAAAGGGAACTTAGGAGGCTTCTCTTCAATTGTATCATTTTCTATAGATTTCTTTCCTTCGCCATACCTTATTAATCAGTTCTTTAGACGGGTAATTTTTTGGAAAACGTCTCATTCTTTTACAAACTTTGCAAAGTGTTGAAGAATTTTCATATTCAATCAGTTGTTCCCAAACCCAAAACTTAGACACTAGCCTAATAGAGGTTGTTAAATCAACATAAAACTAGGAAAATATGAATCTAGTTTTTGCCTTCATTGCTAAATTGAAATTTGTTAATTGTCCCATTGCTTTAGCTATACTTACTAGAATATCTTTATCCCAGAACTCCAATGGAAGGCTTGGTAGGCGGACCCAAACTAGAGCAAAATTTATTTTTTCAGAATCCAAGTTAAAACCTGATCTCCACTTCCTCATAAAAAGACCCCTCTTCCCATAAAACCAAAGCCCTTTTATTAGGGCATGACCTAAGTCTTCATAGCTTGCAAAGGAAAAAAAGCATAAAATATTTCAAGAGAGCTACAATATCGATATGCCCCTTGGATTTCATTTATCCGCAACTCATTTCCTTACCGTATCTAAATCCAACCAAACCCCAATAAGTTTTCAACAAGACTACTCTATTTCTAGTTCATTGCTCTATTTGCTAGCTTTTTTGAGATTTTTATTAAAATTTTCTCATCTATATCCTCTGAAGAAATATCAAATTTTTTGAAATGTTAAGTGTCTAAGTGTGAAAAGAGTTAAAAAGTAATGTGAGAGTTATGTGATAGTGTTTTTGGGTTCAAAATAGTTTGTCAAAAGAGCTTGGTGTTGTGGTCTATAGTCAAGAAGCATTGCATTTGAGGTGCATGATCAGTGGTACCCAACATATCAAATTTTTAAGCAATTTTTTTTTAACACTTTGTATAAAGTTCAAATACATGCTTAAGCACATTTGCAACGTTTAATATAAATGGCATATATGGCTTGCATTTATAGGTAAATTTGTGTTACGCTAGTGTGTCTATAGCCTAATAAAGTTGCTATAATAACATCTAGACATCGACCCTATAAATCATTGGGAAAAAATAAGGACCCCATTTTTTGTGATTCTTCACTTCATTTTCAATCCCATTCATCACTATCGCTAGACGTAAATCCTAAAATTGAGAAATTTTAAGTATATAGGGAAGTTATGCCCATGTACAAGGATTTTTCTTTAAACAAGTGTCATTGATAGGATGAATCCCTTTCCATACTACCTTGCTACCATGTATCATTCTCTTTCATGCACCATACTATATCTCTTATGTATGACAACATATATCGAGAGGACTAGCTTCTTTCACGTACTAATAGGTATATAGTAAGGGCAAGTATATTGAAAGGTTGGGTATATTGGATTGGTGGTATATTGAAAAATGGACCATTTTGGGGACATAAAGAACCCTCACTACTGTGTTGAAGAAAACAAATTCTAAAGACTACAAAAAGAAGCATTCATGTCACTTGACTAATGAGAAATGCAAAAATGAAACAAGCCAAGAAGCAATCTAAAGTTCAAAAGTGTGAGACACCAGATAATGATATTTATTTTCAATAAGCTAGCAAAATTGAAGATAAGCAAGTTGAAGTTCAAAAGTGTGTGACACCAAATAAAAATCTTCATTTCCAAGAAGATAAAGATATTTATGAAGATGGAGATCTCTTAACACTTAGGTGTTGCTTACAATTGATCCTTAAAGAAGTTAACACTTGTGAAGACCATTTTGAATATGGTTTTACATTCCTTATTGATGTTGTGAAGATAATATACATGACATTAATCACTCTTAACATCTTCAAGGTGAAGCATAAAAAGCAAGAGGAAACAAATGAAATATTGAAGATCAAGCCTATGATGGCAAATGCTTGTTGTGACACAAGCAACCTCAAGCCTGTGATGTAAATATTTGCTGTGACATAGGTGACCTTAAGCCTATGGTAAAAAAATATTTGTTGTGATATAAGTGATCTTATCCAAAGTACAAATTTTGCTATTAATAATGGTAATTTGAACATTGTTGGTAATAGTAGTATTTGTGTTGAAGATGAGCATCATGATCTCATGCTCAATCTTGTTGATTGTGTTGACCCTTTTGTTAAAGAGCATAATGATGATGAAGAGTTTGGATGTTTGAATATTGTTGGTAATAGTGGTGTTGAAGGCCATGTTGATGAAGAACATAGTGATAATAAAGAAATTGAGTGCTTTGAAAAGCATAAAAAAGGTGTTGAATCAAAATTAATGAATAATAAGATACAATTGCACAATATTGGGAAGGAATGACCAAGGCATAAGAAAACCCATAAAGCCAAACATAAGGCCAAAGAATTAAGGCCTTAATTATGATGGCCAAATAGTAATTGGCAAGATCAAGTTCGTGACAAGAGAAACCTATGCAAAATATGAAACTCCGAGGATAGTTTATTGCAGTCATTGTGGAAAACCCAGGAATGTGATAATTAAGTGTTAGAATCTACATCCTTGTAATATTTGTGGTGAAAATGATCACTCTCATAAACATTGTTGGCACAAAGATAAAATGACCAACAAAATACATTTTGATTATGGATGGTTGAATGTAATAAAATGAGACAAAATTAAAAAATGTTGAAAGGATTCTACAAAAGAATGTTTTGTTCTCAAAATAAAGCAAGGATAAAAAAGAGTTTGGTGGTTGACCATGGTGATGGTTATAATTTATCAAATGCAAGTTTTCCTAACAAACAATGTAATCTTATGATTATTTAAGGAGGCTTAAAAATAAAAGATGCATGACTTTTGCATCGAAATTTATAGATGTGATCGAAGCTATGCTAAAAATGATTATAGTGATAATGCTTGCAATAAAACATTACATGGAAGATTCTAAATGTGTGGTCGATAGTGCTAGAGCCAAAGCCCAAGCCAAAGCCAAAGCCTAAGCTAGAGCTAGACGTAGAGCCCAAGCCAAAGCTATAGCTAGAGCCAGAGCCATTGCCAAAGCTAGAGCTAGAGCAAGAGCCAACACAAGAGCTAGAGCTAGACAATAATTTTATTTTACTACCTTCAAATTAAGGGGATATAGTAATATTTTCTATCTAAAAGGTGTATTTTTTGGCCATGACTAACACCTTAAATTCTTTAAATATTTGTTATACCATATATTGTAATAAAGAATAATTTAAGATAATGATTATATTAGTTTATGTTAAGTAATTATTAGACCTTACGAGATGTTAGATAATTAGTTTTTACACCTCCCGAAAGGTTGAGAGAAGGTGAACAATTAAAGAAAAGAATGTGAAGCGCCAAGAGTCTCTTGAGACAACCAAGAGACTTAACATTGCATGTGTTTATGTGTATAGATCTAAGGATCTGTATGTACAATAATAATTCTTATTTCAAATTCTTTCAATATAGAGTTAAAATTATACCATCCATAAAGGTAAAGGTAAAATAGTTTTTAATGTCCATAATGCCATAGGCCATATGAGAATATTAAGACCTTGAGATTATAGGTAATAATATCATATGTCGCTCTTGAAAAATTATGGATATACTCATCAAGGAGGCTCAAGTGTGAATCATGAGGAGGATGGACTTTGTTGTACCCCCAATTGTACTTTAAATCCTACTTTAACACACACACACACACACACACATATATATATATATGTGTGTGTGTGTGTGTGTGTGTCTGATTATATGGGGTTGAAAATATACAATCTATAAAGGTAAAGGTAAAGTAGTTTTTATCATTCACGAGGCCATAGGTCATATGGGACTATCTCATGGAGGATGTTGTTTACCCAATATATGGTTATTCATACCATCCTTTGGATTCTAAAGTATGATTTATAACCCTACCCCCATAGGATTCAAACATTAGACCTCCTATCTAGAGTTCTAAAGTCTCCACCATTAAACTCAAGTTGTACAATACAACTTTTAAGGCAAAAAATAATACTATTAATAATTACATTATCACAATATTTTAATGAATCATGCTACAATGATATAATAAAAATTTATGTTATGACCATATTAACATAAAAGTGTCTATCATAATGAAAATATTTAAGCTTAGGTCATGTTTATATGATTCTATATTAATGATAAAGTTAATAATAAGGCATGATGATGGGATTGGATATGTAATATGTTTATACTCAACCCTATATCTATGGTCTACTTTATCCTAGGTCTATATATTATCATAAATTCAACCCCTAAATTTAGATGTTCTCTTAACATTACACTATATCTACTTCTAAAATTGATACTTCAACTTACACTATAACATTTTTGAAAACCCATTTCATATATGTCTATACATAACTTTAATTAATTAATAATATATATTTAATTCATATTTTTATTAGAAAACTATATAACCAAAACCATTATTCATACCACATTTATTTATAGGACACAATTTGTATTTGTAATGAGCTATAATTATCTTCTCCCCTTAATAGTACTCACTCATATGTTTTCTAACCAAGTATATACCTTAGAGAATTGTCACAATCTCATTAAAAGTATTACATCTAACAATAAAGAATATGAAAATAAATACTTTTTTATGTTAAGTATAAGTATGAAGATCTTGATCACAAAGAATATTATCAAGTATAAAAGAACTCAAACCCATAATTTCTACAACAAACATCCTCATTCCTTATCCAACCTTATAATCTAATTAAAATTAACTTTCATAACTTCTTTAATGGTATATAATTGTTTTGATCAACCCATTATAAGGGATATGCTATATTAAGTATATAAAGAATATCCTTTTAATATCCTACTTACATGACCAATCATTTAAGGTTTCAATATACTAGTAATCTAAACTTTTAACTTCATAGCTCTCTATGGCCATCTATTTTTTATTTTATTTTTTAGCTTATTGAATTTGGGATTGTGAAAGGCAATCAACCATGCATTCTTCATTATAATTTTATTATTATTATTATTATTTTATTAGTATATGAAAATATAGGATTAATATTATAAAAAGTATTGTTAAGTATAGAAGGGATTCAAATATTTAATCTTTTACAATGAATATCAACCTAAAATAACCTCACAATCATGTTAACACAACTCATCAAACACATTATAAACTTCTTGGTGTGGTATATTTGCGTTAATAGAACAAATGACATATGACACTTAAAAAAATATTTCATTTTGTTTGAAAACTGAATCATTAGATCATGTTTTTGGCAATGAAGTAATGTGATTAAAATTATTCAAATGCTAATTAAAAAATTGTGAAATCCATGCATAATCAAGTGTTTTTTATTTATATATGGAGAAGAAGCCATTGAGATCAAGATGCTCACAATGATGGTGAATTGTCAATATGAGCATGTACAATCTCATGGTGTTTTGGGGGATTCATGTGATTGCATATGTAGATTTTATGTACTTCCAATTGCTTATTACCATAGGCTAGGTAGGAAAAATATTGTATTATTTATATAGAATTTGGAATGAGTGCTTGAAAATAGACATGGAACTTGGTTGTGAGATTTTTTCCCATAATTAAATTTATTCAAATGCTAATAAAAAAATGTGAAATTCATGCATAATCAAGGTTTAATTCCTATATGGGAAGGAAGCGATTGAGATCAAGATGCTCACCATGATGGTGAATTGTAAATATGAGCACGTACAATTTCATGGTATTTTGGGGGATTGATGCGATTGCATATGTGGATCTTATGTACTCCCAATTGCTTATTACCATAGGCTAGGTAGGGAAAATATTGTATTATTTATGCATAGAATTTGGAATGAGTGCTTGAAAATAGGCATGAAACTTGGTTGTGAAATTTTTTCTCATTGGTGTGCATTTTTAGTTAAAAAATACTCACCTAGATGCTAGTTAGAATGGAGTCCCACAATGGAAGTTTACTTAGGATCCTTACATTAAACTACCTTTGTCATATTTCATTGTAATAATTTTATTCAAAATTCATTAGTCTAGCTTATTGACTTAATGAAAAAATTAGAATATATTTAATACATTTTTGTTCTTAGATACTACTTTAACAATGAAGAGCGGAGCATTAGGGGTAAGAAATGTGCTTGCACATAGACAGGGTGAGACAACATACATGGAATAAATATGTAAATTATTAAATAGATATATGGAGAGCAAGATGCAAACTAACTTCTATTGAAATGAGAGTTTGCTCTTGAGCCTCATTCACATAAATGAATTGTTATTCTAAATATCCATAGCACTCTTATCTCCTATATTAATGTAATTTTCTTCGCATACTTTGTAAACACATAGGTACAAGGTAGAAAAATGTTTGTTAATTTTCATTTTTTTTTTATCATACCAATTTTTGTAAGTTTATTCCATGGCCAACACTTACATACAATACATATAGACACATACTATAGTTTCAAAGATGTCCACAATAGTCATTGCAATTAGTTGAAAGCACTAGTACTTGCACACCTAAAATAATAGTTGGTTCTAAAATAATTTATATTATGACACTTCTATGCATAATACTTCAAGAAACATCTCTATACAATGATAGTGGTAGCCATATGAAACACAGCCCAACCATAAAGATTGATGTATTTGACTATTCTATCTATCTATCTCATTCAATATAGAAATATTGTCTTATATCACTTAAATACATATAACAAAATACTATAACGATACTACATCTATGATAAAAAGTTGTGTACCATGTTGTAGGTAGTTTCCAATTATGTAACCACATAATGAATAAGGAAACACTAATTTTGATCATAAAATTCTTTAGTTTTTTTTATACATTCAAACAAAATTGAAAATATATACAATTAATTAATTATAATAATTTTCATTATAATTAATATCACATAAATAAATAAAATAAAATAAATTAATTATTTTAATTAATTGTCAATCCAAATACTCATCATATTAACGAACCCATGGTCCTAACTTCAACCAGTGAGATCACCCATCATTGTTAAAATGATTGGTAGCACGTTTATTAGTTGATTTTAAAATATAATATATTTTTTTGATATATAGAAGCAATGGTTACAATCACGATTTTTAGTAACTACCAGCACAGCTGGTAGGGTTCAAACTATCTGTGAAGGCTGGTACATGGTAACCCGGCGTGAGATGGGGACCATCGGACGCATAGGAGTTGCACCGTTGTCATCAATCTGGCGCACCACTCATAGGAATCGGATCTGGGCTACTATCTGTGCATGGGCAAGCCCGCGGGATTGGAACCTAGGTCTCCTTTTGGTAAGCGCCCCAACTTACCAATCCACCTAAACCCACGGATAAAATTGAGTAGTTTAAAAGTCGCAAGAACCTAGCTCTATGGTCAATCGTAATTGTCCCATCCGGGTATACCACATGGCATCAGTCACAAGAAGGTTGAATTATTAATACATCCACAGGTTGAGCATAAGGAAAATGGAGCCTTGTCGGCCTCAAGAGCAAACTCAACCATGCTTGTCCCATCTACTTTCTCACGGTAAAAAAACAACATTTTGACAAGCAAAAAAAAGTAGATGCATGTGTTAAAAAAAGAAAAAGTAGATGAATGTTAATATATTCAATAACGGTAAAAAAAAAACTCAAACTTTTTGACCATAAGAAAAAGCAGGTGCATATTAATATATTCAACAACCTTTAATTAATTGTGAATCCAAATACTCATCATATTAACGAACCCATGGTCCTAACTTCAACCAGTGAGATCACCCATCATTGTTAAAATGATTGGTAGCACGTTTATGAGTTGATTTTAAAATATAATATCATTACCATCCATGCTTGTCCCATCGACTTTCTCACGGTAAAAAAAACAACATTCTGACAAGCAGAAAAAATAGATGCATGCGTAAAAAAAAATCAACGTTTTGACGATAAGAAAAAGTAGATGCATGTTAATATATTCAATAACGGAAAAAAAAAACTCAACTTTTTGACCATAAGAAAAAGCAGGTGCATATTAATATATTCAACAATCTTTAAAAAATGAACGTTTTGACGAGCAGAAAAAATAGATGCATTTTAATATATATAAAATTATATTCTACATCAATTCTAGATGGACATCTACTCATAGTTTTGTTTTGTTTGTTTTTTTATATAACAGAGTTGCTCATAATGACAATATTTTTAATAATTGATAAGTATAAGATTCAAGTTATAGAGGTTGTCTCCATCGAATTTATTCTGTCTTGTTATTGTTGACCTAGCATAAAAGGGGTTATCTGTCATTTGAGATTAGTATCATGTTGAAGGGGACCACAGGTTTGTTATTGTTGACCGGGCATAAAAGAGGTTATCTGTCATTTGAAATTAGTACCATGTTGAAGGGGGCCACAGGTTGCTTAAAATTTATATTATCATCATTAATGTGGTACCCACTCGGATGATTTAGATTACGCTTCTACTTTTACAAACTAACTAACCTTAAAATGTAAACCTAAATATTTTTTAATAAATACCTAAACTAACAACCATTTACCAAAAAAACAACTCATAGGACAACTTCCTAATTAGATATGGTATGTAAAAGTTTTCAGTGCTATCTAATATCTGCTTGGGTTTAATAAAACCGCCAGTGAATCACATGATATGTAATGCAGAGTTAAAAGGACCTTCCAAATCCCCTTACGTTCATGCATTTCCTCTCTGTACTTGTTCTGTTAGAATTTTTTTTGTGGTCCAACTCTTAGATTCCATGCACTTCCTATGTGTACTTGTGGTCCAATTACCTGGATTCCATGGACTTCCTTTGTGTACTTGTCCTGTTGATTTTTTTGCGTGGTCCAACTCCTAGATTCCATGAACCATCTAACGATTCCCACCATTGGGAAATTAGGAGAAAAATGTAAGTGTGATGTTTATTTTTTAAATTTAAAATATTAATTATAATAAATATATAAAAGAATAGATTATTAAAAGTTATCTTTAAAGTAATTATTTTATTTTAAATTTATATGGTAGAATCGGTAGTCGTCATGAATTGAATTCGGGCAAGTTGTCCTGCTTTTTTGGGTGTCTGCTTTTATGGGTGCGACATATTATGCGTTGTCTACCCCGAACATTCATGAGAAAAGATGTTCTTTTTAAAAATATATATATTTTAATTTGTTTTAACAATATTTTATAAGAAATTTTTCATGAGGGATATTGTACTGGTATATTTTTTAAGAGAACTAAGTTTAAACCTGAACACAAGGGGTTGAGACCCCTCATAAACAATTACGTTTTTAATTAAAAAATTTAAGTCCCATGAAAGATACCATAGTGGTGGTATGTCTTTGGGTTTTCATTTAGGAGATCCAAGTTTCGAAAAGATGTTCCTTTTAAAACCATGCTATATATGTTATATCATTACCTGTATGATCATGATATTCACCAAATCTTATAGTAATATTATTTAACAATTATATATATACTAATTGATAAAATATGAATTTGATCTTTTTCAAATATTCATGGATCCTTAGACAAACACCTTTTTCAACATAACCATGACTATATCCCAAAATTTGTAGACTTTGGAGTCCCTTGTCTCATGTTGATGGACCATACACACATCACTATGGTTATTAAAGGAACCCTGGGCTATTTGAAGTTCGAGCCCCAATAGAACAAGAGATGAATATATTGTTTCATGAGGGGAGATGTTAGATATTACCAAATAATATTATTAAAAATTGTACGTGGTACACAACACTCCTAAATATTGTGCAAAAGAAGTTCATATTGAGAAGCAGAGAAAATATTATTCTTTCCCAATGTTTAATGTCCCCAAGGTTTTGAAGATGATATTCTATAAGCACTAGGTGATCAAAGATCAACAATGTTGAGTTGGTACGAGTAGTAAGGATAATTTGACTACCCTATTGATCGAATGGATAAGTAGAGGCTCATGCCACACTTATCTATGATTGGTTGTGTGTATGCTCAATCATAATTGTTTAATGAAATAAGTGAAAGTCGATACCACACATAAGGGGAATGGTTGAGTTTATCTCCATTCAAAATATGATATAAATCAACAAGACCCAGTCAGACTAGTTATTTGTGATTGGTTGCATGTGTCCCCAGTCACAACTATTGTAAACAATAGTGTGTGTCCTTGTTTACAACTTTGATGTTTGCATAGTATGTGTGTACCTAACCAGTTGTGTTGAAGAACCTTGGATAGTTGAGTTTGTCCCTATCAATGGTTAAGTGTTTAGTGAGGCCATTCCCACTATTGCTTGTTATAAGTAATTTAGTGTGTCCCTATTTGTAGTTAAGTGTTCAATGAGGCCAATTCCATTTAGGAAGCATAGTGAAGTCATTCTCGTTGTTGCTTGTTGCAAATAGTTGAGTGTATCCCTATTCGTACATTAGGTGTACTTGATGGACTATCAAGTGTGTCCTAGTTTATCATATGGTTATTGTTAGTATCCCTACCCATGTTTGGAGCATGATGTAATAAGGGGGATGTTGGAATTTATTACATATGATCAAAAGTGGTTGAGTTGTTAGAACCATTCACGCAGGAACCATGTGAGAACTATTAGTTGGTTAAGCTTTTTGTCAACTATGGAAATCACTTGGTTAGTATGGGTTATCTATATTTAGCAATGTAATTTGTATTTAAATGTGTATTTGATCAATGAGAAACGTCTAAGCATTGCAATCATCAATATCTAGGGTGTCCAACATCTTACCATCTAACTCTAACTTCTCAAATTAATATTTTTGGAGGTCTTCCCTTGATCCACTATGTTTTTAAACTTATCCAATAGGCTCTCCAATTTGGTGATCTCTTCTAAAATACGAAGCATGATACTATCTATTGGTATAACCACCTTGGTATTTTTTTCCTTAATGGCCTTGGATATTTTTTCTAGCATCAGGAGCTATCCTTAGTTCGAGAATATTTTTTGCAATCTTGTAATCATCAATTATTGCACGTCCTTCCTCACCATTTTAGTAGACATATTTTAGAATATCATATGTATTCTTATACCCTTAAAGTCTACTTTATTTTTTAGGTATGTTCTTTAGTTGCATAGTTACTATCTTCTTGTTTTACATGTCTATTTGCTTTACTTACTCATTGGATATTTTGTACAACCATAGGAGAACTTTGGTATACCTTACTCTAATGTCAACTCATTTTCTACCCATTCAATTGCTATTGATGTTTGATTAAGTAGGCTTTGCATTCATTGAGGTATGTAAAATATACTTTAGTGTGTATGATCTTGGCATGTATTTGATCCCATAGGGACTTAATCTACTCAACTATCAAGGTTTTAATTTTCATGTTTTTTATATTCTTCTCCATCCTCCATTTATCCTCTTTGGCATAGAAATATCTTTATCCATATTTTCACTATAACTTTCAATTAGTCTAATTGAAGCTACAAGTCTTGTTTATCCTTTTTGAATTATTGCTTCGATTGTTCCTTTTTTATGCCAATCATACTTTCAAATTTACCAATTGTTTATCTATTTCATCATTCTTTGTTGCCTATAACTTTAAATCATTGTTTTCCTTCTTAAGATATCTAGATCTTGATACAATTGTGTTACTTATCTTTGCTCATCTTCTGCTAGTTGTTTTAATTTTTGTGCATTGTCCTGGGCCTATTTCTTGTATTTTTTTGTTTTACCAATTGCTTGTACACATCTGATAGTCGAATTTTTACAACTATTTTGCTAGGTACATCATCTAGAAGGGATCAAACCTTGAGAAGTCTAGTATGGACATCATGTTAGTATAGTCAGTGGAAGTACTTGCTGACTTACTTGGGTATACTAAAAGGACTTAGACAATCAACAATTTTCTTCTTCTTTTTGCCAGTTAGGATTGTAGGATTATAAGCATTACAAACTATAAGGCTATTTTACTGATAATATCTTACTAAGTTTATTTTCCCACATCGTGCATAATATATGTTATCTTATTTATGACTTTCTTCTATAGGATTTATATTATCTACCAAGGGAATGTCTGGCTAACCTCCATGGTCGATTGTTGCTCAAGAGTAGTTTGGATTTCCTTGGTTATCATTGGTTATGCTAGTGAATATGGTGTCATGATACATGCAAGGGGTTGTGAACTAGATATAGTGGTAAAAATGGTTTTGTCATGGTAGTATAGATTACAGTGCAAACTAGGTTATAATGGGAAATCAAATAGGTCAGGTTAGGGACACAAGATGTGATGTAATATCAAAATAGAGAATGGATGGAATTAGAGTGCTATATGCAAGTAGAGTAGAATATGGTGGGGTAAACTATGACAAAACATCATATGTTGATGATGGTGTGTGGGACAACCCAAAATTAGTGTATGTGAACTTGCTAACAATCCTAAAGTTATGCTTCTTAGGGGTGAGAAGGATGTAGTAGAAGAAATAAGATGGATTTGAGAAGCAAGATGAGAAGAAACATGAAAGGGAGAGAGAAAGAATAAAACTAACAAAGTCTAAACCCTAAATATATTAAAGTCATGCCATTTTTTTTTAGGATAACTCTACATCAAAATTATTTTTGATATAATTTTGTTATCACAAATAGCACATTTGATATGAATTTGGACATGAATTAGATTTGGTCGAGGAATGCTCTAATATACTTAATTGGTGTAGGCAAAGGTAACTCTTGAATCACTTTGATCCTATCAAAATCTATTGCAAGACCATCTTTGGATACCACATGACCTAAGAGCTTTCCTTCATTTTTAAATTTAATTATATTCCATGCTCTCTATACCTATTGAAAAGCCTATGTTTGTAGGAATTTCAATGTTTGTTCTTAGTTGCACACTTTGAATTAATTTGTTTTATGATTAGCTTAGATTTACCAAAAATTATAATATTTTTAATGTCCATTTTTCAAATTTCTTTAAGTTCATGCAATATGCTTCTACCACATTATTTTCACAATTGAATAATCTACAAGCATGATTTAGATGGGTACATTGAGAATTAGTGAATAATCTATAAATGCTTACTCCATTTATGGTCCTTGCACCATCAAAATGTATGGTCCATGTACCATCTGATCTTAAGCCTGCTTACTGGTCAATGCTAGGACATTGGTTGGACCCTCAAATATCAAGTAATTACCAAGATCTATTTTTTAAAACTCACCTCTAGATTATCATCTTCCTAAAGTATGCTTATGATCATATCGATATCCAAAATATGGTCTTCTTCAATAGTCTCTTCATATACATACTTGGATAGTTCATTCTAGTTTACCACACCATCATCATCATGCTTGTGTAGAAGGTATTCTATTTTGTGATATATATTTTTTTAATTGCAGGTATTGTTGATATTTTATTATGAGGAAATAAATTTAAAAATAGGGCCTTAGATCTTGAGATGATGAATCATTACTTTGTGACTTTATTAATAGATATGACACAAATAATAGTAGCTTCCCGTTTCTTACTATAGAATTCATCAATGATGTAGTTAGTGTGAGGTTATCTACATGTGTAAATTATAAAATATATAATGAATTACCTTTATATATTAGATTGACTTCTAAACTATATTGATTTCACTATCACAATGTTCAGTATATATATTATCGTGTATTTAATTTTTAGTGTCAAACCATTATCCACACTAAAACATATAGGAAAATTATTTAGTTTGAGTAAATTTCCATAGTGAATGTAGATAACTAATTTTGTGCGTTTTTAAGTTTATCAATCCCTTCATCAACTAGCCTTTCAATCAGTCAAAATGAATAAACCTTCCTTGTTCCCAAATTTGGAGCATTTATTGTTCCAAGAGTAAAAGTATAAGGCCATGAACGATAGCACCGAAACTGCTACTGTGACATGGCAATGCTTTTGCAAAACCTTTTAATTTTGACATTTCCCATACATTTTTGACCTCCATTGATCATGTGAAAAAATTACCATCATGAAAGCATCATCGATGCTATTGCCATCCAACACTTATTGTTGTCATGCACCAAAATAAAAAAAATTAACTTTCTATCCCTCTCAATATTCCTACTATTAATGAATCAAATTTCCAAAATTTGATAGCAACTGCTACAAGAAATCCTAAATCCAAGAATTGTCATTCTCATCTTTTTTCATTAATGGATTCTTGATCCCTTTTTGAATTCATACCATCTCCAATATTACTATCTTTAATGAAATTCTTCTTCCAAGAGCTATGATTTCCCATAAAACCATCACTTGGGGTGACCATTTGATCATAGTTCTAAGTGAATTGCTTGAGCAAATCACTTTTCCAAAACTGCTTAGATTTTTTTTGTAATTTGAAGTGATCCGCTTCTAAGGAGTGAACTGCTATACATGGAGTGAATTGCTCTTCGGATGAAGACTTCAAAAAATTATTCAAACCTTAAAAATTTGATTTTCATCAATGAAAAATGTAACTTGGCTAATGACATCAAAAATACCTAGTATAATTTATGAAATCTTGTTTTCACCTAATATTAAAAAAAAAAAAAAAATTTAAAATTTTCAGAAGTTTGAAATGAAGTCACCACTCAAAAAGCACCTATAAAATTACATGCAAATTCTGAAAGATATGCAAATTTAGGTTAAAAAAAAAAGACTAGTCACTATTTTAACATGAAAATTAAACACTTTGTCCCATCAAAGATGCTAAAAACTATTGATTTGAAAATATTCTAACATCTATTAATCTGAAATTACTTTTGAGTAGTTGAAAGAAGGGGACCATACCCCCTTTGATCTTATAATTTAATTTGATTTACTATTATCCTTGATTTTAATCATAAGATTTTTTACTTATTTTATACATTCAAACAAAATTAAAAATATATACTATATAAAATAAATAAATTAATCGTAATAAATTTTTTTATAATTAAACATCACATGGATAAATAAAATAAAATAACTAATTACTTTAATTAATTACCAATCCAAATGCTCATCATACTAATGATTGCCCATGGTCCTAACTTTAACAAGTGAGATCACCCATATTTACTAAAATGATTGGTAGCAAGTTTATGAGTTGATGTTAAACTATAATATCATTTCCATCGATGTTTGTTCCATCTACTTTTCTTATGGTAAAAAAAACAACATTCTGACCATAAACAAAAGTAGATGCATATTAATATATTCAAGTAAAAAGATCAACGTTTTGACGATAATATATTCAACTACGGTTAAAAATAATCTACGCTTTGACCGTATGAAAAAGCAGGTCCATATAAATATATTCAACAATATTCAACAACTAGTAAAAAAATCGACGTTTTGACGATAATATATTCAACTATTGTAAAAAAAAATCTACGTTTTGACCATAAGAAAAAGCACGTGCATATTAATATACTCAACACCCGGTGAGGTTTTGACCGTAAGAAAAAATAAATGCATTTTAATATATATAAAATTATATTCCACATTAATTTTAGATAAAATAATTTTTTTATTTGTTTTAGGTTATATAAGAAAGTTGGTCACAATTACATTATTTTTAATATTTAATAAGAGCAAAGTTAATTACATGGGTTGCTTCTTTTACAAAACCTATTTAATCTCATTATTATTGATCTATAAAACCACCAACTCTTAAATTTAAAGATAAATATCTTTTTAATAAATATATAATTAAATAAATAGTTAACAATCCACTCACCTAAAAAAACAATGGCATGTAAGGTTCTTAATGCTATCTAATATCTGCTGGGGTTTAATAAAACCACACGTGATTAACATGATATGTAATGCAGAGTGAAAGGACCTTCCCAAATCCGCATCACTTTCATGCACTTCCTCTTCTGTGTACTTGTCCTGTTGAATTTTTTGTGTGGTCCAACTCCTGGATTCCATGCACTTCCTTTGTGTACTTGTCATGTTCAATTTTTTGTGTGGTCCAACTCGAGGATTCCATGAATCATCTAACGACTCCCACCATTAAAAAAGGCAAGAGAAAAATATAAGTGTGATGTCTATTTTTTAAATTTAAAAATATTAATTATAATTAAAATATAAAATATAAAATTATTTTTGTAATAAATTTTTTTATATTAATTAAGATTAATTATTATGTAAGTGTTGGAGGTGAATTGGAGAGGAGAGGGCAATCCTCCAAGAGGTCCCAGGTTCGAATCTCCATCCTACCAAAAAGTTGAATTGGATAACTAAAATCCAATTGATAATGTTGGTGCGGGCAGGGCCGAGTGCAACCTTCGGGTGACTTTGACGGTGTAGAACCCCGTGTTCGTGGTCTCTCAGACCAATGCGGCCCCACAAGAGGTTTTTCGCTTTAAAAAAAAAAAAAAAATTAAGATTAATTATAAAAAAATGCAGTGGAATTAGTACATTCTACAAATCATAAAAGTTATTAGGTAGAGAAAATCACACTTCTCCAAGAAAAACAGAGTCCAAAAAACATTACTACAAGTTATCCTGAGCAATCATTACACAAACATCTCAAGACATTATAATTAAACAAATATGAAGGAGCTCTTAAGCTACGGTCTTTTCTACCTTTGTGACATCTCCTTCTTTCCCAAGCAAATGCTTGGTAGAATACATGTTACGCGTAAACTGCGGTCTCTGTTGCCTCTTATAGTCAGACTTGAACAAACTCTATGCTTCAAGTATTGGGCTTTTCACATGAGGACTTGTCAGTTTTCAGTTTTCGATGTCATATAAAATATTAGATTATTAAAAGTTATCTTTAAAGCAATCATTTAAGTTTTAAGCATTTTTATTGCGAAAGTTGGTTAAAAAGATGTTCTTTTTAAAAAATAGTTTTTTAATTTGTTTTAGTAATATTTTATAAGAATTTTGTTTGTCAGGGATATTGTAGTGTTATATATTTTTGGGTTTTCTTTCAAGAGACTTAAATTTAAACCTCTATAAAAGGGATTGAGACCCCGAATAAACAACTGCATTTTTAATTTAAAAATTTAAGTCCCAGGAAGGATACCGTTTTGGGTTTTCATTCAAGAGACCCCAGTTTAAACCCTGATATGCAATCGAAAAGATGTTCCTTTTAAAACCATGTTGTATATATGATAACATTATATGTATGATCATGATATTCACCAAATCATAAAGTAAAATTATTTAAAAATTATAATTCTCCTTCGGTGGTAGACAAAAGGTGATAATTCTGCCATATTTTTTCTTAACGGTGTAAGGAAGAGTGTCAGGATGGCTACCTTTATTCTTGATCCTCAATCCTTTACGCTGGACGAGGAGGTCAGCAAGATCTTGAAAAAATAGAATGTGCTCTAGTGTTTGCTGAAATTTAATGGCCATCACCGAGAGATGGCCAAGCATCTTTCTTAGTCGTGGCATAAGAAGATGATGAGAGTGGGTTCGATGGAGTATGAGATTGATATCCCCCTTATCATTGAGGTGACAAGGCTTGTGGCGGATGGTTTGGTTCATAACAGGGAGAAGCACTTCATGGTGAAAGAAGTTCATGTGTTTCTGGACGGTGAAGAAGAGCCAGAATGAGTTCAGATGTAATTCTCTTAAAGCCCCGTGGGATCATGTGGTGTAATGCAATATTTTACCCTTAACAAGAATTTGGCAATCCTGAGAAGCTACCATTTCACAATTCTTAACCATTTACGTCAAAAGAAAATGATGAGCATTTCATCTATATGTTCCAGTTTTGGCAAGGAAAATTTCAAAGGATAAGAAAGAGGTGGTCTCTGATCTGTTGCACCAAGGCCTGTTGAAGATGATTTTTGATCACATGGTTAAGTAGAGAGGATTGGATGGTGAAAATATCCTTAATACTCTGAATAATATCCCTGTTTCTATGGTGGGTTATCCGACCTCTTCAATTTTGAGGGACTCAGATGCTTCAGTCCAAGAGGCCATGGAAGCCACTCCCTTAGTGTTGAATCTCACAAATTTTGTGGAGCCTTTTCTGAGAGGTCCTGGCGAAAGTGAATAGGGCACGAGGAGATCAGAGTGTTTGGTGGCTAAGATGGTGATTACTAGTAAGGATATGATGACTAACTCAGAAGAATTTCCTCCATCATCCAAGAAGTCAAAGCTGGTGCTGGAAGTGGGAGGTGCTAGGAGGATCCAGAACCCTAGATTCCAATCAGGAAGGTTGCGACCTGAAGGCTCTTAATACGATGATTTTGAAGTTGTAGCATTCGATGATCGAATCCATGCATGCATTAATTTCTTGCGCAAAGGAAGTGTCGGCCCTTATGGGATGGTATGTGCCTAATGGAGGTAAATTTAAGGACAAGACCAGAGCAGGCCTTAGCGAGATAAAGTTCTGAGTTTCGATGTCATATTTGTTGTTTGTCTGTTTTTCCTAACATATTTGGGCATGCATGCCTGGTTTGTTACCCATGTGTAGGTATGTTGGTCCTCGATTGCTGGTGTTTCTTGATGGTTTGGATTACGTTTGGTTGTCTGTCTCAACCTTTAGATTGTAGCTTTTTGTCTCGTTTATCTTTACTTCCTGCTATGTTCGGAGGTTAGCTCCTTTTTGTTAAGGTTTAGAGGTCCTTTCAAAACTCCTTTTGTCCATCTTATTAAAAATAATATTATTTAACAATTATACATATATCACTTGATAAAATTTGAATTTGATCTATTTTAGAAATTCATGGGCCTTTGGACAAATACCTTTTTCAACATAACCATGGCTATATCCCAGAATTTGTAGACTTTGGAGTCCCTTGTCCCATGTTGATGGACCATACACATATCACTATGGTTATTAAAGGAACCCTGGGCTATTTGGAGCCCGAACCCAAGCTCAAGCTTGAGCCAATAGAACAAGAGATGAATATATTGTTTCATGAGGGGAGATGTTAGACATTACCAAATAATATTATTACATATTGTACTTGGGGTGCATGACTAGTGATACACAACACTCCTAAGTATTGTGAAAAATAAGTTCATATTGAGGGGTAGAGGAAATATTATTCATGTCCCCAAGGTTTTGAAGATGATATTTTATAAGCACTAGGCGATCAAGCACTAGGCGATAAAAGATCGACAATGTTGAGTTGGTATGAGTAGTAAGGATAATTTGACTACCCTGTTGATCAAATGAATAAGTGGAGGCTTATACCACACTTATCTATGATTGGTTGTGTGTGTCCTCAATAATAATTGTTTAATTAAATAAGTGAAGGTCCATATCGCACTTAAGGTGAACGGTTGAGTTTATCTCCATTCACAAGATGATGTAAATCAATAAGGCCTAGTCAGATTGGTTATTTGTGATTGGTTGCAATTATCCTCAGTCACAACTATTGTAAATAATAGTGTGTGTCCTTGTTTACAACTTTAATGTTTGTTAGTGTGCATGTTCCTAACCAATTGTGTTGAAGAACCATGGATAGTTGAGTTTGTCCCTATCTATGGTTAAGTGTTTACTGAGGCCATTCCTACTATTTCTTGTTATGAATAATTGAGTGTCCTTATTTGTAGTTAAGTGTTCAATGAGGTAGCTTCCATTCAGGAAGCATAGTGAGGTCATTCCCACTATTGCTTGTTGCGAATAGTTGAGTGTATCCCTATTCGTACATTATGTGTGCTTTATGGACTATCAAGTATGCCCTGGTTTATCATGTGGATATTATAGTATCCCTAGCCATGTTTGGAGCATGATATAATAAGGGGGGAATGTTGGAATTTATTACATATGATCAAAATTGGTTGAGTTGTTAGAACCATTCTAGGAATCGTGTGAGAACTATTAGTTGCTTGATATTTATATCAATTATGGATATCATGTGGTTAGTATGGGTGCTCTATATTTAGCAATGTAATTTGTATTTAAATGTGCATTTAATTAATGAGAAATATCTAAGAATTGCAATCATCGATATCTAGGGTGCCCAACATCTTACCATTTGACTCTAACTTCTCAATTTAACACTATTGGAAGTATTCCCTTGATCCACTATGTTTTTAAACTTACCCAATAGGCTCTTCCATTTGGTGATCTCATCTAAAAGATCAAGCATGATACTATCTACTGGTATAACCACCTTGGTCTTTTTTCTTAATGGTTTTGACTATTTTTTCTAGCATGAGGAGCTATCCTTAGTTGGAGAATATTTTTTGCAATCTTGTAATCATCAATTGTTGCACGTCCTTCCTCATATTTTCAGTAGACATCTTTAAGAATATCATATTTATTCTTGTATCATTAAAGATTGCTTTATTTTTTAGGTATGTTCTTTAGTTGCATAGTTATTATCTTCTTGTTCGATATGTCTATTTGCTTTACTTACTCATTGGATGTACAACCATAGGAGCACTTTGGTATACTTTACTCCAATGTCAATTCATTTTCCACCCATTCAATTACTATTGATATTTGATTAAGTAGGCTTTGCATTCATCGAGGTATGTAAAATATACTTTAGTGTGTATGATCTTGGCATGTATTTGGTCCCATAGGGATTTAATCTACTCAACTATAAAGGTTTTAATTTTCATACTTTTTTATCTTCTTCTCCATTCTCCATTTATGTGCTTTAGCTTAGAAATCTTCTTATCCATATTTTTCACTATCACTTTCAATTGGTCTAATTGAAGCTACAAGTCTTGTTTCTCCTTCTTGAATTGTTGCTTCAATTGGTCCTTTTTTGTGCCAATCATACTTTCATTTATACTAATTGTTTCTCTATTTCATTGTTCTTTGTTGCCTATAACTTTAAATCATTGCTTTCCTTTTTAAGATCTCTAGCTCTTAATACAATTGTGTTACTTTCCTTTGTTCATCTTCTGCTAGTTGTTTTAATTCTTATGCATTGTCTTCGACCTATTTCTTGTATTCTTTTGTTTTACCAATTTCTTGTACGTATTCGATAGTCAGATTTTTGCAACTAGTTTACTAGGTACATCATCTAAAAGGGATCAAACCTTGAGAAGTATAGTGTGGGCATCTTGTTAGTTGAAGTAGTTTCTGACTTATTTGGGTATACTAAAAGCACTTAGACAATCAATAATTTCCTTCTTTTTGCCAGTTAGGATTGTAGGATTATAAGCATTACAAACACTAAGACTCTTGTATTGACAATATCTTGCTCAATTTGTTTTCGCACACTGTGCATACCATATATTATCTTATTTATGGCTTTATTCTAAAGGATTTATATTATCTACCAAGAGAATGTCTGGCTAACCTCCATGGTCGATTTTTTCTCAAGAGTAGTGTAGATTTCCTTGACTATCATTGGTTATGCTAGGGAAGATGGTGTCATGATACTTGCAAGGTGTTGTGAACTAGAGATAGTGGTAAAAATAGTTTTGTCATGGTGGTATAGATTATAGTGCAAACTAGGTTATAATGGGTAATAAAATAGGTAGGTTTAGGGACATAAGATGTGATGCAATGTCAAAATAGAGATTGGATGGAATTAGAGAAGAAGATGGTGGAGAAAACTATGGCAAAACATCATATGTTGATGATGGTGTGCGGTACGACCTTGAATTAATGAAGGTGAACTTGCTAACAATCCTAAAGTTATGCTTCTTAGAGGTGAGAAGGATGTAGTAGAAGAAGTAATATGGATTTGAGAAGAAAGGTGAGAAGAAACATGAGAGGGAGAGAGAAAGAATAAACCTAACAAAGTCTAAACCCTAAATATATTAAAGTCATGCTTATTTTAAGTAGGATAACTCTACATCAAAATTAATTTTTAATATAATTTTGTTATCACAAAGAGCACATTTGTTATAAATTTGACCATGAATTAGACTTGCTCAAGGAATGATCTAATCTCCTTAATTGATGTAGGCAAAGGTAAATCTTGAATCACTTTGTTCCTATCAAGATCTATGGCAAGACCATCTTTGGATACCACATGGCCTAAGAGCTTTCCTTCTTGTACTATAAATATATATTTTTTAGATTTAATGATATTCCATGCTATCTATACTTATTGAAAAGTCTATGTTTTTATTACATTCAATGTTTGTTCTTAGTTGCACACTCTGCATTAATTTGGTTTATGATCAGCTTAGATTTGCCAAAAATTCTAATGTTTTTAATGTCCATTTTTCAACTTTCCTTAAATTCATACAACATGCCTCTACCACATTATTTGCACAATTGACTAATCTATAAGCATGATTTATATGGGTACATTGAGGATTAATGAATAATCTATAAATGCTTACTCCATTTATAATCCTTTCACCATCAAAAAGTATGGTTCATGTACCGTCTGATCTTAAGATTTCTTACTGGTTAATGTTAGGAAATCGGTTGGACCCTCAGATACCAAGTAATTAGCAAGATCTATTTTTTGAAAACTCACCTCTAGATCATCATATTCCTAAGGTATGTATATGATCATATCAATATCCAAAATATGGTCTTCTTCAATAGTATTTTCATCTACATACTTGGATAGTTCATTCTAGTTTACCACACCATAATCATCATGCCTTGTGTAGAAGGTAGTTGTATGGGGTTAAATTTCTATCTTGGTGATATTCTCATCCTTAGGCACCTTCATGTGCATATAATCCATCACTAGGTATCATTCTTCTTACAGGGTTTTGGTCCATTCTCTTGAGAGTAGCATCCCAAAGCAAGGAGGTAGGGCAACCATAATGACCTTGTACAACTACTAGCTTAGGGAATTTTCCTACTATCATAATAAAATATTTTAAGACCCATATGACATTCACCCAAGTTCCATCTATTGGAATAGTATTTTTGGTAGTCTTGGTATATGATATACCCAACTTATTGCACACAACCTTTGGCATTACTATTCAAGTTGCTCCTAAATTGAGTATGCATATCCTTAACAAATAATTATCAATATTCAATGTTATATAGAATGACGATGCTTTCAATGCTACAGGCTTTGGTGCATGTGGTATACTAATGACATTGATTTAGATATTTGAAGGATATTTTGCTATTCTATGGGGTTGGGCTATGCTTATTATGATGACCTATTTTTAGCCTTGGCATAACTCCTCTCTTGATACTTGAGGGATTCTTTGAGGAGATTCCTTCTATTGGGTAAATATAATGCTTTAAACATGCTAAATTTGATTGGTTTCTTCTTCATCTCATTTATAATATTGAATCTTATATTCAATAGTGATACTTTCAATGCATGTAATGAAATTTCTATACTACCTTGTTGTAATCATGCACCTTTTATTGGTTAGAGATAAGTACCTTAAATGGTCTTTGTATTATATTTACAACTTATATCTTTCCTTTTCACTCTGCTTACCTTTCTACTTATCTTCTTATACCATCTTCTCGTTTACTCCTTTCCCTTTCTCAACTTCTTTTCCTTTTTTTATTTTCTTCTTATTTTTAGCCAAAGTATTGGTTCATTGGATCATGAATAGTATCTTTTCTACATGCTTTTATGCTTCTTATTATCTATTTGCTATAGTTCCTTTATATTTTATGTGAAATGCTATCCTATCTCCCTTATCAATACTATAGTATTGATAACAAGCTTAGTTTGCTTCTTGGTTGGGTATTGTTTTTCAAATGCCCTCCTTTTATTTCTACTTCTAACTCTTTGTTAATTAGTGCATACAACACTACCTTCAAAAGAGAATATTCATCATCCTTAGAAATTCTAGTGTTTATACAAGCTATATTATTGAGGTTTGGTAATATTGGTGCTACTTGTTGGATGGGGATAGGAGGTAGATAAACTAGTTAATTTGTTGCAAGTGGTTAGTTTGTTATTGACATCATTTAGCTTAAATTTATGACTTGTTAAGCCTAGCATTATTTATTTATTTATTTTATTGAAATTACTGCCAAATTCATATTAGCCAAATCTTAAGAGAACAAATACAATATAAAGGCAGACCATGGTTTGGGTGCTTGCATCCAAGCCTGAACATCTAACAACATCGAAACCATGATAGAATTCTCTCTAATAGGGATAAAGCAAACACAAGTGCATTTACAAGGCCATGCAGGATACCCAACACCAAAAATAAACACATTAAAGACTACACATAGATCCCCACTCCTGTATTACAATATGAAGCCATGAAGGACCAAAACAAAGGAAAACTAAGAAATATTGACACTCAAGAAACCCAACTACAAGCATTGGAAGTGAACAACCACACAAATGATCCCTTAGTGATCCATGTTAAAAACTAAGATATCCCCAATGGTTGTTATAGGTATGAAAAACATTTCATCACCAAGACTCTAAAAATATGTGCTAACATAAAACTGAATGACTAGAGACTGTTGGGTTACTCCCTCTAATAGACATCTTGCACATTATTTGTTGAGAAGAGACTACTGCATTGACAAAACAAAAACTGTAAGGGAGCAACCATGTTAGGAAAATATCTGCTTAAGGAGACAAGTCTAAGTGAGCCTGCTCCACATCATGCTATGATGGGAGCCTAATATGAGGAATGGAATGAGTGTTGATGGATTCTAATTTTACTTGACCCAAATACTACATCAAGTGTGTCTGATTATACATCACCGAGCTATGTTGCTCAGTTAATTCACCTACCACATTCTATAATCTATAAATACCATTTGATCTATGAGATGAGGTCTTACAAATATGCCTCTTTAGAGCTATAATTTCTTGTTGTAGTGCTTTCTCCTTACGGGTGCAACCTGTTAACTCAGCCTACAATTGGCATTTTACAATAGCAAAGATGTTAGCTACTAAGAGATTAGGGATATTTTCTTCATCAATTTCTAGCATTATTTATTATACTGCTTAAATTGAATGTCTAATAGCCATGGGGGTTGTATCCAACTTTGTAGGGAAAACACCACAAGGTATTAACCTTTGAATTCATATTAACCATGTTATTTTGGATCTGATTATCTTGTTGGTCAATATTTTGTTAAGAAAATTTATCTTTTGTGAGGTATAGGGTCTTTCTTTACTGCCAATTCTACTATTTCTATTTGTTATTTGGATGCCATCCACTTTTCCTTTTCTCCATATTGGTGTCATTTATCATCAATTTCAATAAATCCATCATCTCCATTAATTGATCTTTTAGAATGTCATCTTTATCTTGGATTTGGAATAAAGTAGGAGGGCTACTATTGTAAGGAGATGGTAAAGTAGGAAATCAAGGCTGAAAAAAATGAAAGGAGTGCTTTTCCTTGAGAGGGTCACTATGTAAGGGAATTTGGTTTATGGGTAGGTGGTAGTATTAGGTGTTTGGGCATTTATAATTGACACACAATAGGGAGAGGTCCAAAAATTTATAGATTTTGAGTTACATTGGTAGTGTAAGCTATAGGAGGGGCAACAATAATTTCTCTACTCTAGTGAGTATATCTTCTACATGGGCCACCTCTTCAAATGTTATAGCTAAAGTAATATGATTAGAATTACACACCATTAATGCTAATTTAAACTGTGAACCTTTTATGTAATACGATAATGCTTGATTTCATGAGGATGCATATTCAATAGAATCAAATACAAAGTCCTCATAAATCTAGTGTTTTAATCATGAATGTTTTCTTGAAGGTATCTTTGCATAGCCTTTAATTGAAAAGAAAATCAACATCCATTGCCTATATTATCAAATTTCTCCTAAAATATTCTATAGTAAACACCTAATTAGTAACCATATTGTTAAGTAAAATTCTAGTGACTTTATCCCATAATGAGTAAATAAGCAAATGTACTATTATGTATTTCTCTTGAATGTGATGTACTAACTTTAAGGTGAATAAATCCTTAAGATGATCAATATTTATTTTAATTACATTCCCATCAAATATTGATAATGACTTCATGGTAGTTGAAATGGTGGTTGGAAGGATTGGTTACTTGGAATAAAAGGTATATCAACTAAATACCCTATCTAAGTACAATGTTGTTATATATTAGATAATTATAATGGTAGGTCCCATGGAAGCCCATATTTGGGTGGTACTAGGAAAGACATAAATGAAAATAGGAGGATGATTGAGGAAATTTAACTCTTTCAAAAGGGATGAAGATGTAGGATTCTAACCTTGATTAGATGGATTAGTCATTTGACCTTTTGATGGATTTGGATATGTAGTCAAATCAAGATCTTCCTCTTCATATATACATGTGACAAGCTGCTCCTCTTTCCCCTTTGCATCCTCCTTTGATATGGGATGATTTTAACTAGAAAAAGCCATTTGGTTTATTGTTATATTTTTGAGTACGTATCCATAATTCTAAGTTATTTCATGCATATATACACGCTGGAAATTTTTTTGGGTTATAAAATGTTAATTTTAAAAAGGACACTCAACCATTCCATAATATGCAGCAAATTGTTTCAAAAAATACGTAGAAAAACTTCAACCAAAAACCAGAGTAAGTTACTTCAACCAATTGCTTTCAAAATTCAAGTGAATTGCTCTTCCAAGAAAAATTAGAAAATTTTCCTTCTTTGAGTGAATTGCTCCTAAATTTTGGGCAAATTGCTTTTGGATCATTGAGCAAATCATTTTTCTAGAACTACTTAGAAATATTTTGTAATTTTAAGTGATATACTTCTAAGCAGTGAATCACTCTATATGGAGTGAATCGTTCTTCAAATGAATACTTTGAAAAAATTCTTCAAACCTTAGAAAATTGATTTTCATTAGTGAAAAATATAATTTGGCACCAAAAATAAGGAATAAAATCTAGAAAACCTAATGGATTTTATGAAATCTTGATGTCACCTCATGAAAATTTTAATATTTTGTTGAAGTTTGAAATGGAGTCACCATTTACAAAGCACCTACAATGTTGCATGTAAATTTTGAAAGATATGCAAAATTGGGTTAAAAATTTGACTAGGCAAAATTTCAGCATGGATATTAAGCACTTTGTCCCATCAAACATGCTAAAGACTATTGACTTGCAAAAAGCCTAACTTCTATTACTTTAACACTTCCTTTTTAACAATTGGAAGAAGGGAGATCATGCCCCTTTTGACCTTCAAATTTAAGTTGACTCCCCACTATCCTTGCTAAACTACTCTAATCTAAGTACAATAAATAAATTATTGGAAGGTAATGATGCAAGAGATTAAACTAATTAGGTAGAATACAATATAGCCATTACCATAGCAAGGAGAGTGTATGATTAATCGACATATGAGAAAATCAAATAACAATAATGTTTTCTTGTGCATGTAAAATAGAACTATTAACAAATGATAAGAGGATAAAATGGTAGTGTCATAATTATCACCACTCCACAACCCAAAAGAGTAATGCCACACTTGAAAAGCAAAAATATTGCACAATCTCTTATGATTTTCAAAATTAGAATAATTATAATGTGGGACTCACAAAGTGTAGATCTAGTTCTCTTAGGGCTTGGGGTCGAGGTCCCCTTTAAAAACTTGGGGAAGCCAAAATATCTTTGCAATAGAGCCCATGGGTCCCATTTATAGAATAAATTTTCCTGAGTTACCTTGGGCGAGAAATCCTTACTCTTAGTAAACATACTATTTTGGGGTATTTTTAGCAAAATGATATACTTCTAGATCTTATATATCTCTAATTACACCTCTATATGGCCTAGGAGCCTTCTAAGATGAGTTATAATGCCACTATGAAAAAATAAGTTATTTTCAAAAATATCTTTCTTGCAATCTATGCACACTTGTCTTGCTTCACCTATCAATGAGTGATTTGCTCTTGAAAGGGGAGTAAGATTATCGATTTCATTATCAAATGTGGAATTCTATCCTTAATGGATAGATTCTTGGGATATAACTAGATTAAGATAGCCCCTAAGGATCAATCTAAAACATCTTTCACCACCTCATCGGGAACCTTCTACTACCAAGTCATACCCATTGGGTGAAAAAATGTAGGATATACCTACTAGTGATCCATGACACACATCTTCCATAAAATGATGCCTAATATCATTGAATATTATATCAATGATTTTCTTGGTTGGTATCCAAACCAAGAAGATCATGTTTGGGACTTAAGACAATTTTTAGCAACTCAAGGAGTACATAGTATGCTTAAAGCATAAAAAATGCATCTTTGGATTAACACTAGAAAACTATTAGAATTCATTATATCCTGATGAGGTATCAAAGTTGATCAAAAAAAAATTGGCTATTGTCGATATGCCACTCCCTCAAACGTTTACCCACCATTGAAATCTCTAAGAATAAATCTAAGCCATTAAGAAATTCTCTACTAGTTGGTTGATGTATCCACCATTTACCAAGCTCTTGAGAAAGGATATGATCTTTGAATAGGATGCTAGCTATCAAGCTACATTTGATGCCTTAAAATCCTACCTCTTATCCCCTCTTATCCTTGTTTCGCCCACTCCTCTTAGGCATTTACTACTATATATAGTATCCATAGACTATGCCTTAGGAGATTTGTTGACATAATACGATGACCAACATAGAGAAAGGGTCATATTCTACATTAGATGGATTTTAAATAATTATAAAGTTAGATATATGTCCTTAGCGAAGCTTTGTCCTTAATAACCTTTTCAACCTCACATATTTGTACTTAAACAATGAAACGAATTGAAGGTCTCTTTTGTTAGATTACATGAAAATTATGTGGAAATTTGCACGTGGAGTATACGAGAAGATTGCAAAGGGAGGCCGAGAAGAGCACGGCCCTCATGTGCACAAGCATTTGCACGACTTTGGAAGTAGTTTTTTTTTTTTTTTAAATAATTATTATTTTTAGAACTTCCAATTTAGAAGCACGGCCCAACAATCTTTATAACATATTCATAAATTCAAAATTTTAATTTATATTTTTTATTTTATAAGTATTTGTATAATATTTACAACATATTCATAAATTCAAAATTTTAATTTATATTTTTTGTTTTATAAATTATAAATAGTATACTAAATATATATTTTTGGAATTTTACATGTTTTTAGTGGAAAAATTATATTTTGGCTTATTTAAAAGATGCTGAATGGATTGCTTTCAAGTACACACCAACATTTATTGAATACATCAAGAATGGTGTGGTGAGCTCGGGATTGCGACTTGTAATGATATTTCCATTAGTTTTAATGGACACTTGTCTTTCTGCTGAGATTTTGGAGCAACTTGATTTACCAACGTCAAGGTTCCAAACTATTATACCACTGATTGGTCGATTTGCAGATGATATAATTGATTTTCAGGTAATTAAAACTAAGCCCAATGTTTAGATATATTTTTTGATTTATTATGTTATTGGAATTCAATACAACAATGCTAACATGTGTTTTTAAATTTAAAGGACGAGAAAATGCATGGACAAATAGCTTCAAGTATAGATTGTTATATGAAAGACAATCCTGAAATATCAAGGGAAGATGCCTTGAGTTACATCAATAGTCTTGTTGATGGCTATGTAGAAGAATTAAATTGGGAATTTCTAAAATCATGTCATATTCCAGCTTCTTGTAAATCTTTTCATTTCAATACTGGAATTCCTGTATAACGGTAACGATGGTTTCACTAATTCTAAGGGGATAAAAGATGCAGTAACAAAAGTCTTAATAGATCCCATAAAACTATAAATATTGAAGAATTTTATCAGTATATGTATACCGATTAGAGAAGAAATAATTGTATATGGATATGCACAAATAATGGTTCGAGCTGTGGCTCTTCTTCATGAGGTTGGACGAGTGTGTGAGGGGGTGGATGTGTGATGGTTGTCATGAGGTCCAAGGTGGGACGAGTGTGTGAGGGGGTGGATGTGTGATGGTTTTCATGAGGTCCAAGGTTGGACGAGTGTGTGAGGGGGTGGATGTGTGATGGTTGTGTGTTAAATTTGCTATTGACAAGTGTAGTTCTCGACTTTATGAGGAGTCATGGTTGGGAGGAGACCACTTAGCCCTATGGTTGGGAGGAGACCACTTAGCCCTATGCTTTGACCGTAGGGATTTATTATATTTTGAATATTAATAAATTGTTGTAGATTTCAAAATGTTATGCATGAATGTATTTTTTAATTTTATTGTAAAGCATTTTTATTTTTATAGTTTGAATGTATGTAATTATAAATAAAACATTGAAACTATTACTATTTTAAAAATTATATTGTATTAATTTTTTTTTCACATCATTTTACATAAAATGTTTAAATTATTGATTTTTTATTTTTTGAATCTTTTTCAAAATTCAACATGTTTCTTATATTTTCTTACAACAACCTTCACAATACCAAAAATCTACCTCTATTGTCTATGCATTGCATCTTAGTAGAGTAATATCTGTAAAACATCACACTATCATAGTAATATTTACGGGATCCTATTGCTAGTTTCCAAAGTACAAGTGCTACCACAAAAATTGTAATAAATAATTTATACGAAAACACATTAATTCTATAAAAATAGATGAGATATTACTAATGGAAAACATTAAAGTAAATCTTAATCGTTATTTGAAGCACAAGTGCAATCACAAAAGTTCTAATAAATAGTTTATATGAAAACACATTAATGTTATAAAATAAATCATATATTAACAATGGATAACATTAACGAAAATCTTAATCATTATTTTATTCAGGTAAGTCAACATTTTCTTGTTAGCTTCAGCTAAACTTACTACTTCCTTTAACCATGACAAAGAAAATTTAACTTCATGATCCTCAATTAAAACCTCTTTATTGGTTAACCTATCCACACATTCGTTTTCTTCTCGTAACCTATGTGTAAACCCAATTTATACAAACTCTATAACAATATCTTGTATTTCCACAATTATCTCTTGTATGTTCCACCAAGCCTTTGCATTCTTAAAAATCACATTTATTACTATGAGTGAATCACCTTCCATCCATACACTATTCCATTTCATTTGTTTGTATATTTTTAACCCTTCCAAAGCCGCCCAAGCATCAACTTCATTACTTGTAGTAAATCTACTATTGAAACTGTAACAAGAAAAAATCTCTCTACATTGTATTAAATTCATAATGAAATAATTTTTTTAAAATACTACATTCAAGTTGGAAGCTTGTTAAACTCAAAGTATATTTAAATACATATCATTTTTATTAATGTTAATATCAATGTGTCTTTACACAACAACTTTAGTAAGTAGGATATGGAAAAATAAACTTGTTTTATCTATAGATCATATTTATAACTATAGAATATGAAAATATTAGGAATCATAACTTTATAATAACAATAATTTTCAAAAACAATATGGAGTAAAGAGTTTCACATCGTAAATATTCCAAATCCACCCATAAATTGTACTAATTTAAGCAAGTATGAGGAGTGAAAGAGCCTCACCTTTAATTTTCTTGCTCTAAATCTTAGAAGAAATTCATAAAATTGAGCATTCTAATAAAACTAACATACGTGGAAAGGAAGACATTTCTTTTACGGAATATTTAATTTGAAATATAGATGCCCTACTTAGTTGAAATAATTCTTTTACTAATCATGAATAAAAGGAGGAATATGTATATGATAATATTGATCTAGGAAGTAGATAAGTTACCAAAAGGATTCTAAGGATGAGATAATTGAGCATAAACAATAGAGTTAATAAATAATTTCAATGGATACCAACCAATTTTTCATAGCTTAAAAAATGGATCAAAAGGAAGTATAAATTAAGTTCACATTATTCAATGACTTTCCCTATGAAATGATATTTCTCATCATATTTTTTAGTTTAAAAGTTATAGATAGGTGATGGACCATTCTTTCTGGATTCCATACTAATATATGAAAGTGTAGATTTTGAGAAATATTAATAAAACTAAGAAACATCATGTAGGAAGCACTCACTTCTAGGAGAGAATGCAAGCTATGTGTATGTGGATATGTGCTTTCATGAATATTTTAAAATCATATGATTTAACACCATTATTTTTCATTGACAAAAAGTTGATGTTATTATAAGTATATGATTTTATAGTGAATTTATATGTGGTTTAAAATTATCCTATATAATAATCATCAATGTTATTTACTTTTTGGATGATAATTTATGACTCGTAATGTTGTGGTTAACTTAATATGGAGTGGAATTGAATGTTATGAGCTAGTTCACTATTATTTTGGTCAAATTTTAGTACATATATTTTTAGTTTAAAAAGATATTTTGAAGAAAATATTCTAATATTTTGAAATATTTTTAACAAAATATTGTTTCTCTCTAAACATGACAATCAAGCTTTAAATATTTTTATGCAATAGAAATAAGTGTTAGCCTCCCTAAGAATTATTTTGTAGTTTCATTTATTTATCATATTTTTTCTTGGTTAAAATTGAAAAGGCATAGTCTTCTATGGTTTCAAGGAAAGAGCATATGTATTTAGGGTACAATTCTTCATGTATTCATTATATTTTAAAATATGTTTATCTAATTTATTATGTCTTATGTGTAAGCTTAAAATCATAGAGAAAAATAGGTATAATGTGTACCACTAAATGTAAGCCATTACCATAATCCCTACTACTCAAAATTATTTAGAAATCTACTTCTACTTGTTGAGAAGCAATTAATAAGGAGAATGGAAGTAAAATGATAAAAAATATTGATATGTCACATGTGAGGATGTTGCATATCATTTCCAGGTAAAGAGTTATAATATAGACAATAAAATTTGGTGAATACATCACAAAAATTTTAAGAGATCATCCTTCAAATATCTAATGACTTGAGAGGAAACCCTAATTTTATGCATACATTATTTTGCATTGATGATCCTAACATTAGTAGAAATGAGAGAAATGTTCCTTACAAGTTATTGGTTGGGTTTAGTTGCGAGGGCACTTTTCTATAGATTGATATAGTAGTTGTGCTCAAAATCAATTACAATAGTGAAATTAGGGTATTCAAATATGTAAAGTTTTAGATAAATGTAAGATAGGTTTTAGGGATTTGACAAGTTTGGATACTTATAATGATAATCCAAGCCTACTTATATCTATTTAACAATGGATCATCCTTTGAGAGTTTACAAAATATTTTGTCTATTCACAATAGTGTATGATATGAGGATAAAAATTATGCAACACTTATCATTGAGTGAATTGCATGCTAATACAAACGAACGATTTGCATAAGATAGATGGAGCTAAAGTCATCAAAAGAGGATTTTATATCATATCAAAGTTTGATCCACCTTATTTACTAAAAGATGACAATTTCTTCAAATTTGATAGCAAAATAAAATTTCTTTAGATGACATAGTTATTTAAAGCTATAACCAATTTGATTTAATTACTACATATGAGATATATATTTATGTTTATTATGAGAACATGTTTAATATAGATGTGGATGACTATTTTAAGGTTCAATATCTTATGGAAGATTTAGAAAATTTAGTGGTGTTAGATCTATCTCAACATTATATTAGTTTATTTTTTTGAAACTCATTATGGTGTTATTGGTAGGTGTTTGTATTCTTGTAGGTATAGACTTCATAAATACGTTACATAGAGAAATATATTTTGATATCGATAGAGTGGAATGATAGTTATACTCCATTTTTTATTGATTATATTAAACTTTTATATGGTATATATTTTCTATTTTGTGATATTCCGTTTTCTTTAATTATAGGTATTGTTGATATTTTATTATGAGGAAGACAATTAAAAATAGGACCTTAGATCTTGAGATGATGAATCATTCATTTGTCACTGTATTAATAGAGATGAATCTTACTATAGAAGTCATCAATGATGTAATTAGTGTGATGTTATCTACATGTGTAAATTATAAAATATATAATGAATTACCTTTATATATTAGATTGACTTCTAAAATATATTGATTTCACTATCACAACGTTCAATTTATATATTATCATGTATTTATTTTTAGTGTCAAACCATTATCCACACTATAACATATAGGAAAATTATTTAGTTTGAGTAAATTTCCATGGTAAATGTAGATAACTAATTTTGTGTGTAGGGCTTATATTTAAGTTTGTCAATCCCTTCATCAACTAGCCTTTAAATCAGTCAAACTGAATCAATCTTCCTTGTTCCCAAATTTGGAGTATTTATTGCTCCAAGACTAAAAGTATGAACGATAGCACCCAAAATACTATTGTGACATGGCAATGTTTTTGCAAAACCTTTAATTTTGACATTTTCCATACATTTTTTAACCTTTATTGATCATAAGAAAAAAATACCATCATGAAAGCATCGTTGATGCTATTACCATCCAACACTTTTTATTGTCATGCACCAAAACCAAAAAAATTGACTTTCTATTTGTCTAATGAAATTCTTCTTCCAAAGAACTATGACTTCCCATAAAACCAACACTTGGGGTGACCATTTGATCATAGTTCTAAGTGAATTGCTTCTATATTTTGGGCATATTGCTTTTGGATCTTTGAGCAAATCATTTTTCCAAAACTATTTAGATTTTTTTTTGTAATTTGAAGTGATCCGCTTCTAAGGAGTGAATCAATTATACATGGAATGAATTGCTCTTTGGATGAAGACTTCAAAAAAATTATTCAAACCTTGGAAAATTACTTTTTATCGGTGAAAAATATAATTTGGTAACAAAATCAGGGAATGAAATCAAGAGTACCTAATAAAATTTATGAAATCTTGTTTTCAACTCATAATTTTTTTAAGATTTTGCTAAAGTTTGAAATGGAGTCACCACTCACAAAACACCTATAAAATTGAAAGATATGCAAAATTAGGTTAAGAACGAGACTAGTCACTATTTCAACATGGAAATTAAACACTTTGTCCCATCAAAGATGCTAAAAACTATTGATTTGCAAATATTCTAACTTTTATTGATCCAAAATTACTTTTGAATAATTGAAAGAAGGGGGGCAAAGCACTTATAAAATTGAAAGATATGCAAAATTAGGTTAAGAACAAGACTAGTCACTATTTCAACATGGAAATTAAACACTTTGTCCCATCAAAGATGCTAAAAACTATTGATTTACAAATATTCTGACTTTTATTGATTCGAAATTACTTTTGAATAATTGAAAGAGGGGGAGCCATGCCCCCTTTGACCTTAGAATTTAATTTGATTTCTCATTATCCTTGATTTTGATCATAAGACTTTTTAATTTTTTTCATATATTCAAACAAATTTGAAAAATGTATACCATATAAAATAAATGAATTGATCGCAATAAATTTCCTTAAAATTAAATATCACATAAATAAATAAAATAATTAATTAGTTTAATTAATCCAAATGTTCATCATACTAAGGAGCGCTCATAATAATAACTTCAACATGTTAAAATGATTGGTAGCAAGTTTATAAGTCGATTTTGAAATATAATATCATTCCATCTATGCTTGTCCCATCTACTTATTCTTATGCTAAAAATATCTTGATCATGAGAAAAAGTATATGCATATTAATATATTCAACAACTAGTTAAAAAATCAAAGTTTCGATGATAATATATTCGACTATTGGTAAAACAATCTACGTTTCGACCATAACAAAAAGCAAGCAGATGCATATTAATATATTCAACTAGTAAAAACTTAACATATTAATATATATTTTCACAATAACTTTTATTTTGTTTATTTTTTAAGTTTAAATTATATGAATTGCTTCTACTAAATTTATTTAATTTTATTATTGTTGATTTAGTTAAAAAAATATCACCAATCATTTGGAATTCAAATCATATGATGGTTTGTCATGCACTCAAACCTTAAAATTTAAACAATAATTGACCCAACAAACATTTACCAACCCACTCATCTTAAAACGAAAGGTTTCAAATACTAAGGTTTAATAAAATCGGACGTGATTCACATGATATGTAATGGAGAGTGAAAGGACCTCCCCAAATCCGCATTACTTTCATGCACTTCCTGTGTACTTGTCCTGTTGAATTTTGTGGTCCAACTCCTGGATTCCATGAATCATCTGACTCCTACCATTGGAAAACGTAAGAGAAAAATATAAGTGTGATCTATATTTTTTGAATTTAGAAATATTAATTATAATTAAAATATAAAATATAAAATATTAGATCATTAAAAATTGTTTTTAAAGTAATTATTTAAGTTTTAAGCATTTTGATTGTGAAAGTTGGTTGAAAAATGTTCTTTTTAAAATATAGTTTTTAATTTTTAATAATATTTTTATAAGAATTTTTTTTAAAGGATATTGCAGTGGTATATTTTTGGGTTTTTTCAAGAAATTTAACTTTAAACTTCTATAAAAGGGGTTGAAACCCCTCATAAACAATTATATTTTTAATTAAAAAATTTAAGTCCCATGAAGGATACCTTAGTGTATGTCTTTGAGTTTTCATTTAGGAGACCCAAATTTAAAGGCAGATATGCAATCGAAAAGATGTTCCTTTTAAAACCATGCTATATATATTATAACATTACCTCTATTATCATGATATTCACCAAATCATATAGTATTATTATTTAACAATTATAATTTTCCTTAGGTGGTAAGCTGGGGCAGGCGAAAGGTGATAATTCTGCCATAATTTCTTTGAGCGGTGTAAGGAAGAGTGTCATGATGGCTGCCCTCAATTCCTTACGATGGACGAGGAGGTCTGCAAGATCTTGAAAAAAAGAATGTGTTCCAATGTTTGCTGAAATTTAATGGCCATCATCGGGAGATGGCCAAACATCTTGCTTACTCGTGGCGTGAGGGGATGGTGAGAGTGGGTTCAGTGGAGTTTGAGATTGATATCCCCTTATCGTTTAGGTGACAAGGCTTGTGGCAGATGGTTTGGTTCATAACAGGGATAAGCACTCCGTAGCGAAAGAAGTTCAGGTGTTTCTCAGCAATGAAGAAGAGCTGATAAAGACCCATAATAAGTTCATATGTAATTCTCTTAAAGCCTCGTGGGATCGTGTGGTGCTGGTGGTAATGCTATATTTTACCCTTGATGAGAATTTGGTAATCCTCAAAAGCTACCATTTCATGATTCTTAACCATTTATGTCAAAAGAAAACAATGAAAATCCCATCATTTTTGTTCTAGTCTTTGGCGAGGATAATTTCAAAGGTTAAGAAAGGGATGGCCTCTGATCCGCTGCACCAAGACCTGTTGAAGATGATTTTTGATCACGTGGTTAAGTAGAGAGTCCTAAATGGTGAAAATATCCTTAATACTCTTAATAATATCCCTGTTCTTGTGGTGAGTTATCTGACCTTTTCGGTTTGAGGACTCGAATGCTTCAATCCAAGAGGTCATGGGAGCCACTCCCTTAGCATTGAATCTCACGGATTTCATGGAGTCTGTTTCGAGAGGTCCTAGTGATAGTGAAGAGGGCACGAGGAGATCAAAGCGTTTGGTGGCTAAGATGGTGATTACTGGTAATGATCCGATGACTGTTAATGACTTTGAATCAGAAGAATTTCCTCCATCATCCAAGAAGTCAAAGCTGGTTGAAAGTGGGAGGTGCTAGGAGGATCCAGAACCCTGGATTGCAATCAAAAGGTTGTAACTCGAAGGCTCTTAATACGATGATTTTGAAGCTACAACATTCGATGATTGACTTCATGAAGGCGTCAATTTCTTGCACAAATGAAGTGTTTTCCCTTATGGGATGGTAGGTGCCTAATGGGGATAAATTTAAGGACGAGACTGGAGTAGGCCCTAGCGGGGCTAAGTTCTAAGTTTTAGTGTCATATTTGTTGTTTATCTATTTTGCCTAGCATCTTTAGGCATGTGTTCCAGGTTTTTTACCCCTGCATGGGTGTGTTGGTCCTCGATTGCTGGTGTTTCTTGACAGTTTGGGTTATGTTTGGTTGTCTGTCTCAGCCTTTAGTCTCTAGCTCTTTGTCTGGTTTCTCTTTACTTCCTGCTGTGTTCGAAGGTTAGCTCCTTTTTGTTAAGGTTTGGAGGCCCTTTCAAAACTCCTTTTGTCCACCTTATAAAAAAATTATTTAGCAATTATACATATATCACTTATAAAATTTGAATTTGATATTTTTTAAAAATTCATGGGCCTTTGGACAAACACCTTTTTCAACATAACTATAGCTATATCCCAAAATTTGTAGACTTTAGAGTCCCTTGTCTCATAGTTCAAGCTTGATCCAATAGAACAAGATATGAATATATTGTTTCATGAGGGGAGATGCTAGATATTATCAAATAATATTATTAAATATTGTACTTGGAGTGCATGACTAGTGGTACCCAAAAATCCTAAATATTGTGCAAAAGAAGTTCATATTGAGGGGTAGAAGAACAATTATTCTTTCCCAATGTTTAATGTCCCCAAGGTTTTGAAGATGATATTCTATAAGCACGAGGTGATCAAAGATGGACAATGTTAAGTTGGTACGAGTAGTAAGGATAATTCGACTAACATGTTGATCAAATGGATAAGTGGAGGCTTATGCCACACTTATCTATGATTGGTTGTGTGTGTCATCAATCATAATTGTTTGATGAAATAAGTGAAGGTCTATATCACACTTAAGATGAATGGTTGAGTTTACCTCCATTCACAAGATGATGTAAATCAACAAGCCTAGTCATACTGGTTATTTGTGATTTGGTTGTATTTGTTCCCAATCACAACTATTGTAAATAATAGTGTGTGTCCTTATTTACAACTTTGTTGTTTAGATAGCGTGCGTGTCCCTAACAAATTGTGTTGAAGAACTATGAATAGTTAAGTAAGTAATTAGTGAGGCCATTCCCACTATTGCTTGAGTGTGTTCTTATTTGTAGTTAAGTGTTCAATAAGATCAAAATTTTGATGTCTTGTACTCTATATAGTGGAAAGATTCGAAAGTGATTTAGCTGGATTCCTTACACTATCATCATGTGGAGCTCTATTTTTGGGGGATGTGTACAATGTTTAAGCCCAGATTTCATGAAATCAAAATTGTTTTTGTCAAAATGACAACACTTATACCACTGATAAATGACATTTTATGACACTTATGGAACCTTGGAAGAACTTAAATAGCTAGCAGAGGCATTAACAAAATAATTGCTTCATATTCCATAAATTTCTAAGCATCTAATTTTTTAGATGATGAAAATTTTATGAAGGCGATGCTTATCATTTAATTTCAGATGGGAAATGTCATTGACAGAAAACCTGTCAGATTACATGAAAATTATGTGGAAATTTACACATGGAGTATACGAGAAGATTGCAAAGGGAAGCCGAGAAGAAGCACAACCCTCACGTGCACATGCATTTGCACGACTCTGTAAGCACCATCTTGGAAGTAGTTTTTTTTAATAATATTGTTTTTAGAACTTCAATTTAGAAGCATGGACCAAAAGTATTTGAAGAACACAAGCTTATACTGAGAGGGAGGATGAACAGTATAAGACCACTTTTTACTTTTATTTCCCAATCAATATTATGTAATGTATAGATAGCAATATCAACAACAATAATCAAAACAATACACAAATCACCATACACAATAGAGATACCAATTTAACGTGGTTCACCCAATGTGGGCTACTCCACATAGAAAATATTTCACTAAAATTTTCTCAATCAATCTCTTGGAAATTCTTTCCCTATTACAATGTTTATGGACCTCTGTGTAAATGAGACTCCAATCCCCTAATCAAGTTTGTGGATCTCCATCCATAGGAGAACTCTTTCTCCTTAGCTCTAACTGGTGATCTTCTAGAAGAACTATTGCCCCCACTTCTCTGGCTAATGGATCTCTATCCACTGAAGACACCTATCCTCACTACCCTAGCTAATGGATCTCTATCCACTGGAGACACTTGTCCTCATTGCCATGGCTAATGGATCTCTATCCACTGGAGACTATCATCCTCTATACTCTGTCACCTTCAAAGCTCTATCTCAAATCTACACTAAACACAGTCCTTCGATCTAGCACAAATTTTCTCAATCTTTATCTCTGGTCTGGCACAAACCTATTCTCAAATCTACACAAAATTCTATCCTATGATTTGCAATAAACATAGTCCTTTGGTCTAGCACAAATAGTGTCCTCAATCTCTGTCCTTAAGCATTAACACAAATCTTGACTTAGTCTCAAATAAAATTTACTAGATCTACCCCAAACCTTCACTCAATGTTTGAACAAATCAATCAATCAACTATGTTAGATCTGCCCCAAATCTTCACTCAAGGTTTGAAAAAATCAATCAATCGACTCTGCTCTCAAGTATTCTCAAAGACTTGTCTCAAATATACCTTGTAAGCTTCCACAAAAGCTCACACTAATCTATCCACAAGTCCTCTCTTGAACTTGTCCAATCTGCTCAACAAGTCTTCACCAAGACTTGTCTCAATCTGCTCAATAAGTCCTCACTAGAACTTATCCAATCTGCTCTCAATCTCTATTCTCAAACTATATTGTAAGCTTCCATAAAAACTCACACAAATCTATCCACAAGTTTTCTCAAAGACTTACCTCAAATCTGCTCAACAAGTCCTCACTAAAACTTGGTCAATCTCACAAAAATATATAGAGAATTGTTAGAGACTCAATATGCTTCACATTCACCACAATGCTCAATCAATTTCAATATTTCTTTTTACCACAGAAACATATAGAGAATTTTTAGAGACTCAATATGCTTCACACTCACAAACTCTCAATCACTTTCAATTTCTCTTTTATCACAAAAACATATATAGAATTTTTAGAGACTCAATATGTTTCACATTCATCAACACTCAATCTCTTTCTAAATTCAATTCATAATATAAAACAATTTGTTTCATAGAAATTGAACTTTCACATCAACACATCCACTTGACTAGGCTCGACCAACTCTACTCAACCAATCATCCAACAAATTAATCCTTACTTACAAACCCTAGTCCAAGCATATGCAAACTCTCTCAAATGTTTCCAACAATGCTTATCAACCAATATCACATAACAATGATACTCATGATATTTGCAAACCCTAGTTCAAGTTCCTCAACCAATTGCTTCAACAACAATGCTAATATCACATAACAATGATACTCATGATATTTGCAAACACTAGTTTGAGTTCCTCAACTAATCACTTCAAAAACAATGCTTATCAAATAAGGTTTTATCAACCACTCTTTATTTTAGAAAATATTGAAACATTAATTCAAAACACTCTCAACAATGCTTACCAAACAATCATTTTCACTCCAAATTTGCATTCATAATATTCAACAATCACTCACTAGGAATATGTGCCCATACCTTTTTTTTTTGATGTAGAAGTTCCCTTAGAAAACCTTTCTCAATCACAATTTCCTTCTTTCCAATTTCAATATTAAATGACAAAATATCACTCTTAACACTTTCTCAAATATTCCTTAGAGACAAAAATAATCAAGGCTCAAATACACCTTATTGCTCCTTCTTGGTATTAACATCCATCAAATCATACATAAAATTAATTATTTGGATACACCTTATAATCTCCAACTTAAAATAATATCCAACACCACAAAACCTCAAACAATCTTCCTAAACAAGTTTATTTTACTTTTCAAACACTAAAGCAAATAACACCAAAAAATTATTTTGCATCAACTTTATAACTCCCCTAAAACCTTACAAGCCAAATAAAATATGCAAAAATTAATTTTTTAATACCTCAACTAATTCCTTTGAAAATTTTGGCACTCAACTAATGCATACCTTTGTCTTCTTCCCAAAAGGGTTTCAGCATGATTTGAACCGCCGTCTCCCCAAGCGCCAAGCGCCTTAGTGCTTTGGTGCCCATCGCGTTGGCTATAGGTGCCCACATGAAGGAAGGAAGACTTCCTTCCCTTTCAACCTTCTGTTGCTGATTTCAACACAAAAAAAAAAAAATCCTCCCCCTCACGTCTTGCTTCTGCTGTGGTTGCCAACTATGCTACCAACGCTTGGTGACCAAGGCTCCCTCCTTGGTGGGTCAAATACTTTTGGCTCCTCTAAGAACTTAAAAAATAAAATCCTCTTTGCATAGCATGATTCGCATAAGCTCGCATAGCATCAAAATTAATTCGAAGGCATTGGTAACTTTGGCTAAGGTGGGGTAATCCCCCTTTTATACACACATGGTTAATTTACTCCCCACATCGGTGCTAGAATTTGAATTTGAAATTTGAATTAATAACCCACCTTAGGGTTATTTAAAATTAACATAAATTAATATATAATTAATAATTAATTTAAATAACATAAAGTTAAGTAAATTAATTAATAAATTAATTTAATAAAATTATATTAATTAATTTATAATTAATTTAATCTTCCTTGTATAATATTATAAAGAATTATTATAATATTATTCACTTGGGCTTTTTCTTTGCACTTTGGACCACATCTAACTTCCTGGAACCGGGTCTTGATCAACTGAAACTGGAAAACCTGAAACTGATGTTGCTCACTGAAACTGCCATTGACTGGTGCTGAAAGCTTGACATAAATGACCACTCACTCTTGAAATCAATGACAACTCATCTACTCAAAATGTCCAACAATCTCTCCCTTTGTCATTTATGGCAACCCAAATTATTTTTACCAAAACTTGACCTTTTTCTTGTTCTACTCCCCTTGGGAAATTGCTCCCCTTGACTCAATGCTCTCTTCTTAAACCAAATATCTCCCCGTTTGACATCAATGGAAAAGGGTCACCTTTGGGGCTCGGGGCTAAGAATGAGTCTCTTAGCTTAGCCCCTCCCCCACCTCCTCTTGAGGTGGTTAATTCCAAGGTGGGAGTATTTCTACTCCCAGTAAGCATTGTTCTTTACATTTGTCCTCTTTCCTTCTCATCCGATCCTTCTAATTCCTTTGATTGTTCCTATTCATGTCCATGTTCCTATTCCTATTCATGTCCATGTTCCTGTTCCTATCCATGTTTCTATTCATGTTCCCGTTCATGTTCCTATACCTGTTCATGCTTGATTATGGAATATCTGCTCTACACCACTTTGTTGTATGTCCATCATTATTGTACTTATAACACTTAATTTTATTATTCCTTGGAGGTGCAAATGTCTTGGGATTTCTCCTAGTGAAGCTATATCTATTCTTGTCATGAACCTTGCAATTCACTGCCTTATGACCAAAATGATTACATGAGTAGCAATACCCATGGAAAAGTTGTTTGTTCCTAAAGTTCCCATACTCCTGTATTTCATGTGTCTTGCACTGTGAATCCATGTACCCAAATCAGTGACATGAGAAATATTTTCCATTGAAATTTCCTTGCCTTGATGTCATTGGTCTCTTAGTCTCTTTTTATTTGTACTGGTTTTTGTTCCATCTACTTCTTCTTTGTGCATTGTTCCTTTCCTTGTTGAATTTTTTATTGTCCAAATCATCCTCAGAAGTCTCACTTCCTCTTACACTGTCTTCTTCTAAAGTTTCTTCTTCTTCTTCAGAACTTGATGTTGACTCCTCTTTCTATTTATTTTGAGCCTGTTCAAAACCAAGACCTATCTTGCTTAATGTAGACTTTTGTGCCTTGATGATCTTATCCAAATTATTTGAGATTTTTCTAAACTTATGTAGTTTATCCTTAGACTTCTCTACTTATTCCCTTAGTAGGGCTACTTCTTGTTCTAAATTTTCACATTCTAAGACTTTTGCTTCTAACTTATCTTGAACTTCTTTGTCTTAGCTATTGACTTGTTCAGATCCTCTATAAGCTTTCCTCTCTCTTCATCACATTCTTGAAACTAAATCTCAAGTTGGGAATTTTGCTTTCTTACCCTCTTTAAAGTTTTAAGAGCATAAATAAGCTCTCCCTCAATATCAACTTCTCCTTTTTCTGATTCTTCCTCTATTTTTTTTCCTTTGAGAACATCTTCATTCTTTTCTGACTTGTCTTCTATAGGATCACCTCCTTCTTCTTCTAGTGCCATTAAAATATTCTCTTCTGGTCCTTCAAGTGCATCCTCATATTCATCATCACTGAAACTGAAACTATTCCTTGTACAACTATCTTCAAGATGTCCAAAATTACCACATCTAAAACACTTGAGAATTATTGGTGATCTTTTCTTAACTTCTTATTTTTATTCCATCAGAAATATGACTTCATATTTATCATTGTCTGAGAAACTATTATCACTATCACTTGAGTACTTACTTTCCTTATCTGCATAGTATCTCCTCTTTTGTCTTTGAAATAACTTCTTCCCTTGTCTGCTTTGTCCATCCTTGCCTTTCTTTTGGTACTTGTATTTTTTTGATTCCTTGTTCTTATGATCCTATTTTTCTTCATCATTGCTATTTCTAGCTTCTTGAAAATCAGTTGCATAGTGACCATACTTTCCACAATTGAAACATCTAACAGATTTTGTATATTTAAATCTTCTTGAATCCTTATTCCTTTTACCATAATTAGCTTCTTCATCACTGGATGACTCATTGCTTAAATATGACTTTTTACCCTTTGTTTTCTTAGTAGTTTTGAATGCTGCTTCCTTTCGAAGATTAGGTTCCTCTTTTGTTATTAAATCAAAAGCTATAAGAATACCAAGTAACATATCTCTTGTCAAATAATCATGATCTTTTGATTCTTCTATATCAAAAATATTTTCACTAAATATTTTTGGAAGAGATCTTAAGACCTTATCACAAACATCCAATTCTTCAACCTTAAGTCCAAGTCCTTGTATGGCATTAACAATCTCATCTACCCGAAGTAAATAAGTACTAATGTTTTCCTCATCCTTCATTTTTAATTATTCGAATTGCCCTTTTATATTTTTTATCTTTGCATTTTTGACACTTTTATCTCCTTCATATATGCTTTGCAACTTATCCCAAATTCCTTTTGCATCTTTACAATGCATAACTTTTATGAATTTTGTTCTATGTAGACCTCCCAAAATTGCATTCATTTCTTTTGAATTGTAATGTTGTAGAAGTTTACCTTCCTTATCTGTAGGTGGATCAACTAGTGGTATGTATCCATATTCAACTACTTCCCAAATTTCATTGCCAAGTGCCTTCAGGTGAATCTTCATTTTCATAATCCAAAATATATAATCGCTTCCATAAAATACTGGTGTTGAATTATCTGAGGACCCATTTTTAGAATCCATTGTGTTCTTGAAAGATTTTATTTCAAGATGTTAAACTCTTTTGAAGGAACCCGCTTTGATACCAATTGAAGAACATAGGCTTGTACTGAGAGGGGGAGTGAAAAATATAAGACCACTTTTTATTTTTCTTTCCCAATCAATAATATGCAATGTATAGATAGCAATATCAACAAAAATAATCAAAACAACGCAAAAATCACCATACACATTAGAGACATCAATTTAACATGGTTCACCCAATATGGGCTACTCCATGGAGAAAATATTTCACTAAAATTTTCTTAATCAATATCCTGAGAATCCTTTCCCTATTACAATGCTTATGGACCTCTGTACAAAAGCGACACCAATACCCTAATAAAGTTCATGGATATCTATCCATAGGAGAACTCTTTCTCCTTAGCTTTGACTGGTGATCTTCTAGAAGAACTGTTGCCCCCACTGCTCTGGCTAATGGATCTCTATCCACTTAAGACACTTGTCCTCACTGCCCTAGCTAATGGATATTTATCCACTGGAGACACCTATCCTCACTGCTCTAGCTAATGGATCTCTATCCACTAGAGACTATCATCCTCTATACTCTGTCACCTTCTAATATCTATCTCAAATTTGCACTAAACATAGTCCTTCGGTATAACACAAATCTTCTCAATCTCTATCTTTGGTATGGCATAAACCTATCCTTAAATATGCACCAAAATATGTCCTTTGATCTACACTAAACACAGTACTTCGGTCTAGCATAAATCTATCCTCAATATTTGTCCTCAAGCCTTAACATAAAGCTTGACTTAGTCTCAAATCAACGCTACTAGATCTACCCCAAATCTTCACTCAAGGTTTGAATAAATCAATCAATCAACTCTGCTAGATCTATCCCAAGCCTTTACTCAAGGTTTGAAAAAATCAATCAATAAACTCTGCTCTCAAGTCTTCTTAAATACTTATTCTCAAATATACCTTGTAAGCTTCCACAAAAGCTCACACTAATATGTCCACAAGTCCTCTCTTAAACTTATCCAATCTGCTTAACAAGTCTTCACCAAGACTTGTCTCAATTTACTCAATAATTCCTCACTAGAACTTATCCAATCCGCTGTCAATATATATTCTCAAACTATATTGTAAGCTTCCACAAAAGCTCACACAAATCTATCCACAAGTCTTCTCAAAGGCTTACCTCAAATCTGCTCAACAAATCCTCACTAGAACTTGTCCAATATCATAGAAACATATAGATAATTGTCAGATACTCAATATGCTTCACATTCACCACAATGCTCAATCACTTTCAATATTTTTTTTTACCACAAAAACATATAGAGAATTATTAGAGACTCAATATGCTTCACACTCACAAAATCTAAATCACTTTCAATTTCTGTTTTATCACATAAACATATAGATAATTGTTAGAGATTCAATATATTTCACATTCATCAACACTCAATCTCTTTCTAAATTCAATTCAGAATATAGAACAATTTGTTTCATAGAACTTGAACTTTCACATCAACACATCCACTTGACTAGGCTCGACCAACTCTACTCAACTAATCACCCAATGAATTAATCCTTGCTTACAAACCCTAGTCCAAGCATATGAACACTCATTCAAATGTTTCCAACAATGCTTATCAACCAATATCACATAATAATGATACTCATGATCTTTGCAAACCCTAGTTCAAGTTCCTCACTCAACCAATTGCTTCAACAACAATGCTAATCTCACATAACAATGATACTCATGATCTTTGCAAACCCTAGTTCAAGTTTCTCAACTAATCACTTCAACAACAATGCTTATCAAACAAGGTTTTATCAACCACTCTTTATTCCAGAAAACCTTGAAGCATCAATTCAAAACACACTCAACAATACTTACCAAAAAATCCTTTTCACTCCAACTTTACATTCATAATATTCAACAATTACTCACTAGGAAGATGTGCCCATACCTTTTTATTTTATGTAGAAGTGCCCTTACAAAACCTGTCTTAATCACAATTTCCTTCTTTCCAATTTCAATGGTTAGATGACAAAATATCACTCTTAACACTTTCTCAAATATTCCTTAGACACAAAAATAATCAAAGCTCAAATACACCTTATTGCTCCTTCTTGGAATTAACATCCATCAAATCATACATAAAAATAATTATTTGGATACACCTTATAATATCCAACTTAAAATACTATCCAACACCACAAAACCTCAAACAATCTTCCTAAAACACCTTTATTTCCCTTTGCAAATAATAAAGCAAATAACACCAAACATTTAATTGCATCAACCTTATAACTCCCCTAAAACCTTAAAAACAAAATAAAATATGCAAAAATTATTTTTTTAATACCTCAACTAATTCCTTCGAAAATTTCGGTGCTCAACTAATGCATACCTTTGTCTTCTTCCCAAAAGGTTTTCGGTGTGATTCGAACCACTGTCTCCCCAAGTGCCAAGCACATTAGCACTTTGGTGCCCACCACATGGGCTATAGGCACCCACATGAAGGAAGGAAGAATTCCTTCCCTTTCAACCTTCTTCATCACCGATTTCAACACAAAACAAAAACAATCCTCTCATAGATCTAAACCTGTGCCAATCACTTCCCTCACATCTTGCTTCCACTGTGGTCGCCAACTGCGCTACCAGCGCTTAAGCTTGCATAACATCAAAATTTGAAGGCATTGGTAACTTTGGCTAAGGTGGGGTAATCCCCCTTTTATACACACATGGTTAATTTGCTCTCCACGTCGACGCTAGAATTCAAATTCGAAATTCGAATTAATAACCCAGCTTAGGGTTATTTAAAATTAACATAAATTAATATAATTAATATTAAAAATTAATTAATAATTAATTTAAATAACATAAAGTTAAGTAAATTGATTAATAAATTAATTTAATAATATTATATTAAATAATTTATAATTAATTTAATCTTCCTTGTATAATATTATAAAGAATTATTATAATATTATTCACTTGGGCTTTTTCTTTGCACTTTGGACCACATCTAACTTCCTGGAATCGGGTCTTGATCAACTAAAACTGGAGAACCTGAAACTGATGCTGCCCACTGAAACTGCCATCGACTGGTGCTGAAAACTTGACATCAATGACCACTCACTCTTGACATCAATGACAACTCATCTACTCAAAATGTCCAACAATATTTGTATGGAATCTTTATAACATATTCATTTATTCATAATTTTAATATATATTTTTTATTCTATGAATAATGAATAGTATATTAAATATATTTTTTAAATTTTACATCTTTTTAGTTGAAAATTTATATTTTGGTTTAATTAAAATACATTAAATGGATTGCTTTCAAGTATACACCAATATTTATTCAATACAATAAGAATGGTGAGGTGAGCTAGAAAGCACGACTTGTAATGATATTTCCATTAGTTTTATTGGATACTTGTTTTCTGTAGAGATTTTGGAGCAACTTGATTTACCAGCAGCAAGGTTCCAAACTATTATACCATTGATTGGTCAATTTGCGGATGATATAATTGATTTTCAGGTAATTAAAATTAAGCCCAACACTTCTTGATGTTTAGATATATTGTTTGATTTATCATGTCATTGGAATTCAATACAACAATGCTAACATGTGTTTTTAAATCTAAAGGACGAGAAAATGCATGGAGAGATAGCTTCAAGTATATATTGTTATATGAAAGACAATCTTGAAATATCAAAGGAAGATGCCTTGAGTTACATCAATAGTCTTGTTGATGGCTATGTAGAAGAATTAAATTGGGAATTTAAAAAATCATGTCATATTACAACTTCTTGTAAATATTTTCATTTCAATACTGGAAGAGGTGTGTTCTTCCTGTATAATGGTAATGATGGTTTCACTAATTCTAAGGGGATAAAATACGCAGTATTGGAGACTGGTCATGATGGTTTCACTAATTCTAAAGGGATAAAATATGCATTATTGGAGACTTTTATCAATATATGTATAAGGCTTAGAGAAGAAATAATTGCATATGCATATGCACAAATATATGTAAAATAAAATATTATATTTTGAATATTAATTTAATATTTGTAAATTGTTGTCTTATGAAAATGTTTTTTTGTGTGTGGAAAACATCCCAAAAAGGATGCCATTTTCGGGTAAGACCCAAGGAGGAAGGGGTATCTCTTCCATAAAAAATTCCCAAGGCTCGTACCTAGCCTACCACCTCCAGCACACTCAAGGAGCATGCCTAAAACACAAAAACAAACACACACAGACATAAAAAAACATAATCCCCCCAAAAAAAACCACCTTTGACACACTCAAGGAGCATGCCTAAAACACAAAAACAAGCACACACAGACATATATAAGACAACCCTCCAAAAAAATATGAAACGCAAGAGAAAACCACAAAAACAATAAAACACAACACTACCATAACAAAAACAACTAAATGAAACAAATACACTAAAAAAAAAAACAAAAAAACAAGAGAACACGAACTACACAGATAAAACCACAACAAACAACATAACAAAACACAACCAAAATAGAAACAATAAAATGAAATAAAAACAACACAGAGAAAAACATAAAAAAACAAAACAAAACAAAAAGTTAACTCAATGAAGCTATTGACAAATCAACCATGTAGGATAATAGAAACTGCTTAGCAAATTAGCCACAACTTATGACATTGTCATTAAGATAATGTAGGATAACAACCATCTTATAAAACCTTAGGATTAAGGCATCCTCATCCTTTTATTTGTATCTTGCTTCATTCCAACTAGGACTATAGGATGGTTACTTAGAACCATGACACTACTATTGGGATTTGTATGGTCTTTTTGAGGATCCATTTTACTTGTAGTTTGAACCTACTCTTTGGTTTTACACTTGGGTTGATTTTTTACATTGTTCTTTTTTTTATAGTTTAAAGTTGGTTGAGATGGCTCTCTTTGACTGTTATTTCTCAGCATCAGGACAAGCTCTCTTAGTGTTTTCTCATCATGTAATCCTTCCTGTTCTATATCTTCATCCAACTGTGTTTCCATAGTTATTGTTTCCATTTGACCATCCTCATCATATGCTTGCTGATACGTGGAGAGAATTTCAAAGGTGTTAGGTGAAATTACTGTTTTCTCTTTTGCTGCTATTTTTCTTTGTGCTTTTTTGTTTAGAGTTTTGAAACCCTGCCAAGTCCCCATCCTATTTCTCTTTGTTAGGGACCTTATGTGAACAATCCTTGGATAGATGGCCATATTCATGACAGATTCTACATCTAAATAAAATATTTTTATCTACTACTTGATCCCATATATATTTCTCATATTATAAAGTAATCTTCTCTAGAAGTGGTTTGTCAACATCAATCAAAACATGGATCCTTGCATAAATCATATTCTCTATGTGTAAAGTGCTGTCATAAGTCATCATGAAAACTCCTAAATATTTCCCAATTGCTGCAAACATATTTAGATTCCAGTATTCTACCAGAAGACCAAATAAACGGACCCAAATAGGGGTAGTTGATGGTATTTCTTCCTCAGCTTTGAATTTGGTATGCCTGGGCTTCATGAAGAGCCCTGCCCTACCAAAAAACCAAGCCCCCCTTGAAAAATGTCCTCCCTATCTTCTTCATTAGCAAACAAAATATAAAAGTAGCCATTAGGATAAGTATTAATTTGTAACTCATCTTTAGTGCTTCAGTTTTTGGCAACCCATTGCTTTAAGGTAGCAAGAGTCAATGGAAATCCCATGAATCGAAAAAATAGTGCTCTCCTCTCTATTTCAACTATTCCTTCCTAGAGATCTGTTATTTCTAACTTCACTAATGGTGAAACCCATCTCCGTTTTCCTTGAATTGACCTTTGGCATCCTCAATGGTTTCCTTGGCAATGGTTCATTGTATTTTTCTCTTGTTCGAAGTGGTCCTCTGTGGATAGCTTCTTTAAAATTTATTTTTTGTTCAATGCATGCATCTTTGTTGAAACCCTCCATCCCAAAATTGAATAAACCCTACTTTCATCCAAAAAAAAAAATCCTAATTTTGTTCGATGAGGACCCTCACACCAGTGGTCATATAAAATCCCATCCCAAACAGACAGACTCATAAAGAAAAACTCAGATGGTGGATTTGGAAGAAATCCACCATATGAGTTTTTCTTTATGAGTCTGTCTGTTTGGGATGGTGGATTTGGAAGAAATCCTAGGTCCGCATCGCTTTTTTATTTGTGATAGGAACTATCGAATTGATTTTTCAAAATTTTATGCCTGAATGTATTTTTTAATTTTATTCTAAAGTTTTTTTATTTTTATATTTTGAAAGTATGTAATTATAAATAGAACATTAAAACTATTATTATTTTCAAAATTACATTGTATTAATTTTTTTTTTTTGGAGAACAAGAGATTGTACTTGGGTCCCCCATCCTTGACAAATCATAATTCTCTTCTTTAGAGCTTGACAGTATACAAATAGATTCAATTCTCATCTCAATTGAGTTTCTATAGCTAAAAACCTACATCATTTTACATAAAATGTCTAAATTATTGATTTTCATTATCTGGATCTTTTTCAATTTTTAGTGTAAATACAAATATTCCAAAATCTTCACAATACCAAAAATCCACCTCTACTGTCTATGCATTGCATCTTAGCATAGTAATATCCCTAAAACATCACACTATCATAGTCCTCTTTACCGAATTTGATTGCTAGTTTCCTTCCCAAAGAACAAGTACAACCACAAAAATTGTAATAAATAGTTTATATGAAAACACATTAATGCTATAAAAAAAGATCAAATATTACTAATGGAAAACATTAAAGTAAATCTTAATTATTATTTGAAGCACGATTGCAACCACAAAATATCTAATAAATGGTTTATAAGAAAACACATTAATGTTATAAAATAAATCAAATATTACCATGGAAAATATTAAACTAAATCCTAATCATTATTTGATTTAGTTATTCAACATTTTCTTGTAAGCTTTAGCTAAACGTACTACTTTCTCTAACCATGGAAAAGAGAATTTAACTTCATGATCCTCAATTTAAACCCCCTTATTGGTTAGCCTATCTACACATTCGTCTTCTTCCCTTAACGTATGTGTAAACCCAATTTCTTGAAACTCTATAGCAAGGTCTTGTATTTCCACAATTATCTCTCTTATGTTCCATGGAGCCTTTGCATTCCTCAAAATTGCATTTATTACTATGAGTGAATCACCTTCCATACCTACATTGTTTTATTTTATTTGTTTGCGTATTTTTAACCCTTCCAAAGCTGCCCAAGCTTCAACTTCATTACTTGTCGTAAATCCACTATTGAAACTGTGATGAGATAAAACTCTCCACATTGTATTAAAATGATAATGAAATAAAAGTTTAAAAATATTATATTCAAGTTGGAAGCTTGTTAAACTCAAAGCATATCTAAATTCATATCATTTTTATTAATGGTAATATCAACATGTCCTTACACATGGAAAAATAAACTTGTTTTATCTATATATCATCTTTATAACTATAGAATATGAAAATATTAGGAATCATAACTTTATAATAACAATAATTTTCAAAAGCAATATGGAGTAAGTATTTTCACATAATAAACTAAGATCCCAAACCCATCCATAAATTGTACTAGTTTAAGCAAGTATGAGGAGTGAAAGAGCCTCACCTTTAAGTTTCTTGCTCTAAATATTAGAAGAAATTCATAAAATTGAGCATTCTAATAAAACTAACATAGGTGGAAAGGAAGACATTTATTTTAAGGAATCTTTAATTTGGAATAAGGATGCCCTACTTAGTGGAAATAATTCTTTTACTAATCATGAACAAAAGGAGGAATAGGTATATGAGAATCTTGATCTAAGAAGTAGATAAGTTACCAAAAAGATTCTAAATATGAGATAATGTTTTTTTGATACGGTGGATGAAAGGAGTTTTGAAAGGCCCTTCAAATATTTACAAAAAGAAACTAACCTCCGAACACCTCAAGAGGACAAGAGAAACCAAATAAAGAGCAACTACCAAAAAGGCCAAAATAAAAGACTAAAATTGAAACCAAACTTTTGAGAAATACCAAATAAACAGAGGATGCCAAACCGATACAGGGGTGAAGGAGCTAGGCACATAGGCCCCAAAACTCAAAATGAGACAAAAAAAAAATCAACTTAGAACTTGGACCTGCTAGGGCCCGTTCCACCATCGACCTTCATTTTATTCCCATTCATCACTTGCCACTCCATTAGAGCAATAAGTTCCTCGGTGTAAGAAATCATCACTTGCATGGAGTCTATCATTGCGTTAAGAGCCTTCAAGTTAGAGTTACCTAACTGGATTCCAATATCCTGGATCCTCCATACACATCTCCCTTCCAACACTAATTTTAACCTCTTAGGAGGTAGAATATCATCATCCAAATATAAATCATTAATCAACAACAAAATCTTACCATTGTTCACCATCTTAGCCTTCAATTGTTTAGATATTTGCATACCCTCCTCACTACTAGGACCTCTAAAAATAGAATCTGCTCTCTCAAAAGGTTGAACTGTCAGAGGAGTGGTAACCATAGCCTCCTAGATTAAAGCATCTGAGCCTCTGAGGCTGAAGAAGCTAGATAAACAACTATTGATGTCAAGACCCTGTTCAAGGAATTTAGGATATAATCACCATCCAAACCCTTCAGTTTCACCACATGATCAAATATCATCTTCAATAGACCTTGGTGGACCATATTAGAGACCACTCCTTTATTAACCTTGGAAATTATCCTCACCAAATATTGATAGAGAAAAGTCAAAATATTCATCACTTTATTGTGATGCAGATGGTTAAGAATCATAAAGAGTAGCTTCGTAAAATATCCAGATTCTCATAAAAAGTAAAATGCTGCATTATCACCAGCACCATGCGATCCCACTAGACTCTGAGGGAAATACATCTAAAACCATTCTAGGTTTTTGTCAACTGTTCTTCACTGCCCAAAAACACTTGCACTTCTTTCTCCAGGGAGTGCTTCTCCCTATTGTGCACCAATCCATCCACCATGAACCCTATCACTTTAGCAATAAGGGGGATTTCAATCTCAAATTCTATGGAACCCACTCTAACCACCCCATCCCTCCATGAATACACAACATGCTTGGCCATCTCCCTATGGTGGCCATTAAATTTCAACAAACATTAGAGAATATTTCCTTTTTTCAAAATCTTACGGACCTCCTCATCCATCATAAGTGATTGTGGCTCCAATATTAGAGCAACCATTCTGACACACTTTCTTACACCACTCAAAAAAATTATAGTAGAATTACCACTATTCATTCACACCAGCTTACCACTAATGGAAAGGAGTCCAAGGTTATTTAAGATAATTTGATCTCTCTATCTATGAAATGCACTATCCTATACACAAGGATCTTCATGCTCATCACAGGATGGAAAGAAGACAAGGTACTCAACCAAAAAAATTAAAAAATCTAAGCATGGTATGATTAAAACAACTGCCACCAAACCACCCTCCCACTCCTTAGGACTCAAACCTAAGAAAAAATTCCCCATTCAGGACAACAAAATGCTTTGGAAAGAAGTTAAGGTTAGACTTTTCAAGACTACCAGATCGAAACTAGTCCCAGAGAGGAGGGGTAATGATTCTCATACTGATCACCCTACTCACAAGACATGAGGTGCAACTATTCCCACAAGAAGTAATGATTTTTAACGTCCACATCTAACTCGAATTCACTTACTTGAGAAAATAACTTCCCAATTGATCGAGCACATCAAAACATACCAGGTAGAAACTGTGACCAAAGAGTGCCACATCACCCCATTCCCAAATATTTTTGGGTTGTGACTCAATGCAAATCTCTTCTCACATAAGAAATCCTCCCTTCGTAGTTTAAGAATTTTTCTACTGGACCATCTAACAGGCCACACTTTTAGATCATTAATCTTTGACATGAATAGCTATCCAATCAAACTTAAAAGGTAGCATCACCTAATAATTTTCCTATTTCACCTTCTATGAGTCATCCATGACCACTCAAACATTCTAACCAGACCACCATTTAGAATAAGAGAGTTGGAACCAACCAAGACTGAGTTTGAATTAAAAATTTGATGGTTTTCCTAACCTAAGGAGCTCACTGTCCAAATCCAAAGGATAAACATCCAAGATCCTGCCCTATTAATTAGTCGTCTAAATTTGTCTGAATTCATTGTCCAGGACTCTAAGCCCATATGAGAAATTGAGCATAAACAATAGAGTTAATAAAAAAATTCAATGGATACCAACCAATTTTCCATAGCTTAAAAAATGGATCAAAAGAAAGTACTTTCTCTATGAAATGATATTTCTCATCATATTTTTTAGTTTAAAAGTTATAGATAGGTGATGGACCATGCTTTTTGGACTCCATACTAATCTATGAAAGTGTAGATTTTGAGAAATATTAGTAAAACTAAGAAACATCATGTAGGAAGCACTCACTTCTAGGAGAGAAAGCAAGCTATGTGTATGTGGATATGTGTTGTCATGGATATTTTAAAATCATATGATTTAATGCCCTCATTTTTCATAAACCTTTTTATACTTGATTAAATAAGTTGATGTTATTATAAGTATATGATTTTATAGTGAATTTAGATGTGGTTTAAAATTAACCTATCTAATAATCATCAATGTTATTTACTTTTTGGATGATAATTTATGACTCGTAATGTTGTGGTTAACTTAATATGGAGTGGAATTGAATGTTATGAGCTAGTTCACTATTATTTTGGTCAAATTTTAGTACATATATTTTCATTTTAAAAAGATATTTTGAAGAAAAAATTCTAATATTTTTTAACAAAGCATTGCCTCTCTAAACATGACAATCAAGCTTTAAAATATTTTTATGCAATAGAAATAAGTGTTAGCCTCCCTAAGAATTATTTTGTAGTTTCATTTATTTATCATATTTTTCTTGGTTAAAATTGAAAAGGCATAGTCTTCTATGGTTTCAAGTAAAGAGCATACGTATTTAGGGTACAATTATTCATGCATCCACAACTTATAAGCTTTCTATGCTAATTGATATTTTAATTATTTTTGATAAAGAATTCAAATTGGTGGATCTATAATTAATACCCATAAATTAAATATTGTTCTTACCCTATATTTTTTCTTCTAATCTCAAACTTTTATTTCATTATATTTTAAAATTTGTTTATTTGCTTTATTATGTCTTATGTGTAAGCTTAAAAGCATAGAGAAAAATGGGCATAATGTGTACCACTAAATGTAAGCCATTACCATAATCCCTACTACTCAAAATTATTTAGAAATCTACTTCTACTTGTTGAGAAGCAATTAATAAGGAGAATGAAAGTAAAATGATAAAAAATATCAATGTCACATGTGAGGATGTTGCATATTATTTACATATAAAGAGTTATAAGATAGACAATAAACTTTGGTGACTACATCATAACAATTTTAAGAGATCATCCTTCAAATATCTAATGACTTGAGAGAAAACCCTAATTTTATGCATAAATTATTTTTTATTGATGATCCTAACATTAGTAGAAATGAGAGAAATATTCCTTACAAGTTATTGGTTGGGTTTAGTTGTGAGGGCACTTTTATATAGATTAATATAGTAGTTGTACTCAAAATCAATTACAATAGTGAAATTAGGGTATTCAAATATGTAAAGTTTTAGATAAATGTAATATAGGTTTTAGGGATTTGACAAGTTTGGATACTTACAATGATGATCCAAGCCTACTTGATATCTATGTAGCAATGAATCATGGTTTGAGATTTTACAAAATATCTTGTCTATTCACATGGTGTATGTAGATGAGGATGAAAATTATTATGCAACACTCACCATTGAGTGAATTGCATGCTAATACAAATGATTTGCATAATATAGATGTAGCTAAAGTCATCAAAAGAGGATTTTATATCATATCAAAGTTTGATCCACCTTATTTACTAAAAGATGACAATTTCTTCAAATTTGATAGCAAAATAAAATTCCTTAAGATAAAATAGTTATTTAAAGCTATAACTAAATTGATTTATCTACTACATCTGACATATATATTTATGTTTATTATGAGAACATGTTTAGTATATATATGGATGACTATTTTAAGGTTCAATATCTTATGGAAGATTTAGAACATTTAGTGGTGTTAGATCTATCTCAACATTATATTAGTTTATTTTTTTGAAACTCATCATGGTGTTATTGGTAGGTGGTTGTATTCTTGTAGGTATCGACCTCATGAATATTTTACATAGAGAAATATATTTTGATATTAATAGATATTTTCAATGGAATACTATTTATACTCCATTCTTAATTGATTATATTCAACTTTTATATGGTATATATTTTTTATTTTGTGATATATTCCTTTTTCTTTAATTATAGGTATTGTTGATATTTTATTTATGAGGAAATCAATTTAAAAATAGGGCCTTAGATCTTGAGATGATGAATTATTCCTTTGTCACTTTATTAATAGAGGTGACACAAATAATAGTAGCTTCTTGTTTCTTACTATAGAAGTCATTGATGATGTAGTTAGTGCGAGGTTATCTACATGTGTGAATTATAAAATATAATGAATTACCTTTATATATTAGATTGACTTCTAAACTATATTGATTTCACTATCACAATGTTCAATTTATATATTATCATGTATTTATTTTAAGTGTCAAACCATTATCCACACTAAAACATATAGGGAAATTATTTAGTTTGAGTAAATTTCCATGGTGAATGTAGATAACTATTTTTGTGCATATGGTTAATATTTAAGTTTATCAATCCCTTCATCAACTAGCCTTTCAATCAGTCAAATTGAATCAACCTTCCTTGTTACTAAATTTGAAGTAATTATTGCTTCAAGAGAAAAAGTATAAGATCATGAACGAGAGAACTGACAACACTATTGTGACAGGGAAACACTTTTCTAAAACCTTTTAATTTTTATCTTTCCCATACATTTTGACCTCCAATGATCATGAGGGAAAAGTAGCATAATTAAAGCATCATCGACGCTATTGCCACCCAACACTTTTTATTTTCATGCACCAAAACCAAGAAATTTGACTTTCTATCCCTCTCAATATTCCCACTATTAATGAACCAAATTTCCAAAATCTGGTCAGCAACTCCTACAAGAAATCCTAAATCCAAGAATTTCCATTCTCATCTTCTTTTATTAATGGCTTCTTGATCCCTTTTTGAATTCTTACCATCTCCAATATTATTATCTTCAATGCAATTCTTCTCCCAAAGATCCATGGCTTCCCATAAAACCAACACTTGGGGTGACCATTTGATCATAGTTCTAAGTGAATTGCTTCTATATTTTGGGTAAATTGTTTTTGGATCTTTGAGCAAATCACTTTTCAAGAAAAAACTTGTAATTTGAAGTGATCTGATTCTAAGGAGTGAACCACTATACATGGATTAAATTTCTCTTCGGATGAAGACTTCACAAAAATATTAAAACCTTGGAAAATTGCTTTTCATCATTGAAAAATGTAATTTGGCACCAAAATCAGGGAATGAAATCAAGAAAACCTAATAAAATTTGTGAAATCTTGTTGTCACCTCATAAATTTTTTAATATTTTGTTAAAGTTTAAAATGGATTCACCATTCAAAAATTTTCTTGCAAATTTTGAAAGATATGCAAAATTAGGTTAAGAAAGAGACTAGTCACTATTTCAACATGGAAATTAAGCACTTCATCCCATCAAACATGCTAAAAACTATTGATTTGCAAAAATTATAACTTCTATTGATCTAAAAATTACTTTTGAATAATTTAAAGAATGGGGGCCATTCCCCCTTTGAACTTATAATTTAATTTGACTCCCCAATATCCTTGCTAATCTAATCTAATCTAGGTATAAAAAATATTAGTTGGAAGGTACGAGTGTAAAAGATTAAACTAAATTACATAGAATAAAATAAGGTCATAACCATAGAAAGGAGAGTGTGCGATTAATCAACATATGAGAAAACTAAATAATAATAATGCACTTCTATACATGTGACTTAGAAATATTAAGAAATGATAAGAGGATAAAAGGGTAGTGTCATAATTAGTAGAATTTCACAATCCAAAAGAGCAATGTCAATTGAAAAGCAAAAAGTCTTGAACAATTTCTTACTATTTCTAAAATTAGAATGATAATAATGTGGAACTCACAAAGTGTAGCTCTAATTATCTCAAGGCAAAAATATCTTTACGATGGAGCCCATAGCTTCTATTTATAGAAGGAATTCCCTTGAGTTACCTTGGATGAGAAATTCTTACTCCTAGTAAAAGTTATAATTTGGGGGTATTTTTATAAAAATGATACACCTCCAAATATCACATGTATCTAATTACATCTATAAATGGACAAAGAGAATTCTAAATGATTTATGATGCTACTATTAAACAAAAATTCCATTTTGAAAAATATCATCCTTGATATTTATGTACACTTATTTTTCTTCACCTGTTAATGAGCAATTTGCTCTTGAAATGGGAGTGAGATTATTGATTTCATTATAGGAATGCTATCATTGATGAATGGATTCTTGGGCTATAACCATATTAAGATATCTCTTTAGCATCAATATAAAATATATTTCACCACTTGTGGGGAATTGAAAATAGGTCATGGCCATTCGGTTGAAAAATATATGATCTACCTACCAGTAAACCATGTCATACATCTTCCATGAAGTGTTGCATGATATCATGGAATATTATGTTGACAATATTCTTGTCTGGTCTCCAAATTGAGAAGAATATATTTGGGACTTAAGACATATTTTTGAGCAACTTAAGGAGTAGAAAGTATGCCTAAATATTAAAAATTTATCATTGGGGTAACATTCTGAATTTTTTTGTGATTGATTTTATCTAGATGAAGAATCAAAGTTGATCCTGATAAAATATTGGCTATTGTTGTTAATGTGCCACACTATCAAAATTTGATCCAACTTTGAAGTGTTCAGGGTAAAATCTAATCCATTAAGAGATTCTCTGCTAATTAGCTAACATGTGTCCACCATTCACCAAGCTCTTAAGGAAGGATGATATTTTCGAATAGGATAATCCAAGCCATTAAGAGATTCTGCTAATTGGCTAATAAGTGTCCACCATTCACCAAGCTCTTGAGGAAGGTTGACATCTTCGAATAGGATGTTGAGTATCAAGCTGCATTTGATGCCCAAATAACCTACTCTTGTCCCCTATTTTCCTTGTCCCATCTAGTCCCCTTAGGCCCTTACTACTATATATAGTAGCCATAGACTATGCCTTAGAAGATATGTTCACATGATATGATGATCAACACAAATAAAGGGTCATAACTTATATCATAGTAATACCTTATGAAATGTTCTAAAGTCTCCCTAGGCGCATATTTATTTGTGTCAAAACTTATATTATAGTAATACCTTATGAAATTATCTAACTTAGTCTCCTTACTTGCCTCCATAGACATAAAGAGGTTCTAGAAACTATGTTTAAAGAAGGTAGTGATCCCCTAACTATTTTTGCCAAGGAAATTTCTCTCTTAAACCACTCCTAAGAGGCAAATTCTAACCGCCTAGCTCCTAATCAAGTGAACCCTTCCCTTGAGTTCTTAAACATAAACCTTAATGCATCTGCCTCTAACTATACTAAATCTAATGCTCCAATTGGTACCACTTCCTTGGATGGTATATCATAGAATCTCCAATCATCTTCAAGTAATATCCAATCATATTTTAGTGGTAAGACTCCAATATGCTCCCTCACAAAGGGACCTATTGGAAATTTTCATAGGCAACCTCTATGACCAATTGCCCTTCTACCTAGAGATGGCTAAAGTGTATTCCTTCAAAGATGTCATAGAGATGGTCAAAAGAGTAGAAAATGCCCTTTTAGAAAGAGGTCATCTTAAATCCAAACCAAAAAGGAAGAATATTAGTCCTCTTTCCACCAAAATAGGTAGTACAAAAATAAACATGTATATGATGGAGTTGTTTACTCACACCAAGCTAACAATGTGAATATTATGATGACTCTTCAAAATATTATTATAGGAAAATCTCAACAATAAAAATCCAAGAGGAATTTCACCCAATTGGACAAATCTCTTGCTGCTATACTTGACCATCTATTTGAAGCTAAAATGGTAGAACTACATCCCATCAATCCTATAGATTTAGAAAGGGATAAAGCTCCTTGGTTCTATACTTAAGATCAATGTACCTTTCATCGTGTTAATTGTCATGCTAACAATAAGTGTAAAACCCTTAGAAACCTCATTCAAGTCCTAATAGATGATGATTGTATTGTCTTTAGTAGCTTTGAGGCCCAATCCTCTTCCAATGAAGATCTTCTAATATCCACTACCTAATCATGACTAAAAGGAAACAAATAATATATAATATAGGTTTGTTCCCCTAAAAGTAAAAATATGATGGGAATGATCCACTTCTCTTCAATTGGCATTATCACAAGGTAACAATACAAGAATCAATCATCTGAGTAGCATCCTAGACATTTTTTAATATTTTATTCAAATGAACATTTTCCTCCAAAGGACCACAACTAATTTTACAATCTCACAACAAATATAGGGGTATTTTTAATATTTGTAAACAACTCGAGAGTACCCCAACCAAAATATCTCTCCTTGAGCTCCTCAAAACCTTTTCAACATAGAGAAATTCTATTCAAACTCTTGAGAGAATAAACTATCCCTCAAGATCTAAATCCCAATGATTTCACTAATATAGTAGGATCCCTTGGTGTCAATTATACCACACTATCATTCTATGAAGATGATATTCTACCCATATATATGGTTAGATATCTCCTTCTCTATATAATAGGCTATATTAGTGATACTCTTATAAAATGAATTCTTGTTAATAATGGCTTAGCCCTTAACATATGTAGCCTAAAATTCATTACTAAATTTGGTCTAGCTAATTAGTATTTGGAGAAATTTTATCTTGTCATTAAGACATTCGACAATGAGGAGCATGAGGCTAGTGGCACCATAGTCTTATCCCTAAAAGTCAGACCTCATATTATTAACACCTATTTTATGTCATGCCTTATGAATTGGCTTACAATATTCTTCTTGGTAGGGCTTACATCAATATGATGTGGGTTGCACCTTCTACTTTCCATAAATATCTCAAATATGAATATTATATCAAGATATATCATATTCCAACTAACCTTAAACCCTCTACTTATTGCTAAATGAGGTTGAGAATACAAAAATATATTTTTGCCCATCCCTAAATTCATATTCATAAATATCTTCTTCTTTCTCTCATACTTCTATCATAGATGCATTAAGGTTATTAACCTTAAGTGATAAATCTTCTAATAGTGATTTTGGGGTTGAAAGTTATAATTCAATCAACTTGAATAGTAATAATCAAGATAACAATCTACATATCTTGGACCTAGCCAATATCCCTCCATCTCCCTAAACCCTAGGCTTACGCTATTGGAAGGGTAAAATAGTATAGATAGAAATTTGTTCCTTCATTTGTGTCTATACTACCAATGATGAGCAAATACATGGTAGCAATCCTCACAAAATAAAAATACAATATGCTTCATGTTACTTGTTAACCTTGTATCCCATACCAAAATAAATCCCATCCAATATGATATATCAAGAGAATGGATTAGGCCTTCATGAATAGCTCATGAAATATCCCTTAAAGGGTGAAGCCTTCTTGGGACACTATAGGATAGGATATATCCCCAACCATAATGAGCCTTTTTCTACTTCTCTTTTGTCCAACTATGATGATGAAGCTCAAAAATACCATGAAGACACTGCATCCATACATGTGTTATATTTTGATGAGGAGCATTAGAAGCTACCTCTACTCTTAGGTCTTAGCTCTATTAGGTATGAAAACCATGCCAATATGAATTATCTAACTTTACCTACTAAGAACTAATTACTAATGAAAGTAGTTGTGAAAGGGAGAACATCCTACATGATCCTTCTCAAAATGATCCCTTGGGATATCTCAGTTGAAATAAATTTTTATTTCGTAGATATTTCTTCCAAATTAAAAAAATCACTATCTCCCAACCTGATGATCATAATAAAGCATCCCTTGATTCCTTAGATCTCGAGAACCTGAGTGTTACCTACTCTTTATTAATTTGAGGATGAATCTCATATTCTCATTGATAAAATTGTTGATATTAATATTGGAACTTCTAAACATTCCAAAGTATTAAAATTAGGTAAGGTTTAACCCCATCTGAGTGTAAAGACTACACCACATTCCTGATTGAGTTCAATGATATTTTTGCAAGGTCCTACACCAACATGCTAGGATTGTACCCTTACTTGTTTTTCATCATTTAGTTGTAAAATTAAATTCTAAAACCATCAAGAAAAAGCTACAAAAAATGCACCCAAAAATTACCTTGGTCATCAAGAAGCTCCAAAATCTCTTGGATGTTAGATTTATCAAAGCAGTCAATTATTTGGACTAGATCTCTAATATTTGTTTTTGTTTCTAAGAAGGAAGGCCATGTTAGTGTCTATATAGAATTCTGGTACATCAGCAAAGCATGTCCCACTTCTCTTTGCATAACATTGGCTTGATTTCCAATTTTAGTATGAGATATAGAATGTTCTCCTTAATGGATGGGTTTTCAAGATATAATCAAATCAAAATTACCTTGAAGGTAAGTCCAAAATAACTTTCAATACCCCCTAGGAAATTTTTTATTACCAAGTTACGCCATTTAGCTTGAAGAATGTAGGAGCAACCTATCAAATACCAATGATGCATATATTTTATTCCATGATGCTTGACATAATAGAGTATTATGTCAATGATATTTTTTATAGGTCTATCAATCGAGAAAATCATGTTTGAGATCTAAGGCACATCTTCGAGTACCTAAGGGAGCAAAAAGTATGACTAAAACCTCAAAAGTATATTTGTGGGGTGACATAAAGTAAGTTGTTGGGATTATATCTCGACGTGGAATCAAAGTAAAACTTGAAAAAATATTGACTATCGTCGACATGGCACCCCCTCGAAATCTTACCCAACTTCAAATTCTCCAAGACAAGATCCAAGATATTCAAAGATTCATATTTCAACTTTTGAAAAGTGTTAATAGTTCTTGAAACTCTTGAGGAAGGATTCAAACTTCAAATGGGACACTAATTATCAAGATACCTTTGAAACTCTATAATCCTACCTCTTATCCCCTCTTTTCCTTGTCCCTCCTAGTCCTTCTAAACCCTTGTTGCTATACACTTCAACAATGGATCATGCCCTAGGTATTTTTTTGGTGCAACACAATGATTGTCATAGAGAAAGGGTCATCTATAAAATCAACATCACTTTGGTCAACTATGAAGTATGTTATACTCCTCTCGAAAAGCTTTACCTTGTTGTATGTTCACCTCCCAAAAGCTCAGACACTATTTTCTCAGCCATAAAACCTTTCTCATCACAAGGGTTGATCACTTACATTATCTCATGTTAAAAACCCATATCTTAGGAAAAAAATCCAATGGATTCTTAATATGTTTGGTAAATGCATGGTGATGAATGATAGAATTGAAGAATCATAAAAGAAATGGTAGAGAACTTTTAAAAGTGAGGTGTTATAGACATTAATATTAGTACTTATGAACTTTGTTAAATCTTACAATTAGGTAGGTTCTAACCCTATTTAAGTGTAAAGAGTACATCACACTGTTGATTGAGTTCAATGATATTTTTGCATGGTCTTAGACTGACATGCTAGGTATAGACCCTTAGTCATCCATCACTTAGTTTTTAGACCAAATTTTAAGCCCATCAACCAAAATATATGAAAAATGCATTAAAAAATTGCCTTTATTATCAAGTAGGAGCTCCAAAAAGTCCTAGATGTTGGATTTATAAAAGTAATTGGCTATTCCAACAAGATATCTAATATTATTCCCATTACTAAGAAGGAAGATAGTGTTAGAGTCTATAATGAATTTTGGACATAAAAAAAGTATGTCCCAAAGACAATATCCCCTTACCTAACATCAACATGATTATCAATTTTATTTTTGGATATGGAATGTTATTTTTTATGGTTGGATTTTTAGAATATAATCAAATCAAAATTACCCTTGAAGATCAATCCAAAATAGATTTCACTACCCCTTAGGGAACATTTTGCTACCAAGTCATGCCATTTTGCATAATGAACATAGGAGATACCTATCAAAGATCCATGAATTATAGCTTTTAAGACATGATGCATGACATCATGGAGGATTATGTTGATGATATTCATGGCAAGTACCTCAATTAGGAAGATCATATTTGATATCTAACATGCATATTTGAGTAGTTAAGGGAGCATAAAATACATCTAAAACCTTAGAAGTGCATGTTTAAGGTTATATAGGTAAGCTATTAGGATTCATCATATACTAATGTGGCATCCAAATCGATCCTAAAAAAATTTAGTTATCATCGACATGCCACCCCCTCAAAATTTAACCCAAATATAGAGTCTCCAAGGTAAGCTCTAAGCCATTTAGAGATTCATATCTCAAATCATTGATAAGTGTCAATATTTCTTGAATCATTTGAGGAAGGACATAAACTTAAAATAGGGTTTTGACAATCAATTTGTCTTTGACACTCTAAAATCCTATCTCTTATCCCCTCTTTTCCTTGTCCCTCCCAATTCTTCTAAACCCTTGTTGTTATACATTTTAATAATGAATCATGCTCTAGGTTCTATGTTGGTGCAACACATCAATTAACATAGGGAAAAAACCCATATATTACATTATTAGGACTTTGGTCAACTATGAAGTCTGCTATAATCCACTAGAAATGCTTTGCCTTGCCCTAGTATTTTCTTCCCAAAATATTAGACATCATAAAAAATTTATCATAAAAAGGTCAATTCCTTGCATTATCTCTTGTGAAAACCCCATTCTTAGGGCAAACCACCAAATGGATTATCACCCTCAATGAGTTTAACCTCAAATTCATCAGCCAAAAGTTAATAAAAGCTAAGTTATTGCTAATCAGTTGATTGTGGCACTTATAGAAGATAATCATCCTTCAATTATAGAATTCCTAGATGAATCAGTTCTCACCCTAGATGCTAATCAACTTTATTTATGAATCCTATACTTTGACGGTGCTTGATGAGTTAAAGGATTGGGGGTAGGGATCATCATGGTCACTTAGAATCAACTAATCCTCCTATCCTTCGGATCTAGTTCTCTTGCACCAATAATACCATATATACAAGACTATTATATTAATGCTAAATGTAGCCTTGTTATTATAGGTTAAGACTCTCTATTTTTAGATATTCCCAACTTATAGTTCACTAGGTCAATGGTGTCTATTAGAAAAAAGATAAAATTCTAAAGCTATACAAATACATCATTGATAAGCTAATTACCTCTTTTGACAAAATTATGATTGATGCTATCCTACAGTCAAGCAATTTCCATGTCGATGCTATGGTCATAGTTGCATCCCTTATCCTTTTACAGTTGGATGAAGACTAAGCTATATCATCATTTGACAGATTATGGAGCCTTCAACCCTAGAGTCTAGCCAATATCCTATGGATGTATTTAATGTAGAAGCTTTTCTACCTCCAAATCTTTGATATAAGAATCTCTACTAAAATAAATGATTATCCTAGTCAAGATAGTTCATCATTACATTACACTTACACTAGGTGAATAATGTGAGTGGATCCTCCTAGTTTCCATATTTTGCAAACCAAATTAAGGTTCACAATATCTATCTTTACCAATCTAAATCAAGCTGAATAAATACATATTTATCAATTCAAACCCATCCAGCTCAATCCATCAATCTTATTCAATCTTATACCTATCAATTTTTTCCTCTTAACTTCAACCTCTCTCATCATCAGTATCTATTCAAATCAAGCTATCTCTATCTATTTCTATCAATCCAAATTATCACATCCTTATTAATATAAATCAATCTATCTTCATCCATATGAACCAATCTATCCTTATTTAATTTAATTTAATATGTCTTTATCCACTTTTTTTTTTTATTAGCAAAAAACCTCTTGGAGGTCCGCCTTGGTCTAAGAGACTACGAACAAGGGATCTACACCATAAAAGTCACCCGGGAGTTGCACCCAGCCCTGCCCGCACCAACATTATCAATTGGATTTTGGGTACCCAATTTAGATTTTTGGTAGGGTGGAGATTAGAACCTGGGACCTCCCTTGGAGGATTGCCCTCTCCTCTCCAACTCACCTACAACACCTGGGTTATGTCTTTATCCACTTAAATTAGACTATCATAAATCAATTTCTATAAAACCTATCTCTGATAAATTTGTATCTATATCAATATAAATTGACCTATCTCTATCAGTTTAAGTTAGGTTATCACTATCAACTTAAATAAAATTATATCTAATAATTTGAATTCAATTATCTCTATAAAATTGAACCAATCTATCTCTATTTATCACTCCAAATAAACCTATCTCAATCCCAACTAATCTATCTCCATTTAAATCAATTTGTCTCTAGCAATTTCAACCAATCTATCTATATCTATCATTTTAGATCATGTTGTCTCAATAAATTTAAATCAATCTATCCTATAAATTTATCAATTTCTAACTAAATCATTGCTTTCAATCAAATTCATCTATCCTTATCAGCTATCTCTATTGGGCTCAATCAGATTTGTCTCACAACCCTATATCCTTCAAATTATAAATTCCTTACCACATGATGAATATCACCAAGTTTGAAGGTTTTAATCATAAATCAAATCAAATAAAATCAACTTCTTCTACTTCATACTTTATTGCATGATGAATAATGTGAGGCTTCATAATAATTGCTAGCTTGATATTATCATCATTTGCTTTCTTAATTAACATCTTACATGTAGGGGTAACTAGCCAAAAATGAAATGTTCCTTGACTAGGGTCTAGGGTTATGCATAAGGGGTCGGTGCTAAAATATATTTATAATAATGAGACAAATTAGTTTTAAATTTGAGGCAAATAGTGTCCAAAGTCATATAGAATACATGGTAAGTTGAAATTTTTTAACCATGCTATGAATTTATATTAATATTTGAAAAAAATTGTAAATATTTTAAATAAACAGTGAAATTCTACTGATAGTGTCATATTGGGCAACTAAAGGCTACTATAGTGCAAAAACTACTAGAAAATACCAATTATCTATAGCAAAAAACTATCGATAGCTACAAATTATCAATAGCAAGATACTATCAATAGCTATAAACTACCAACAACTGAAATCTACCATCAAATGAAAACTACTAGTAGCTAAAAGCTATCACTAGCTACAAACTACTGGTAGCTACAAACTATTGACAACTAAAAGCTATCATCAAATAAAAACTACCAACAATTAAAAGCTAGCGTCAGATGTAAACTATCGATAACTACAAACTACTGATAGCTGTGAACTACCAATAGTTGCCAACTATTGGAAGCTACGAACCACCAATGCATGCAAACTAATGGTAGTTTAAACTACCAAAACTAACCACTATCCATCTAACAATTGCCTTTCGGTAGCATTACCACATGTCAACACTAAATTTAGTCAGTGACATGTGTCAGCATTTCTTGCAAGGAAAATTCTATTAAAGAGCAATAACCCTTACCATTTTAACTTTATGCAAATCCTTCCAGAGACTTAAAAAGACTTCCATAGCCTTACAAAACCTTTTAGAGCCTTCTAAACTTACAAAAACCCTTCAAAACCATTAGATCTATTGTAAAAATGACTACCTCACCCTCCATTTTTGTATCAAAACTTATTTTCAAAAATCTTGTTTACCCATAAATATTTGAGGTTCTCACAACACAAAAATACGATGCTACATGGGCAACAAATTTGAGCCTTTTAGGGTTAGTACCAATACCTCAATTCAACATCGATGATAATTTACTTATGAAAATTGTTAGATGCTACAACCATGATGGCTTGGTATTAAAAATTAACATTGACAATAGGACTCTCTCATTGACTATCAACCTTGTGGATGTCCACAAATTGATAGGTCTCCCCCACAAGGATTGTCCTTCTGTCACATCAAAGTTTCCTCTAGTTGATGAAGACAAAACGTACCTGGAGACCAACTTCAATCTCTCATCAAAATTTTTGTTAGGTAAGTTTTATTTTCTAAATATTCTTAGTTTCATATTCATTACTTTTATGTAATTTATTAATTTTATGTTATATTTTCAATTCACTCAAATCCTTCCAGGAGGGATCTTTAGTTTTCACATGTCACCAACCAATTCCTTCATATGATGATCGAGTTCTTCCAAGCATATATTATTTTGCAAGGAAGGTCAACTGATATTCCAATATGGGGGTTGACATATTTGGTATGTTGTCTAGCGCATGAAAAATTCTATTGGTCAACATATATTTTGAATAAAAATTAAATATAATCTCAACAACGTCCACTCAAACAGTGGAGCAGTTATTCCAACAACCTATTTTCTTCTTGATTTTATTATGAAGCACACTAAAATCTATAGAATACTTCGCTGCCCACCTCACTCCACACAAAATCGAGGATAATTGTATTGATAGATGAAGAGATGCAAATGAAATGTAAATTTTTATTAAAATAATAATTGTTATTTTAAAATAGTGTTTATTTGATACTTATTTCATATTTACTTAAATATATAAAACAATAACCTTTTCTTCTTCTAAAAGAGAGGTTGTAATGAGGGGAATTCTACCAGAGGCTACAGGAGATTTTGACATTTTTTCAGAGCAAGAACAACCATTGCTAAGATCTTATAAATGCTTTAGGTCTTCTCATAGGGGTGTCACTATGAGGAAATGGTAAATACCATGTGAATGCATATAGGGGGTATTGTTAATATCAAGTTGAACCATCTTTATATTGGTATCTTATGGGGGAGGGGTATTTAAAATCTATGCATACCTAGATATAGATTCTACCAATAAAAAAGAGGTTGGAGAAGAGGGGGTGGGGGTTATATTTGAGTTGCATACCAAATATTTATATCATTTATAACATGAAATAGTTCTAAAATAGTAAAATATTTAATAAAATAAACCATGTAAAATTTGATTACAATCACAATACTTGCTTCCTACTCACACTCACAACATGTGCTTACTTTCTAAAATAATAAAATGTGAAGCTCACTCCTAGCTCATACTTTCTCTTGGCTCATACTTGGTTGCGGCTTGTAATTTAATAGTTTTTTCTAAGATTTAACAATTAAATATCATGCATATTATAAAATTATCATAAAATTAAGAATCAACTAATAATTTTCATGCTTGTAATATTTTTAATATTAAATAATATTAGATAATTTAAGATGGGATTATAAAGCATTACATATATAATTTTTCAATCCAAATCAATAAAGTCTTTGGTTTGATTTATTAAAATAATTTTCTTTACAAGACTAATATGGCTTTAATTTTTTTACATATTGTTCCCATCCTTATGCTTCATATTATCTTTTAGTAGGTTATATGTTCATTTTATTGGAGGCTACTCTCATTGTGCTCTCAAAAATATATCATAATATTATAGTTGTTACTAGGTTAGTTAGTCATATTCAAGAAATATTCCCAAAAGGTTTTTATAGCTTGCCTTCATATTAAAGATATATATATTTTTTTGATTGGTAGAAAGGGTTTTGAAAGGTCCCTGAACCTTGTACAAGAGAGATTACAATAAATCCAAATCGACCGAGGTGGTCCAAGAAGAAAGGAAAAGAATGCTTGCAAACCTCCACCTTAGGGAAGGTGTCGCAAAATCGCGACCAAAATGGTGATGTCACAAAATCGTGACAAGAAGCGCCGTTGAAGCCGAAGGAAGAAAAGAAGTCGCGAAATCGTGACAAGAATCACCATCGGAGCCGAAGAAGGGAAGGAGTCACGATATCGCGACATGTTGCAAAGTGTCGCGATATCGTGACAAGTTGCAGGGTTGGAGCCGGTCGAGAAGAAGAGTCGCGAAATCGCGACAAGAAAAAGGAGTCGCGAAATCGCTACAAGAATTGAAAACGCTATCGAAGAGAAAAGGTGTCACGAAATCGTGACAAGAATGTAGACCGTAGCCAAAATAGAAAATGAGCCCCGAAATCGTGAGGAAAGTGGAAGTCTGCTGCCAAGAGTCAATAGTGTCACGAAATCGCGACAAAAAGGAAGTCCGCCGTTGGAGAGAAAAAATGTCGTGATATCGCGACAAAAATTAAAGTCCGCCGTTGGAGAGAAAAAAGGTCGCGATATCACGACAACCTAGAAGCCCACCGATGTAGAGAGAAAAAGCGTCGCGAAATCACGACAAAAATGAAGACCACCTTTGAAGAGAAAAAAATGTCGCGATATCGCGACAAGTTTGCGCAGAGGCACCCGGAGAGAAAAAGTGTCACGATATCGCGACAAGTTTGCGCAAAGGCACCCGGAGAGAAAAAGTGTCGTGATATCGCGACAGAATGGAAGACCACCATTGAAGAAAAAACCTATCACAATATCGCGACCGAATGGAAGACCGTCGTTGGAGAGAGAAAAGGTGTCGCGATATCGCGACAAAAAGCAAGACCGCGCTTGAAGGCCAAAAGTGTCATGATATCGTGACAAGTTTGTGAAAAAGCATCCGAAGGGAGAAAGTGTCGCGATATCGCGATAAGTTTGTAAAAAGGAACCCGAAGGGAGAAGGTGTCGTGATATCGCGACAAGTTTGCAGAAAATCTCCCAGAGAGAAAAGGTGTCGCGATATCGCGACAAGTTGGAAGGCTACACTAGAGGGAGAGAAAGGTGTCGCGATATCATGACAAAAAGCAACCTCACGGCCTGGGAAAAAAGGATACCGCAACAAGTTGAACTTTTGCAACCAACTTAGAAAAATGACACAAAAATGCTCCAAAATGCCAAAACGTAGCCGAAAAACCCAAAGACCAGTAACCCACTCACATTGTGCAAACATTGGAACTTGAAGACACATCCCTTAGGCTGATTGGAAAGGAATCTCTCCAGACCTGGATGTCTGTTGCGTCAACTCCCTTATTAGCAAGCCAGTCCGTAGCTTTGTTTCCTTCCCGGTATTGATGTTGAATGATTAATTTTGGATAGACACCAATCAGTGTCTTGCATTCATCAAAGATGGAAACAAGGGCCCAGGGAGGCACAAAGGTTCCTTTGAGATAGTTGATGCAATGCAATGAGTCTCCTTCTATGATGAGTTTATTGATAGCCAAGCCTTCCAAGAGAATCAAGCTTTGGAACAAGGCCCGAGCCTCGGCCATATTGTTGGACTGAATTCCTAAGTTCTAAGCAAAGGCCAAAATTATTTCTCCTCTGTGATTTCTGAGAATTCCACCTCCGCCAACCACTCCAGGGTTGCCTTTGGCTGCACCATCGAAGTTGAGCTTGAGCCACCCAGAAGGAGGTAAGACCCACTTTATAACAGACCTGTCAACAGAAGTGCGGGGTGTTGCAAAAAAATTGAGAAGATTGAAGTGATTTGCTAGATCCAATTCAAGTCCGAGAGGGGGAGGTTTGGACGATGAGACGAGAGAGGCATTCTCCATAGCAAGGGCCAAGATTTTGGCAACAACAATCTTCTTATCCTTGGCAAGGTTTTGAAAAATTCTAGCATTCCTCTCAAGCCAAATATGCCATAGGAAAATGTGAAGACACGCTTGCCACATGAATTTGAGTTGACTACTTTTGAAAGGCTAGGGCCACTGTTGAAAAAGGAGGGGAATGGAATGATGGAGGGCTACGGAGATGGTGAAAGTGTTGAAAACCTGGTTGAGCACTGCAAGGGAGAAGGGACATTCCAGAAAAACATGCGCAGTAGACTCACAGGCGTTTTTACACAGGATGCACCAATTGGGGATGAGAAGCCCTCTGTTTATCGGATTGTCCGTGGTGAGTGACTTCTATTTTGGATGGCCAACCAGCAGAAGAATTTAACCTTGGGAATGATCTTGGGAACCCAAACCAGATTAGTGGAGTCACGGCCATCACTGGGAGCTTCTTGGCTGTAGTAGGCAGATTTAATAGTGAACTGCCCAGAATCTTCAAGGTTCCAAACCATGGAGTCTTCTTTGTGAGAGCTGGGGATTATGCAGCTCCTCAATAAATTTTGAAGCCATCTAAGCACCTCGGTGATAAGTCTAGGCCCATTCAAAGCCAATTGTTTCCATTCGGGTCTTGTAGTGCCTGGGTTGATAAAATGACACACCTTATCTCCAAAGGTAGCTTCGGTCACCGTCTTGAGCATAGCAAGCTGAGGATCTTGACTGAGAGGTTTGTCACGGATCCAAGGATCATCCCAGAAATGAATGGTCAATCCATTTCCAAGACACCACCTTAAACCTTCCATGATGATCTTCCTTGATTTAGTGACACCATTCCAGAAATGAGATCCACCAGGAAGGTTGTGCTCTCCAAGAAAGGGAACCTAATGAAGGTACTTAGCTTTGATGATGTCAATCCAGGTGGCTTTTTCATTGATGGTAAGTCTCTAGGATTGTTTGGAAATCATAGCCAAGTTCATCCGCTTGATGTCCCTGAAGCCGAGACCTCCATCCTTTTTCTTAAAACAAACCTTGTCCCAGGCAACAAGGGAAAATTTGTTCTTGTTTTTGTTTCCCGCCCAAAGGAATCTACATTGAATTTGCTCAATTCTTTAGTAGATGGAAGCTGGAGCTTTGAAGATAGATAAGAAAAAAACCGGAATACTTTGCAGACAAGCCTGGACTAGAGTGGCTTTGGTTGCCTGACTGAGCATTGAACTTTTCCAGCCTACAAGTTTCTTGTTGAGACGATCTAGAACAGGGTTCCACATAGCCGAGACCGATTTGCCATGGAAAAGCGGTAATCCCAGATAAGTAGTTGGAAGGCTCCCAATGATACACCCAAGGATCTTAGCAATCCTGTTTTGCTTGTGGATGGGAGTATTGAGGAAGTATAGCTTGCTTTTGCGGTAATTGAATTTCTGGCCCGCCGCCTCTTCATAAGAGTCAAGGATGTTCTTAATGATTTTTGCTTCGGGGACAAAAGCCAGAGAGGAAAGAATAGTATCATCTACAAACTGTTGATGGGAAATGGCCTTGGTAGTTGAGGTAGGTTTGATCCCAGAGACGAGTCCATTTTTGCAGGCAGCAATAAGGGTTCTACCAATAGTTTCAGCCAAAATGATGAAGAGGAAGGGTGACAGGGGGTCCCCTTGATGGATGCCTTTAAAACTTGGGAAGAAGCCGACAGGTGAACCATTGATAAGAACAGAGAACCAAGCAGTAGAGATACATTCTTGAACCATCTTAACCCATTATTTGTGGAAACCAAACTTCTCAAGGACCTCAAACAAGAATTTCCATGAGACCCGATCAAAAGCCTTGTTCATGTCAAGCTTAAGGAACATATTGGGTTTTTTGTTTTTATAAGCTGAATGAGCCAACTCATGGATGGTTATCACTCCATCAGCAATGAATCTACTTTTGACCGAGCTGCCTTGGCACTGGTCAATGATGGATGGAAGGATGTCTTTCAGCCTGTTTGCCATGACTTTGGTGATAAGTTTGTAGATGACACTGCATAGACTTATAGGTCTGAAGTCGGAGAGGGAAGCACGCTCATTAGACTTGGGAATTAAAACAATGAAGGTGGAATTGGCTTCTCTTGGCATCTTTTTGGCTCTCTGGAAGAATTTAACCACAGCAACAACATCAAGGCCCACAACATCCCAAAAGTGTTGAAAAAACTGGGGTGGAAAGCCATCAGGACCAGGAGCCTTGTCAGGTTCCATTGCAAACAGAGCATCTTTGATCTCCTCTTCAGTGTAGGATTGGAGTAGTTTCTCATTATCATCGTTAGACACCAACGTTGGAATGTTCTGAAGTAGAGAACTTGCTGTGCGGGGGTGGCAGTCAACACTTGGACCTAAGATTTCTTGGAAGTGGTGCACAACTTCCTGTCTGATGGCATGGATATCAGAGACAATGGTACCATCAGCCTTGGTCAACTCAAAGATTTTATTAGAACCTCTGTGGTGTAGGGTGGAAGCATGGAAAAACTTTGTGTTGGTGTCTCCTTCTTTGAGCCATAGGCTTCTGGATTTTTGTCTCCATTAGGACTCTTCCTTAGCCAGAACATTGTGAAGGTTTGAAAGGAGGCATTTTTCTTCCATGAAAGTTTCGACCCTCTGATCCCCTTCCTGAATCAAATTTTCCACCCTTTTGAGCTCATCCAGCAGAAGCTTTTTTTCACTAAAAAGGTTGCTGAAAACCTCCCTGTTCCAACATTTTAGCTTGAGTTTGACTGCTTTGAGTTTGAGGAAAAGATTCAAGAGGGGGTTTGGACAAAGGTTTTGCTACCACCATTGTCGAATACACCATCCTAAATCTGGATGAGTGAGCCACATATTTTCAAACCTGAAAGGGGTTTTAAAGGTTTTCTGGGGTCGGGAATAATCCATAATTAAAGGGTTATGATCAGATCCAATTTTTGGGTGGCTATGCAGCCTAGCATCACCAAAAATAGGAATGAGTTCTTTGGACAAGAGAAATCTGTCAAGCCAAATTTGGATGTGATGAATGCCCGCCCGTCTGTTGCTCCATGTATAGTTGGATCCTTGGAGCGGTAAGTCCATAAGCTCATTGAGGTTGAAAAAATCGTTGAAATCTTCAATGCAATGGCTAGTGATCGGATTGCCTCCTTGCTTATCAAACAGGTGAAGGGGAGAATTGAAGTCACCACAGAGCATCCAAGGAAAGTCAGGAAAGTTGTTGCACATTGCGGTGATGTTATCCCATAGCAATCTTCTGTTGACAGGACTATTTGGTCCATAGACATTGGTGGCAATCCATTGAAGGTTGGTGGCTTTGCTAGTGAACAAAATGTTGATGGTTCTATCAGAGACTGAAAGGACTCTCCCTTCAATAGTTGTCGGATCCCACAAACACAGGAGACCCCCGAAGGCCCCTGAGGAGGGGCAAGAGACGAAATTGCTATTTTCCCAGATAAGTTTGCAAACTTGATTGCTGCTGTTCTCATCCAGTTTTGATTCTTGAAGAAACATGATATTTGGTTTGAGGTTTTTTCTCACCGACTTGATAGTCCTCTGTTTGGCAGATCCATTGAGGCCTTTAACATTCCATGAGACAAACTTCATCGATTTGACTTGGTATTTGCTTTGCGACCTCTGCCTCTCCCTTGAGATGGAGTAATTTTAGGTCTAACCTCATCCAAATCTTGATGGATGGGTTGTTCGGAAGTAGGGCCCAAGGAGGTAGGCACCGATCCATCAGCCGCTTCAAGCTCAGCTGCTTTGGCCAGATTTTCTGCATTGGACGGTCTTCCCCTTCTCTGTTCTTTGTTGACATCAGATTTAGGGGTGAAAATGGGAGATTTCAGAGGGCTGGAAGATTGAAGAATTATGATGGTGTTGGTCCCAAGAATGGGCCTATGGAGGGATGGAGAGTGGGGAGACTGGTGCAGTGCAACAGACTCAAGGGAGAGGGTAAGAGGATGGTTTTGAGTCGGGGGAAGGGGTGGGAAGGGAAGAGGAAGGTGAGAGGGACCAGAATCTGAGGGTGAGTGCGGGGAGGTCATTGCAGCCTTACCCTTGGACAAGGGAGACTGAAACGCAGTGGGTGTGGATGAGATGATTGGATCTATGGGAGGGTCATTGGAGATGTCCTCATTAGTTGGAAGATTAGTTAAAGGAGAAAAATGATTGGTGCGAGAAGGCAGAGCACTTACGTTGTTGGGAGCAACTGATTTAGGGGGCCCTGTAGAACGGCCTCGGCCCCGGCCAGGAGCCTTTTTCTAAACATTGGGAATCTGGGAATCCTTCTTCCTGCTAGAATCACTAGGAATATCTTTTTTCCTGGAAGGGCATTGAGAAGCCAAGTGACCCTGAGTGTTGCATTCCAAACAAAAAGTAGGCTTGTTCTCGTACTCAACTCCTTGACACCTTCTAAAGCTTTCGACATTGATACCTATGCAAGTAGGTAGAACCGAATCCAGATTAGCCATGACACAGACACGAGCATAGGTCATTCTGGTTCTTGCTCTGGTGGCAGGGTCGATGGCAACTAAATCTCCAATCGGTTGGGTGATGCCTTTGAGAGCATAATTATAGAAAAACTATGGGGGAAGCCCATGGAGTTTGATCCAAATTGGGGCAATGTTGATAGAATGAGTTTCAGGGTCAAAATCTTCCCCCCATCTCCGCAAAAACAAGCTTTGGCGACCAAAAAACCAAGGTCCACCGGTGAGAATGCGTTGGGTGTCGAGGGCATTGTTTAGACGTATCATAAAGAACCCCCTAGGCAAGGCCACAAGCTCCATGCTTCCAGATAGCCACCATTTGGAAAGGGCCCATTCGCGGATAGTTTCCATATCGGGTCGGGCACCGACAAATTTCCCAACCAGAGAGAGGGACTCTTGAAAGATTAGTGGCTCCATAGCCTCGCTAGGAAACAAAACTTCAGTGCCCAAAATAGAGAAAGGCAAAGGAGTTTGAAAATAGAAAGCTCCAGTTGATGACCTGACTTTATCCGCAAAGGACAAAGACTAAGGTCACGTTTTGGAGGGAGAGGAAGTTGAAACCCTACCGTTACCAGAAGCCATTTTCTCCACGCCGTTAGGGTCTTCACCGTGACAAAAGCTGAGTGGGCCTGCAGTAGGCCCAACACCAGCTGTAGGGCCTGAGGACAAAGCCGCCAGGCTAGAAATCCGCTGACCCTCCATTCCCGTCATCTCCATCACCATCGTCCACAGACGCTCCCACTCCCGTTCCCACTCCCGTTCCCGCTTGTGACATTTCAAAATTCTATCAAACTGATACCAAAGTTTTTACAAGAGAAAAGTAGTGGTTCAATAAAGATGAAAAAATATCTTTTCTTTCATATTAAAGATATTTTTTTAGCTTTATTGAACCACTACTTTTCTCTTGTGAAAACTTTGGTATCATTTGAATTGTTAAGATGCAGAATCTCCATCAATCAATTACTTTTTAAAATTAAAATTTTACCAAAATAGAGATTCAAGGCTATAATTGACTAAAAATCTAGCATCTTGATTTTTCCTACATAAATATGATGATATTTTGAAGATACTATTGTTGATAATAGATGGACATCAAGAATAATGATATTGATGATCCAATATTTCAATTCATTTTCTTTAACAAAATTAATGATAATTTGTGAATCCTCCTCAACTGAAATAGACTTCCATCATGTCTTAATGGTAATATTAATCCCTATAAGAGGCTTCCTATCTCTATCTACATAGGCCATGAGAATTTTTTGTTAATTATTATGAAAAGCACCAGCTCCATCAACTTTCCTAGTGTTTTCCTTTAACAACACTATCAAAATTAAGTTTAATTAACCTAATTTTTAAGCATTTTTATTTTATCATGTTGTTATAATAAAAAAGGTTTTTGCATATTTTCTACATGTAAGACTTCATTTTAGCTTTAAAAATGAACATCTCCTTGGTTTAAAAGTCATTCAAATTTTGATTGATTTAATCCGCAATGTGATATCACAAAAATTTTAAACTACAATATTATTTAAAATTTTTAGGGAGGATTAAGTCATTCATCATACTCATCGAAGGTAACCAACAAATACCTCTGTATTTTATCTTTACTAGTAAAGAGCTTCCAAAACTATTCAAGATGAACATCAAATCTTGGCCCTCCAAAACATCAAGTCGCTATAATTACAAAAGCGACTTTTTATGCATTCCACTTTTGGGGAAAGGTAGCTATAGAGTTATTAGATACCATTTATATGGGGGTGAAAGGTTCAAGAAGGGTTCAATTTTTATTGTTATTGTGTAGTATTTTCAATGTGTATACGGAACATCAAAATAAAATTTATCCATGCCATTGTACAATAATTCCACCTGTCATATATGGCACTTGAACCTTTCAATGGATTTTACCCTAAACCCTAACAGAAGATAAGATGAGTCTGTTCATTTTTTTTTTAAGATGGGATTCTAAAAAGTGGATAGTTGCAACTTGCAATTATATCGTACTTACAATATCATGCACTTCCATTAGCTCAGCCCCACCCACACCAGATATGGAAATGAATCCCAATTACCAAGCACTTATGGCAGTGACCTATGGTGTCCCTTCAATTCATAATAGGTATTGTACTATTCACTCCTTGTTATGCTTAACTTTCTGAAGTGAACTCATACATCCCCTGTATTTGTAATATCTTCTCTTTTCTACCTTATATTAATAGTAAGTTGTTCAGATGGTGGGGAAAATCGTATGGCATGGCTAATTTCTGAATCAAATGCATCTACATCTTTTTTGGCATTCATATACAACTTTTATAATTGAGAGATTTTTCTTTTCCTTATGAACAAGATATTGTTGGCAAAGGTGTTGTTATCAAGTACTTATTTTCATCCATTTGAGTATTTATGTGATGGGTTGCTTATGGTTTCTTAGCTTTTTGGCTTCAAGATTCACATTATCTTAGGTTTTTTCAAAGACCCATCAACCTTGCTTTCATGTTTCTACGTCTATTTCGTTTCTTTTCATTGGAATTTCCAAATCCTACTATTTTTAATCTTCAATCTACACAAACAAGTTTATAAGGAGATCACTAGAAGATTGATTGAAATTATTAAGCACAAATAATTTTAGTAAAATATCATTAAAAGATTGACTGAAATAGTAAAATGTGTAAAAAATCTTAAAATTGCATAAATCAAAGCAAAAATTTGGATGCCCTTCAAAATTTTGTCATGTAGGTAAGTAGGTGAAACAAAGGTATGGCCAGAAAGAAGAAATTTAGGATTTGTTTAAGCTATATATAAAAGAAGACTCATAGATCTACAAAAATATTGCATTATGCAACTTGGAAAAGTAATTTGTTTAGAGGGAATTTTGAATTACTATGGAATATAACTCTTCTATGATATTCTTTATGGATTCACTTTTGTAAAACATTTTTTATTGGGTTACTTTTATTAAAATATTATATTTTTTATAGTGTTAATTAAACTATATCTTACTTTTATTTTTAGCAAGGTAAGTCTTGTTTTTTTCATCTTATATATATATATATATATATATATATATATATATATTTTGTCAATAGAATTAATGATAATTTGTGAATCCCCTTAATTGAAATATATTTCTATCTTTTTTCAATTATAATTTTGACTATTTTTAAAAAGTGCTCTAGCCTTTGCATAGTTCCATATAAAGTTGTTAATTAAAGTTCCATATAAAGGGAAGAGAATTTTGTATTTGAGAAACACCACCTCTAACAACTTTTCCTAGATTTCTTTTGAAACACCATCAATTTTAATTTTGATAAACCCAATTTCTAAATATTTTTATTTAACAAAGATCAAAGCAAATCCTTTGTTTTAATTTCATTGTCGTAGATCACCCTTCCATGTATATTCAAATATTGTATACAAGGGGCTAGCACCTCTTTTTCAACACTTGAAACTCCTCATGATGAATGACATGTCTCTAAACATTTTGTATGAGAAGCAATAATACGGTTCCAAAGTTAGGCATGATTTTGAGATTTATTTTTAAAAATAATATTATATTTTTCAATTCCAAAAAATAATGGTAGGACCAATCCTCCATAGAATGCATAATACTTTAGCTTTGAAATATTTAATCCAACATTTTATCCTCTATTTTAATGTTGATGGAGCTACCTAATATATTCGAGTATTTTTTAAAAAGCAACCCAAATGGTGTGAGCAAAGAGACAATGAAAAAGTAAATAGTTTGATATTTCTAAATCCTTCTCACATAAGGCACATGTGAAAGGTCCATAATATCCTCTTGTTTGGAGACTCTCTCTTATAAGAATATTATTTTGGACTGATAGTAAAAGGAATGTTGAGGCCTTAGGAAGAGCATGTAGTGACCAAACATTCTTCCAAGTGAAATCTTTGGGAGTAGGAAATTTTGATTGCTCAAAATCTTCATATCCCAACTTGATTGAGTATTCACCATATTTTGATAGATTTTAAACCAACTCATCCTTTCTTATAAAATTAGGCAAATAAAACTCTTGTAGCATTTTTTAGAACTCATTACTATTTGTTTGAGTTCCTCTTCTTCAACTAGATTAATAATAGAAATCCATGATCTAGAGTTGTTGCTCACATTAATATAATATTTGGCCATTGAACCTTTGCAAGCTAGATATGCCCAAGCCAATGGTTGCTATTTTGAATCAGAGATAAGAGGATAAGGTTTCAACCACACATCAAACAAAAAAATTGCATAATCCCCCTCATTAAATGACTATCTAATATGTTTCTCGATCAATTGCTTGGCTTGAGTCAAAATATTCCAATATCCAAACATCTTTGGGATAGAGAAACAAGTACCCTACCTCTAAAAATTTTTTTTTGGGAATTATACTTTATGGATAATGGGACTACAAAATTTAGCATTGATACTCAATTTATATTTTCAATTGACTTAAGTTGGTTTCACAAATTTCAAGATACTTTTTGAAGGTGGTTGTAGTTGTTGCATGGGTAATCATCCTTCTAGTTTGCTATGCTCACACATGGGATAACCCTACTGGTCTCATTAAAACTATTAAGAACTAGATTGGTCATAAGTGGGAAAACCCTTCATTGTACATTTTAGTTGTTGTTCTATATTTGGCACTGAATGTACTTGGATCAATATTTTTTCTATTCCCCTAGCTATGGTGAGTTATTAAGAGCTCAAACTGGTTAATTGTGAGAATCCTGATGTGGTGGTCATAGGTAAGACCAAAGCAAGTTGTTTCTATTCTTACTATCTAGATAATGGAAATACATAATTTACTATTCTTTTATAGTTGTATTTTTAAAGTCGTAGAACTAATATGGAAAGCTAAGAACTAGATATTGAATTTGAGCATAGCAAAAAAATTCTAATAGTCTGTTACTTCTAAAAACTTGAAGTTTATTTTATAGTCCCCATGATTGCTTAATTGATGGGTATAACATGCGACTCCTAAAATCAACTACCATGTCAAAACCTCTGTAATGCATGAGGTCACTACTCATTACACTATTTGTTGTGCTAATACCCCATGCCATGTTCTATTGAAAATTTTGAGTTTTAATTCTCTCATAGAGTAAAGAATGATTAGTTGTTGTTTAAACAAGGGCACCACTAGGTGTGCGATTGTTGTCGACCCATTTCATGATTATGACAATGATGAAGTTCATGTCCTTTAGGACATATTGATCTGTAGAACCCATCTAAGTATATATATTTGGTTAAAATATGTTTCTATAAATGTTAAGTTTTATAATAAATTCTCCACTTTTGTTTGATTATTTTGATTTAAGGTTTTTATTTGTTTGCTATTTTTGTGATTGCAAATATCTATGATTGAGCCTAATATTGTGTATAGTGGACAAGTTAAAAGGAAATGTATTTTATCCTCTACTTCATTTAATTACATACATTACAAATTCTATGTCCCCATTGAGTATTTGGATGAGTCTATATACCAGTTCAACAATGTAGTTGGTGTGATTTGATTCTTTTTTATGAACATGATTTTCTTTTTGAGGTTAGCAATGTTGTATGGGGTGTTTCATTTTAGGTTTGATATTCTTCTAATGGCACTAGATATCTTTCTTGTCATCTTTTTCTATCATTTCAGGACCCTTGTTTGTCATTGAAAATCTACCATTTTCTTCTTGATATCACCAAATAGTTACATAACATCCAAGTTGATAAATATGTTAATCAATTTCAGATGCTTTTATGAAATATGTGAATAAGAAAATATTTGGTAACATTGCACCAAATCAGGGACTTAGTCATGAAATGGTTTGCCTTGTGCATTGTTAGTGCCAAACACAAATCTCACACATTTAGCCCAAGTTTGTTGCCAAAATGGTGCTTTTGTTATATATTCCTTTTATCCATGTTTTGCACTTGTGTGCTTTTGTACCTTTCCTTGGGTCAACATGTAACTAGCATTTCCTTTTGCAAAATTTGTACAAGTCTTTAGCCTTTTGCAAACATGTAAATCCTCAAGTCTTCACCAAATTTATATTCAGGGTTAGCTTGTTACATTGCACCAAACATCTAACATGGTGCCAAAGCATCTAGCAATTTGCCTATGGAATTTCATTAAACATATTACTTGCTTCAGGAAGTCACCCATCATTGGGACTCTAGACAAAATGCTAATTCAAGTTACTTGCACTATTGCACCAAAATAATATTTGTGCTACAACATCACAAACAAGAATATATATTTCTCCACCAAACATACCAAGCCAGGATGTGGTTATTCAACATGGCTAAACCCACTCAAATGCATTAGAATGGAGAAGTTTGATGTCCTTCCAAATTATAGTTATGCAACCAAGTGTGCTCCCAAAATTTATTAAAATCTCCAAGTCTCCTATGCTATGTTGGTACTATATAAACATAAAGCTTAACAAGCAACTTAAGTCTAGGTACTACTAAGTAGGGTACTTCACTATGGTAACAATGTGAAGAAATGCAAGTTTTCATGTTGGCCTTTTTGCATTCTTTATGAGGATATTTTATTGAATGCATTGATTTAAGAAATCTTGAATTGTTAACTTCCTCCATAGGAGTTATTTATGAGAAATATTCTTCTAGAAGCCTCCAATAGGCAACTGAGTTAGTATTTTGGTTTAATTTGAAAGTGATATTTTGTGTTAGTGTCTATGAAAAGCCTGTTGAAAAATAATTGGTCTATGAACTAGGCAAAATGAAATAGCCTTAGGTTTTTTCAATGAGTTTACATAGGTTTTTATGAGGGGTCCCGATCCCCTCATACTGAGTGGGGTTTGAACCTTGGACCTCTCAAAGAGAGGCCAAAGTCCTTACCATTGTAATAAGCTTGCAACTTCAATGAAATAGCCTTAGTTATTTTATTTTATTTATTTATTTTTATTTGAAGATCTTCATGAGACAGTTAGCATAAGCAAGAGGTAAGGTATAATAACAAGTTGAGCTCAGTTTTCAACTAGAAAGGGTGAAATGACCTAGAAATTATATCACTTAAAATTAAATTTTTAGAGTAACCTGTGCAAGAAATGTAACAAAATTAATTAGAGTTTACCATCTTAATTTACTTTTACAATCATGACATTGATGATTTTGAGTTTGACACCACTATTGAAACTAGCAACATAGAGAATATTTGACTTACAATTTAAGGAAAGCAGTTGGAATGTTTGATAAAATGGAGTGTGTTGTGACAAGTGTGGATTATAAATTGGAAGCTCATTGTCCACATTTTTGATGATATTTATGATACTTTATTTTTCTCAAGGCCATCATAGCGGGCATTATTATCAAAATCAGCCTTAGGAATAAACTTAAATGCACTAATGTGTGTGTTGTAGGATGGTTAAAGGATCAGAAATTTACTTGTCAACATTAATGTTTGGCATCATTTGGAGCAAAGGGTGGCTATAATATTAACATTCATTAGGTGAACATTCCTAAGAAACATATCCGTTAAACAATTTATAGCACATGTATTTACCTAATCATATATCAAAAAGCTTGTGTAAGATAAGATAATTCTATTACTATTTGCTAATGACCAAAGTATGTACATATCTATATACAATAGACATGCATGTAATTCAATATTTTAGGTAACATAGTTTGATAGATACTTAATTGTGAGAAGGTAGATGGTAAAGGTTAATTATCAGAAAGAGGAGAATGATTCAGATAGGGCATCTTCGATGTATGGGTAGTTGAAAAGGGTTGGCAATGTTGCAGTAAGCACTTTTTTGTTCTTGAAAATTTAGTAGTGTGCTATGTAGTCAATAGTTTGCACTCTTAGACATAGAGATAAAGCATTATTTTATGAAAACTATGTTCCTTACAATCAGATTTAAACTAATTTACATTCAGAGTATGTCATAACTTTTTAAAGTTGAGAGTATTTTCTATACAATTATCACTCACATTTCATATTTAAGTGTTAAATATCATAGCATTTGGAGCAAAGTATCAACTAAAACTATAGTGACATACTACTAAGATGAGTCTATGGAATAGTTTTTTATTTATTTTCTTTGGAAAACATGTGGTCATCCATCTATTTCAAGTTATGCATTTGTTTATTTCATAAATTTTCTTTTTTCTCTCTTTCGTTTGCTTTCCTTTTTGTTCAATGAATTTCCTATTAGAAGTAATGTCAAATTTCTAAGAAACAAGTCCTTCTATGCAACCTTGCTTTGGTTTTCATTATAAATGGAGTTGACCAAAGATTATTTGTAGTGTTCTAACACCATACTATAAGGAGGATGTTCTTTTCTCAAAGGAAGAGCTTCAACATGAGAACGAGGATGGTGTCTCTATTATTTTCTATTTGCAAAAGATATATCCAGGTCAGAATCTGTATTACAATTAATGCAACTTCAAAAAAGGTGTTTTAGAATTTTTTCATAAATTAGTTTTGGTTAATTAACTTTTCACAACATTCACATCTTGTGTTCCACTTAACATATGAGTGGATGAACTTCCTAGAGAGAGTACAATGTGAAACAAAAGAGGATGTTTTAGTTGATGAAGAGAAAACATATGAGCTTCGGCTCTGGGCATCCTATAGAGGGTAGACACTTACTAGAACAGGTACAAATGAAACATGATTAATCTAGAAATTTGAATGGATTCACAATGAGAAATGACATTGCATCAGAATACCTAAAATATAGTGTATCCATAGATAAATTATTTTTTTGAAATGTTGTGATTGCAGTTAGAGGTATGATGTACTACAGGAAAGCCCTAGAGCTCCAATATTTTTTGGATATGGCAAAAGAGGAAGGTATGTGACAATTCCAAAACTATTTCTAAGGTGTAACAAATGGAGGAACTGGCATGGAGTATAAATGAGATACTCATGACTAAAGTTGCCTAACATCTTGTGCCAAGTACAGTCTTCCTTACAAGGAGATTGTTATGTAAACATGATTTACTTTGATTTTGTATGATTGTTTTTCATGTTGCAATGAACCTTTATGACACATTTATTTAAAATACCTTTCCTGTAGGTTGTAAGAATATTATGAAAAAGGGTATATGAGACATTTAAAATTATTTTTCTTGTAGATGGATGTGTTACTTATTGGTCATGGAAGTAGACTTAGCTGAATTGGATGAATATTTCTTTGTTTGTTGTTCAAACAAGAGCTTTCTTTAATGTGTGGGATCACCTTATTGATGAATTAAGTTGAATGTCTAATTAACAAAGATATCATAGGATGTTAGAGTATATTACATTATTTAGGTACATGTCAATGTACCACCTTGGGTACATTATTAGATTAGGAGTTTATCTTAGGTTACTTGAGGAAGAAGTAATAAATGCACAAGTGTCAATGTGCAATGATGTAAATGTACAAGGAGTCCACTTGTACATGAGTCATAGGAAAGGTAGTTAGGAAGAGTAAGGGCCAAGTAACCTATCTTCTTATATATAGGCCCCATAGTGAATAGAAGAGGGTGTAGCAAAAGTGAGACTACTATTGAGTAGTGAGTAGGTACAATGTAGTTTCCATTAGAGTTCTGGAGTGTTCATTTCCTCCATTACATTACATTGTACTATTTTTACAACTTTCCATTAATAGCATATTTTAGTCTTATTGCAGAATTCCATTATCTTACTTTTCTGCATATTTTACATCTTGTGATTGCTTTCCCCCATATCCTACATTATCAAAAGCTAACAGTGGTATTAGAGCTATGGTAGATCAGATAGGAATAGGGAGATCCACAAGAGATATTGAGAGGAGAGAAGCAAATCTCAGTTCTAAAATTTTTGAGATTGCATTTGGCTAGAGTCTTTCCATAGAGTTGCAAAAAAACTCGTGAAGACTAGGACTCAACATTCATTCCACTAGATTGGCAAATCAACTAGTGAAGATTCATCACTTAGAATTTCTTCCATTACAGTCCTAATACTTTGTTGTAGGAAAAAGGATATTCAAATAAAGTTGGGAAGCTTCCTACAGAAGAGCTAGGAAGAATATCATCTTCAGAATCAATCCAGCACCAAAAGCAACAAACAAAAGAAAAGGAGATTCTAAGAACCTAAGGGAAGTCCTATTGCAAACCTGCACATTGTAGAAGAAGAAAAGGCCATAGTGGCCTCATTGTTGATTCAAGAGACTCCAGAGAAGATTCTAAAAGAAGATAGGAGATTGGTGATCTCCATCGAAGACTATAGATAGTAGATTGAAGAAATCAGCTTGAAGAAGCTAAAGAGACCCATAGAAGGTCCCATTAAAGAACTCCTAGTTTTAGAATATTGGAGGTTGATGATCTCCATTGAAGCCTACAGATTGCAGAAGTGAAGAAGGACTAGCAAGGTCCTATTCCAGATTCCAAAAGTAGTAGATTCTAGAGATTCAAGAGATCTCATTACCAACACTTCCATAGTAGAAGGTTGAAGGAAATGTCTCATTGAGAAGACCAGAGAAGCTATGATATTGAAGACCTTGGAGAGGTCTCAAGGAGAAACAAGGAGAAGTCTTGGAGAGCCTTATTGTAGAGTTTGAAGAAGCCATTAAAGGAGTTCCTAGAAGAACTCATTGGAGAAATTCACTACCAAGGAGAAGCTCCTGATAGTGAAGAAATTGGGACAATTATCACCATCCGACAACAAGCCCAAGAGAGAAGGATTTGGTAAGTAGTTTGCCAAATTTTAGAGGAGACCAGTGAAGACCTCAAGACTTATATATTCTTGAGAAGAAGGCCTATATTGAAGCTATAATTTTGACAAGGAGGTTGAAGGAGAACATAGATAGAAGAAGCCTACCAAATCCAAGAGATTTGGAGATTACATTTCATAGCTAAGAAGGCATATTTTGGAGATAGGGGTTTGTTGAATCTACAAAAAAATACTGAAGGGCTCTTGGAGGAGAATCCCAACTACAACACTTCAAATTTCTAGGGTACATCCTGAAGGAGAAGTTGAAGTCATCTACTACCATTCCAGATAGCAACTTGGTGAATCAAAACACCAAGATCTACATCATCTTCAAATATCATTAAAGGTATGCAACTTAGGTGCAAAGGGTTCATTACTTGAACACTTATATTTAGTTCATTACTTAGCTTCATTAAGCACCTTATTAGAATCTAGAAGTTGCAAGAAGAAGGTTGTATTTTAAAGTCTTCAAGGGAAGTGCAGAAGATAGTTTTTGTTAAGGGTTATTACCTGCACATTAAAATAGGAGTTGGATATATTTCGAAAGAAAGAAAAATATCATCTACCTATTGTCTATATAAAATCTAAAGAAGACTACATCCTACAACATTGATTGTAGTGCAAGTTTCAAATTACTCTTAAAAAGTTCTTTATAAAGAGGACATTATTCTTAGTTGAAAGTTGTAGAGATTATTGGTGCATTCTTTAAGAGTTATTATTAGTGCATTGAAGGAGCAATAAGGTGAGACTACTATTGCACTATTCTAGATTGTTTAACTTATTACTCTTAAAGATCATTATGTGCATTGGTTGTTAACTTAAGGTGAAAACCAAAGGGCACAAAATCTACGTATATCAAAGTGTCTAAAGACACTATTTAGTGCATAAAAACCTACAATTTATTATGGCCTAAAGAAGCCACCAAGTAGATCAAAATCCCTCCAAGGAGTGGAGAAGAAGAAGGCAACCATTAAAATCAGAGAAAGGAGCTAAAAAATGAGACTTGGAGTGTCTCGGATTTAAGGTGCAAATAGAGGTTATTACAGGTTGGTATTTGAGCACCAAACTCACCTCCTACTATTACATCAAAGGGAGAGATTAAGTGTCATAAGGACACTTTACATAGCTCTTGATCCTATCTACAACTATCTTCCAGAAGCTCTAGCAGGAGCCATTTGAAAGGGGATCAACATCTACCATCCATGAAGAGCAAGCACTAGGTTAAGAGTGCATAAGAGATGAGCCAACGAAGGGCTCGATATCCACCATTGGTGCTAGAGAAAAGAGCCATCCTAAGGCTCAAAATCTAGCTCGTATTAAGGTGTCCAAAGACACCCTATCATCCACCACATCGAGCATCTACAACAATGAATATCTACAAGCATCAAAGCCAACGTAAGGACAACATATTAGGGCAGTTATTATCTATTATATTACAACTCATTACAATGAAGAGAAGGGAGATTTAGCTAATACAAAAGGTGCATTACCATGGGAGAACTCTAGCCAAGAGTAGCACCATAGAACCATCTTCATAGAACTAGAGCCAATGCCTTATGAAGGAGAGCACATTCTTTTACCTGAAGGAAGCATTGAGAGCAAGAAAATAATTATGTATTCATTGGAAAAGGAGTTTATAAGGTTCGATAGATATTGGAAGAGACTATACATGCAATTATGAAGGCCACCACTTATCACAATCAATAGAGCACCCTATATTCCATAACATTCACAAAAGAAATACTTAAGGTAACGTCTAAGTCTCAGATGTTGAAAGGCATCATTCAAAGCATATTTATCATAGCTCATCGATTGAAGAAGGAAGGAGTGTTACTCAAGACTAAAGTGTTATTCATCATAGTAACACCTCTCAAGTTCATAGTGACATGTGGGTGCAACTCCAAGGAGAACAAAAGCTACATAAGCACCCAACCTACCAAGGGAAAACATAGTCAATTCCAAGCAAAGTGTAAGCGAAGTCCAAGGGGAATGTAAGCAAAATTGTAGCCAACATTAAAGCAAAGGTGCATTCAATAGAGAACATATTCAAATCCTGAAGCCAAGGAGTCAAAGGTGCAATTAAGGATATCCATTAAATCTTGTCATAAACCAATAAGAGGATACAACGTGTTTCAAGTGATTCCAATATCCAAAGAGCCATTGAGAAGAGTGAAGTCTTAAGCAATCTGACATACTACATTACTAAGGTAATTTTGATATTAAATTTACTTGCTTTAATTAAAGTAACATTGGAGTTATAAGGTGCTACATATATGGTCAAAATTACTATTGTGTTGGAATAACCAAGCATTAGTAAGTTATAAAGCAAGTCCATTTTGAAGCATTATAATTGAAGTACATTATAATATTATAATATTTGCAAATAACCAAGTAGGAGATATAAGGCTATCAACCTTGGTAAACTCAATATCAATTTGCAAATACTATTATTTTCTAATATTTCAAAAGTAGGGAGTTATAAGGCATACTACACCAAACTATAGATACTTGGAAATTAGAAAATTAAATTATTGAATAGAGAAGTAAATCTATTGCTTACATATAGAGTTGGAACTAATTGGTAACACTTGTCTCATACTCATACTAAGGAGACAAAAAGAAATCCAACTATAAGAACTTCATTAGGAGAGATAAGGTAAAATTGAAAGTTGATTATTATTCTCAAAATATTACAAAATCAACTCAAAAGGTGAACTAATTATTGCTAAGTTTTTATCAAAGCCTATAGCATATTCTAAATTACTTGGGAGATATAAGGAATCCTACATAACCTAAATCCAAGAAAGGTTTTATCAAATTAGTTCATATACTCTTATCTAGGGAGCTATAAGGATGTCTACTAACACTTTAAATAATGCAATTAGAAAAGGAGTAAGAAAAGTACCAATATGGATTAAAAGCATGATTGATAATTCAATGGATAAAGATGCAGATGGGAAAGAAGAATCGATAGGATTTAAAAGGATTTTTGAAACTAGTAGTAATGGAAAAATAGATTCTTCTAAAACATCCTCTAATGAGATAGCAAAAGGAATTGGTGACAACTATACTAATGAAGATACAAAAGATCATATTCAAAAAGAAGAAAAGAATATTGATCAAAAAGATATCATACAAATGTATGAAAGAAGTAAATATGGAATAGCCTCAATTGTTCACATATGGTTTAAGTATCTCATCAAGGAGATAGATAAACATGATATTCCTAAAATAGACAACAAAGCAGTTGGAATACCTTTACTATGCACTTATTGCAACCAATTTGGTCATGAGAAAGTCAACTGCTAGAGTTTCCATCCATGTAAATATTGTGGAGGAAAAAATCATTTATCTTTCTTCTGCTACTATAAATATAAGTACTATAAAAGTTATGAAGAAATATTACTACACATAATAGATTATTTCTTTCAGGATCTTATTTCAAAAACATCCACTAACAATAAGTTCAAGCTTGACATTCATGAAGATCAAAGAAACAGGTCATACAGAGAATCAAAGGAGATAAAATGGATCAATTATGATCCACTTATGATGTGCAAAATTATGAGATCACTAGCTCATCAAAGATGCTTGACAACAAAAAATAGTGGGTTGGAAAAGACAAGAAGATATAACATGAAGACTAAAGTAGAAGAAGAAAAAGGACCTGATCGAGCTGAAGACTATTCAAAAGAGGAAGATCCATATTGAAGACTAAAGTCTTCAATACCCAAATAATGTAATATAGGAGGGTGTTAGAGTATATTACATTATTTAGGTACATGTCAATGTACCACCTTGGGTACATTGTTAGACTAGGATTTTATCTTAGGTTACTTGAGGAAGAAGTAATAAATGTACAAGTGTCAATGTGCAATGATGTAAATGTACAAGGAGTCCACTTGTACATGAGTCATAGGAAAGGTAGTTAGGAAGAGTAAGGGCCAAGTAACCTATCTTCTTATATATAGACCCCATAGTGAATAGAAGAGTGTGTAGCAGAAGTGAGACTACTATTGAGTAGTGAGTAGGTACAATGTAGTTTCCATTAGAGTTCTGGAGTGTTCATTTCCTCCATTACATTACATTGTACTATTTTTACAACTTTCCATTAATAGCATATTTCAGTCTTATTGCAAAATTCCATTATCTTACTTTTTGCATATTTTACATCTTGTGATTGCTTTCCCCATATCCTACATTATCAAAAGCTAAAATAGGATTGGGGTAGACCCCTTTTATGTTGAAACACGATGCCAGTTTATTTTTTTTGTAATTTTTTTATTATTATTTTAAGGAGTAAATTCAAATGATTTATAGTGATTGATTATAATGTTGTAGTATAGATTTTATTCCCAAAAATAGAGCAAACAAATCAAACAAAACAAGCCACAAAGAAATGACAATAATAATAATTTAGGAAAATAACCATTTCATTATGTGCAATATGATATATACATTACTTACAATAGTAGGTTTTTTATACTCAACAACACAAAGATGATCTCAATAATGTTATTATTTCATGACCATCCATTGGAGTATATAAAATTTGGAAAGGGGTGGATGGTTACAACCTAATCGTTAGCCTCTCAAGTTAGAACTCAAACCACTAATTTTTGTTATGCTCATAAAGACTTGATAGTTTGATGGGTTCAAACATACTCAATGGATATACATTGATAAAATGGTAAAACTACCAAGGGATATTAAAAATTTATTCAAATTATTTTTGGCAAAATGGTAAGTTTTGAAAAGGGGTTATTATTTATTATATAGGGGTTTACCACCAAGGGTTTAATAAATTAAAAGGGGAGGTGGTAAATTTTTTGAAAAAGGGGTTTTTTTAATAAGCCCGTCAACACACATGTTTTGAAGGCTTTCAACTAAGTGAGCTGCCCATGGATCTTCTACATCCCCTTTTCCTTGCATTGCTGCTTCATCAACTGCACACAAAGTACATATGATCTCGAATAAGTTAGCCAACCCTTGAGAGGTAATGTTACACTTATAGATGTTTCAATGTAGTTTATTTCATAAGGTTAATTTTGTTGATAGTTTCATTTAATTTTTTTTGTTACATTTTCAAGGAAACATGATTCAAACCCTTCAGAATCATCATCTGGTATGATCAGTTAAACTACATTGGTTGTGATATAGTAAATTAATTTTAGTTAATTTTTAACAAAATTTCAAAATAATTTTATTTTTTGTAGGAGCACAAATTTGATCAGCTTCTCACATACAATATTTGATTCCACCACCAACTCCATCGTGGCCACAACTTATGAGGGATCAAAAACATATGCATGGGAAGTAGCTATTTTTTACAAGGAGTTAGGGAATGACACATACATAAAGACTTTTAAATCTTCTGATTGGAATATCTAGTCTACATATATTATCAAAATTGGATAGTACTCATATTGAAGAGGATTCTATTTATCAAGGTAGCAGGCCTGAGTTTTATAAATTAGGCAATGTGCTTCATCATACACAACAACAAATAGAAGCATAGGAACCTGAACAGGTAGTGACAGTTGTTGGGAGTTTTTCCTCTCTATAATAAACCAACGATGAAGTTCCTCTTTCTGCTAATGATAAATTGAAATTTTCATCAAATATTCTATTGACTGATAATTGTGAGGCCATTGTAAAAGATATTCTATTGGTTTATATCTCTGGTTTGAGATATTGGGAGTATCAGAGAAAAATTTTAATTAAGGAGTAAATGCCCGATACAAAAATAATTCTAAAAGAAACTATTTTTCATTGGTTGAACAAGAACAAAAAAAGCTTGATGTTTTGTTAGATCAAGCTCAATCTGAAAATGTAACCACAATTGATGTATATAATGATGAAATTTTAAATATTCTTTTAAATAGGTTGGATAATATAAATGCCAAATTCCAGACATATTATAATCAATGGGCTATTGATAAGAAGAATGTTCAAGTTGCAGAGGTTGGCAAAGTAGTTTCTAAGGTAATTTATACTAATTTTGTGTTTATCAATTTATTTGTTTTTGAAATAATTCATAACTAATATATTATAATTTATCTATTTTGTAGATCAATTTTGAAAATATGAAGAAACAGGTTGAGAGCCTCAATGTTTATTTGAACACTTCTAGGCACAATCTATACAACACAATAAAATTGAAGGGACAATTAGCTTACACCATTAAAGAGAATAATGCATATAGGAAGATTATCATTTTGCATATTTTAGATCTTTATATATTGCTCAAGAAAAAGGAAAAAGAAATATCTTCAACAACTAAAGAAGATCCTACGAAATAGGAAAGGGCATTGATCTCAAGTTTGCAGATAGTACAGGAGAGCCTTATTAGAGCTAGTGCGCTACAACCAAATGCTATTGATCAGAGTCATGTGGAAAGTGAGTTTGATCCAGCAATAGTGACAACATCTGATACTCCTTTAGAGACAACATCTACTTTAGGCTCTATAGTGTAATAGTATGAAAGTGGGCTGAAAGTTTACTATTTTTTTAAATGTGATGTAATGAAATATTATTCCAATTAATGAAAAATATTTTGCAAATACGTGTCATACAATTTTAGATAATTGTTTTGTTTTATAACTTTTTACAGATTCAAAATTGTCTACTGTTCTAATTACAAATATATAAAAATCAAATGTGCTAATATAGTTGTCATATTTAAAAATAAGTGCTCACAATAGAAATCAAATCTATAATGAGCTATGAAACCATCTACCAAATGCACATTTGATTTTTGTAAAAATTTCACTATTTTTGTAAAATGCGATGTAATGAAATATTATTCGAATTAATGAAAACCATTTGCAAATATGTGTCATACAATTTTAGATAATTGTTTTATTTTATATCTTTGTACATATTCAAACTTGTTTACTATTCTAATTATGGATATGTAAAAATCAAATATGCTAATATAGTTACCATATTTAAAAATCAAATGTTTACAACAAAAATCAAATCTATCAAATATAACATAAAATTTTCTTAAAAATTTTATGATATCAATTATAAAAGTTAACACCGATATATAATATGGAACCAAAAAAATTATCAACATATTTTTTTTATAAAATCAACAATGCAAAAATAAGTTACCAAAATCTTACAAAATGATAGTGGAGGAATTTGAAACAAACACTTATCAGTTTGTCCAATATCACTAGTATGCATAGTTGATCTTTGTATTTCTAAAATATGATCAATGCAAGTATCATTATCTTTGTTATCATGAATATTTGTGATACACTCTATCTACTAGGGATTTACAATATGCCAAAGCTCTATCATACATATACTTGTTCAGTTCATATGATGAGACATATTTTCTCAAACAATTTTCTAATTTTTTATCCAATATGTTATGAACTTTAGATTTCACAAAATATAAAGCACTAAAAATACTTTTATCTTCTACTGATCCAAAAATCATTGTTTGACATTATTCATATAAGCAAAAATATTCACTCAACACGGCTTAGATACAATTTCTTCCATAAACTTGTTATAAAACCTGGTTCACTAAGATTAGTCAAATGGAAAATTTGATCCACTATTGTCGATCCAAATTAGGTTGATTGATTTGTCAAAAGGTCTTTATTGAGAATACCATTGATATCGATACCATTGACCTCCACCCATTTTGTAAAATGTTTAAAAATTATACCCATATAGTTTATGAACGATTTACTTGTAATATTGTAGTCAGTACCAGGATCCTAGAGCATAGGGTTAATCAAATTCATGGTCTCAAACAACTCATCTCTTTGAAAATGGTCTTTTATTTTTCTTGTCAAGGTTTTTGCTATTTTTCTCAATTTGATCCTTGTATTCTACAAAATTATATCGAATTTGCTATATGTTATGGGAATTTTTCAACATCATCTATAACTATTCCTAATGGTCTTTCAAAATAATATAATTTTATATGCTTTCTATGAAAATTAATGTAAATATTGTTATTTATATTGAACTTAAAAAAACTATTTGGATTATCGACATTTGTTAAATTTCTCCAATATTTAAACAAAGGATCCATAAAACATTTTCAGACAAGTATAAACTATCGATACACATATATATTTGTTTTTTAGTCTTGATGAAATCAACAATATAAATAGATCTTTCTTGTGCAATTTTTTCTAAAGTATTCATTTCATGCAACATTGGAAGAATACCACATAAAGTGAGTAGAGTTTCCAAGTTTGTCATTTGGTATAACAAATCCTTTACCTTATCAACTACCCTTTGATTATCATACATAAACCTTGCTAAGGATTGATATTCTTTGAAAACTTTAGATGTAGGTTGAAATAGTGAAATCCACCTGGTATCCACATCTTTTAACATTTTTTTTATTTTCAATAACTCCTAGTGCAAAGAATTGAAACTCTACAAATATTTTTGGACTGCATGAAAAAAAACCATGTATTTCACATATGAGTTCTTCCACTCTAGTAAAATTTTCAAATGTGCTCACAATTTTATATGCAATATTCATTCTATGAGCCATACAATGAATGGGGATCAAATATGGGGGTATTGATGTCTGAAGTCAAACACAAAGCCCATTTCTATGACCTTGCATTATAGCAACACCATAAACTCTGATACATATTAACTTACTAGTTATTGTTGTATCATCCATTCCCACAATGTCTTTTAAGCTTCTTACAACAAAATTGTAAAGGTTTTTTGCATTATAATTATTGATCATCGTATGTAATGCTAGCAAATAAGGTTACCTTAAATGATTTTGAAATGTGTAAATATGCATGCATATCCAAGATGTGTTGTCAACAATAGTTACTTCATCAATTGAAAGTAAAAGTAATTTAACATTTTTAACCTTCTCTCTTAGGTCCTTCTTCTCAACTAAAGAGAAATTTTATCATTTTCCAACCACTATGATATGACAAATAAGAACTAGGAAGGTTCTGCACATTAGCTTGTTGAAATAGATGCTTAAAATAAAAAAAAATCAGATATTGGTCTACCCTTTTTAAGAATAGCATATACAATAGCAAATTGTAAATTTTTTGAAGCTAAAGTGGTTTTATGAATTTTTGAAATTGTGTTGGAATTGTTCCACCATTATGAATAATTTTTGTTGTTGTTTCATATCTTTATCATAGTCTTGTGTATATCTGACATGTACATATTCAAAAATGTCCTTCCACTTTATTGTTTTCGTAGTTGTTCCATCACTTTCTTTTACTATCACATAAACTTTCCCACAATGTTTTTCTATTGTATCCAATAGTTGCATCTTATGATCCTTCCCTAGTTTCCAATCATAAATAATGAATCTACATTCTGTTGGCGTATCATTAGTATTCTTAGGTGACACTGGTTTAATAAATAGATATTTTGATGACCATTCAAGCTGAAATGTTATCTGTTTGTTGTGGTGCAGTGGTAAATGCCCTAGGTGTTGGTAGAGGCCAACCTAGGTTCCATTCCCCTTGTCTCCATCTTGTAGATATATGGTATATTTAGGAATGTCCTATGTGCTGGTAGAGGTCAAAAAGGCTCCATTCCTCCTATGCCCAACCTGTTGAAAGTGGAACCTCAAAAGGGGTATTTTCCACTATAAATTAGTTTTGGGGACTAATAGTTAGGTAATTAGACTTTGGAGCTCTGCTAGGGTTTGATGAGAAAAAACTACTTTGCTAGGATTTGATGAAGAAAAACTGCTCTACGAGGATGGCAACAACTTTTGGAGGAGGTCTAAAAAATTGGAGGAATGTCATGATGGCATCGGGTTCGGCACAGAGAGTGCATGCTCGTGATATTTTTTTATCTGAAAATGATTGGAAGGAACAATATTTTCTAGTGTATGTCAGGAACCGCTTGTTAAAGAACAATGGATGTTTGAAATGATGTGAAGCCAGGCCAGTTCTAGTGGTTCAACCAGACTTGATGGCAGAAGATGTGGAGTATCTAACCAAACATGCACTTATTGGTATATTTTTGGGCATCCAAATTTCTCTCCCCTTTGTGGAGGCTTGGGTTAGGAAGACTTGGAATCCTGAAGGCAATGTGGAGGTGATGTTGAGTGTGAACAACTATTTTATGGTGGTTTTATCTTGTATTGCAGATCATAACAAAGCATTTGAAGGGGGTCCTTATTTCTATAACCAAGTGGAACTCTTTCTTAAACCCTAGCATGTGGGTTTCAACCCATTAGAGGAGCTGCCATCGTGGGTTCCAGTATGGGTGCGGCTTCCATGGCTCCCATTGGAATTCTGGAGAATTGATATCTTGCATAAGATTTCCCTTCTGCTTGGGAAGTCGGCTGGACCATCACAACAGAAAATGGATAAAAAGATAATCTCTATTGCTCATATTTGTGTTGAAATTGACTTAAATAATCCTATTCCAAATTTTATTGAAATACAATTTGGATCAACTACATGGGTTCAAAAACTTGACTATGACGATCTTCCATTTCACTACCAGATTTACCGTGAATATGACCACATGCAAAGAAAATACCCTAAGTTTGTCTTGCCTTTGGCTTCAAATCCTGGGTCCTCTTAGTCTAGACAAAGTTTGGATAAAGGAAAAACCTCGATAAAGGAAGGGGAACGGGATAAGGAAGGTTTTGTTTCGGTAAAAGCCCGAAACAAAGGACCAAGGACAAATAAAGACCTTAAGGATAGTCAGCCAGATGCTCTACTCAACCATTTTGAAATATTAGATGATCTTGATCAGTGCATGGAGATACCTAAAACGTCGCTACTTGATGCAAATATAAAAAGGTCAAATCAGATGTCTCTTCTTGAGGGAGAACTTAAGGAATCAAATATAGGGGGTTTAAATGAAGAACAAAGGCCTTTGGATCTGAGTATAGGGGACATGGTTGGGTCTAGACCTATAAGGGAAACTATTTTGGAAAGTGGTACAAATTTAGTTATGCCATCTCCTATTCAGAAACTAATGCAATCATCCTTGGACTGCAAAACTCCTACGGTGTTGGGATTGTAGCAAAAAATTATTAAACAAAATTTTTGGATAAGAATATGAAGGTGGGTTGGAAGAAGGACCAGGATAAAATTAAGTTAATGGGGGAGACTTTGGTGGAGTTAGGCTTGGTGATAACATTGGACTCCCATTTTTATAACCCCCAAAAATTATTATCCTCTCATGGAATGTAAGGGGGTTGAATATCATCCCCAGACAAAAAATTGTTCATGATTTGGTTCGTGTGCATTCTCCAAATGTGGTGTTTATTCAGGAGACTAAATTGGCTATTGATAGTATGTTCAATATTGCTCCCAAGTTGTGGATAAGGGGGCAATGCTAGTGTATTGGTGCATGTGGATATGCTAGTGGCATCACTTGTTTATGGGATTTGGTTAAGATATCCCCTCTTACTTGGATTTCTAGTAGATGGTCTATTTCAATGGTCGGGCATGATAATGAATCTGGTGAAATCATCCTACTTACAAATGTGTATGCTCCTGTTGATTACAATGGTAAAGTGAATTTGTGGAAGCAAATTTGCTTTGTGAGAAGTTTGGTTCCCCTGTACCCATGGATTTTGGCTGGAGATTTCAATTCTATCACTTGTCTAGAGGAGAAATGTGGTGGGGTGGACCGTATCGAGCCTTTTTCTTCGATCTTCAGTGCTCATATCTAGGCCCTAAACTTGGTTGACATCAACCCAGATAATGGGATCTTTACTTGGCACAATAGAAGGTGTGGGGAAGCTTCCATCTTAGAGAGACTGGATAGGTTTTTGATATCCAGTTATTGGATGGGTAATAACAGAGGTGCTAGTTTTGTGATTCTGGAGGGTAGGGAATCTGATCATTGGCCTATCAAACTCTCTGCTTTGGAGTTAGGGCTAAAAAAGAATTCCTCATTTAAGTTTCAACTTATGTAGCTTCATGATCCTAAGCTTCATGATTTCATGTGAGGCTGGTGGACCACTGGCAAACCTCCTCATGGCACCGCTATGTATTCCTTTATGAAGCGACTACAATTTGTAAAACATAAATTGAAGAGATGGATTAGACTGAATTTTAGGAACATTTCCTTGGCTAAGCTGGAAGCTCTTAGGAGGATGGAAGAAGCTTCAAGGAATATTTAGAGATCAGGGATTCATGAAGGAGCTTCTTGTTGAGGAATCTGAGGCTACAAAAGACCTTGCTGAATGGGAACTGAGGGAAGAATTTTTTTGGAAATAAAAAGCTCGAGTAGATTGGCTTCAGGAAGGGGATCGAAACACATCCTTATTTTATAACTCAGTTAAGGCTCACCGCAATGGTAACTTGATTACCTCTCTTGTGAATTCTTAGGGTGCCTTGCTCTATTCTTTCAGGGATATTTCAGAAGAGACTAAGAGGTATTTTTCCTCTCTATTCAAGGACTCCCTATCAGATGATGAGAATGAAAAGCTTATTCTAAAATGTATTCTAGTGATTGTTTCTAGAGAGATGAATGAGCACTTGATGGGTTCAATTTCCATTGAGGAGTTGGCAAATGTTGTATTCAATAAGAAAAAAAGAAAATCCCCAGACCCAGATGGATTCCCAATTGAGTTTTATCAGGAGTTTTGGGATTTAATCAAATTTGATCTTTTGGAGGTGGTCCATGAGTCCCAAAAGAACAAACAGATGCTAAGGGACCTAAATGCTACCTTTGTGGTTCTTATACCCAAAAAATATGGAGCAAATTCCTTGGATATGTTCAGGCCTATTGCTCTCTGCAATGTTGTGTATAAGATCATCACAAAAATTATTGCTAAGAGGTTGAAGATATGGTTGAGAAAAATCATATCTGAGGAGCAAGGAGGGTTTGTTGATGGTCGAAATATCTTGGATGGGGTTGTTATTGCTACAGAAGCTATTCACTCGATGGAAACTTGTAAGGAGAAAACTATGTTCATTAAGTTGGACATGGCCAAAGCCTATGATTGGGTCAGATGGTCCTTTCTTCAAAAATTTCTTGCTACTTTTGGATTTGAGGAGGAATGGATTAGATGGGTGATGAGCTATGTTTCTTCTTCCTCATTCTCTATTCTTGTTAATAATGAGCCATCAGAGCTATTTGAGGCCTCAAGGGGATTGAGGCAAGGAGATCCTTTATCTCCTTATTTATTTATCATTATGGCGAAAGGGTTGGGAAAATTTCTCAAGTCTCAAGTCATGCAGGGTCTCATTCAGGGGTGGAAGTGGGATAGTAGTTTGCCACCTCTTTCACACCTTCAATTTGTTGATGACACTGATTTGTTGGAAGTTGCCACTATCAGGGAAGTTGACAATATTAGACAATCTATTGACATATATATTGGTGCTTCTGGACAATTGATTAATGAGGACAAGTCTTCTATTTTCTTCTTCAATACCCCTCCTCTTATTCAATCTAGGAGTGCTCGCATTCTAGTATTCCAGGTTGGGACTCCCCCCTTCATTTATCTTGGTATTCCAATTTCATCTCACCCTCTACATAGATCTTCTTGGCAGTATATGCTTGATAAGTTTAGAAGGAAGGTGAATCACTGGACTTTCATATGGCTATCCACTGCAGGTAGAGTGTTGCTTTTAAAATTTGTTTTTCAAGCTCTACCCATTTATAGATGTTTTGTAAAAATAGCTCCCTCTCACTTAATCAAGGACATGGATGCTTTGTCAAGACAATTTTTATGGTCTGGAAAACTTGATCAATCTAAATGGAGTTTGGTTAGGTGGGATTCTATATGTAGACCGGTGCAAGAGGGAGGCCTTGGGTTACGAAAAACAACTCTTTTTGGGCAGGCTTTGGCTACAAAACTTTATTGGAGATGGTGTACCTCTCAAGATCATATTTGGGCTAAAATATTATCTTGTAAATACTTGAGAGGTATTTCTAAGGCTAAAATCCCTAGAGTCAGCTTGGTTGGGAAAGGTTCAGTTATCTAGGACACTCTAAAAAGAGGAGCTAATTTAATCAAGTAAAATTTGTTCTAGATTTGCAATCAGGGATAAAATGCTATTTTTTAGGAGGATTCTTGGGATGGCCATCCTCCTATCTTGAATCAATATCCTAGGTTACGTTCCCTAAGCATTTTTTTCTTGGAAGCAGGTTGGTCTTGTGTGGATGACTTTAAAAAAATCCAGTCTTTTGTAAATATGGAGATGTACATGTGGAAAGATACACAAGAATGGCCCCAAGGGGGACTGACCAAGGATAGATAGGTGCTTGCTCTTATTATTATAGGGAGGCCTTGTTCTTCATTGAGGGGTAAAGATATTCTCACTTGGAACCCTGATCCTAAGGGAACCTACTTGGTAGCCTATGGTTATCAAGTTATTGATAAGAAAAAGTATGGGAGTCTTCCTATCACTTGGTGGAAAAAGGTGTGGAACAAATTTGCTTGGCCAAAATGTAACTTCTTTCTTTGGTTGGTAGCTCATAATAAATGCCTCACTTGGAATAATGTGAGGAAGAGGGGATTTTAGGGTCCCTCTTTTTGTGTCCTTTGCAGTAATAATGAGGATGACTCTTCTCATTTATTTTTCCAATGCTCCTTTGCCAAAGACATTTGGCACCATTGGTGGAGTGCCTGGAACCATCCATGTTTTCATGTGCTATCCTTGGTGGAGTTTTGGAGTAGTGCAGAACTCTGTCAAAGGCCCCCTTCCTTAGGGTGGCTTGGAATTTGGGTCCTTCTTGCATCATCTAGAAAATTTGGCTCGAACAGAACCAACGCATATTTTAGGACAGTTATTTGGCTAATCAATAGATTTGGCAAAGGATCATGTATATGGTTCAGGAAACCATCCATAGCAAATGTGATGTGGACCCTCTTTTGGATTCTAGGGAGGAGAAGGTACAACAAACCCTTGGTCTCTTTAGGGATGGTGTGAACTCTTCTAGCCCTAGTAGGGTTCCTTAGCTCAGCAAGAAGGTTAGGAGAGATGGTAGGTGGAGGCCACCCCCTAGAGGAGTTTTAAAAATTAATATCGATGGATCGTCCAGGGGTGGCATTGGCGGTGTTGGGAGAGATTCTACTGGTGGTGTCAGTTTTTGCTTTTCCATTTATAAAGGTGTTCACTCCAAAAATTTTATGGAAGCTCTTGCAATTCTTGAGGCCTTGCGAAGGGGGTTTTATCTTGGCTGGCATAGGATTATCTGTGAGTCTGACTCTCAAATTGTGGTTAATATTTTAAACAGTAAAACGGTGGAGGAAGTTCAAATTCTCAGAATGAGTGAAGAGTTCAAATTTATATCCTTTGTGCACATTCCAAGGGAATGGAATGTGGTTGCTGATTACCTGGCCAAAAGAGCTTCTGAGATGCTGGATCCTTGGAGTATCGATAATTAGGAGAGTCTCCCATCTAGGGACTCTCAACACCTGTGGGAGTTGATCCACAAGGATGTACAGACTTAATGTGGTTTATTCTTGTTGTATTTTTTGGGTGTCATTCTAGTCTAGTGGTTTTAGCCTGTTTTGCTATTTATTTGAGTCTTGGTTGGAAGCTCAGTTGTACTCTATAATCCAAACTTTTTATCAATAAATTTTTACCCCTTTATTTAAAAAAAAAAGTTGAAATGTCATTCCAATAGTCCACCTAGTTAACTTTCTACATTTAGGTTTTTCAGTAGAAGATTCCCTAGAAGTTGGTATTTGGTTAAAATGATCGTTTTATTTTTTAGTTGTTGTGTCGATTTACGGATTCTCTTCAAGTTTTTGTGTGTACTTGCTAAGAAATTTTTTATGTTGAGGTATTTCATGCTCATGAATATCTTCAAGTGGAGGCATGTTAGGGTCAATTGTGTATTCTGTAGAAAAAGGTGTTCTATATAATTGTTTGATATTACTTACAAAAATTCCTATTGAGTAGCTAAAATAGATATGTACCTTGAATTTGTGTAGATGTCGATAGCTCCTTGGATTTTGATATTTGGCTAAAATATTTTAGGATACTCTTATTTTCAAACAATTTACCTCCCTTGCTTCCATTGGGAGTAGGTTCCATTGAATTTGTATAGTAAAATGTATTTCATGTTAGAAAATAAACATGATATTGAAGAAAATTATCACAATTCTAGAAGTGCTATAAGGAATAGGGGGTTAACAACCTATCATTGTCGTTGTCATTGTCATTTTTTAGTAGTTAATCTTCTTTACCCTAGTATCGATCGCTTTCTATTTTTGATCTTCTTCCTTCTGCTACTAGTAATTTATTGCTACCAATATTCTTCCCTCTAGTATTGGTCCTTTTATTTAGCCAGTATTTTATCCTCTACGACTGACCATTTTTTGTTGTCGGTATTCTTCCCTTGGTGTTGATCATTTTCTACTATCAATATTCTTCCTTCTAGTGTTGGAATAGATTACATTATTTGGTACATGCCAATGTACCATCATGGGTACATATTTATATTAGGAGTTTTTTTTAGATTAGAGTTTAAGCATTTACTTTATGCAATGTAATAGATGCACAATTATTATTAGAATGTTCAATGACTTAAATATGCATGTTGTACAAATGTACATAAGTCCTTAATAATAGGAAGATGAAGTGTCATAGGAATATGGAAGGCTGAGAGTCATGTATTATTATATATAGGCCTTCATAAAGTGCAATAGAGAGCAATAGAGTGTGCAATAGAGAAAAATTAGATAGTATTAAGTAGAATCGTAGTAGTTACAATGTAGTGCATGTATGCAATATGGAGAGTTTATGACCTCCATTTCTATCAATGTAATATTTTTGTGAGCTTTCATTAATGGTTTTTTTATGAGTAGTTATAGAATTTTCTCACATTTTTTACATGCTTAAGATATTGTCATTATCATATACTTAACATTACATTCTCATTTTAGATCTTGTAGTTGCATTTCCTTAAATATATAACATCAAAAGCTAAGTGGTATCAAAGCACAAGGTAGATTGATAAGAAATAGAAAGAGCCACAAGAGAGATTGAGAGGAAATAGAAAATTTCATTTTTAGAATATTTGAAATTCCTATTTGGTCAGAGTCTTTCCACAGAGTTACAGAAAAACTTGTGAAGACTAGGACTCAACATAAATCTCTTTCCACTAGATTGAAGGATAACTAGTGATGTTTATTGATTTATAGAAATATAGAGATTTTCATGGATTTACTTACTATTGTCTAAGTTTTGTTGCAAAAAATTAGTTCATAGAAGTTGAGAAGCTTACTATAATAGATAGAGAAGAATTTATTAGAATTATTGAGTTGTCATAGATGTCAAAGGTCGACTTGGTTGATAGCAAACGATGGATGAATTATTCAAGGCAAATATATTTTCTTCAAGGGTGATGTAATATCAAAAGGTTGAAATATAATGAAATATTTAAATTAAAGATTTAAATATTTCTAATGTGTGCAATGGGCAAAGGTTGAAATATTATTATTGAGGTGGGAAAATATTTACCCTTGCCTAAGGTTGAAATATTATTATTATGAGTTCATGGGCTGACTCTGGGTACCAAAGCAAAAAATGAAATATTTGGCATATTGCTTATGAAGGAGCTGACTTGTGTTTCAAATGAAACATTATTCCCTTATATATATGCTCCTATCTTTGCGGTTGAATGTATTGAAGTCTTACAATTTTTTCTATGGTGCGAACAAAAAGAAAATTATGAAACTTGTGCTAGATGAAGACGGTTGAGTGGATCAGTGCTAGATGAGAGGTTGCATCATGTTTTATCCATGCGAGAGAATTCATGTGTAGGTTCGAGAGGATCTAGGTGAAGAAGATAGCATCAGAGTGTTGAAGATATTGTAGTGTAGTGTAACATTGCAAGGAAGGAGATATTTACATTATTATTTACGTAACAGAGTAGAGGCTAGAAATCGTGTGGGGCAACGAAGTTGGAGCTAGTGCAGAGCAATGAAGTTGAAGCTTATTTTTGCTTGATGATGAATTATAAGTGGAGCTCATGTGGGGAAATACTGAAGCTAGTGTGGGGTAGTGAAGCCAAATCTCGTGTGGGATAGCGAAACTAGATCTAGTGCAGAGTAGCGAAGCCAGATCTTATGTTTGTTTGATGATGAATTAGAGTTGAAGCTCATGTGGGGCAACAAATATAGAGCTAATTTGAAGTAATAAATCTAGAACTTGTGTGGGTCAATGAAGTTAGGATCTAAAGGAAGGTTGTGACACTATATGAAGAAGATAACATAGAGGATGTAAGGCACAATGGAAGCAAGGTGGTGATGTTGTATGGAGAAGCCAACATAGTGGAGATAAGGTGCAGTGGAAGCAAGGTTATGATACTATCTGGAGAATCCAACACAGTGGAGTTTGTAAGGGACCTCATGGTGATGGTCTTGGAGAATACAATATTTGTATAGTTATATCTGTTTGGATCACACTAAGTGAAGCTTCTTAGTGGAGCATGTTTACAACAGGTTTGGAGAAGGCTTCGAAGGAAAAAATTCATTTCAATGCTAGAATGATGTGGTCTTGATATCTATAACAAAGAAGTCCAGTAACATATGACAAAGCTCTATTGACAAGGAGGTGCCACAAATAACAAGAGGCTTCCCATTATAATCTAATAAAAGTGACATCATGGAAGGTATTGCTATCAAATCTAAATTATTTCATCATAATAGGAGAGGCCATCAAAAAATGTTAATATTAGCTAAAGATAAGGGTCTAAGATCATTGGAGCAGCATTGACTGTGAACGGTGGCTAGTTTGAGCAGCAGAGTGAACAAAAAAGACAAGTATTGGAGAATTCAGTGCCATAGAGTTTGAAGTCATTGTGTGACATAGGAGGAAGATAAGCTTACCACCCAAGCAATCATTATAATTTTATTGATGATTGAGCAGCAAATATTTTGGAGGATATGTCATAGAAGAAATCAGGCCATCATCATTGTAGTGCATGCATCACATTGAGTGCTATCTTGTGGAGAAAAGCAATGAATAAATAAGGTGACAACAAAGATGAATAGTGCATGAGGTACTTATATATATTCTATTTGATTAAAGTATTAAGGCAAATACAAGGAGTCGTTTTGTTTTTAATAAAGTGTTATTTGTAAAGTTTTTAAAAGGAGTGATAAGGGATTTATAAGGTATTAAAGTGTTTTATTTGAAATTGTTATATCGATGAAGAATAAGTCACATCCAGATATACAATGAGGATCTCTCAATTCAAGGTATTGTTGTCCATGAGTTTTAGGGCAAGCAAAGGTAATTTTGGCTGATGAGTTTTAGGGCAAGTGGTACAATAGGGATTATAATATGATGAGAATATATTACAATATAGAACCAAGAAGATATATGAGACATGTGAAGGTCAATTTGGCCATTTGAAGCTTGCAACACTAGTATATCATCCTCTATTTATTGATCAAGGTTGATGCCTTTAAATTTGTAGGTTGGTACCTACATTGCTGTTTAAGGAGATTGGTATATATTATGGGTTGGTTCCAACAAAATTATATAATGTGATTGGTGTCTCCTATGGGTTGGTGCCCATGAACTTGTATAAGGGGATTGGTGTCTCCTGTGGGTTGGTACCCATGAACTTGTATAAGGGGATTGGTGTCTCTTGTGGGTTTGTACCTATGAACTTGTATAAGGGGATTGGTATCTCCTATGGGTTGGTGCCTATAATATTGTACAATGGGATTGGTGTCTCCTGTGGGTTGGTATCCATAATTTTTTTTTGAAGAAATATAAGCAATATTTAATCGTGGTTTTCTCCTAAAAGGTTGTTTCCACATTAAACCTTTGTCTCTTATGAATGGTGTTTTGAGCATTGATTTATTATAGCATTCATATTATTACAGTTATTGTTTGGGAAGGAAATTTTTTATCTTATACTATTCACCTCCATATCAGTATAAGTGTGTGTTTCTTAAATTGGTATTAGAGTAGGTTCATTCATGAAAGCCTAACCGCTTGAAGGAAGATCTTACAAGTATGCACATGGCTCACCAAGAAGGTTTTTTGTCAAATAGGGATCCATTGTTCAATGGGATTAATTATACCTTCTAGAGCATGAGGATGCAAACCTATTTGATGGCACATGGATATGATATATGGCAATCTATTGTGTGTGGGTTCAAACTACCTACAACCCCTACCACGAACAAAGATGGCAAGAAAATATTTAAAAATTATGCTAGGGCAATGAATTCAATATTAAGTGGGTTATGTGAATCAAAATTTGTGAAAGCCATGCAATGCACTTCAGAAAAAAACTATTGGACAAGTTACAAAGAACATATGAAGGAGATGACAAGGTTAAATGGAAAAAAATAAAACCCACAAGAGGAAGTTTGAAGACTTGAAGATGAAATATGAGGAAGATATTACCAAATATTTGCTCCATGTTGATGAAGTTGTCAATGCCATTCATGAACTTGGAGAAAGTATTGATGACTCTAAGATTGTTCAAAAAATATTAATATCACTTCCCATGAGGTTTGATGCAAAGGTCTTGGTGATTGAAGAAATGAAGGATCTTAAAACCCTAAGCATGGATGAGATACACAGAATTGTTACAGCCTATGATATGAGGACTGAAAAAGATCAAACATCTAAATGGGAGGCCATGTTTAAAGCTTCAAAGAAGATAAAAGAACTAGATTCAAGTGAGGAATAAAGTAGCAGAGAAGAAGCTAACTTTGTATGAAGAAATAAGAGGGGATCAAGAAAATACAAAGGTAAGCATACTATGAAATGTTTTAATTGTGGTAACATTGGTCACTATGTAGCTCAGTCCCCACAAGCTGGAAGTAGTAGTAGTGAAGATGAAGAGGAATACAAGAAAAATAAGGAATGAAAATTTTATCATGAAAAGAAAAAGAGGTACGGTCAAAGCAAGCATGAGAAGAAGATATTTCAAAGGTACAAGAAGATTCTATATGCGAGGGAGCAAGCAGTTATTATAATAGCAGTGATGAAATTATCTTTGATAGTGAAAGAGAATAAATCATATTTTTGGCCATGGAAGTGAAAGAGGATGCTCATGTTTTCAAAAACAAAGAAAAAGAGAAATATCCAGAAGATGAAGAGGAATCCATAATTGACATAGAAGAGGAACTTGTTTTTTCTCTTGAATAGTTGAAGAGGATTAGAAAGAAGAACTAGAGATTGAGGACTCAAGTACAAGAGCATGAGAAGACAAAGGTAAACCTTTCACAAGATCTCACTGACTTAAAGGTTAAAATTGAAGAGGTAAAGCAAATTGAAGAGATTATGTCTAAGAAATTAAAATTAAAAGAGCTAGAATGTGAGAAACTGAAACATGATATTGTCTCTCTAAATAAGTAAGTAGAAAAATCTAATGATAAGCTATAACAAAATATTAATTTTGAGAAAATCACATAAATATTTGATGATATTATAAAAGCACAGATATATTCGGTTATAAATATTGGATTTAATTTTAAAGAAAGTCAAAAGAAACAAAAGGAGTCATCATGCTCAAAAGGAATAGAGGCTTCAAAGAAAGAAGAGCCTAAGACCTATGCTGATGTGTTGAGAAGTGGAAGCATAAAGAAGGGAGAAAATAGAGCATCATCATGGACTAAGGTCCATCATAAAAATAACAATGAGAGAACCATACGACCATATTCTAAAAATCAATCAGATAGGTTTTAATATTTATTCTAGGGTTATTGCTTTTCATGTCACCAATTTGGTCATAAAGTTTTACATTGCAGGGTCTGTGTTAAAAATGACTTTGGCTTCACCAAGAGGGATTTCAATTCATTTGCACCTCTCATGGACTATAACATCATTTGTTACCAATGTAATAATTTTGGGCATAGAGCTAAATAGTGTAGAATGGTGTTCCCTGAATGATACAGGAGCATTCGGTGGCATCTAATGCAAGAGCATCCAGTGGCAGGAGGACCATCTTTGGAAATTTGGCTAAGGAAGGAAGATGTCACGATTTCGTGACATGTCACGAAATCACGACCGAAGAAGAAGGAGAAGTCAAGGAGAAAAGATGTCGCGATATCACGACAAAAAAAGTATCGCTATATCGTGACATGTCACGTTTTCACAACCCAAGAAGGAGAGAGAAGGCATGAAGCCAAAATTGTTGTGATTTCGTGACATGTCACAAAATCGCGACCAGAAGCAGAGAGAGAAGGTGCATGAAGAAGAATGTCAAGATATCGTGACATGTCATGAAATTGTGACCAAAATAGGAAAGGGAAGGTGCCCGAAGAAAATGTCACGATTTCGTGACATGTCACGAAATCGCGATCGAAGCAAGAAAATGAAGGCATTTGAAGAAAATGTCACGATTTTGTGACATGTCACAAAATCGTGACCAAAGTAGGAAAGCGAAGGCGTCCGAAGAAAATGTCACGATTTCACATGTCATGAAATCGTGACCAAAGGAAAAGAAAGAAAGTAAGGGAAATGTCATGATTTCGCGACCCAAAACAGAGAGAGAAAGCAGAGAGCAAAGTTGTCACGATATCGCGACACGTCATGATTTCGTGACCTGAAGAAGAGAGTGAAGGCAGAAAGCAAAATTGTCATGATTTCGCAACATGTCACGAAATCATGACTCGAAGAAGCGAGAAAGGGGAGAAAGGAAAGATGTCGTGATATCGCGACATGTCACGATTTCATGTCCCAAAGAGGAGAAAGGAAACGAGGAAGAGAAATGTCGTGATATCGTGACATGTCGTGATATCACGACCGAGAAGGAAAAGGAAGGGCAGGAAAGGGAAGATGTCACGATATCATGACATGTCATGATATCACGACCCAAGGAGGAGAGAGAAAGAGAGGAAGCAAAAATGTCACGATATCACGAGAAAAAATATGTCACGATATCGTGATTGGGAGAGAAGGGGAAGAATAGGATGGAGAAGATGTCATGATATCACGACATGCTGCTTCACCACTTAAAAGGGGCAGACGGTTATAGGGGCCATTATAGAATGAGTCCACTAAGCAATACATGGCAGCACCGAACAACACATGGCACCAAGGTGCAGTGAAAGTAGACAAAGACCAAGAGGCACGAGAAATGAAAATGACCAATTATGGAATGGAAATGAAGGGTCGTGCAGAGTAATATGACAGGAGCGACAACCAGACGGTGGTGACAGGGCCGTGCAGAGTGGAGCTATGGAGCTGATACTATACTCTGCCTTTTGTGTAATGATGTTTTAGAGGGTCAAGGCCTCTATAAAAACCCAGTCATTGTAATAGGCTAGGGATGCAAAATTAGGGAATTGCATTAGAGAAGTGGAGAAAACTAAGCTGTGCGCTAGTTTCTATAAGCCTGTGGGCTGTTACTGTAGATTTATTCCAAGTATTTGAATGAAATATTAGGATTTAGGATGTGCAATTTTACTGCTCTGCATCAAGTGGTATTAGAGCTAGTGTTCCTGAGTGTGCAAACAGATCGCCAAAAGTGAGGCAGTTTGCACCAGGATCTGTGGAAGGGTTTTGAGAGAAGAAAGAGTTTAGGGTTCCTGAGCGTGTGAGCAGATCATCGAAAGTGAGGCAGCTACACCAGGATCTATTAAGGGTTTATGAGAGAAGTGAGAAAGAATGCCTCCAAGAGGAAACCTTGGTGGTGGAATAAATATGGTGCCAGCAGAAGATTTTAGAGTTTTGTAGAGGCAAGTTTAGGCCCTGCAAGAGGATTTGTTCAGAGGGTTTGAGCCTAGGAGAGAAGAAATAAGTGAAGATGAAGTGGATGAAGAAGAAAACTAATTTGAGGAAGAAGAAGAGGCTATAGATCCTGCACAAGCCAGGTTATACAGAGCCATATCTTAGATCGAAAAGAAACCAAAGATGGAGGTTTCTGCGTATTCAAGAAATCTAGATCCAGAGGAGTTGATTGACTGGATCAATGATTTAGAAGAATACTTCGAGTATGAAGAAGTTGAATATCCTAAGAGGATCAGATTTTATTAGACCAAGCTGAAGGGTCATGCTAGCATCTAGTGGAAAGGCATGCAACTAGAAATAAATAGAAGAGGAAAGGAGAAGATCACCAAATGGGATTGAATGGTGGAGAAGCTAAAGAGGTAGTTCATTCCAGGGGATTATGAACTAGACATATTAAGAAAAATGCAAGGTTTGAGACAGTCAAACAAATATTTCAAGGAGTATACAGAGGAGTTCTATAAGATCTCAATTAGAACTGGCCATTCTGAGGTGAACAAGGAGAAGGTAGCCCGTTATATCAATGGATTGCGAACCAGTATTCAAGAGGAGTTGAGTCTGGTTAGGATGAGCACCATTGAGGATGCTTACCAGTTTGCTCTGAATGTAGAAGAGAAGCTGAATAGAAGGTTCGAGGGTAAGCAAAGAGGAAGAGATTGGGGTGAAAGAACTGGAGGAAGAACCAGTGGAGGAAATGATGGAGGACAAGATGAGAAGAATGAAGAAGCTAGCAGTAGTCAGGACCAGAAGGGAGACAATGATTATAGCTTTCATAATCAGAACAACTATCCAAGAGGTAGAGGTAGATCTGGTCGAGGGTATGGAAGAGGAGTGTTTCGTGGAACCTGTTTCCGCTATGGAGAAGAGGGACATCAAGCATTCGAGTGTCCCCAACACCAAGAGAGGACACGTGAGAGACCCGAGGGTCATGCCAGAGCGGCTATAGTAGATGATGAAGTTGAATCTGAGCACTCTGAGGAGGCAGAGAGAGGAGAAGTCATGGTCGCAAGGAGAGCCTTGCTGAATGAGGAGGAGAAACCATAACAGAGGAAGAGCCTATTTCACACGAGATGCAAAAGTTTAGGTAAAGTCTATAATGTTATTATAGACAATGGTAGTACTGATAACTTAGTCTCTGAAGAAATGGTTACTAAGTTATAGCTGGAGAGGAGGAGACACCCGCATCCATATTTGATTGCGTGGTTGTAGAAGGACCATAGGGCGTGGGTTCGTGAATAGTGCTTGGTCACGTTTAGTATTGGGAGATATCAGGATGAGGTCTTATGTGATGTTTTCCCTATGGATGCTTGCCATTTGCTATTGGGAAGGCCATGGCAGTTTGATCGATGTGTAGTGCATGATGGTCGTGCAAATACGTACTCCTTGAAAAAATATGGAGTGCGCCAAAATTTGAAGCCATTGCAGGCAGTGGATGAGAAGGTGTGCAGCAGTGCTAGGATCTGTCTGGTAGAAGGCAAAAAAATTTTTGGGCAGGAGATGAGGTTTGAGCGGGCTATAGAGGTAGGTGCACATTTGGAGATGTTGCAGAAGACGGTGACCAAACATCACAAAAGTGAAGGTCACTTCTCCATCAACCCCAGGTGTCTGATGTAGGAGCATCCGATGGCATCTGATGCATGAGCATCCAGTGGCAGGAGGACCATCTTCAGAAATTTGGCTGAGGGAAGATGTCATGATTTTGTGACATGTCGCAAAATCACGACTGAAGAAGAAGGAGAAGTCAAGAAGAAAAAGATGTCATGATATCGTGACAGAAAAAGTTTCATGATATCGTGACATGTCATGTTTTCGTGACCCAAGAAGGAGAGAGAAGGCAAGAAGCCAAAATTGTCATGATTTCATGACATGTCATGAAATCATGACCAAAAGCAGAGAGAGAAGGTTCCCGAAGAAGAATGTCGCGATATCACGACATGTCATGAAATCGCGACCGAAACAAGAGAGGGAAGGTGCCCGAAGAAAATTTCGTGATTTCATGACATGTCACGAAATCGTGACCGAAGCAAGAAAATGAAGGCATCCGAAGAAAATGTCGTGATTTCATGAAATCATGATCAAAGCAGGAAAGTGAAGGCGTCTAGAGAAAATGTCACGATTTTGTGACATGTCATGAAATCGCGACCAAAGGAAAAGAAAGAAAGCAAGGAAGGGAAATGTCACGATTTCATGACCCAAAACAGAGAGAGAAAGCAGAGAGCAAATTTGTCACGATATCGCGACATGTCACAATTTCACGACCTGAAGAAGAGAGTGAAGACGAAAAGCAAAATTGTCACGATTTCATGACATGTCATGAAATCACGACCCGTAGAAGTGAGAAAGGGGAGAAAGGAAAGATGTCGCGATATCGCGACATGTCACGATTTCATGACCCAAAGAGGAGAAAGGAAGTGAGGAAGAGAAATGTCGTGATATCACAACATGTCATGATATCACGACCGAAAAGGAAAAGGAAGGGCAGGAAAGGGAAGATGTCACGATATCGTGACATGTCACGATATCGTGACATGTCACGATATCGCGACCCAAGGAGGAGAGAGAAAGAGAGGAAGCAAAAATGTCACTATATCGCAACAAAAAAGGTGTCGTGATATCACGATCAAAAGAGAAGGGGAAGAATAGGATGGAGAAGATGTCATGATATCGTGACATGCTGCTTCATGACTCAAAAGGGGTAGACGGTTACAGGGGCTGTTATAGAACGAGTCCACTGAGTGACATGTGGCAGCACCGAACAACACGTGGCACCAAGGTGCAGTGAAAGCAGACGAAGACCAAGAGGTGCAGGAAATGAAAATGACCAGTTGTGGAATGGAAACGAAGGGTTATGCAGAGTAATCTAATAGGAGCAGCGACTAGACGACGGTGACATGGCCGTGTGGAGTGGAGCTATGGAGCGGATACTGTACTTCGCCTTTTGTGTAATGATGTTTTAGAGGGTCAGGGCCTCTATAAAAACCCAGTCATTGTAATAGGCTAGGGATGCAAAATTAGGGAATTGCATTAGAGAAGTGGAGAAAATTAAGCTATGCACTAGTTTTTGTAAGCCTACGGGTTGTTACTGTAGATTTATTCCAAGTATTTGAATGAAATATTGGGATTTGGGGTGTGCAATTTTTTTGCTCTGCGTCACTGAACTTCCAAAATCAAGTAAAAAGGAGGATGGTTGAACTATTCAAAATGATATGTCCTCAAAAGTTTTTAAAAAGAAAATAGAACAAGAAAAGGAGCATAGTATGTTGGGAGTTTCACTCCCATATCATCATTGAATTCTTAGTAAGAGTAGTAGTAAGGGGGCATTGTCATCTGCCTTATATTTTAGCCCTAAGAAGCCTTTGCTATTGATGTCAAAGGGGGAGAATTTTAGTAAGGGGAAGTAGCTTGTAATTTTAGTAAGGAGGAGTAGCTTGTCAAGGGGAGCAACTTGTGATCCTGTTATAGTAAAGGATAGTTTCTTTGTAGGGTTACCATCAATGACAAAGGGGAAGATTTTTAGAATTATTGAGTTGTCATTGGTGTCAAACGTCGACTTGTTTGATAGAAAACGGTGGATAAATTATTCAAGGTAAACATATTTTATTTAAGGGTGATGTAATATAAAAATGTTGAAATATAATGAAATATTTAAATTAAAGATTTAAATATTTCTAATGTGTGCAATGGGCAAAGGTTAAAATATTATTATTGGTGGGAAAATATTTACCCTTGCCTAAGGTTGAAATATCATTATTATGAGTGCATGGGCCGAATCTTTGGGTGGCAAAGTAAAAAGTGAAAGATTTGGAATATTGCTTATGAAGGATCCAACTTATGTTTCAAATGAAATATTATTCCCTTATATATATGCTCCTATCCTTGCGATTGAATGTATCAAAGTCTTGTGATTTTTTCTACAACACGAATAAAAAGGAAACGATGAAACTTATGTTGGATAAAGGTGGTTGAGCAGATCGGTGCTAGAAGAGAGGCCACATCATGGTGTATCCGGGCTAGAGTGTTGAAGATATTGTAGTGTAGTGGAACATTGCAAGAAAGGAGATATTCACATGGTTGTTTATGTAGCAGAGTAGAGGCTAAAGCTTGTGTGGGGTAGTGAAGCTAGAGCTAGTGTGAAGCAGCAAAGTTGGAGCTTATTTTTGCTTGGTGGTAAATTAGAGGTAGAGCTCATGTGGGGTTACAAATTCAAAGCTAGTGTAGGGCAGTGAAGCCAGAGCTCATGTGGGGCAATGAAGCCAAAGCTAGTGTGAAGTAGCAAAGTTGGATCTTGTGTTTTCTCATTGGAAAATAATAGGTAGAGCTTGTGTTGGGTAGCAAAGATGGAGCTAGTGTAGAGCAACAAAACCAAAGCTTGTGTGGGTTAGCAAAGTTTAGCTCTGAAGGAATATGGTGATGCTATCTGAAGAAGCTAACGTATAGGATGTAAGAGATAGTGAAAGCAAGGTGGTGATGCTATCCGGAGAAGCCAACATAGTGGAGGTAAGGCATAATATAAGCAAGGTGGTGATATTATTTGGAGAAGCCAACACAATGGATTTCATAGAGTACCTCATGGTTACGGTCTTGGAGAATATAAAAATTGTATAGTTATATCTATTTGGATCACAGAAAATGAAGCTTCTAAATGGAGCATTTTTACAACAGGTTCGGAGAAGGCTTTGAAGGGTAGAATTAATTTTTGTGCTAGAATGATGTGGTCTTGCTATATATAACAAAGAAGTCTAGTAACACTCGATGAAGCTATATTGACAAGGAGGTGCCATAAATAACAAGAGGATTCCCATCATAACTAATAAAAGCGACATCATGGAAGGTATTTTTGTCAAATTTGAAGTATTTGATCATAATAGGAGAGGCCATTAGAACGTACCAACCTTAGCTAAAGATAAGGTTCTAAGATCATTGGAGCAGCGTTGACCATGAACGGTGGCCAGTTTGAGTAGCAAAGCAAACAACAAAGACAAGTATTGAAGAATTCAGTGCCACAGTGTTTGAAACTATTGCATGACATAGGATGAAGATAAGCTTATCACTCAAGCAATCATTATAATTTTATTGAGGAGTGAGCATGACTAAATAAAATATTTTTGAGGATCTGTCATAGAATAAATTGATCCATCATCATTGTAGTGCATGCATCACATTGAGTGCTATCTTGTGGAGAAAAGCAATGAACAAATAAGGCAGCAATAAAGATGAATAGCGCATGAGGTACTTATATATATTCTATTTGATTAAAGTATTAAGGAAGATATAAGGAGTCATTTTATTTTTAATAAAGTATTATTTGTAAAGTTGTTAAAATGAGTGATAAGGGACTTATAAGGTATTATAATGTTATATTTGAAATTGTTATATCAGTGAAGAATAAGTCACATCCAAATATTTTAGGACAAGTAGAGGTATTGTTGTCCATGAGTTTTAGGGCAAGCAAAGGTAATTTTGGCTGATGAGTTTTAGGGCAAGTGGTACAACAGGGATTATAATATGATGAGAAGATATTAAAGTGTAGATCCAAGAAGACAATGTGAGACTTGTGGAAGCGATAGAATTAATGAATGTGAAGGACAATTTGGCCATTTGAAGCTTCCAATACTAGTATATCATTCTCTATTTTTTGATCAAGGTTTTTGCCTTCAGATTTGTAGGTTGGTGCCTACATTGTTGTTCAAGGAGATTGGTGTCTCCTGTGGGTTGGTGCCCACAAAATTGTATAAGGGGATTGGTGTCTCCTGTAGGTTGGTTTCCATAAATTTTTATAAGGGAATTGGTGTCTCTTGTGGGTTGGTGCCCACAAGCTTGTATAGCCCACAAGCTTGTATAAGGGGATTGGTGTCTCATATGGGTTGGTGCACATGAACTTGTATAAGGGGATTGGTGTCTCTTGTGGGTTGGTGCCCATGAACTTATATAAGGGTATTGGTGTCTCCTTTGGGTTGGTGCCCATGAACTTGTACAAGGGGATTGGTGTATCTTGTGGGTTGGTACCCACAAATTTTTGTTGAATAAATATAAGCAATATTTTGCCATGGTTTTCTCCCAAAAGGGTGTTTCCACATAAAACCTTTGTCTCTTGTGAATGGTGTTTTGAGCATTGATTTATTATAGCATTAATATTATTGTAGTTATTATTTGGGAAGGAAAAGTTTTATCTTATACTTTTCAACCTCCCTCTCAGTATAAGTGTGTGTTTCTTCATAATTTCATCTTTGATGGCCTGAAAGTCTATGTGATTTCCTCATGCAGGGATTAGTTCTTTTGTTGGCAATTTTGGGTACCTTGGGTACATTGCATTTGCTCAAGTGAATAAGTTGTCAAGAAGCTTTTGCAAGAATTTGATTTGATGTCATTTAATTTGTTTAGATGAAGGTTACGGCTGACAAGTTCAAAGATTATTCAGAGCATGGACAGTGAGTTTCCAAGAAGACCTTAGTGGCTCATTTGCAAAAGATCAAAGAAAAAGACAAGTAAGAAAAGTGTCTCGTTTTCACGACATATACAACAGGCAAGAAAAACTGTCATGATTTTGCGACATGTTAGAGGAGAGAGAAAGAGCTGGCAAAACTGTCGCAATTTCATGACATGTTAGAGGAGAGAGAAAGAGCTGGAAAAACTATCACAATTTCATGACATGTTAGAAGAGAGAGAAGAAGCAGGGAAAACTGTCATGATTTCGTGACATGTTGGAAGAGAGAGAAGAAGCAGGAAAAAATGTCACGATTTCGTGACATGTTGGCAGAGAAAAATGCAAGTGGAAAAACTATCACAATTTCGTGACATGTTGGCAGTAAAGGAGAGCAAGGTGGAAAATGTCACGATTTTGTGACATGTTGCATTTTCGTGACTTGAAAAGAGCAGGAAGGCTAAGAAGGAAAAGTGTCGCGATTTCGTGACATATTGCAAGGAAGGTTGTACGGATGAAAAAGTGTCACGATTTCATGATATGATGCAGAAGGGAGAGTCCGCAGTGTGAACTGTCATGATTTTGTGACAAGTTCAAAGAGAGATAAAGTATCACAAAAGTGTCATGATTTTGTGACATACTACAGAGTTCGAAGTGAGAACTATCATGATTTCATGACATGCTACAAAAGATGAAGTGAGAACTGTAACGATTTCATGACATGCTACAGAACTCGAAGTGAGAACTATCACGATTTCATGACATGCAACAAAGGGAAGAGTTTGAAATGAGATCTGTTGTGATTTTGTGACAAGTTGCAAAGAAAGTGTATGAAAAGTTGATAGCGTCGCGATTTCACGACAGAAACTGGAAGTAGGTCTTCTATAGGAGAAGTGTCATGATTTCACGACAAAAGCATAGAGGAAGGCTATGAAGACAAAGGTGTCCTGATTTCATGACAGAAGTGAAGATGACATTAGCAGAGGCAGAAGTTTCATGATTTTATGACAAAAGTAGAAAGGAGGTCGACGAAGGGAGAAGTGTTGTGATTTCACAAAAAAAGCAAAACGAAAGAGCATGGAAGAAGAAGCATCACGATTTCATGACAAATTCAAGGAGGAAGAGCTCAAAGGTGAAAGCATCATGATTTTGCGACATGTTCCACTTTCACGGGTGTAAGGCAGAGAAAAGCACAAGGAAGTGAAAGTGTCACGATTTTGCGACATGTTCCATTTTTGCTAGTGCAAGCAAAGAAGAGTGCAAGGAAGCGAAAGTGTCACAATTTTGTGACATGTTCTGCTTTCGTGGGTGCAAGCCGAGAAGAGGTTAAATAAGCAAAAAGTGTCACGATATTGCGACATGTTGTATTTTCACGGTAGAAGCTTCAAAAGCTATAGAAGAGTTACAGAGGCAGTGAAGCCGACAATGTCAAATTTTAGTCGATGAAAATTAGGGCTTGTAGTCGACGAAGATTAGGGTTTGCATTTGTCATAACAGTCGACTAAGATTAAAGTTTTCTTCATGAAAATTTTGTTATAAAAGGAGGGCTGTTTGGAGAGTTGAATAGTGGATCGAATGAGTGGTAAAAAGTGCGACGTTCATAGAGAGGGCACAGAGCAAGAAGTTTGATAATCGAGAGTAGAGTGCAAATTCGACCGTAGTATGCAGAGTGCATTTTGTCGAATCATTTTGAGTGTAAAAGATTGCAAAAAAAAAAGTAGAGTGCGTGAAGACGGTGCCACTGTGATTGTATAGAGATGCAAAGGTTAAATTTCGATCAAGTGCGGCTGTGTTTGCATAGATAGAGTAGAGGGTGTAGAGAGCAAAAAGGCAAAGATGAACGAGGACATTTGTGCTAGACCGAAGGACTATGTTTAGTGCAAATTCAAGGACCAGCTTTGGAGGTGAGAGAGTTGAGGACAAAGGTCTCTAGCTAGAGCAGGGTGGATAGGTGTCTTTTGTGGATAGAGTTCCATTTGCTAAGGGCAGCGAAGGTAGAGGTCTTCTAGAGGATCACCAACTAGAGCAGAGCTAGGGGATTGGTGTCTCCTGTGGGTTAGTGCCCACGAACTCAAGATTGGGGGATTGGTGTCTCCTTTGGGTTGGTACCCATAAACATTATAATCGGGAAAGGTATTTCCAAAATTTGGATTGATAAAATTTAGTGAAAGATTTTATTCGTGGATGTAGCCCAACCTTTTTGGGTGAACCACGTTAAAATGGGTCTCCAATGTGTGATGCTTTCTGTCTTGATTAATGTTGTGTTGATGCCTCTGCTATCTAAAGTTAAAATTATTAATTGGTTATGTCTTATACTATTCACCCCCCATCTCAGTATAAGCTTGTGTTCTTCAATTGGTATCAGAACAGGTCTCTCTAGAAAGAGCCTAACAACTTGGAGAAGGATCTATCAGAGGAACATACAGATTCAGAAAGAGATGAAGAGGTTGAGCTCGATCTCAAAGGTGAATTCTTCTTGGCTTTAAGAAAGCTTGAGAAATTCAGGGAAGAGAATTCTGTTCTCAAGCATCAATGTCAAGAAGAAGAAATAGCAAGATCAAAATTGTCTCAAAGAGTTATAGACTTCAAAATTCTAGCTGAAGAAGGAAAGAAGGTTGAACAGGTTCGAACAGAGGCTTTAAAAGGAAAGGAAGCTGATTGCGAGAAACTAGAAGAAGAGGTTATATCTCTTAGAGTGAAGTTGGAACAATTGGCTCTCAGACATAATACTCCATATGAAAAGCAAAAGAAGGATGGTATCACTATTCATGAAATAGGGTCTTCGAGCAAAACCAATCTTCATCCTAAAGAGCGGTGGATTCCAGTCGGTCATAAGAAGAACAATCATCCAAGGCATCAAAACAGGTTACATAATACTTTCCATGGCTATTGTTTTTCCTACAAGAATTTTTGTCACAAAGCTATGCATTGCAATAAATCCTTGAGTAGCCATAGTAAGGAAAATGTTAACTCTTTTGCACCTCTTATGAATAAAAATTTCATGTGTTACAAGTGCAAGAATTCTGGGCATATAGCAAGGATGTGCAATTTGGATAAATCTAGGCTTGAGTTCACTAAAAAGAAAAATGAGATCAAATCTAAGTCAATGATAGTTCAAACTGCTTTTCATGCTCAAGAAAAAATAGAAAAATGGTATCTTGATAGTGGTTGTTCAAAACATATGACTGGTGAAAAGGAAAAGTTTTTGGTCTTAAAAGAAACAAACAAAGGAACAATCATTTTTGGAGATAATAGTTCAGCTAAAATCTGTGGTAAAGGGACTCTTAGTTTGGATGGGAAATCCAAAACAAAAAATGTGCTTTATGTAGAAGGCCTAAGACATAATCTTCTAAGTCTGAGTCAAATTTGTGATCAAGGGCACATAGTATCCTTCTTTTCAGATAGATGTGAGATAAGTAAAGAAAAAAATGGAAAACTCATTGCGAGTGCTACAAGGACTCCAAACAATCTTTACATGCTGAGTGAGATAAAAAGGGAAAAGTGTTTTCTAACTCAAGAAGATGAGAGTTGGCTATGACATAAAAGATTGGAACATTTGAGCTTTGATAATCTTGTCAATATTAGTAACAAGGAAGTAGTTAGAGACTTGCCCAAAATAAAAATGCCCCATAATATCATTTGTGGTCCCTATCAACATGGAAAACAGACCAAAACTAGTTTCAAATCAAAAGGGTATACTTCTTCAAAACCATTGGATCTTATTCATACTGATTTATGTGGCCCCACCAAAACTCAGAGCATTTAGGGAGAAAGCTACTTCATGTTGTTTATAGATGATTATTCTAGAATGACTTGGGTTACTTTTCTCAAAGAAAAATATGAAGCTTTTGAAAAATTTAAAGCTTTCAAAGAAATGATTGAAAATGAGACTGACAAGAGAATCAAATGCTTAAGATTAGAAAAAGGAGGAGAGTTCACTTCAAATGAATTTGTGGAATACTATGAGCAACAAGGAATCAAAAGAGAATATTCAGCAACAAGAACTCCTCAACAAAATGGAGTAGTTGAAAGGAAAAATAGAACTATTGAAAATATGGCTAGAGCTATGTTAAATGAGTCGAAACTCTCAGATGGCTTTTGGAAAGAGGCAGTCAGTACAACAGTCTACATTATCACTAGGGCCCAACTTAGAGTCAATCATCATAAAACTCCTTATGAGTTGTGGAAAGGAAGACCAGCTATAGTAAAATACTTCAAAGCATTTGGGAGTAAGTGCTTCATCAGAAGGGAAGATCAGAATTTGGGTAAGTTTGATCCTAGGTGTGATGAGGGAATATTTCTTGGATATTCCAGCAGAAGCAATGCCTATAGATGCTTCAACAAAAGAATGCATACAGTCATAGAGAGCATAAATGTAACAGTTGATGAAAAGATAGGGATAAGAGAACAATTCAAGGAACTCAGTGATGAAATTTATCAAGAAGAATTCAGAGAGGTTTCAGATGAAGAAGAGGAAAGACAACAACTGCTTCCCAAAATTCCTTCACGATATGTTCAAAAACATCATCCCAAAGATTTGATCATTGGTGATCCAAATAGCAGGCAAACAAGAAGAAGAGTCATTCCTTCACACGATTCTACAAATGTTTCATTATTATCTCAGATTAAGCCAAAAGATTTCAGTGAAGCTTGTGCAGATAAATTTTGGGTAAAAGCGATAGATGAAGAGCTAAATCAAATAGAGAAAAGTGAAACTTGGGATTTGGTTCCAAGACCTAAGGACAAGAATGTCATTAGCACAAAATGGATATTCAGAAATAAACTCAATGAGGATGGAAATATTGTTAGAAACAAAGCTAGGTTAGTCTGCAAAGGTTATGCTCAAGTAGAAGGTGTTGATTTCGAAGAGACGTTCGCTCCCGTTGCTCGTCTTGAAGCTATCAGAATTTTTTTGGCCATTTAAAGCTTCAAATCATTCAAGGTATATCAAATGGATGTAAAGTCAGATTTTCTAAATGGGGTGTTGGTAGAAGAAGTCTACATAGAATAGCCAGAAGGAGTGTCTCTCACAGAATAGTCAGACTATGTGTGTAAACTGAAAAAGGCCTTATATGGGTTAAAGAAAGCACCAAGGGTGTGGTACTCTAGACTTGACAGTTATCTTCATGAGCAAGACTTCAGGAAAGGCGTGGAAGATAGCAATTTGTATATTAAAAGTGAAGATGATGATATGTTGATTATGGTTGTCTATGTTGATGATATTATTTTTAGGGGAAATAATACTCAGATGTGCAAAGTTTTTGCTAACACCATGCAAAAGGAATTTGAGATGTCTATGATTGGAGAGCTGTCATTCTTTTTAGGTCTTCAAATTGCTCAATCAAAACACGATGTATTTCTCTCTCAAGGAAAGAATATCAAAGAAATGTTGAAAAAATTTGGGATTATGGACAGCAAACCAATATGTACTCCAATGATTATAGGGTGCAAGATGAGTAAAGATGATGAATCTCCAACGGCAGATCAGAGATTGTACAGATCAATGATTGGTAGCTTATTATATGTTACGGCTACCAGACCAGATATCATGCAGGCAGTTGGGTTAGTAGCAAGATTTTAGGCAGCTCCAAAAGATTCTCATGTTATAGTAGTTAAAAGGATATTCAGATATCTGAAGGGCACTATGGACTTTGGGCTTTGGTATCCCAAAGGTGATGATTTCACCCTCACATCTTATACAGATGCAGATTGGGCAAGCAGTCTTAATGACAAAAAAAGCACTAGTGGTGGAGCATTCTTTCTGGGAAAGAGTTTGGTTTCTTGGTTAAGTAAGAAACAACCTTCAGTTTCCTTATCTATAGCAGAGGTTGAATACATAGCAGTAGTGGCTGGGTGTACACAGGTTTTATAGATGAAAACCACCTTGGAGGATTTCAAAGTCAGGCATGAACAACACATCTCCATATTTTGTGATAATACTGTTGAGCAAGGTGTTGCAAGAAGTTTGTCATTGTTGTCAACACAGGCAGTTAGATCCAATGATGCAGTGGATAGACAGTTCAGGAGTCATTCAGATGCAGAAGATAGAAAAAATTCGAAGAAAAAGACAAGTTAGAAAACTGTCGCGATATCGCGACATGTTTTCTGTCGCGATTTCGCGACAAGTCGGAGGAGAGAGAAGGTGCAGCCGAAAATGTCACGATTTCGCGACAAGTCGGAGGAGAGAGAAGGCGCAGCCGAAAATGTCATGATTTCGCGACAAGTCGGAGGAGAGAGAAGGCGCAAGGCAAACGGTCACGATTTCGCGACATGTTGGAGGCCAAGAAGCTAAGTCGAGAAACTGTAGCGATTTCGCTACATGTTGAGATTTCACTGGCCAAAGCAAGGAGAAAGCGTTGAGTTGAAAAGCTGTAGCGATTTCGCTACAAGTCAAAAGTGCACAAAGCAAAGGTGTAGCGATTTCGCTACGGGTCAAAATTGCACAAAACAAAGGTGTAGCGATTTCGCTACGAGTTGAAAAAGCACAACACGAAGGTGTAGCGATTTCGCTACAAGTCAAAAGTGCACAACGTGAAGGTGTAGCGATTTCGCTACCAGTCAAAAGTGCAGAACTCAAAGATGTAGCGATTATGCTACAAGTCGAAAGTACAAGGCACAAAAGTGTAGTGATTTCCTTGCAAGTCATAATTTCACGGGCAGAAGCAAAGTTGGAAGCACAAGGCACAATATTGTAGCGATTTCGCTACTGCATGAAGCTAGGATTGTACGGAAGCTGAAAGCGTCGCGATTTCGTGACAAAGATGAGGATGACGTCAGCAAAAGCTGAAAGTGTCACGATTTCGTGACAAGTTGCAAGAAAAGCCTCAGGAAGCCGAAAGCGTCGTGATTTCATGACAAGAATGAGGATGACATCAGCAAAAGTTGAAAGTGTCACGATTTCATGACAAGGTGCAAGAAAAGCCGTTGGAAGCCGGAAGCGTCGTGATTTCGTGACAAGGATGAGGATGACGTCAGCAAAAGTTCGAAGTGTCGCGATTTCATGACAAGAACGGTGGCAAAGCTTTCAAAGGCCAAAATGGTCACGATTTCATGACAGCAAGGGCATGAAGGCGTACGGCTACAAAAAGTGTCGCGATATCGTGACATGTTAGTATTTTCATGGCAACAATTATAGAAAGGTGACAGAGGTGGCAGCAGCGTTTGAGGCCGACAAGGTTGAATCGGGGCTGACAGATTTTAGGGTTTGTAGCCGACATCCTTTAGGGTTTGCAGTTGACAGCTTCTAGGGTTTACAGCCGACATCTTCTAGGGTTTACAGCCGACATCTTCTAGGGTTTACAGTCGACATCTTCTAGGGTTTTACAACGGATGTTCTTAGGGTTTGGAGCCGACAATCTCTAGGTTGTTGAAGCCGATTTCCTTAGGGTTTGCAACCGACGTACTTAGGGTTACAGTCGACTATGATTTAAGATTTGTTCTTGATATTTCTTCTATAAAAGGAGGGCTACTTCGAGTTTGAAAAGGTGTTGCAAGAAGATAATGTGTGAGTGCGAGTAGAGTGATTGCGCAAGTGAAGTTCATGTCGAGTAGAGTGCAAAGTCATAGTTCGAATTTGCATATCGTGATGGCATGGATGAAAAGCGCAATGTGTAGAGATGGAGTTCTAAGTTCAAAATGTTAGTGCACAAATAGTAGAAGTGTCGATCATCCGATTGCAGTAGAGAGTGCGAAGAAGAATACAGAAGCGATCGGACAGTGCGAAACGTTTTTGCGTAGAAGCAACAGAATGCAGAAAATAGCAGACTGTAAGGAACAACGTGAAAATTTTATTCTGTCATTTTATTATCTTTATTGATTTCCAAGTTGTAGCTTGGCATAAGGGGTTGGTGCCTCTTTCCAGTAGGTGCTGGTAGATTGGGAGTTGGTGCTCCATTCTGTTTGTAGCAGACAAAGCAAAGGGGTTGGTGCTCCTTCCAGTTGGTGTTGGTAAAAGACATTGTAAAGTTGTAGCTTTGCTTTGGCTGGATTTGGATGGTAGTCCAAGCAGTCATTTTGAGGAGTAGCCACATTGGTGAACCTCGTTAAATTGCTGTGTTATGTGTCATGCTTTCTTGCTGCATTTGATAGTTATTTTATCAGTTTTAAACTACTGCTAGATTTAAAACTATTTGTTTTAGAAGTTTTTAAAGATCACACTGATTCACCCCCCTCTTAGTGTCATTGTGATTACAACAATTGGTATCAGAGCCAAGTTCCTGAACAGGCTTAAACAACTAAGGTGATCTTGGAAGCTACGCAATGGCAAGTGGTGAAGGTTTCTCCTCGAACAAAGCACCATTGTTTGATGGGACTAATTATGCGTTCTGGAAAATTAGAATGTAGACATATCTCAGTGCTTTAGGTTTTGACATCTGGGGTGCAGTAGTTAATGGTTACAAAGCTCCCGCCACCGCTCCAATAGACACTGCTGGTAAAAAGGCATTTGAATATGATTCAAAAGCAAAAAATGCCATCATGTGTGGACTAGTGGACAGTGAGCTAGTCAAGGTCATAAATTGTGAATCAGCAAAGGATATATGGGATAAACTAGAAAACATTCATGAAGGAGATGATAGGATCAAGGAAGCCAAGCTTCAAGCACATCGAGCTCAATACGAATCTTTAAAGATGGACAATGATGAGAACATAGAGACTTTCATGCAAAGAGTCAATGGGATCACCAATTCAATCAGAGGTCTCGACGAAGATATAAGCGATGCTGCTATCGTGAAAAAGGTATTAAGATCGCTCCCTCCTAGATTTGATTCTAAAGTCTCTGCCATAGAAGAAGCCAAAGATCTAAATCATTTTAGTATGGATGAGATGCATGGTTCTTTGACTGCTTTTGAAATGAGAATAGGAAAGTCTAACCCCACAGATAGAGAAGCTGCTTTCAAAGCCCTAAAAGGTAAAACCACAAAACCAGAGACTGAAGAAGAGGATGCATCAGATGAAATGGAAGCAAATTTTGTCAAAAAATTGAGAAAGGGAAAAGGAAAGTACAAAGGAAAGCTACCATTTAAATGCTTTAACTGTGGAGGCATTGGGCACTTTGCGACAAAATGTCCTCTCAATGAAAAGAACCAGGGTGAGGAAAATTCGCACCAAGAAAGAGGTGACTGGAAGAAGAAATCAAACTTCAGGAAAGGCAATTTCAAAAAGAAAAGTTTTATCTCCCGAAATGCAGATTCTTCAGAGGACAGCTCTAGTGAAGACTCTGAAGAAGGAACAGGTGAGGCTCTCTTTATGGCGTTTGAAGTGGAAAAATCAGAAGAGGCAGAAAACACAGAAAAGAGAGAAGGAATGAACTCCAAAGGGTCTATTGAAAAAGATGAGGCTGAAGTGGATTTAGAAGGTGAGCTGGTCTCTGCACTTATGGAATGGAAATCTGAGAAAAGAAAGAACCAAAAACTATCAAGAAAGCTCGAGGATGCAAATGACATTATAACCAGTCTAAAAACGCAGATAGAAGAGTACAAGAAAATGTCCGAAGATCTTGAAGTACAGGTAACCATGAAGATAGATTACTGTTGCAAATTGGAAGAAGAAAATGTTGGTCTTCGAATACAGATACAAGAGCTGGATCAAAAAATTAGCTGTCATTTCAAGCGTGAAGAAAGTTCGATGAAACTGGACAAAATTCTAAGCGATCAAAGACCCGCAGGTATCAAATTCGGTCTGGGCTTTATTGAAGGAGAATCATCAAATGGACCAAAGGCAAGCAATGTTGAATGTGAAAAGAGTAAAGACAAGAAACAGGCTGTTGAAAGAAATCAGGCAAAAGAAAGCAGTAATGCCAGTCTTGAACTAGGAACTGACAATGAGGGTTTTACCAAGGTCACACATCAAAAGAAAAGAAGATCTAAGGCTCCTGCAACATCCTGGCAAAAACCATCTTTCAGGTTCAATCATTACTTTTATGGTTTCTGTTTCAAATGTAATGGTTATGGGCATAAAATTGCTAACTGCAGGTATAATGTAGGTCCAAGAAGTTTCACTAGTAGAAATACTTTTGCTCCTCTAATGAGTTATGCAGTAGAATGCTTTAATTGTCACAATTTCGGGCACATTGCTAGAAACTGTCATAGCACTTCTGTTTCAAATCAATCTCAGAAAAGAAGAATTCAACCATATAGGGCAAAACAGAATAGAAATACTTCTGAAAAATATGTGCAAGATTCTGAAAAGGGGAAATCCAAGTTAGAACCCAATACCATAATCAGAACAGAATGGAAACAGAAAGATCAGCTCAGGGAAGAAAAGGAATCTTTAATAGTGCAGACAGCTTTCAGGGCTCAAAATAAATGTGTGCCGTGGATTCTTGACAGTGGTTGCTCAAGTCATATGACAGGTGATAAACAAAAATTTGAAAAACTACAGAAATATGAGGGTGGCTCGGTGAAGTTTGGAAATAATGATGGAGCCAAAATAATAGGAAAAGGATCTGTCAAAATTAGTGAAGGGAAAATCAAGTCAGAAGATGTTCTATTTGTGGATGGTTTGAAACACAACCTATTAAGTGTCAGTCAAATCTGTGATAAAGGACATGAAGTAGTCTTCAAAAAGCAGGGTTGTGAAGTCAAAAAAATAAACAGTGGGAAATTGATAGCAACTGGTTCAAGGACGTCTGGAAATTTATACACACTCTCAGAAACATCAGAAGGTACGTGTTTAATTGGACAAGAAGAAGAGAACTGGTTGTGGCACAAAAGGCTTGGACACATTAGTTTTGATAATTTGGTGAAAATCAGCTCGAAACAAGCAGTGAGAGATATTCCAACCATTAAAAAACCTTCAAACAATGTCTGTGCTTCATGTCAGAAGGGAAAGCAAACCAGAGTCTCATTTAAAACAAAAGAATACCACACTAGCAGGCCTCTGGAACTTATTCATACAGACTTATGTGGACCTATGAGAACACAAAGCATAAACGACGACAAATACTTTATGCTGTGTATCGATGATTATTCCAGAATGACATGGATATTCTTCCTAAAAGCTAAAACAGAAGCTTTAGAAATGTTCAGAACTTTCAAACAGCTAGTTGAGAATGAAACAGGAAAAAGGGTAAAATGTTTACGATCAGACAGAGGAGGAGAATTCATTTCGAATGAATTTATAGAATACTATGAAAAACATGGTATCAGGAGACAATATTCAGCGACTAGAACTCCACGAGTAGAATGGCGTAGTAGAAAGAAAGAACAGAACTATACAGGAAATGGCACGCACCATGCTTGGAAGAAAATAAAATAGCAGATAGATTCTGGAAAGAAGCAGTTCACACTACAGTTTACATCGAAAACAGATATATGTTAAGAACTCATGAATGCAAAACACCTTATGAGTTGTGGTTCGGTAGAAAAGCAACAACAAAACATCTCAAAATATTTGGCTATAGGTGCTACAGAAAAACTGATGACAACCTTGGGAAGTTTGAAGATAGAGCAGACGAAGGTGTTTTTGTTGGGTATTCATCAAAAAGCAAAGCTTACAAATGCTACAACAAGAAACTCAAGAAAATTGTGGAAAGTGCAGATGTTAAATTCGATGAAGGTGGGAAACGTTTAGCTGACTTTGAGGAAAACTACCCAATCTATGAAGAAGTCTTTGAAGGAGATGAGGTGAATGAAACAGAAAATAAATCTACACTTGATTCAGATGAATTAGTCGATGACTCAGAGGTGCAAGAAAACAAGAAATTCAAAATAGGCAGTTGGCAGAAAATTCATCCAAGAGACCAAATAATTGGAGATCCCACAACTGGTATTCAGACAAGAAGGAAAGTAATAAGTAATTACTCTCTCTTATCCAGCATTGAGCCCAAAAACATAGATGAAGCAAGCAAAGATGATAGCTGGATGAAGGCAATAAATGAAGAGTTAGATCAGATTGAAAAGAACAGAACTTGGGAATTAGTACCTAGACCTGCAAATAAGAATGTAATCGGCACCAAATGGATATTTCGAAACAAATTAAATGAAGACGGACCAGGTCATTAGGAACAAAGCAAGACTGGTTTGTAAAGGATATGCACAGGTCGAAGGCATTGATTTTGAAGAGACTTTTGCACCAGTGGCCAGATTAGAAGCAATTAGAATGTTTTTGGCCTTAGCAGTTCACAAGAACTTCAAAGTTTATCAGATGGATGTAAAATCTGCCTTTTTAAATGGGAAACTTGAAGAAGAGGTCTATATTGAACAACCGGATGGATTTCAAATTAGTGAGGATCCTAACCTTGTCTGCAAATTAAAGAAAGCTCTGTATGGTTTAAAGCAAGCACCACGGGCATGGTGTGCTAGGCTAGATAACTATCTCTCTCAACAGGGATTCAAGAAAGGTTTAGTGGACAGTAATTTGTATGTAAAAACAGAAGGTGGGCATCTCATTGTTCTTGTTGTCTATGTAGATGATATCATATTTGGCAACAACAAAGATGAATCTTGTAAAGACTTAGCAAATAAGATGCAGAATGAATTTGAAATGTCAATGATTGGTGAACTGTCTTACTTTCTTGGGCTACAAGTTAATCAAAATGAGAAAGGCATATTCATTTCCCAAATCAAATATGTGAAAGAAATGCTAAAGAGGTTCACTATGGAGGACTGTAAGCCAGTCAGCACTCCCATGACAACAGGCTGCAAGTTGAGTAAAGAAGACAAATCTCCACCTGTAGATCAAACCATGTATAGATCAATGATAGGAAGCTTACTATATTTAACTACAACTAGACCTGATATTCTACGAGCGTTTGCATGGTAGCTAGATTTGAGGCCAGTCCCAAAGAGACTCATGTAACAGCAGTTAAAAGGATTTTTCGGTATCTCAAAGGCACCATGGAGTATGGGTTGTGGTATCCAAAAGGCAAAGACTTCACTCTTATATCATATTCAGATGCAGATTGGGCTGGATGTGTTGATGACAGAAAGAGTACCAGTGGAGGTGCATTCTACTTGGGGGACAGATTGGTTGCATGGCACAGTAAGAAGCAAGAGTCAGTTTCTTTATCTACAACTGAGGCAGAATATATTGCAGCAACAACATGTTGCACACAAGTCTTGTGGATGAAACAAACTTTGAAAGATCTAGGTATTAATTTTAGTGAACCAATATCAGTAAAGTGTGACAACACCAGTGCAATTAACATCTCTAAGAATCCAGTAATGCACTCACGGACAAAGCACATTGCTATAAGGTATCATTTCTTGAAAGAGAAAGTTGCAGAAGGAGAAGTTAAATTGGACTATGTCCCAACTACAGAACAAGTAGCAGATATTTTTACAAAACCTTTGCCCAAGGAAGTATTTGAGTATCTTCGAAGCAAATTAGGAGTAGTCACACTTCCTAAGAAGTGACTAGCTACAAGGATCACTTTCTCAGGGGGAGCATTTGAATATTTGACTATTCTTTTGCTCATGATCATAATTTGTGCCAGATGCAACAAATTGTGCCTGAGAAGTGTGAGGATGGACTCAAGGGGAGTCTGCAGCAGCCCTTTGGTATTATTGACAAAGGGGGAGAAGAGTTACAGGAATGTATACAGGTGTTGCCAACAATTCCAAAGGGGGAGATTGTTGAGCAAGGTGTTGCAAGAAGTTTGTCATTGTTGTCAACACAAGCAGTTAGATCCAATGATGCAGTGGATAGACAGTGTAGGAGTCATTCAGATGCAGAAGATAGAAAAAATTCGAAGAAAAAGACAAGTTAGAAAACTGTCGCGATATCGCGACATGTTTTCTGTCGCGATTTCGTGACAAGTCGGAGGAGAGAGAAGGCGCAGTCGAAAATGTCATGATTTCATGACAAGTCGGAGGAGAGAGAAGGCATAGCCAAAAATGTCACGATTTCATGACAAGAATGAGGAGAGAGAAGGCGCAAGGCAAACTGTCATGATTTCGCGACATGTTGGAGGCCAAGAAGCTAAGTCGAGAAACTGTAGCGATTTCGCTACATGTTGATTTTTCGTTGGCCGAAGCAAGGAGAAAGCGTTAAGTGGAAAAGTTGTAGCGATTTCGCTACAAGTCAAAAGTGCACAAAGCAAAGGTGTAGCGATTTCGCTACGGGTCAAAATTGCACAAAACAAAGGTGTAGCGATTTCGCTATGAGTTGAAAAAGCACAACACGAAGGTGTAGCGATTTCGCTACAAGTCAAAAGTGCTCAACGTGAAGGTGTAAGCGATTTCGCTACCAGTCAAAAGTGCAGAACTCAAAGATGTAGCGATTATGCTACAAGTCAAAAGTACAAGGCACAAAAGTGTAGTGATTTCCTTGCAAGTCATAATTTCATGGGCAGAAGCAAAGTTGGAAGCACAAGGCACAATATTGTAGCGATTTCGCTACTGCATGAAGCTAGGATTGTACGGAAGCTGAAAGCGTCGCGATTTCACGACAAAGATGAGGATGACGTCAGCAAAAGCTGAAAGTGTCACGATTTCGTGACAAGTTGCAAGAAAAGCCTCAGGAAGCCGAAAGCGTCACGATTTCACGACAAAGATGAGGATGACGTCAGCAAAAGCTGAAAGTGTCACGATTTCGTGACAGGGTGCAAGAAAAGCCTCTGGAAGCCGAAAGCGTCGTGATTTCGCGACAAGGATGAGGATGACGTCAACAAAAGTTCGAAGTGTCACGATTTCGCGACAAGAACGGTGGCAAAGCTTTCAAAGGCCAAAAGGGTCACGATTTCATGACAGCAAGGGCATGAAGGCGTACGGCTACAAAAAGTGTCGCGATATCGTGACATGTTAGTATTTTGCGACAACAGTTACAGAAAGGTGACAGAGGTGGCAGTAGTGTTTGAGGCCGACAAGGTTGAATCAGGGCCGATGGATTTTAGGGTTTGCAGTCGACATCTTTTAGGGTTTGCAGTCGACATATTCTAGGGTTTACAGTCGACATCTTCTAGGGTTTACAGTCAACATCTTCTAGGGTTTACGACCGACATCTTCTAGGGTTTTATAGCGGATGTTCTTAGGGTTTGAAGCCGACAATCTCTAGGTTGTTGCAGCCGATTTTCTTAGGGTTTGCAGTCGACGTACTTAGGGTTACAGCTGACTATGATTTAAGATTTGTTCTTGATATTTCTTCTATAAAAGGAGGGCTACTTCGAGTTTGAAAGGGTGTTGCAAGAAGATAATGTGCGAATGCGAGTAGAGTGATTGTGCAAGTGAAGTTCGGTCGAGTAGAGTGCAAAGTCGTAGTTCGAATCTGCATATCGTGATGGCATGGATGAAAAGCGCAATGTGTAGAGATGGAGTTCTAAGTTCAAAGTGTTAGCGCATAGATAGTAGAAGTGTCGATCATCCGATTGCAGCAGAGAGTGCGAAGAAGAATACAGAAGCGATCGGACAGTGCGAAACGTTTTTGCACAGAAGTAGCAGAATGCAAAAAATAGCAGACTGTAAGGAACAACGTGAAAATTGTATTCTGTCATTTTATTATCTTTATTGATTTCCAAGTTGCAGCTTGGCATAAGGGGTTGGTGCCTCTTTCCAGTAGGTGCTGGTAGATTGGGAGTTGGTGCTCCATTCTGTTTGTAGCAGACAAAGCAAAGGGGTTGGTGCTCCTTCCAGTTGGTGCTGGTAAAAGACATTGTAAAGTTGTAGCTTTGCTTTGGCTGGATTTGGATGGTAGTCCAAGCAGTCATTTTGAGGAGTAGCCACATTGGTGAACCTCGTTAAATTGTTGTGTTATGTGTCATGCTTTCTTGCTGCATTTGATAGTTATTTTATCAGTTTTAAACTGCTGCTAGATTTAAAACTATTTGTTTTAGAAGTTTTTAAAGATCACACTGATTCACCCCCCTCTCAGTGTCATTGTGATTACAACAAATACAAGTGCCATAAGTATTTCCAAAAATCCGGTAATGCACTCAAGGACAAAGCATATTTCCATCAAGTATCACTTTCTAAGGGAGAAAGTGCAAGACAAGCAGGTCAAGCTAGAGTATGTGCCTACTAAAGAGCAGATTGTAGATATCTTCACCAAACCTCTTCCAAGAGATACGTTTGAGTATCTAATGGAGAAATTGGGAGTTGTACTCCCACCCTAGAATTAATCACCTCATCAGGAGGTGGGGGAGGGACTAAGCTAAGAGGCTCATTCTTAGTCCCGATCCCCAAAGGTGACCCTTTGCCATTGATGACAAAGGGGGAGAGATATGAGTAAGGGGGAGAGCTTCAAGTGAAGAGGAAAGCTTCAAGTTAGGGGGAGCAAAACTTCAAAGGCATATTCTCAGTTGTTAGCACATTTGGTTTTAGTTTTGGATTTTGAGAAGTGTTTTCAATAAAGGTTTGCCATCAATGACAAAGGGGGAGATTGTTGGCAATTTTGGGTACCTTGGGTACATTGCATTTGCTCAAGTGAATAAGTTGTCATTGATGTCAAGAATCTTTTACAGGAATTTGATTTGATGTCATTTAATTTGTTTAGATGAAGGTTACGACTGATAAGTTCAAAGATTATTCAGAGCATGGACTGTGAGTTTCCAAGAAGACCTTAGTGGCTCATTTGCAAAAGATCAGAGAAAAAGACAAGTAAGAAAAGTATCGCATTTTCATGACATATACAGCAGGCAAGAAAAACTATCATGATTTCGCGACATGTTAGAGGAGAGAGAAAGAGCTGGAAAAAATGTCATGATTTTGTGACATGTTAGAGGAGAGAGAAAGAGCTGGCAAAATTGTCACGATTTTGTGACATGTTAGAAGAGAGAGAAGAAGCAGGGAAAACTGTTGCGATTTCATGACATTGAGGAAGAGAGAGAAGAAGCAGGAAAAACTATCGCGATTTTGTGACATGTTGGTAGAGAAAAAGGTAAGTGGAAAAACTATCGTGATTTCGTGACATGTTGGCAGTAAAGGAGAGCAAGGTGGAAAATGTTGCGATTTCGTGACATGTCGCATTTTCACAACTTGAAAAGAGTAGGAAGGTCGAGAAGGAAAAGTGTCATGATTTCATGACATATTGCAAGGAAGGTTGTACGGACAAAAAAGTGTCACAATTTCATGAAATGATGTAGAAGGGAGAGTCCACAGTGTGAACTGTCATGATTTTGTGACAAGTTCGAAGAGAGATAAAGTATCACAAAAAGTGTCACGATTTCACGACATGATGTACAGTTCAAAGTGAGAACTGTCATGATTTTGTGACATGCTGCAAAAGACGAAGTGAGAACTATCATGATTTCGTGACATGTTGCAGAACTCAAAGTGAGAACTATTATGATTTTGTGACATGCAGCAAAGGTAAGAGTTTGAAATGAGATCTATCGTGATTTCGCAACATGGTGCAAAGAAAGTGTATGAAAAGTTAATAGCGTCGCGATTTCATGACAGAAATTGGAAGCAGGTCTTCTATAGGAGAAGTGTCATGATTTCATGACAAAAGCATAGAGGAAGGCTATGAAGACAGATGTGTCATGATTTCATGACAGAAGTGAAGACGACGTCAGTAGAGGTAGAAGTGTCGCAATTTTGTGACAAAAGCAGAAAGGAGGTCGAAGAAGGGAGAAGTGTCACGATTTCATGACAAAAGCAAAAATGGAAGAGCATGGAATAATAAGCATTACAATTTCATGACAAATTCAAGGAGGTAGAGCTCAAAGGCGAAAGCATCATGATTTTGCGACATGTTCCATTTTCACAGGTGTAAGGTAGAGAAAAGCACAAGGCAGCGAAAGTGTCATGATTTCGTGACATGTTCCATTTTCGTTAGTGCAAGCAGAGAAGAGTGCAAGGAAGCGAAAGTGTCATGATTTCATGACATGTTCTGCTTTCGTGGGTGGAAGCTGAGAAGAGGTTAAGTAAGCAAAAAGTGTCATGATATCACAACATGTATTTTCACGGTAGAAGCTTCAGAAGCTACATAAGAGTTACAGAGGCAGTGAAGCCGACAAAGTCAAATTTTAGCCGACAAAAATTAGGGCTTGCAACCGAAAAATATTAGGGTTTGTACTTGTCATAACAGCCGACTAAGATTAAAGTTTTCTTCATGAAAATTTTGTTATAAAAGGAGGGTTGTTTGGAGAGTTGAAGAGTGGATCGAATGAGTGGTAAAAAGTGTGACATTTGCAGAGAGGGTATAGAGCAAGAAGTTCGATAATCGAGAGTAGAGTGCAAATTCAATCGTAGTATGCAGAGTGCATTTTGTCGAATCATTCTGAGTGTAAAAGATCACAAAAAAAAAAGCAGTGCATGAAGATGGTGCCGCTGTGATTGAGGTGCAAATGTTAAAGTTCGATCAAGTGTGGTTGTGTTTGCGTAGAGAGAGCAGAGGGTGTAGAGAGAAAAAAGGCAAAGATGAACGAGGACATTTGTGCTAGACCGAAGGACTGTGTTTAGTGCAAATTCAAGGACCAGCTTTGGAGGTGAGAGAGTTGAGGACAGATGTCTCCAGCCAGAGCAGGAAGGACAGGTGTCTTCTATGGATAGAGTTCCATTTGCTAAGGGCAGCGAAGATAGAGGTCTTCTAGAGGATCGCCAGCCAGAGCAGAGCTAAGGGATTGGTGTCTCTTGTGGGTTAGTGCCCTCGAACTTGAGATTGGGGGATTGGTGTCTCCTTTGGGTTGGTACCCATAAAAATTGTAATCAGGAAAGGTATTCCTAGAATTTGGATTGATAAAATTTAGTGAAAGATTTTATCCGTGGATGTAGCACAACCTTTTTGGGTGAACCATGTTAAAATGGGTCTTCAATGTGTGATGCTTTCTGTCTTGATTGATGTTGTGTTGATGCCTTTGCTATCTAAAGTTAAAATTATTAATTGGCTATGTCTTATACTGTTCACCCCCCCTCTCAATATAAGTTTGTGTTCTTCATCTTTGTTGCAAAGAAAGTAGACATTGAAGATTGAGGAGAACCAGAAATAAAGTTTCCATAGAAAATTGGAGATTGAAGATATAAAATTGAAGATTGAAAAGAGAGAAAGAGGCCAAAGGAGCCCTATTGAATATTGAAGGAAGAGGAGACTCAAGAAGGAGGTTCTCATAGAATATTGAAGACTACAAATTGAATATTGAATAAAGTAGAAAGTAGCCCTAGAAGGAGGAGATCCAAGAAATAGGTCTCATTGAAGAACTTCCAAATTAGAAAGATTGGAGATAGAGAAGGACTAAAAAAGGTCCTATTGTAGATTTTAGAAGCTATAAAATTTGAAGGCCCAAGAGAAGAGATCTCAAGAAGAGTTGGAAGGATAAAGAAGGAGAAAGCTAGATAAGCCTATTGAGAGATTGAAGAAGTGGCCATTGGAGGATATTTGTAGATAGATCAACGAATAATATTGCAAACAAGGATAAGTTTTTGATAAAAAGGATTTGGAAAAATTGTCATCATCCAACAACAATCCTAATATAAAAAATGATTTGGCAAGAAGTTTGCCAAATATTGGAAAGGATTCTAGAAGATCTCAAAACATTCATATTCTTGAGAAGAAGGCCAAAAAATAGGCCAATTTTGATGTCATAATTTGATAAGATCTAAAGAGGAGAAATAAGGTAGAAGAGGCCATAAATTTAAGAAATTTAAAGACTACCATTAAGGCCTGAAGGCTAATGAGAAGTTGTTAGCAAAAGAAGACAACAAATCAAGATATTTGAACTACAATATTGGGCAGCAAGTTAAAGGAGTTATAAAGCTACAAATTTTAGAAGTTAAAGATAGAATTAAAGCTACAAAAATACCCGCTCTTGGATAACAAAGTTAAAGGATTCTATAAGCTTACTTAGACAACAATAAGAGATGCAATATTAACAAGTTTAATTTATCAAGGTAATAGGAATTGAAGCAGTAAGGTTTCACAAAATTAGGGCAGCAAATAGGTGAACCAAATCATCAAGAAATAAAGCTGCAAAAGAAGACAAAAAAGGTATGCAATATTGGTGTAATAAAATTTTGTTATTTAAATATTCATATTAGCTTATTATTAATTTTTTTAAAGCACCACATTCAAGGTTTTAAAGTTACAAAAGGAAAATATCTCAAGTTTATGTCTTCAAGGTTGAAGAAGACAACATTGTAAGGGACTACAAATTTGCACAAAAGAAAAGTGAAGTTAGAAATTATATAAGTAAAGGAATCAAATCCTTAATATATTTTGAAAATAAAATAACTTGCGATAAAAAATAGAAGTATCATTCTATTTGAAAGGTAAAAGTTTTGTCATAGAATCTTGGAGTCACCATTGAATAAATCACCAAGCATTGAGCCAAGGAGGAGTTGTGGTAAGAGAGAAGCCAACAACGAAAATGTGGCATGGAAGAGAAAGCACTATTACCACATATTGGTGAAGAGGCATCCTCATATTAAATATAAAAGGTGATTTGATAAAGGTAGAATGTCAATCTAGGTAACATAGTGTTCATTAAAGCTATGTAAGTATTGCAACATCAAGTGTGTCTAAGTTCAAGAACACAAAGATGAGATAATTATCATAATTCATGAAACATCATTGTAGCAACATAAGAAAAGTAACAAGATCTGAGAGGAAACACATAGAGCTAAAAATGTTGAAATAAAGTGTAGCAAAGTGGAAGCAAACTAGCCACAAAGAGGAGGATCCAAATAGTTTTTGCATTTGCACCATTGAAGAGCCACTTGAAGGAAAGAAAAATAGAATTTGAGTGATAGATAATTGGAAGTAGCTAAGCATAGAAGAATCATATCATTTGATAATTCAATTCACCATTGAAATTTCCAAGCCAAAAAATCCACTAGATGAAAGAAAGAGTGTTAGGTTTGAGTGCCATAAGAGAGAAGCCAAGGAGATGCATCAGTTGAAAGCAAGAGAATTGCACTTGGGAGTTACTGAAACATGTAAAAATCAATAAAACCTAAAGGGTGCAATAGGTATTTGGAGCATTAGTACAAAGAGGAGTTACAATTTGAATAAGCACCACTAATCTTGAGCAAGTGAAGAAGCTATTTAACACTTGACATATTACATAAAAAATAATAGAATATAGCTAAAAACCACTCATCATCGAGTGTTTACATTGCAAGGAAGAGCATTGATCAATGCATCTATATGGTTGGTAAACCAAAGGAGTAGAGTTATTACTTGCCACTTGGCATGATAGAGGACCAATCACTAAGTATATTTTGTATGCAAGGTAAGTCCAACAATTGCTGTAAAGAAATATAAAACACTAATCAAAGAGATGTCATAGTCCACAAGCGGAGGTGTATATGTGGAAGATTTAAGAGCTAGTTGATGCATATACATGGAGGTTTCTTTAGTGCCTCAAGCCCATATACAATAGGGAGAGTAATTTTAAATATCGAAGAGGCATTGAAGAGGTTGAAAATCCATGTTGGAGAAGAATAAGAGTTGCATTGAATCACCTTAGATAAAGCACCAAGATGAGTGCCAAATATCAATGTAAAAAGAAGCACCAACCACCATATTTATAATGCCTTCTGTGAAGACAAAAGTTACAACACCAAATAACATGAAATAAACTGAACTAAAAGAAATCAGTATTGCACAATGAATGATTTTATATTAATGGGGGGAGCCTCAAAAATTCATTGTTACAATAAGGATCTTTGAATCCTTTGATACAAATTTTACAATAGCTAGGGTTCTCCGAACCCTAGCAAAAAACACTGGTGGTGTCTTCAAATGCATCTCTATTCCCAAAAAAAGTGAGTGGGCTTCTAGTTATCTTATGTTGGGGCAATCCAGCTTAAGCAGATGCACAATGCTAATTTAGCACTTACAGATCTACATACAATAAAATAGCAAATGGGTTAGTAGCAACTATGAGGGCTCCACAATGTGAGGTCCTCTATAATCAATACAAAACCCTAGTTGTCTGATGTAGTTAACATGAACAAAAATAAAAAATGCATAGAATGAAATAACAATAGAAATATTTATCTTGCTTATATTCCATTCTATGATTTGATGAAATCTATTGTAGTGGATTGGTTTGGTGATGCCCTAGTATCGCCTGATGGTTAGGAGGACCTCAGAACTCTAGCGTAAAATGCCCACTGGTGCTCGACAGCTCAGGCACTTAAGAATTTAGCCATCCAAATGACTCCTATTTATAATCTAACCTAGGGCATGCTAGAGTTTCAATGACACTAATCATGTGGCTAAGATAAAAGCATATCAAAGGATGGATATTAAATCTAGGGTGTGACATGGATTGGTAGAGATGGATGGTTAGGATTAAATGAAATCAGATGGTGGGATTAATTCCTTTATATAGATATATATTTATTAAATATATATAATATATAAAATATTAATATTTAAATATATATAAATATATATGAATAATGGGTGGAAATGACAGGAAAATTAGGATGGATGACAAGTGGCTAGGTTTTGGTGTCTACAAAAGCCCATTTTTGTACTGCGTTGTGTGAAACACAATGTAGTGCAAAAACACAAGACACCTGTTTGGGCGAGGTGTAGAAGCAACTTTCTCTTGAGATGTGAAACATGAGCTTGAAGAAAAAATAATGAAAGAATTTGAATTTTGCATAGCTTACCCCCTCAATTGTGAATGAGTTTGCGGATGAGTCTCACGAGCCAATTGAAAAATCTGTGCAAATGAATGGTGGATGTTGAAAATGTGAGACCATTTTTGCCCCAATGGTGGGAAGGGGATTGGTGAAAAATGTGAAATGATGTGTATGTTTTTGCCCCAATAGATGAAGGGTTTTGTAGAAAATGTGAAATGATGCGTCTGTTTTGACCCCAACAGATGAAAGATTTTTGTGGAAAATGTGATGAAGAATATGTCTATTTTTGCCCCAACAGATGAAGGGTTTTGTGGAAATGATGCATCTGTTTTTTCCCCAATAGATGAAGGATTTTTGTGTAAAATGTTATGAAAAATGTGTCTATTTTTCCCCCAACAGATGAAGGGATTTTTTTCAAGTGTAGATTCCATGATCATGTAAGATGTATCCAATTGTGGGAAAGTTATAACTAAATGTGGTTGCCCTAAATTTGGGGTGATTCGATGTTGTTGAAGAATATGCCTTTTGACGTTATTGATATGCAAAGATGAATATGAAAAAAATATAAAAATAGTCAAATTCAAAGAGCTACCTAATGACTGCTAGATAATTCCTATGATCAGAACCAATCACCCTATCTAAAGCCAATCACCATAATGTATGTCAAGGAAAATGTGTAGTGATGAAATGTGATTTTGTCCATGTTTTAAGCCTCATGAACTAGGCCATCAATGATAGCTTTTGTGAAAATTGTTCTTGGAAAGGTTTCATGCAAAATGTGAAGTACAAAATATGATTTTGATTTTTAACAAGAGGATATGGAATGATGAAAATGACTAAGTGTCCTTATGGTAGGTTATTCATCTTACCGAATTGCATATATGCAACTCACTGCAACCACCAAGTATATAGAAAAACCCACTAGATACAAGGGTCACTTGAATGTTGTTTGAACATGAAAACTATGTGAATGATGATATGAAATGATATTGAGGAGGTAAAAATGAGGTTTGATGATGCTAATGATGATTGTGGTTGTTTTGTGAAGATTTGGACTATTTTGGATCGTTTTGTAATTTTTTTTGCAAATTTGTAATTAATGGTCACAAATGAAAATTATGCATCCAAATAAGTTGGAACCTTAAAAAAACTTGATAAAAGGATGGAATATATGGATAGATGCAATTTGAAGTTATTTGGTGGTGATAAGCCATTGTTTTGTAAAATTTTATATTTTGTCAAAATCAATGCCAAACACTTGGTACTTTAAGCCTACACAGACACTCACCGATGTTTGGGTGCTGCTGTAAACATCTTGGTGCACTTCAATGTGCCAGGAAATGCCCATGGGTATTTGAAGGTGCCTAAAGCAACTAAAAATAGCTGGTAGGATGAGAAATGAGGCTCATTTGTGTTTTTGAGAGTTTGAGAAGTTGCATTTGGAACAGTGGAGTGAAGTGAGATGAAGTGACTTGAGTGCAGAAGCTATGGTGGTAGAGGGAGTGGGTGTGGAGGCCAAGGTTGAGGCTAGAGCATGAGCTACTAAGGTAATTATCTTTTTATCTTGTGTGTTGTGTAGTTTTTTTTTGTTTTTGTGATTTGTTTTTGTAAATGACCATTGTTCTGTGTTGTGTTGTAGCTTAGGATTTTGAAGGCTTGGCATCGGTTCTTGTTCTACATTCTTGGGATGAGGAATTCTATGGTGGAGGATGATTGTGATTTTTTTGAGGTATTTGGGCTAGCAGAGGTAGCCCAGGTTGACATGGTGAGGGTGGACAAGGGGTACCTCTCTGCCTTAGCAGAGAGGTGGGATACGAATAGGGGGACTTTTCAACTCCCCATCAAAGAGATTACCATCACACTTGAGGATTATATCGCATCCTCAAGGTCCTAGTGGAGGGAATTCATGTTGAATTTGGACATGATCGAGGGGTAAAGATGAGAAAGATGTTTTATTATGGCTAGCAGGGTGTGAGGGTGGAGAGTGGAGGTATACTTACTTATCCATGTACGTGGATAAGGAGTTGGATGCCCTCTGTGCCTTGGTAATATTCATGTTGGCCAACATCATGGCATCGAACAACACTGGATGTAGGTTCACTTGGAACCTCATAGGGTTAGTGAGTGATATGCTCACTATATGATAGGTATATGCCTAGGCTTCTGCCTTATTGGTACATGTATACCAGGATCTTTATGAGGTGATGAGGTAATCGAGAAAAGGATTAGGGTGCAACTTGTTTTTGTAGTGTTGGGGATGGAAGCACTTCAGTGTGTCTTGATCGGAGGGCTTACTAGTGGTAGTATTGTGTAGGGAGTAGTCCTATGCTAGAATATGGGTGGTGGCCAAGGACGTACAACTGAGTTAGCCTATGCAAACAAGCCAATGGTATCAATATTTATGGAATGGATTGACATCTGCCTAAGTGATATGGAGGTTGTGGTGGGGTAGAAAGTGGACCAAATATGGAGAGCACTTATGATGAGTGTGGTAGGCTAGGTGGGTGGTTGAGAGATATCAAAGTGAGGCTGAGTATTTTCAGTTCTCACAAGTACTCCAATAGTTTAGCTTGAGGTAGGAGATCCTGGCTGAGCTAGTGTGTTATAGGAGGCATCGAAAGGAGATAGGGCTACCATGTATAGAGTCATGGAGGATGACCTATGAGGATGACAAGGAGATGGATCTACTAGATGTGGATGGTGCGGGGATTACCACAAAGTATGATGCTTGGTTTGTTGCACAACCACCATGGGCATCACCTTGAGTAGTGGCTAGTAGAGGTGGGGATGAGGCTAAGGGTGATGGTGAGGGGATCCATGAGGCCCCCAAGTGACAACAACACCTTCAATAATATAGTTGAAGAAGGATGACTAAGGTTGCATCTAGAAAGGCTCTTGAGAGTGGGGGAGATGATGGAAATGGATATGATGTGGAGGCTACTCTGGATGGACATCCAGATTGGAGTGAGAAGGATTGGGTGAGGTTAGAGAAGTAGGTGGTAGAGTGGGATGTGAGGATCATGAGGCTCTAAGTAGAGCTACTAGAGATGGAGTGTTAACATAATATCGACATATCATGTATTCAATCTTGGCATAAATATATTGAGGCATTGGAGGATAGGTTAATGAAGCATCATATTCCACTTCCTAATCCTCCAACCTCATCTATCTCTAAGGCTACTAGGCATAGTGAGTCTAGGCATAGATCTAGGTCTAAGGCTCCTACTAGGTCACAGGTGTCCTCTTAGAGGGTGTAGATAGTGCTTAGATGCACTTTTTGTATGTGAGCCTTGGTGCTCCATTGTATGTATCCTTTTGGCACTTTTTATACATGCGATATTTATTCATGGATTTTACTTTTATGTTATATATTTTTGTAAATGCTTTTTTGTGGAATGCATATTTATATTGATGATGAATGCATATGCTATATTATGGATGATTAATGCAAGTGGGAATGTATAGATGATTAATAAAATTTATTAATGCCAATGTTCTAATGATCATTCATAATTTAGATTTTGCTTGGCCATTTTCTAGCATTGTTGTTTAATTAGGGGTACCAAAATTTGGTGGCATGTGGGATGAAAGGAATTTGAATTAGAAGAAGACATGGATGTTGATATGGAAGAAGATATGGATGTTTATATGGAAGAATATATGGATGTTGATATGGAAAATTGACTGTTTTACAAAGACTCAAACATACTAGCGGCATCAAACAAACACACTAAAACTACCTAATCCTTCTAGGATCAAATGTGTGTGCAGTGAGTTCATTTACCGAATCATGAACATGGTAATGACTCAAGTTAATCAAGAACCAATGTGTGTAAGTGAGTTCATTAACTCATCTTGAGTAAATTGGGTAAACTTGTTATGGATGAGACCAAGAAACTAGCTTGTCCTTATGAGTGGTCAGAGGTCTCTTTAAAAGATATTTGTCACCATGCATGAGCGTACTCCACTACCAGTCAAGCATCTATAGCTTTGATGGAGGCTAACTCCATAGTCCACGATTTGTGTTTTGATATCTTTAGTATTGGGGATGACTACTTAATTGTCTAATTGAAAATGTAGTATGATCCTTACAACCCAATGATCCGTGGTGTGTAATGTAAAATATTTAGAGCTTTGAGGAATAAGATTATCAACGTAAGTGTGATGAGAATTTTAACCTATCCTTACTACTCTATATTTTGAATTTAGGAAGCAAATGTGATAGTGGTGCAAACCACTATTCTTATGGACTATGTTGCATGATGGGACATGCAACAATTACCATTTTTACTTTGAGATTCAACCCAAGTATGGTGTTATCCCTCTTTGACACAAGATGTTTTTAAGATGTGAAATTGTGTTTGGTTTAAGAATGGTTTAGAGTTAGTTTCCAAAACTCAATATTTTATTAGTATATATGTGCAATGGTACTAAAAGAACCGACATGTATTTGTAGTTTTCTTAAAACACTAGGAGTGGTTGAGTGACCGAAAACACCTAGGAATTATGGATGTATGGAGGTAAATGACAATTTAACTTGGTGGAATTGTGCGGATGATATTGTGAAGGTACCCCTGATTAAGGCAACATGACTTTATTTGGACCAATTCAAAACCTTGAACTTAATAAATGATCCCTAATATGATATGTGAAATATGGATGTAAATGCAATGTATGACATGCAATTTTGTAAAATATGAAATGCAATATGACATGTGGGTGAATACAATGTTTTTTGAAGTGTATATGCAATGCTTTGAATGGAATATATGCAAATGCTTTTGTGTATTAGCCATGTATATATATACATATATAAAGTAAATAATGCATAGAATGCTCTCATGGGACCCCTGGTGAGGAGCTAAGATTGGTGGAGAGGCTAGGTATTGATTAATGTCATCAAATAATTTCTAGCATTCATCTGTCCAAGAGATAGTAGGTGATTGAATGGCCTACATTTGTTAGAGAGTTGCACAATGAAACGACGGATTGATTGAATCTTTCCTTGTAAACTACACAATTCCTTTATAGGACCATGCAAATATGTCATTTTTTCTCTTGAGGAGAGCAATTAATTGCTCTTGTTCATCAACTGATAAGTTTTTGCCAAATTTGACCATTTGAGGATTGATTTGTATGAACTAAGGTCCATATCAAAAGTATATTCAATGGACATGTGGAAACCTTCCTCAAGTTTATGGGGTGTAGGGATCATATGAATATCATCAAGATGTCATCAAAATCTTCTAGCTTATCCTCATCTATTTCTACCTGGAAAGCCTCATGATCCAAAGGTGAATATGAAGGTGAAGGTGGAGGGGATGGAGGAATGTAGTTGGTGAAAGCCCTTAACAATTCCTCTAACAAGATAAATTCAACAAAGGATGGATATGATGAAATCCGGTCCATATCAATGAGATTTATGTCAATTGGAATTGTCTTAGTCGTATCATATGGATTACAGACTAGGGTAAATAAATCAACAGGATTCATGTTGACTTATGGACAAAATAAAAAATATTGGATGGAATGGATGGAACCTAAGAATCGGTGCTAAGAGCCTGGTTAACCTGGATAGCAACAAACAACACAAATAAATGCATTTATCTAAGTGATATATACACATGCAATGCAAAGAAAGAAAATATTTTTGTTGATTTTTTATTTTTTTAGTAGTGGTGAAAACCACTGTTTTGTGCTATGTACATATGTTTCAATTTTGGCTTATAAAATGGCTTAATGGAGTTGAGGTGGTGGTTCACCAATAGGGACAGCTCATTATTGTGGAAGAATTAAGAAAAAAATGGGCTCATGGATGGGGAACATGTTGAGATAAAACTCATCTTGTTCATTATGGGGAATGATGGACTTTTGATTCTTCTTCATATTCATCCAAAATTATCGATATAATTTTGAATTCTTCATAGATTTCATCGTCATAATGGTCAGTATGGAGGGCTTCTTCTCCTAAATTTAGACTAAGCCCTTGGAAGGTTTGTTCAAGAGAGGAGGTGGTGGAAAGTGGGTGGTTATCTAGACCTGAGCGGTCATGCACTTCTTGATATGGAACATCAATAGACTGAAGCACTCTTGTAGCCAAAAAATTCTCTCACTCCTTTCCTCAAGGTTGATGGATCCACATATTAGAGGGGAATGAGAGAATGCATGACCTACACCTTGAAATAGAGGCACTTAATCGTGCCTTCTATATATGGTGATTTTTCGACGAATGGGTTTGGGTTCACCAGGAAGCATTTGTGGCTACTTCCATACCTAGGTTGTAGGATTTATTTGGATGTGTTCATTTTTATTCAAATTCACATACACCTAAGTTTGGTTGGATGCAACTAAACTAAACTATATGCACTTCTGATTTACATGAAGACAACAAATATGAAAACAAAATATTAATGCAATGTTGAATCTTGGTTTAGAAAGAAATTTAAACATGCACCTGATTTGGATGTCCGATAAATATTCTGTCACTTGTTGCCGGTAAAAATCATCTTTGAGTTTACAAAATCATCTACAATTTGTCAATATCATATCTAATTTGATTAAATCATCTCTAATTTGATGAAATTGTATTAGATGATGAAATCATCTAAGACAATTATGTCAAAAACCTACAATAGAATAGTTTGATGGCAGAAATGGTGCAACATGCAATTATATGATTACAAATCTAGGTTAAATGGTCAGATCAATTATATGGAATGCTTACTAAATGATCAATATTAATTCTACTAAAGCGAATGTGATGATTCATATTTTAAATAACGACATTATGTAAATTGAAACAGAATGAAGGTGAACACCAGATGCAATAGTTAAATATAATAACCAAATGCAATGCAAATTAAAATTAAAAGCAAATAGAGTTCTAAAGTTGCCCCCAAGTGGTTTGGTGATGAAATCACCTCCAATATGACAAAATCGTCTCCAATATGTAGCGATATCATATCCAATTTAATGAAATCGCCTAGGACAATTTTGTATACACTAGGATGAAGAACAATTGAAACTTGCAGCAAAATAATTAGACTAAAATGCAAAAGATAGAGCTCTATTCACTTTTCTAGCTAACACACTTGGAAATGCAGGAAATTGATCAACCAGGGGGATTTATAAGAAAATAACTTAGATTAAATAAGCTTGAAACTTTGTTAGGAGGGTTATGATTCTCCCTATTCTGGTTGATCTAGGAAGATTTCGAAACCATAATGCCTACGCACTTATCCTAAGATAACTAGGGTAGTTGTAGCTAATTTTATCCTTTTATCCATCTGGGAGAGTTTCCATTTTAAATAAAATCGTCCACACAATTTCGTCTAGAAATTCAAGAATATTTCGAACAATTAGAGACGATATCGTTCAATCGGGGACGATATCATCGTGCGGTTGCAACAACATGTATTTTTGGCATGGAAATCGAGGCAGGTAGTTTTTAGGTTGATTTTTCGAATATTTTTAACTTAGGTAAAATAATGTGTTATTTTTACTTAGGTAAAATAATGTGTGTCATTTTTACCTTATTACATTTTGCCCCCTATTTAGCAGATTTTCTAATGGAAAATGCGTTAAAGAAAGATGGCACACTTTTTGAGAAAGCAAAAATTTATTGCAACTTTTTGTTGACGGTTTTAAGTTGGGTTGTTAAACTATTTTATGTATGGTGCCCCCTTCGAGTTTTTGTACCAAATTGTAGGTTTGTTAAAAACTTGAAAAGCACATATTATTAAAGTGATTTTTATTAAAACCAAAAAATTAAGTTAAAAAGCTAATTCATTTTTACTATTGCATTTCTCTATTTTTAGCTCTGGAGAGGAAAAATAGCAGAGGTAGAGCATCGAGCGGATGTAGTGCGGAGGAGAGTACGGGTAAGGATTCTAAATTTGTTTTTGCTTTTAATTTTAGCTTGTTTTTTAATTTTTTTTTTTAAATTTATTTCATGAATTTTGGATGTCACGACCGTTTTCACGTCACGCTGACGGAATCGGGCTGAATTTTGCAAAATCATCCCGATTTCAACAAAATCGTCCCTATTCTGACAAAATCATCCTGGGTGATAATGTCAAAATAGGGCTGATTTTGTCAAAATAGGGATGATTTTGAATTTCAATATTCTTTAAAACTTAAGACGATATCGTTAAATTAGAGATGATATCATTAAATTATGGACAATTTATGCATGTTTTTTTTAAAGAAATTATTGTTTACTAACTTTAAACATTTAATTTTGTTTTTGTAGAGATCATTACTAAAAAGTAGGGAGTGGAAATATGGAGGTCTGAGGGTAGATTTGGATGCCCTTACTGATGCAGAGAAGGACATCCTAGAGAAGGTCAGGTTGAGACATGTGGCAGAAATGCCACAAGTCCCTACAGATATGAGCTTATTAACGACTCTTGCAGAGAGATGGTACCCGAGATCATCTTGCTTCTGGTTACCCATAGGGGATATGGCCCCTACATTGGAGGAAGCCTGGAGGATACTTAGGGTTCCTATCCAGGGTATATTTATTGTTGCATCAACTAATCAGGGTCAGGCAATGCAGAGATTATCAGGAGACCCTAGCTTTATCTTGGAGATGGGTGGGGTCAACATTGAGATTTTGAGATAGACACAGGGCGTGTCTCATTTGACTATTGTACTTGATGGAGTGGTGGCTGGGTTTGTTATTATGTCATTAGAGTGGTTGTCACCTTCCATGGTTTTTTGGGGAGGTTATTGCAGATATGAGGGACCAGGAGATTCGATTTGCATGGGGTCCATTCATATTATGTAGGCTTTACAGGACCTTATTTAAGGTCGTATATAGGAGAGGAGAAGCCTTAGTGCTAACATCCTTTCTTCAGGTCTGGTGTTGGGAACACATTGTTGTTAGGACACCTGTGGGACTTTCCCTTAGAGGTGTGGATGCAGAGAGGCCAAGGGTATTCTACTGGTGGTTACGGAGAGGGCCTCAGAGGTGGGTAGATTTACCTATAGCTCATAGGTTGATAGATGACTTGACAACTAATATTATTATATGGAGGTCTTGGAGGGCACATCCAGGGTGGAGGGATGATGGGCATGAGTTGGCTCGAGTGAGGTGAGTCATATGGCTATGAATGGAGTGAGGAGAGGTGGAGCTACATAGAGTGGATCGGGTTCTTCACTAGTTTGGGCTTCGATAGAGTATTCCAGTGACCAAGGAATTTACCTTCACCTCGATCTATACGGGATACCATGATGGTTAGCGATGCTCCTGACATGAGAAGGTTCTTGGATCCTCAACTGATGACGAGGTGGTAGCCACGACTGCAGGGGATGATGCAGGGGTTGAGGATGGATACCAGGCTTGGTATGCCACTATTTTCCCTACACGGGTTGCCAGACTATGGGGTCCAATCCATGCTATGGTAGAGAGGGTAGTGCAGCAGTGGCATGCTATTGATCAGTAGATAGGAGGAAGACATGCACCCCCTAGATGAGAGAGACCTTGGACTAGAGGAGGCCACTAGGTTTTCTCAAGCACCCAATAGGAGAGGGGCTCTAGGGTAGAGGAGGGGAATCAAAGAGGAGAGTTAGAGAGAGGAGGAGAGGAGGAGGTCTCCTCCTTAGTAGGATACTATACCTAATTTTCCCAGGAAGGGAAAAGAGCTCGAGGTTGGAGAGAGTAGCGAGATGGTAGCTTTGCGAGCTGAGGTTGCTCGACTATAGGGGGAGACTACCTCTCAAAATACTAATATTGAGTCTCTAGAGGTAGAGCTAGCACATAGACTAGGGCATAACTACAGTAGAGGGTTGGACCTCAAGGAGTTGTGGCTCCTATTCCTACATCTTCTCAAGTGAGTGGTAGCTTAGGAGATGCATTGGCTAGGGCTATTGGACGGGTAACTTTCTATCAGGCCCTATACTTTATAGTAGTTCCTAAGGGACAGAGACAACCACTTCCTACTATGTATGAGCCTCCAACTCGCTCGAGTCGCTCGAGATCACACTCGACTACCAGGTGGCTACTACTACTGGAGCCGGAGGATTTTGAGTACCGCGACCTCCTGGTAGAGATGATGATTCTCAGAGCTCCAAAGGTTCTAGGGATGTCTAGGGATGATCTAGTTAGTTCCTATGTATTTTTGTTGACTGAGTATGTCAATGATAGATATTGTGGCATATCAATCTAAATTTATTTTTGTATATAGATTTTTGATATATATATATATATATATATATATATAGATCTTTTATCTCTTATGTGACTTCATGTGTTTTGTTTTAATTTTGCATTTTAATTTTTGAATGATAAGATGTCATTAATCATGCTTGAGTAGGTAAAATAAGTAAAATGATTTGATTTTTGAAGATGTGTTTGTGAAAATGTGTTTGTTTGATTGATGATAAATTTTTATGGATTTTAGCAATATACCTCAGAGGATGTTATGTTGTTATGTGACTGTTGATGGAGTTCAAAGCTCGCTAAGTCACGATGTTGATCCTGTTTATGAGGAATATTTTTGGTATTGCTAAAATGGTCATTTTCTTAAGAATAATCTTAAGGCTTTTGTGGTAAAAAGAATGTGTTTGATGTTGTTTTGATAATAATGTATTTGATAAATATTTGTGAAATATGTTGGACCAAAGCATGAAAATTTTGAAGGATGATTTACGCTAAGCAAAGAATTCCTAATTCCTTAAGAATAATACCATCATCGCAAAAATCAAAATGAAAATACAGGATGATATATAAATTTTGTCTATTCTTTAAAATGCAAAATTAATGTTGGATAGATCATTATGTCACATGTGCAAAATATTTTATAGTTTTGATAAAGAAATTATATGGATTTATTTTGGGGAATGAAAAATTAGAAGGATGACTTACGCTAAACACATAATTCTTAATTTATTACGAATAATACCATCATCGTGAAATTCAAAATGAAATGCAGGATGAATTGTTGTACTATGAACATAATTTGTAAGAATTGATGCAAATGATTGAAATTAATTATCTAGAAAAATTTCAAAGAAATATTTTAACTTATTTCTAAGACAAATTCAAATTTATCTAGAACCAGTGTGTGAAAGGTGAGTTCATTATCTATTTTGATTGTCATGATGATACAAAATCTCTCAAGTGACAAATGTGTGTGCTTTGTAAGGTTAATTTACCAATTTTGAGTAAGGTAATGATAAAGCGAACTTGAATGAACCAATGTGTGTGTGAGTGCAATGTTCATTTGACCATGATTTTATACATGCAATGGTACTGAAACTACTATGTAAACCCATCTACCAAAATCTAACTAATCCAAATGCAAACATTGGTCTATACAAAAGAAAAAAAATTACTAATATGACAGACATATCGCCATGTGAAAGGAATTACCCAATGTCAAGCAAGTTGGGCACAAATCACTTATTATGGGGTTTACCTCATGGTTTTCAAATAACTGAGAAATTCCAGAGATTCAAGTTCAATACTCCCCTATTTTATTCAAATTTTTGGAATAGGGATTTCTTGTCCATTTTTGAATGAGGGGTTTTATTGCTTTGGAACATTTTTCTTTGATTTTTGCTTTTTATTTTCTTTCCTTTTTCTTTTTCTCTTTTTTTTTTCTCTTTTTCGGGATACTTTCCCAGATTAGACGTGGGGTAAGGGATTTTATTTCGGGTAGGGAGGATCTTGTCCTTTTGCCAATTTCTTAGTATTCTAGACCATGCACATGATAGGATAGCAAGGGAAACTTTTCACTTAAGGTATTAGGATTTACTAAGCAATATCACTTTATCGAATTTGCAACAAATCATTTTAATATGTAGAAGTGTGTTCTTGGTTCAATAATTAGCAAGATCATTCACAATACTTAAAATTATTTAATGAAGTAATAGTGTTCTTTGGTACAAGAGAGATTTATAATCAAAACAACAAAATCAAAATTTATTAAATATGAATTTTAGTGCATGGTTCAAGATAACTTCTGAATTTATCTGAAGTAAATTAAAATATAACTTGCAATCTTAGTAGATAATAAATGTAGATATAATGATCTAATAATTCTTTGAAATATTTTTTGAAATTTTTGGATTTTATAATTTTTTTGGTTATTTTTGAAATGCATGAGAAAAATATTTACAACTATGTACAATGATGAGAATTTTGGCTTTATGCATAATATATTTTCAGATGCATAATATTCATGGGTTCCTTGAGATATTTTCCATCCAAGGTAGCCAATCTATATGCACCTGATCCAAATTTGGCAGTGATGATAAATGGTCCAAGCCAATTTGGTTGGAATTTTCCTTTAAGATATTTTCTTGCATTAGTATTTTTTTGATTTTATTTTAAGACTAAATCTCCAACTTCAAATGATCTATTATGGAATTTTTTTGCATATTATATTTTAAGTTTTTCTTGGTAGGCACGAAGATGCTCTAAATCATGGGTGTGCTTTTCATCTAGAAATTCCAACTGACTTAATCTTCCAGCACGATATTCATCTCCTACTTTAGCATCTTGAAGTAAAAGAGCTAAAGAAGGAACTTCTAATTCAAATGGAAAAACTACTTCAGCACCATAAACCAAGACAAAAGGTGAAGCACCTGTAGGAGTACGAACACTAGTTCGATAAGCCCACAAGGCAAGATATAATTGTATGTGCCAGTCATGACCTGTTTTATTAACCAATATTTTTAGGATTTTGATTAATATTTTATTAGATGCTTCAGCTTGGTCATTTCCTTGTGGATAGTAAGGAGTAGACCATCTATGTTGAATTTTATATTTTTGACATAATTTTTTAACATCTTTATTTTTGAAATATGTACCATTTTCAGATTTGAGATTAGATGGAATTCCAAATCTACAAATAATTTGATTGAAGATGAATTTAGAGAATTGGACTCCTATGCAAGAAGCTAAAGGTATAACTTCAACCCACTTTGTAAAATATTTTGTTGCAGTTATTATAAATTTATGACCAACATGAGACAGGGTTGATTTTACCAATAATGTCTAAACCCCATTTAGAGAAGGGCCAAGGAGAAGCTATGGTTTGGAGTTCCTGAGCAGGTGCATGGACAAAGTCAGCATGTCTTTGAAATTTGTCATAATGACATACATAATCATTAGCATAGTTTCCATGGAAGGCCAAAAATAGTCCATTCTAAGGATTTTTTTAGTAATGGCACTTCCACTAAAGTGTACTCCATAGGATCCATCATGGGCTTCACTTAAGGCTTTCTTAGATTATTATAGGTTTAAACATCTTAACATAATACCCTCAAAATATCTTCTATATAAAGTATTTCCAACAATTACAAAGCAAACAACTCACTTACGTAGTAACCTACGTTGGTTTCTATCTAATCCTTCAAGGAAAGTCCCATTCTGTAGAAAGTTAAAAATATCTATGTACCAAGGTTCTAGGGTAATTTCATTAATCAAAAATACATCTAATGGCTCTCATAAGGTTTTAGAGGAAGCTGGTTCTTGGAGTTTATGAATAATTATGGTAGCATGTTCATCATCCAACTCCAAAGGCAACAAAGAGGCAGTTGTGGCCATAGCATCGATGACACAGTTGCTAGTTCTAGGAATGTCTTCTAAAGTTACATTTTCAAACAATGAAATAATATTAAGAACATATTCTTTATAAGGATGAAGTTTCTCATCTCGTGTTTGATAAAATTCATTTATTTGATTTATCATGAGTTGAGAATCTCCAAAAACTAACAAAATTTTAATCTTTAAAGCTAAAGTGGCTCGTAATCCAAGGATTAGAGCCTCATATTCTATAGTGTTATTAGTACAAGAAAATTGTAGTTTAAAATATATGAATATCATACCTACACCTGCACCACTCATACATCTAACTCCATCAAAAAACAATGTCCAAGTTTTAGAATGATCTTCTTCTAAATTAAGGCACTCATCAGGAAATTCAATATTCATGGGATGAGTGGATTCTATAGGAGCAACAACCAACCGATCAGCTATAACTTGGCATTTTATGGATTTTTAGCCAATAAATGTGAGTTAAAACTCACTAAGAGAAATAACCCACTTAGTTGTGCGTCCTAATAGATAAGGTCGACTAATTAGGTACCTTAATGTATCAGATTTAGCAATAATGTATGTTTTCTGACTAAACATATAATAATGTAATTTTTACGTAGAAAATATAATTGCCAAACAAATTTTTTCTAATGGAGTATATCTTGTTTCATAACTTATTAAAGTTCTACTTATGTAATATGTGGCTCGTTCTTTCTTTTCATCATCAATTTGAGCCAACATAGCCCCAAGTGCAAGTTCTGAAGCAGAAACATATAAAATAAAAGGACAATATGGCCTAGGTGGAACAAGCACTGGTGGGTTAAGAAGATATTATTTAATTCTATCAAAATATTCTTGACATTCCTTATCCCATTGAAAGGAAATGTTTTTCTTGAGTAATTTAAGAAAAGGTTCTGTTCTATCTGCCAATTTATCAATGAAGCGACAAATAGCTTGTAATTTTACTTGTAAGATTCTTAATTCTGATATGTTCTTAGGAGGTGGCATATCATGGATAGCCTTAATATTTAAAGTATCTATCTCTATGCCTCATGTAGAAACAATAACTCCTAATAATTTTCCAAATTTTACTCCAAATACACACTTATCTGGGTTTAAACGTATCAGATATTCTCTTAATTTGTTAAACACTTTTCTTAAATCATTAATGTGATCATATTCTTTAGTTGAGCGAGCTATAATATCATCCACATAACCATGTAAGATATCATACATCATATCATGAAAAATATATGTCATATCTCTTTGATATGTTTCACCAACATTCTTTAAACCAAAGGGCATGACTTTCCAACAAAAAGTCCCCCAAGGTGTAATAAAAGTTGTTTTAGCTTGGTCTTCAGGAGCTATTCTAATTTGTTTGTATCCTAAAAACCCATCCATAAGGGATAACATCCCACTCCCAGCTGTAAAATCTATGATTTGATCCATATTAGGGAGAGGAAAGTCATCTTTAGGGCATGCCGCATTAATGTATCTAAAATCAGTGCAAACCCTAATTTTGGTAGCTTCTTTCTTAGTTACTAGGACAACATTAGATATCCATTCAGCATAGTCAATAGCTTGTATAAATATAACATTCAAAAGCTTTTCTAATTCACTTTTAACTAGCAGTGCTACTTTTGGGTGCATTTTTCTAAGTTTTTGTTTTACAGGTTTAGCAATAGGGCGTAATACTATATGGTGCACAACTACAGAAGAATCTATGCCTAGCATATCTGTGTATGTCCAAGCAAAAACATCAAAATATTTCATAAGGAATTCAACATATAGATTTTTATTTTCTTCACTTAATTCAAATCCAATTTTGACCATGCGAGGGTTCTCTTCCGTTCCAATGTTGATTTTTATAAAATTTTCTACAACAATATTCAACTCTCTTTCAAAATTAGGAGGTGTAGGTGATACCCCCATTTCTTGTAATTCTTCTAATGTGCATTTAGCTAACTCTTCTTGTGGATCGGTTGATTCTATATTATCTATACATGGTATTGATCCATCAAAGAAGAATTTATTATTGGCAATTTTGGGTACTTTGGGTACATTGCCTTTGCTCAAGTGTATAAGTTGTCATTGATGTCAAGAAGATCTTGAAGGAATTTGATTTGATGTCAAACAATTTGTTTTGATGAAGGTTACGGCATGACAGTTTCAAAGGTCTTTTGTAAACCCCAAGTTTGTAGGTTTAAAGATTACAGGTGGATGCATTAGTTTAATGCATTTGGGTCCAGGAGGAAGTATTTATTTAAATAATTAAAAACCTTGTTAAGGTTCCTTTTAATTATTTTTAAATAAATATTAATTTATTGTTTGCATTGGGTTCTCCTAACCCATGGCACAAATGTCTTAACTTTGATGGTGCTATGTTCTAAGATTGTGGGTGCTAGCCAAGACCTCCGTCAACGTGTTAAAATCCTTTGTCGACGTGTTAAACTCCTTGCCGACGTCAAGATTTTATGGGAAATATGCATATAAATCTCCCACGATGAAGATCAAAGATTATCCTATCCGCATTTTTGAAAAGTGTTGCTTGCTGTGTTTTTGCGATTTGATGTTCGATTTCTTCTTCGCTGAGATTTCGTGATCCGCTGTTCGAATATCCACCATTCATTTTTGTATCCGTCGTAAGGTTTCATCATTGTTGTTCACGTCAGAAGACAAGGAGGCCTGTTGTTTACTTTAGCCCTGGCATAGAAGGTACAAGGGAAACAGAGTGAGGTTCATACCTCATCGGATGCCTTTGGTGCACCGATAGCGGCTAGGTTGTTGGCACACTACCCGAATGGGAGGTTCCGCGTTTGAATAACGTGAAAGGGTTTTTCTTCATTGAAGTGGACACAACGGGTGGTGTTAGAGTTCGTGTGCAATTTCTCCATAGCACGATTTTTGGTGTTGGCCAAGGTATTTTCGAAATTAATTTTTGCTAGTGTATTTTGCGGATGGAGGAAGTTTATTAGAGAGAAAAATAGCTTAGGAGTTATAAGGAGTTTGAAGCTTGCTTTATTTTGATAAAAGATTCTTTTTAAGGTGTTGTTTGCATTATCTTATTGCATTCTTATGAGAGACAAAGTTTATTGTTGATAAGACTATAAGGGATAAATAAGGTGTATAAGGGATAAATATTTCTTGTAATGTTGAGAGAGCTTTTGGTTGATTATGGAAATGAAAGCATGATGTTTTAAGGTTAGAATTGCTTCTTGTGTGAAGTTGTGAAACCTTAAGTGGGCAGCTTTGAGATTAACATTAGCTTTCATTTGGTTATAATCAAGCTATTATTTACTTGGTTAAAGTGTTGGGCTTACTTCTTTGTTGATGATTTGAAAAGTTGTTTTGTGCTATTGTGATTTGAGTTGATGGATGCTTTTTGTTCAAATAATGTTGGATAGAAAAGGAGTTCTACTTGTTTCATTTTCTAATGTTGATTGTGAAATGCTTCAAGGTTTTGTTTTGAGTTAAATGGTGTTTATTGAACCTTGGTTGATGAGCATTGTTGTTGAAGGCCTAATTGATGGTGAAAAGAACATGAGTATCATTGTTATGTGATTCTTTGCATAGTTGGCAATTGTTGGGGTTTCATGTTCTTGAAAGAAAGCATTCTATCCTATCCATTTCAGATATTAAGTTGAGTTTTCAGATTTGAGATTGAGATTGAGCTGAGTTGATTTGAGTTGAGTTTTGAGATTGGGATTTGAGTATAGAACATATTGAGTCTCTAACAATTCTCTTTATGCTTCTATAAGTTTGACAAATCACATTGGGTCTCTAAAAATACACTTTGTGGTTTCCTACTAAGAAAGTTTTTCTTGGTGAGCTTGCTGAGTTTTTGGATAGGTTTCGATGAGGACTTGTGAGCAGTTTTTGGACAGGTTCCGATGGGGACTTGTGAGCAGTTTTTGGACAGGTTCTGGTGAGGACTTGTGAGCAGTTTTTGGATAGGTTTTGGTGGGAACTTGTGAGCAATTTTTGGACAGGTTTCGGTGGGGACTTGTGAGTAGTTTTTGGATAGGTTTCGATGGGGACTTGTGAGCAATTTTTGGATAGGTTCCGATGGGGACTTGTGAGTAGATTTGGACAGGTCCTAGAAGAGGACTTATGAGATGAGTTTGATAGTTCTATCAGAGAACTTGAGGACAGATGTGCACTGGTTCTATGAGAAGAACCTAAGGATAGATTTGGCAAGTCTTTGAGAAGGCTTGTATGCAGAGGATTGATTTGTTCAAGAGTTGGACAGATCTGACAAATAGAGGAAGACTTGTACTAGACCGACTGACTGTGTTTGGTACAAGTTGTTGAGCTGCTGTGGACATGATCATAGAAGGTAGAGGTCTCTTAGGCTAAGCATTGAGGACAGGAGGTCTTCGATGGAAAGGAGTTCCACGTGCTAGCAAGAGGTAGAGGCAGTTGTCTTCTGGGGGATCATTTCTAGAGCAGAGGGGAAGGTATCTCCTTTGAGTAGAGGCTCATAAATTTTGATTTGGGGAAGGTATCTCCTTTGAGCAGAGGCTCATAAATTTGGATTGGGGGAAGGTATCTCCTTTGGGCCGAGGCTCATAAACATTGTAATTGGGAAGGATTCCCAAAGAACTTTGAGATAACTTTTATAGAAAAGTTTTATGGACATAGCCCAGCCATTCTGGGTGAACCACGTTAAAATTGGTGTCACTTTGTGGATGATATTGTGCATTGCTTTGATATTGCTTTGGGTATATTGCTTTACTATTTTGAAGTATAATGGAAAAAGTAAAAAGAGGTCTTATACTATTCACCCCCCCCTCTCAGTATAAGCTTGTGTTCTTCAATTGGTATTAGAGTAGGTGCCTTCAAAAATTTTAACAGCTTGAAGGAAAAGCTAGTAAATAACACAATGGATCATTCAAGTGGCAATGCAACACCTATTCTTGATGGGTCAGATTTTGGTCTTTGGAGTGCAAGGATGAAGGTTCATCTAATGGCACTTGGGAATGAGGTTTGGGAAGTGATTGAAGATGAGTACACTATTCTTGAACATGGTCCTAATACTAAAGAAGAAAGGCTCCTACATCACAGCAATTCAAAATCAATGAATGCAATCCTGAAAGGCTTACAAAAAGCAAATCTCACCAAAGTGATTCACTACAAGACAACTAGTGAAATGTGGAAATAGTTGAAGGTGGTTCATACAGGTGATACAAATGTCAGAAAGGCCAAGTTGAGACACTTCAAAGGTATGTTTGAACAACTCAAGATGAATGATGATGAAAATATTAGTGACTACATGCTTCGTATGGATGAGGTTGTTAACTCCATGAAAGACTTAGGTCTTGAGCTTGCTAAAAATGATGTTTGTGATAAGATTTTAAGATCTCTTCCTAATATATTTAGTGAAAATATTTCTGCTATTGAGAAAGCTAAAGATTTGGATAAGTTGAAAAAGGATGAGGACCATAGTATACTTGCAGCATTTGAGTTGAGAACTCAAGTGAAGGTTGATGTCAAGAAAGAGGCAGCCTTCAAGGCTACCAAGAAATCCAAGGGTAAACAACTTCAAGATAGTGATGAGTCTTCTAGTGATGAAGAGGCATATTACAACAAGAAATGCAAGTTCTGTAGAAAGCACAAAAGTATGAAAAATATAAGATGTTTCAATTGTGGAAAGTTTGGTCATTATGCTACTGACCGTCATTGTTCCCAAGAATGAAAGTGATGAAGATAAATAGGATTCTAAGAGCAAGGATTCTGAAAAGCACAAGCATCACAGGAAGAACAAAGATGAGCACAACAATCAAGGAAAGAGGTATTATCACAAGCACAAGAAGAGTTTCTACCTAGACAAAGCAATTAAGTGTTATAGTAGTGATAGTGAAAGTCCTTCAAGTGATAATGAAAATGAAATGTTGTTCATAACAGAAAAGGAGGAAGAACCGAAACATAGATTCATTATTATGAAATGTCTTAGATGTGGAAACTTTGGTCACCTTGAGGATGATTGCACAAATAATGATTTGGTTTCTAGTATGTATGAGGATTCTTCAGAAAACTATAAGGAAGATGTATGTATGGTTTTTGAAAAGGGTAGCACCTCTAGTGATAAGAAATCTGAAAAAGGCTTTGATGATTCAAAAAGCAAACAAATAGAGGAAGATATAGAGGAAGGTGAAGTAGATCTTGAAGGTGAACTTATTAGTGCTCTTAGTGCTTTGAAAAAGGAAAGAAAGAAGAATGCTAGACTCAAGGATAAGTTAGGTGAATGTTATATGGAAAGAGATGATCTTATAGAAAGTCTTGACTTCTCTATAGCTAAGACATAGGAACTCAAGGATGAGTTAGAGTCTAAGGTTCTTGAGTATAGTGAGTTAAAACAGAAAATGGCTTCTTTGAAAGAGGAAACTAAAAAGTACAAGGATAAGCTTTACAGGTTTCAAGATAGCTCCAAAAAGGTTAAGTCACTCATCAAAGGTCAAAGAAAGACAACAAATAAAACAGGCCTTTGTTTTGTTAAGCCACACAAGGAACAAGTTGGAGAGTCTAGTAAGAGACTCCAAAAGGAAGAGAGTTCTGATGAGGAAAGTATTTCAGAAAAGGAGTCCTTGAATGATAGATGCACAGAAACAAAAAAAAAAATTCAAAATGAGAAGAAGAAGTTTTTAAAACCTAAGAGGTCAAATAAAGGAAAGTTTCAAGGCAGATGTTTTGCTTATCACAGGTTTGGTCACATGGCTTCACATTGCATGGCTCAAGTGAAGAAGGTAAAAGACAGTTTCATAAGTGCTAGTTACTTTCAAGGGTATTGCTACTCTTGTCAATAGTTTAGGCACAAGGCAGTTTATTGCAAGGCAAATAACAGGAACAGGTTTGGTTAGAACAGGTTTGGCCAAAACAGGTTTGGTCAGAACAGGTTTGGCCAGAATAGGTTTGGTCAAAACAGGTTTGGTCAGAATAGGTTTGGTCAGAACAAGTTTGGTCAGAACTAGTGGATTCAAAGATCAGGTTTACCTCAGAGAAACAACATCGTCAAGTGTTTCAAGTGCAACAATGAAGGTCACACAATCAGATAGTGTAGAGCTGAAATTCTAGAATACATGAACAGAAATAGTGGCATGATCAGGTCCAAGTATCAAGGCATGGACAAGAACAAGTATGAGAACAAGAACAAGAATAGTGACAAGAATAGGAATATGGGCAAAGAGTTCAAGAGAAGGCCCGACAAGGAAGTTATAGACGCTAATGATGATCAGTGCCTAATGGGAGTTTTACTCCCACCCCAAAATTAATCACCTCATCAGGAGGTGGGGGAGGGACTAAGCTAAGAGGCTCATTCTTAGTCTCGAGCCCCAAAGGTGACCCTTTGCCATTGATGACAAAGGGGGAGAGATATGAGTAAGGGGGAGAGTTTCAAAGTGAAGAAGAGAGCTTCAAGTCAGGGGGAGCAAAACTTCAAAGGAAGATTCTCAGTTGTGGGCACAGTTGGTCGGTTGCTAGCACGGTTGGTTTCGATTTTGGCTCTTGAGAAGTGTTTTCAGTAAAGGTTTGCCATCAATGACAAAGGGGGAGATTGTTGGCAATTTTGGGTACTTTGGGTACATTGCCTTTGATCAAGTGTATAAGTTGTCATTGATGTCAAGAAGCTCTTGAAGGAATTTGATTTGATGTCAAACAATTTGTTTTGATGAAGGTTATGACATGACAGTTTCAAAGGTCTTTTGTAAACCCCAAGTTGGTAGGTTTAAAGATTACAGGTGGATGCATTAGTTTAATGCATTTGGGTCTAGGAGGAAGTATTTATTTAAATAATTAAAAACCTTGTTAAGGTTCTGTTGAGAAGCAACACACCCCCACTGAAAAATGAGATTCCATCCTCTTGAAAACTCTGAAATTCCATTTTGCAGCAGGGACCCTCTTGATCATTTTCAGGTTTAATTCCAGTTTCTGCTTTCCTGCTTTTAATGTTGTGCTTTCTCTTGTATTCTAGCTTTGATTATCCCAGACTTCACTTTTGCATGCTAGAATCATTCAGGCATAAAGAAAATCTTGCACCGGTACCGAGAAAATCCAGAAAACAGTTGCATAAATTCATGAAAAATCAAACTTTCCATTTTTGGTAGTGTCGCGATATCGCGACACTTCCATTTTCGAAAATGTCGCGATATCGCGACAGGAAAATACAAATGCAGCTAAGTCGGAAAAACGTAGCGAAATCGCGACACTTTCCATTTTTGGAAGTGTCGCGATATCGCGACATTTCCATTTTTGGAAACCGTCGCGAAATCGCTACCGGCCGGAGGAGAGAGAAGCAGATCGTACGGAAGAGCGCGATTTTGCGACATGTCGCGAAATCGCGACATGTCGCATTTTCGCGGCAGGAGAGAGAAAGTGGGCATGAAAAAATCAAAACTTTCCTTTTTAGGCAATGTCGCAAAATCGCGACACTTCCATTTATGGAAATGTCGCGAAATCGCGACAGGAAAATAGAAAATCCGCCAAGTCATTTTTGCGTAGCGAAATCGCGACACTTTCCATTTTTGGAAGTGTCGCGATATCGCGACATTTCCATTTTTGGAAGTGTCGCGAAATCGCTACCGGCCGGAGGAGAGAGAAGCAAGCTGTACGGATCAGCGCAAAATCGCGACATGTCGCGAAATCGTGACATGTCGCATTTTCACGGCAAGAGAGAGAAAATGCATGAAAATCGGCTAAGTAAGAAAATAGGCGCGATTTCGCGACATGTCGCGAAATCGTGACAAATCTGGAGAGAGAAGATGATAGCTGTACGAAGCGTAGCGAAATCGCGACACTTTCCATTTTTGGAAGTGTCGCGATATCGCGACATTTCCATTTTTGGAAGTGTCGCGAAATCGCTGCAGGATGAGGAGAGAGAAAGCTGGAAAGGAGAAAGATGCGCGAAATCGCGACGTCGCGATTTCGCGACGTCGCGAAATCACGACAAGGGAAGAAGGCCAAGCAAGGAAAGATGCACGAAATCGCGACGTCGCGATTTCGCGACGTCGCGAAATCGCGACAGGGAGAGAGAAAGTTGCAGCGATGCGCTGCATGTCTCAAAATCGCGGGCTAAAGGGTGCAGCGATGCGCTGCATGTTTCCAAGTCGAGAGAAAAGGTTGCAGCGATGCGCTGCGTGTCTCAAAATCGCGGGCCGGAGCTTGCAGCGACGCGCTGCACGTTTCGAAGGTGAAGGGAGAAAATTGCAGCGATGCGCTGCATGTTTCAAATCAGGGAGAAAAGTTGCAGCGATGCGTTGCATGTCTCAAAGTCGTCGGTTGAAGCTTGCAGCGATGCGCTGCATGTTTCCAAGTCGAGGGGTGAAAATGGTAGCGACGCGCTGCACGAAGCAAGGAAGATGTACGACCATCGGCAAGAGGCACGATTTCGTGACATGTCGCGAAATCGTGACATGTCGCATTTTCGCGGCCGACAGGGGGAGAAGCAGCGCAGCGCTGGAGACGTCGCGATTTCGCGACATGTCGCGAAATCGCGACATGTCTCATTTTCGCGATAGGAGAGAGAAAGTCCTCTAAAGGCCCGAAAGTGCATTTCAGCTGAAACAGAAGGCATCCTGGGGTAGCGACACGTGTCAAAGCGCGTAACAGGCAGAGCAAGGCCGACATGCAAGCTTATTTTGCTGATTTTAATCTGATTTTAATGCTTAAATGCTTTGATTTTAATGATTTTAAAGTACTAATATAATCTTTTTGTCTTTCATGCAGGATTCCATCTGGCACTTACGGGACAACCGGGAAAGGCCATAAAGTCAAATTTAAAGTGCAGATTTGATCAAGGGCCGCCATGCTAGAGGAGAAAAGACCAGTAAATGCATTCAATGGAGATTTATTGCAGAATTAATAGCATGGAGATAATTTCATTTGCGGAGATCGAATTGATGGAGAAGTGGTGACTCATCCGGCTCACCAGCAGAATTAATGGAGGCATTTATTTGTAGCTGCGGATGAATGCAAGTGGCTTTAGATTTTATCTTCTCCATTTATGGCAATTGACTGCACAGATTTGCAGAAGGGTTAAGTTCTATCCGGACTTTGGTCTTAAAGTGGACTTTATATTGTAAAACCCGGGTCCTAGGGTTTAGATGAGATAAGATTTGCAATTAAGGAAGGAGATATTTCTGAAAAGATCAGGGTCTGTCCTGAATCTATAAATACTTCTTCTCAATGTAATTACGGGAGGCGGAGACTTAGAAATAAAAGGCTTATAAGCAATTTCTTGCAAATTTTGTGAAATCCTTTTTTTCTGGACTTGGAGTTGATGTGCTTTAGCTTTTCTGTGATAGCATGGCCAGGAGCCTAATCTTTTGCAGAGTGTGATAAGTGTATCTTCTTTTGTTATCCGTTCCATTAAATTTTGTTAGATATATGCTGTAAATCTGAGTTATCAAGTTTAAATATGTTGTTAGGCTTCAGTTGTTCTATTGTCTGCTAGGGGAAATTACAGATTTGAGGTTAAGTTTGTTCTAATTGCTCTGTCTTCACTGTGTGAGCTAGGCTGTCGGTGAAAGATACCAGTTTTAACCAACTGCCCTTGGATTTATAATTTTTTGCTAGATCTGTTCCACTCTGCCTTGTGCTCTTAGTTGAAAGTGATCTTAGACTGACTGGACACTTTCTTCTTTGATTTGTTCTGTTGTGAAGCTGATAGCATAGATAAAATTGGTAGTTTTAAGTTTTACAGTTTAATGTTTGATAAGCTTCTCTTTTCTGCCTTACCCTACCCTCTCTTTGCTTTCGGTGAATGATCCATTTTTACTTTCTTTATTTGTCTTTTATTTGAATCTGCTGACCCATGAGAGCTAGATCAAGAATCATTTTCAAATCTGATAAACAACTTTTGCAACTACTGAACAAGTTCAGGAACCCCCTGTAAGGTAACAGAGCGGTCCATATTGAAATCTATTCCGAAGTGGAAAAGAGTGAATAGCCATTCGACCCAACTCTGTAACTCGCACCTTGGATAACCAGCTAGATCCTAAAGTGAGTGGGATCCGTCCCGTGGATGTCTCCGGAGCTTTCCTTGCTTCATCCTTTCCCGGGGTGTGCATGAAAGCCGGACCAACATCTAATTGGCGCTAGAAGGAGGGCATGAACTCAGTTCAAGTATTGTAAGGACCTAATACCAACATTTGAAGGACCCACAGTGAACTCCGGACAGTTTTGTAAATTGTCAGTACAATTTTATAAATTGTCAGTGCAGTTTTGAAAGTTGTCAGTGCAGTTTTTAAAATTGCCACAAGAGAAGGCCTTAAGTTCAGTGGTTTGTTAAGAACAGTTCTATCATCACTTGCAGTTATCCAATCACAAATCAGAACATCACTGTCAGCCAAGTAATAATGGCAAATTGGTTGGGCCCCACTGCTTTGAATATCCCGGGTATAGCCCATGACCTGCCCAGAAGCCCGGAAAGGTATCTCCCCAGATATAAACATGATGGGACAAGAACTGTAGAAGAACATCTGCTAGCTTTCAAAAATGCTTTAAAATTGTTAAATATACAGCATGAAGATGTTGCCTGCAGATTGTTCCCGTTCACTCTCCAGGAGGGAGCTTATGACTGGTTTTTAAACCTCACCAGCAATTCCATTACTAGCTGGGATGATCTAGAGAAAGCTTTTATATCACAATTTGGGGAAGTGATAGACCCCGAGTGTGTTATACCAACAATTTTCCAGCATCAAGAGAGAGTCGGGAGAAAGCTGTCGGGTCTTTCAATATGAGGTTCCAAAGAGCTTACGGTAGAATGAGTGGCCATTACATCCCAAATGCAAATCTGGCCTTAGAAATCTACAAGAATGCATTGGATTCGGTGACCTCTATTTTCCTCAAGAGAGACATTAATATCACAACCCTGGCAGGGGCTTATAAAGAAGCCTTAATTCTTGAAAGACAGCTAGGACCTCAAATTCTGAGCAGTCCTTTGATATCCTATGTTACACAGAACATGCCTATTCTAGATCCCATTCCACATCATGAGTTAGTGCCAACATGTCATGCTCTACCCAAGGAGACTCCGTTAACTGTGACATCCACTCAGCATGTGCAAAATACAGAGAAAAGTTCTGACAAGTTCAAAGTGGAAGTGCTTGAACTGAACAGTTGTGATCTGGCACCACCCAAATCTGAAGTTTTTCCTGGTGAGTTAAATTTTCCTAGAGATCAAAGAAATATTGATATTTCTAGTTCACCCAAAAATAGTACAACCAGGGTTTCAGATTCTTTCACTTTTCCTGAAGAGACAGAAAGTCTTGTACAGACTCCTATGGATGAAATGCAAGATTTTCAACAGTTCAAAATGAACAGTCATAATTTGAGATGTCAGAGTCCAGAACCTAATAATGATCCTTCCTCATCAGAGGATGATGAAAGTGAGATTCAATATCACTATGCAGAAGTAACTGAGGAGGATAGCATCATTGAGGATATGAGGGAACTTAAAGCTGACATCACCCTCTATGAATTGCCTCAGATTGTTGAACAAAAGGTTAACTTGATTGAGGCTTACTCTGGACCACCTGTTGAATTTCAAGAAAAGGAGGAAAAGATAGTAAATATGAATGTGGTCAGCCAACTTGGAATTGATGAACTGTCTCAACATAAGCCTGCAACTTCTGAACATAATGTCAAAGAAAAGGCTATAAAGCGTGTTGATGCGAGATATTGGATTTTATGATTTGGCAACTGAAAAGGTGGGAACGATTCATGACTCTAAACCATCACAACAGATGATGAGTTGGATATTGCACATTGATGAGGTTAAATCTAAGCAAGGCTCAGGTGAAAAGGAAAATTGTAAACATCCTTCTAGAGGGATAAAAATTGAAGTCCTGGATATTGAAGCAGTACAGCAACCACAAAATGTTCAAGTTGTTAAGAACCAGGGCATACAGATAAAACATGATTTCTTTTAGTTGTCACATAATTTTGAAGATGTGGTGGTCTGGGTCTGTCAAGATTTTAAGGTATTTGATCCTGGGGGTTTTTACATTCAGTCCTTTTGAAAGAACTCTGCAAACCCTTCAATTAGAAGCATAAACATGTTATCATATGATTTGTTATTATATGATTTGTTTGATTTGAAGGAGTTGCAGATTTGTTTTTCAAATGGGACAGGGAAGACAGTGAACACAAGTCTTTCCCAGATAGCAAATTTTTGAAGCACAGTCTGGAGTGCATTTCGTCAACAGGACCTGAAAGGTAATTTTTCTAAATTACTTCCACACGGTCAAATTTTTTTAAGGCACCATTTCTCTGCTTTTCCAACTGCTGCATTTTTTGAGTATGAAGGGAAGTTGTAATATGTGTACATATTGTGAATAGCTCTGCAAGTTTATTTTGCTTTAGTTTGGTGCTAGATTTCTGTGCATTTGCTTTAGTTGTTTATTTCAGTTCTTTCTCTTTGCTGTCTGTTCAGTTTATTTATTCCTTTTGTCAGTGCAGTTTCTTTTCCTTTCAATGTTTGTACAGTTGCAGTTTAATTTATTTCAGTTGCTTTAGTTTATTTCAGTGGCTTCCTTGTCTATTTTTAGTTTTTTTTTCCTTGCTTTAGTCTATGTAGTCTTTGTTGCATTTTAGTTTCTTTGCTTCAGTTCTTTTAGTTTGTTTCTTTTATTGCCTGTACAATTTTTATTTTCTTCCCTGCTTTTCCTTTTCTTTGCTGTCTGTACAGTCTTTGTTTTAGTTTTAGTCTTAGTTGCTTGTGCAGTTTTATTTGCAGTCTGTGCAGTTTTGATTCTGTTTTGCTTTAGAAGCCTGTGCCTGTCCTTGGAAGCCTGTACAAAGTCCTTTGGCTTCTGAAAATTTTGTCCTTTAACCTTTGCCTGAGCAATCAATGAAAAGTCAGCCTGCTGAAAATTGTTTTATTCTGAGCTGATAAATCCACAATCCAGTGCCCCATTCTGCTCATTATTCTAATTCAGATAGTCTGCTTGCACTGAACAGTAGAGCTATTTTGTTATTCAGGACAAAGGTAGAGAGATGATTGGATCTTGTGTCTTACTTGCCACAATTGTTTTAATTATAGAGAAGCTGCTATGCTATTTTGTTGGAGGAACTCCCGGGGAATCCAAGAAAAGTTGGTTATAAGAGGGGACTATGGTTCATGCAATTATTTGGGTATCCATAGAGGCTATCAATGCCTAGACTGAAACAGTTCCGGATTGATCAAATGATAAAAGAAAATTGTAATTTCTCTAAGGTCTTCCAGATATTGATATATTTCAAAAGAAGAGAGATAAAAAAAAAAAAAAGATGAAAAGAAAAAGAAAAGAATTACATAATGAAGAGGCAGCCAATATTAGATTCTGCCCTATAGTTGTAAATTTGGGTCGTGTAAATCTAAAGGGTAACTCTGTCTAGGCTGTAAAAGGCTAAACTAGTAAACAGAGCTCTACTCGGTTTCCCCTTTTACAATCTAGAAAAGCTGATCAGTCCAAAGTTCATCATTCAATCCAGTCATCCTTGAAGAAAGTTTTATACCCCTTGTAATTGCACATCAGAAATCTTCCTTGAAGTAATCCAGCCCAGTATGTCCTTGGGAAATTTTAACAGCTAGCAGTTAGTGGTCAATTTATTGTGAAGAATGTCTGTGGCAAGGCATGATGCATGGTCTTTTTGTTTTGAAACCAGAGTCTTGGGTTCTAAAATAGTGCTACTATTTTACCCGCAGATATCGCCATTTGTTGAGAAGCAACACACCCCCACTGAAAAATGCATTCCAATCCTCTTGAAAACTCTGAAATTCCATTTTGCAGCAGGGACCCTCTTGATCATTTTCAGGTTTAATTCCAGTTTCTGCTTGCCTGCTTTTAATGTTGTGCTTTCTCTTGTATTCTAGCTTTGATTATCCCAGACTTCACTTTTGCATGCTAGAATCATTCAGGCATAAAGAAAATCTTGCACCGGTACCGAGAAAATCCAGAAAACAGTTGCATAAATTCATGAAAAATCAAACTTTCCATTTTTGGTAGTGTCGCGATATCGCGACACTTCCATTTTGAAAATGTCGCGATATCGCGACAGGAAAATTCAAATGCAGCTAAGTCGGAAAAACGTAGCGAAATCGCGACACTTTCCATTTTTGGAAGTGTCGCGATATCGCGACATTTCCATTTTTGGAAACCGTCGCGAAATCGCTACCGACCGGAGGAGAGAGAAGCAGATCGTACGGAAGGGCGCGATTTTGCGACATGTCGCGAAATCGCGACATGTCGCATTTTCGCGGTAGGAGAGAGAAAGTGGGCATGAAAAAATCAAAACTTTCCTTTTTAGGCAATGTCGCGAAATCGTGACACTTCCATTTATGGAAATGTCGCGAAATCGCGACAGGAAAATAGAAAATCCGCCAAGTCATTTTTGCGTAGCGAAATCGCGACACTTTCCATTTTTGGAAGTGTCGCGATATCGCGACATTTCCATTTTTGGAAGTGATAGTTTGAAGTGTCGCGAAATCGCTACCGGCCAGAGGAGAGAGAAGCAAGTTGTACGGATCAGCGCAAAATCGCGACATGTCGCGAAATCGTGACATGTCGCATTTTCACGGTAGGAGAGAGAAAATGCATGAAAATCGGCTAAGTGCGAAAAAGGTCGCGATTTCGTGACATGTCGCGAAATCGTGACAATTTTGGAGAGAGAAGACGAGTATGGCAGCAGAAAGCGTCGCGAAATCGTGACACTTTCCAATTTTGGAAGTGTCGCGATATCGCGACATTTCCATTTTTGGAAGTGTCGCGAAATCGCTGCAGGATGAGGAGAGAGAAAGCTGGAAAGGAGAAAGATGCGCGAAATCGCGACGTCACGAAATCGCGACAAGGGAAGAAGGCCAAGCAAGGAAAGATGCGCGAAATCGCGACGTCGCGATTTCGCGACGTCACGAAATCGCGACAGGGAGAGAGAAAGTTGCAGCGATGCGCTGCATGTCTCAAAATCGTGGGCTAAAGGGTGCAGCGATGCGCTGCATGTTTCCAAGTCGAAGGAGAAAAGGTTGCAGCGATGCGCTGCGTGTCTCAAAATCGCGGGCGGAGCTTGCAGCGATGCGCTGCATGTTTCGAAGGTGAAGGGAGAAAAGTTGCAGCGATGCGCTGCATGTTTCGAAATCAGGGATAAAAAGTTGCAGCGATGCGCTGCATGTCTCAAAATCGTCGGCTGAAGCTTGCAGCGATGCGCTGCATGTTTCCAAGTCGAGGGGTGAAAATGGTAGCGACGCGCTGCACGAAGAAAGGAAGATGTACGACCGTCGGAAAATGGCGCGATTTCGTGACATGTCACGTTTTCACGGCCGACGGGGGAGAAGTAGCGCAGCGCTGGAGACGTCGCGATTTCGCGACATGTCGCGAAATCGCGACATGTCTCATTTTCGCGGTAGGAGAGAGAAAGTCCTCTAAAGGCCTGAAAGTGCATTCTAGTTGAAACAGAAGGCATCCTGGGGTAGCGACACGTGTCAAAGCGCGTATGAGCAGAGCAAGGCCGACATGCAAGCTTATTTTGCTGATTTTAATCTGTTTTAATGTTTAAATGCTTTGATTTTAATGATTTTAAAGTACTAATATAATCTTTTTGTCTTTCATGCAGGATTCCATCTGGCACTTACGGGACAACCGGAAAGGCCATAAAGTCAAAGTTAAAGTGCAGATTTGATCAAGGGCCGCCATGCTAGAGGAGAAAAGACCAGTAAATGCATTCAATGGAGATTTATTGCAGAATTAATAGCATGGAGATAATTTCATTTGCGGGATGGAATTGATGGAGAAGTGGTGACTCATCCGGCTCACCAACAGGAATTAATGAGAGCATTCATTTGCAGTTGCGGATGAATGCAAGTGGCTTTAGATTTTATCTTCTCCATTTATGGCAATTGATTGCACAGATTTGCAAAAGGGTTAAGTTCTATCCGGACTTTGGTCTTAAAGTGGCTTTTTATTGTAAAACCCGGGTCCTAGGGTTTAGATGAGATAAGATTTGCAATTAAGGAAGGAGATATTTCGAAAAGATCAGGGTCTGTCCTGAATCTATAAATACTTCTTCTCAATGTAATTGCGGGAGGCGGAGACTTAGAAATAAAAGGCTTATAAGCAATTTCTTGCAAATTTTGTGAAATCCTTTATTTTTGGACTTGGAGTTGATGTGCTTTAGCTTTTCTGTGATAGCATGGCCAGGAGCCTAATCTTTTGCAGAGTGTGATAAGTGTATCTTCTTTTGTTATCCGTTCCATTAAAGTTTGTTAGATATATCTTGTAAATATGAGATTATCAAGTTTAAATATGTTGTTAGGCTTCAGTTGTTCTATTGTCTGCTAGGGGAAATTACAGATTTGAGGTTAAGTTTGTTCTAATTGCTCTGTCTTCATTTGTGTGAGCTAGGCTGTCAGGTGAAAGATACCGATTTTAACCAATTGCCCTTGGATTTATAATTTTTTGCTAGATCTGTTTCACTCTGCCTTGTGCTCTTAGTTGAAAGTGATCTTAGACTGACTGGACACTTTCTTCTTTGATTTGTTCTGTTGTGAAGCTGATAGCATAGATAAAATTGGTAGTTTTGGGTTTTACAGTTTAATGTTTGATAAGCTTCTCTTTTCTGCCCTACCCTACCCTCTCTTTGCTTTCGATGAATGATCCATTTTTACTTTCTTTATTTGTCTTTTATTTGAATCTGCTGACCCATGAGAGCTAGATCAAGAATCATTTTCAAATCTGATGATCAAGAACTGAGCAACTACTGAACAAGTTCAGGAACCCCCTGTAAGGTAACAGAGCAGTCCATATTGAAATCTATTCCAGAAGTGGAAAAGAGTGAATAGCCATTCGACCCAACTCTGTAACTCGCACCTTGGATAACCAGCTAGATCCTAAAGTGAGTGGGATCCGTCCCGTGGATGTCTCCGGAGCTTTCCTTGCTTCATCCTTTCCCGGGGTGTGCATGAAAGCCGGACCAACAGGTTCCTTTTAATTATTTTTAAATAAATATTAATTTATTGTTTGCATTGGGTTCTCCTAATCCATGGCGCAAATGTCTTAACTTTGATGGTGCTATGTTCTAAGATTGTGGGCGCTAGCCAAGACCTCCATCAACATGTTAAACTCCTCCGTCGACGTGTTAAACTCCTCATCGAAGTCAAGAGTTTATGGGAAATATGCATATAAATCTCCCATGATGAAGATCAAAGATTATCCTATCCGCATTTTTGAAAAGTGTTGCTCGCTGTGTTTTCGTGATCTGATGTTCGATTTCTTCTTCGCTGAGATTTCGTGATCCATTGTTCGGATATTCGCTGTTCATTTTTGTATCCACCATAAGGTTTCATCGTCGCCGTTCACGTTAGAAGATAGGGAGGCCTGCTATTTACTTTAGCCCTGGCATAGAAGGTACAAGGGAAATAGAGTGAGGTTCATACCTCACCGGATGCCTTTGGCGCACCGGTAGCGGCTAGGCTATTGGCGCGCTACCCGAATGGGAGGTTCCACATTCGAATAATGTGAAAGGTTTTTTCTTTGTTGAAGTGGACATAGTGGGTGGTGTTAGAGTTCGTGCACAATTTATCCATAGCACGATTTTTGGTGTTGGACAAGGTATTTTCGAAATTAATTTTTGCTAGTGTATTTTGCGGATGGAGGAAGTTTATTAGAGAGAAAAATAGCTTAGGAGTTATAAGGAGTTTGAAGCTTGCTTTATTTTGATAAAAGATTCCTTTTAAGGTGTTGTTTGCATTATATTATTGCATTCTTATGAGAGATAAAGTTTATTGTTGATAAGACTATAAGGGAGAAATAAGGTGTATAAGGGATAAATATTTCTTGTAATGTTGAGAGAGCTGTTGGTTGATTATGGAAATGAAAGCATGATGTTTTAAGGTTAGAATTGCTTCTTGTGTGAAGTTGTGAAACCTTAAGTGGGTAGCTTTGAGATTGACATTAGCTTTCATTTAGTTATAATCAAGCTATTATTTACTTGGTTAAAGTGTTGGGCTTACTTCTTTGTTGATGATTTGAAAAGTTGTTTTGTGCTATTGTGATTTGAGTTGGTGGATGCTTTTTGTTCAAATAATTTTGGAGAGAAAAGGAGTTCTACTTGTTTCATTTTCTAATGTTGATTGTGAAATGCTTCAAGGTTGTGTTTTGAGTTAAATGGTGTTGATTGAACCTTGGTTGATGAGCATTGTTGTTGAAGCCCTAATTGATGGTGAAAAGAACATGAGTATCATTGTTATGTGATTCTTTGCATAGTTGGCAATTGTTGGGGTTTCATGTTCTTGAAAGAAAGCATTCTATCCTATCCATTTCAGATATTAAGTTGAGTTTTCAGATTTGAGATTGAGATTGAGCTGAGTTGATTTGAGTTGAGTTTTGAGATTGGGATTTGAGTATAGAACATATTGAGTCTCTAACAATTCTCTTTATGCTTCTATGAGTTTGACAAATCACATTGGGTCTCTAACAATTCACTTTGTGATTTCCTACTAAGAAAGTTTTTCTTGGTGAGCTTGCTGAGTTTTTGGATAGGTTTTGATGAGGACTTGTGAGCAGTTTTTGGACAGGTTTCGGTGGGGACTTGTGAGCAGTTTTTGGATAGGTTCCAGTTAGGACTTGTGAGCAATTTTTGGATAGGTTCCGGTAAGGACTTGTGAGCAATTTTTGGATAGGTTCCGATGGGGACTTGTGAGCAGTTTTTGGACAGGTTCCGATGGGGACTTGTGAGCAGTTTTTGGACAAGTTTCGATGGGGACTTGTGAGCAGATTTTGATAGGTCCTAGCAGAGGACTTGTGAGCTGAGTTTGATAGTTCTATCAGAGAACTTGAGGACAGAGGTGCATTGGTTCTATGAGAAGAACCTCGAGGATAGATTTGGCAAGTCTTTGAGAAGGCTTGTATGTAGAGGATTGATTTGTTCAAGAGTTGGACAGATCTGATAGATAGAGGAAGACTTGTACTAGACTGACTGACTATGTTTGGTACAGGTTGTTGAGCTGTTGTGGATGTGATCATAGAATGTAGATGTCTCTTAGGCTAAGCATTGAGGACAGGAGGTCTTCGGTGGAAAGGAGTTCCACATGCTGGCAAGAGGTAGAGGCAGTTGATCTTCTGAGGGATCATTTCCAGAGCAGAGAGGAAGGTATCTCCTTTGAGCAGAGGCTCATAAATTCTGATTGGGGGAAGGTATATCCTTTGAGCAGAGGATCATAAATTTTTATTGGGGGAAGGTATCTCCTTTGGGCCGAGGCTCATAAACATTGTAATTGGGAAGGATTCCCAAAGAACTTTGAGATAACTTTTAGAGAAAATTTTTGTGGATGTAGCTCAGCCATTCTGGGTGAACCATGTTAAAATTGGTGTCACTTTGTGGATGATATTGTGCATTGCTTTGATATTGCTTTACTATTTTGAAGTATAATGGAAAAAGTAAAAAGAGGTCTTATACTGTTCACCCCCCTCTTAGTATAAGCTTGTGTTCTTCATTTATTTCTTAGAACTTCATCAAGAGATATATCATGACAAATATCCCCTTATAAACATTCATCCATAGAAGCAATAATTTTTAGATAAACCATAGTCAACATATTACAAGTATGTACCTTTCTAGAGAGCTCTTTTTGATCCATATATTCTTGATATGTTATAAGATAATCATCATCTTTATATGGGAATGGTTTTGTTTTTGTAGAAATATATCCAAGACCACATCGAAATGGCTACTCTATGAATTCTAAAGGTTCTTTTATTCCATTTTCATGAGGTCCTAAACCTTTACCTCTATAACCCATATTACACATCATTGGTTTTTATTTTTCATATTTATTAGAAAAATAGCATCTAGAAAATCCATCTTGATCAACTGTGATCTACATGACTAAATTTTTTTCCCAATCATATACTACATACACAAATTCACAACTTTCGATATGACAAATGCTCCCTTTCTTTGGTAAACCTAATGTTTGAGGAGATGGTGGTAACTTAGATAACACCAAAGAATCTTGGATAGAAAAATTAACTTCTTCTATAGTTGCAAGTACAAAAGATAAATCTAGTAATACCTTATCCGAAATAGCATATGACGTAGATGGACTATCTTTCTCATTTTTTTTTAGATGCTATAAATTTAAACACTGTAGATTCAGGAGGTGATTCTGTCACTATAGACTTAGGAAATGGATTAGGTATATTTTCAGAAGGTGATAATGGTATGGATGTTGATGATTTAGAATATGTTTTTGATTTAGAAGGTGATTTAGATTTGGAAAGTTTTGGTGATGAAGATGGACTAGGATGAACAGAAGACATAGTAGGACAAAATGGAACCCCTATAGGTTCTACCACAGTACACATATCAAATGGTATAGGATCACCATGAATGGTAACTAATTGATTTTTAGATTCAAATTTAACACATTGATGTAATGTGGAAGGTACTACTCTCATTGCATTGATCTAAGGTCGACCTAGAAGAATATTGTACCATGCGAAACAAGGTACAACAAACACAATCATGTCCAAAATACTTGGGCTAAATTGCAATGGGATTTTCATAACTCCACATGCTTCTTGAGTTTCATCATTAAATGCTTTAATGATCATTTCAGTATTTTTAATATCTTCTTTATTAAATCCAAACCTTTAAAAGAAATCATATGTGCATATATTTAGTGATGATCCGTTATCAATTAAGACTCTCTTAACTCCTACGTCTCAAATAAATGTCGTGATGTATAGAGGATTATCTCCATACATACTTTGAGGAGGAATATATTTATCATGAAAGTCTATAAAGTTTGTTTCATCCAAAGTTACAACATTTACTACAGCATTAGGTTCAATATCTTCAGGTACCATCATTTTACCCAAAGTTCTCATTAATTCTTCTCTATGTATAGAAGAAGTTCTTAAGAGATCTAAGAGTGATATTCTTGCTATGATAGTAACTAATTGTTCATTTATATCATACAAAGATCTTTGATGTGAACTTGGTGCATTATTTCCATTAGTAGGAGCTTTCAATACAAATGGGGTTGTTTTATTACTTTGATCTTGAGAATCTTGATTTTATGCTTGTTACCTTGTAACAACTCCAATGGTACCTACAATGTTACCATGTCATGGATTACCAAAATGAGGTCTAGCATTTTCTGCTTGCTCATTTGAAATCTATTGTTGATATGATGGTCTAGTAGTTACCCTTCTTGGAAATGGTTCTTCTGGAACCAATAAATCTGTAATAGGTATGATCGAATCTGATTCGTATTCAGAACTATTTGAATCAATCCCTACTTCACTTCTTATTTCACTTTCTTTTTCACTTTATAAAGGTGTAATTTGACAACTTCTTAAGGGTCTAATAATAACTTGAGATTCAGTAGTTACACATGATTTTGGCAAATATTGATGGGGTAGAAAACCACTAATAGTTCCCACATATCGAGTTGTATGAGGAAAATTATGGTGTTCTTCTTGATTTACAACTTCTTTACCATGCTTCGATAAAGGATGTTGAAAAATATCCAAATTTTGATTTTGTGGTTTATTTTGAGCATATTTTGGTACAAATTTTTCTACTTACATTTTTCCATTGTCAATTAAATCTTGTATCATATGTTTCAATTTATTACATGAGTTTGTTGAATGACCATCAGTTCTATAGAAGTTGCAATGTAGATCAGCTCTAAATCCAACCACAATTGTATCAGGTTGTCTTATCTCAGGTAATCGTATCAAACCTTCTTGTAATAGTTGAGGTAAAATCATATGCAGAGGTTGGTTCAATATTGTAAATTACCTTGGTGGTTTATCAAGAATCTTTAATACAAATTTCTTTACAACTTCTATAAGATTAACATTTGAATTGTTTCTACTGTCAATAACTCCATCACCTACTACTTGTTTGTTTTTTTATTGATTATTAGAAGTTTTATCTTCATATTTCTTCTTAAATTGACCTCTTCTAATGAGAGCATCTTCTACCCTCCTTGCTAAATCAATGGCTTGGTCAAAGGTTGTTACTGTAGCAGTAGAAAGTTCATAAGATAATTGTTCTTGCAAATTACCTATAAATATGTCCAACATTTCCTGATGAGGTAATGCAAAGTGTAATTTTCCCAAAAGTTATCTCCATTTAGCCAAGAATTCTGCAAAACTTTCATCTTTTCCTTGTTTCAAGTTATATAAATCATTAATGGTCACATGCCTTTCTATATAGGCACTAAATTGATGTACAAACGTCTTTGCTGTTTCCTCAAAATTCCTTAAAGAGTTATTTGGTAATTGATAATACCACTCTAAGGCCATTCCTCCTAGACTTTTAGGGAATATTTTTAGAAATAACAAATCATCATGAGAAACATCATGACATGCCATCCTAAACATGCAAAGATATTCTATAGGATCTTCAGTCCCTTTATATATCGAGAGGACAGACATGGGGAAATGCTTAGGATATGGTTGAGCTACCACAATGGGATCCAAGGGTTGGCTACACATCTCTCTATAACTATAAGAGGGACGGTAGGGATCGATTTGATCTAGACGTGAAGCTAACTATTTAACCATACTTTCCAGTTCATGTTGTTGTTCACCAAATTGGTTTGGTTGCATCATACTATTATGTCTTTGATAATAAGTTGACGTTGTTGTATAATGATTTCTAGCTGAAACACTATTATGCAAAGTGTTACTAGGAGTAGTATTATGAAGTTGATAGGGAATTTTATTTTGTTGAGCTTTTTGCTGATTTTGACTCAGTTTGTGCATCTTCCTAATTCTCTACGCTACCTTTTGGGAAGCATAAGATGGTATTTTTTGTTTATAATTTGAATCTATTATTGGAGGTGGTTGTGCTATATTATGATTCAAATTTTGATTCACATTCTGAGATGTACCAGCTTGATTTTTATTTTTTTTCATGTATGTTAATGGATTTCCATTCAATCGGAGAGCAGCCTCTATAGAAGCCTCCATTGAATAATCTCCCATAGGGAGTTGAGCTTCCATTTGTATGACATGGTTAATGAAATCTATATTGTCTTTTAGAAACTCAGTGAAATTTTGTGTGTAGGTGAATTTAAGATTTCTCTCTTCATCTACTTAAGGCCTATGATAGAAAATATCTTCTTCTTTATCATGATTTTCTTCATTTGATTCTGATGATACATAATCTTCAATTCAAACTTCATCCTCAGGATTTTCTGGGTCTTGCCCTCCTATATGTTCATGTTCTACTTGTTTTCCACTCCTTAATTTAGGCATTTTATTTTAGAATAATTATTTTTGCAGATATATATCTTATATATATATGCTAAAGTTTTGGGTATATATGTTATATATATATACCTAACTAACTAAATAAAATACTATGATTATTTTTTTATTTTTTTTGAGTTTTTAAGTTGCAACAATAAAGCAAACACACCTATGTAATATTACGCCTTAATTTTCTTGAAAATATTTATATATATCATTAATAGGTTTGAGTTGATCTCATGTCATGTAATGTTCCTTTTTGAAGTGGAAATTATCTTTTAAGAATCTTATGAAATGTGCTAATGTAATACAATCGACTTCTAAGTTTGATGTGTAAAAATACAACTCATGACAATATTCCCTATAAAGTATAGCTCTAGGAACACTATTAAATCTTCTTCTATCATCTAAAACAATCTCTTGATTTTCCACTTGTGATAAAAACTTATGTACTACTATTGCATCCTCAAGGTAATCTTCAAAAGAATAAATATTTGGAGAAATTATAGCTCTTTTGTTGGCTAACCACCTATCGCACGCTCTCTGAAGGTCGAAATAGAAGGGTGCGCTATAGGGATCCAGGATTCTGGATAGGTCAAACCTTATGATTTCCTTAAGTTCAAGTTCTTTAGCTCTTATAATTTCTAACCTTCTCTAGATCTCAGGGTATGGTATACTACCTAATGAAGAAAATTCTTGGTTTGCTAGTACTATCCTAAAATTTATGTGAAGGACTCTTCTTATGTTATAATCTACCATCTATGGAATGCAAAGTTATGTGTTTTAACTAATGTATTCACGTTGGGTTCACCAAATAATGTAGCCCAAAAATTCTCGCACTCCTTTCCTCAAGGTTTATGGATTCATGCCTTAGAGGGAAATGGGAGAATTCATGGCCTACACCTCGAAAGAGAGGCACTTAATCGTGCCTTCTATATATGGTGATTTTTCGATGAACGGATTTGGGTTCACTAGAAAGTATTTGTGGCTACTTCCATACCTAGGTTGTAGGATTTATTTTGATGAGTTCATTTTTATTCAAATTACACATACACCTATGTTTGGCTGAATGCAACTAAACTAAACTATATGCACTTCTGATTTACATGAAGACAACATATATGAAAATAGAATATTAATGCAATGTTGAATCTTGGTTCAGAATGAAATCCAAACATGCACCTGATCCGGACGTCCGATGAATATTCTGTCACTGGTTGCAGGTCAAAATCATCTCCAATTTTTCAATATTATCTCTAATTTGATGAATTTGTCTCATATGATGAAATCATCTAAGACGATTATGTCAAAAACCTACAATAGAATAATTTGATGGCAGAAATGGTGCAACATGCAATTATATGATCACAAATCTAGGTTAAATGGACAGATCAATTATATGGAATGCTTACGAAATGATCAATGTTAACTCTACTAAAGTAATGTGATGATTCATACTTTAAATAATAACATTATGTAAATTGAAACAAAATGAAGGTGAACACCAGATGCAGTAATTAAATATAATAATCAAATGCAATGCAGATTAAAATCAAAAGCAAATAGATGCAAACAGAGTTCTAAAGTTACCCCCAAGTGGCCTGGTGACGAAATCATCACAAAATTGTCTCCAATCTACAATGATATCATCTCTAATTTAACGAAATCACCTAGGACGATTTTGTATACACTGGGACAAAGAACAATTGAAAATTGTAGCAAAAAAATCAGACTAAAATGCTAAAGATAGAGCTCTATTCACTTTTCTAGGTAACACACTTAGAAATGTAGGAAATTGATCAGCCAGGGGGGATTTCTAAGAAAATACCTTAGATTAAATAGGCTTGAAAATTTGTTGGGAGGGTTATGATTCTCCCTGTTCTAGATGATCTCGACAGATTTATGAACCATAATGCCTGCATGCTTATCCTAAGATAACCAGGGCAGTTGCAGCTAATTTGTCCTTTTATCCATCTGGGAAAATTTCCATTTTAAACAAAATCGTCCACACGATTTTGTCTAGAAATTTGAGACGATTTCGAACAATTAGAGATGATATTGTCCAATCAGGGATGATATCGTCACATGGTTGCAACATGTATTTTTGGTGTGGAAATCGAGGTAGGTAGTTTTTAGGTTGATTTTGGTTGATTTTTTGAATATTTTTAACTTAGGTAAAATAATGTGTTATTTTTACTTAGGTAAAATAATGTGTATCATTTTTACCTTGTTACAACTCCCTATTCATGTACTTCTAGACCATGACCTTGCCAATTAATTATGTGAAAATAGCGGGATGGAAATCCTAATATGTTTGGAATATTTACAAGTGCTGGTTCTTTGGGTTCTTCTAGGGGAGCTAGATTTGATGAAGAATCAATCCCCCCATACACAAAATTTATACTATTTGGAGTTGAACCCATGTCATATACTACTCCTGTTGCTAAAGGTGGGTCATGTGGGTGACCAAAATCCTTAGTATTAGAGATAGTGAGTGGTGTGACAGTGATGTATTGGACCACATATTCACTAATACTAAGATTATTGAGGTGGACCTCAACTGATGTGGATGACGAAGAAGGATCATGGCTAGATGATGGCTCGAGAAATGATGAAGATGGAGGTGTTTCACAATCTATCAATTTGAGTTGTGAAATATTATGTGAAGGGGATGGATTGGATGGGGAGGATTATTTTATGGATGACGATGATGAAGTGGATGGCAATGATGTTGATGATGTGAATTGACTATGACCACATGTGCATGTAGTCAATGATGGAGATGATGGGGGTATGGAAGCTTAATGGGGCTTGGTGATAAGGAGCTCCTCAGGAATGGGAGCTTTTGATGAAGAATTTGGTGGAGTGGTTGATGGTGATAGGAAAAGGTGAGTGGAAGGAAGCATGGATTCATAAGGATTTGAAATTAAATTGCAATACTTAAATCGCTCAATGTCCGTCAGTATGTAATGTACTTGTCCCTCATGAACATATTTCAAGTATTGATGTAAAATGGAAAGGGTACATCTCATTTACCTCATCCAAGGTCTTTCAAGGAGTACATGTAAGCCATGGACCCTTCCAGGATGTGAAACATAGTGTGCAATGTTTTAACTCCTACTTCAATGGGCAAAACAACAGTGTCAACTATGGAACACAAAGCATCATTGAATGCTTTTAAGGTGAAGGATGACTTGGTGATATGAGATGGAGGAAGGTTAAAATTATGAAGAGTAGCTATTATGATGATATTTATAGAGGAGCTGATGTCAATTAACACTCTTTTGAAATACTTCTTGTCAATTAAAGCCATGATATGCAATGGAGGTTCTACTGAGTCCAATGAGATTGGCTTAATATCAAAGTAATAGAATGTGATGGAAGACTCCATGCATGTTTGAATGCTCCCCATAAAGTTGTTGAAGGCATTAGAATATTGAGATTGCAATTCAATGGATTTAAAAATATCCATTAATGCCTCATGATGTGGGGGAGATTGTTGAATTAACTCATAAATTGACAATTTGGTAGAAGCCATCTTTAGACTTGTGGTTAACCGACTACTCAATGAGATGACTAGTCATGGTGGATGATTGATGGGATGAATTGGAGGATTTTATTGGCTAGGAATGTGGATGGGTAATGAAGGATTACGAGATACTTGGATGGAAGGCAATGTGGAAATTTTTGACACACTTGCTTGAGGTGGTTGCCTTACATTTTGTTGATTTTTTCTTTGACCTCCAGTGACCATGTGGATGGCCTCTACAAAAACTTGGTATTTTTGAATGTGGTTGAATTTATTAGGAGGAGATTTGGTGTTAGCCCCTCCTACATTTGGTTGCACCTCCTTGTGATGAGAAAGTGGTGTTTGAAAAATACCAAGGTTTTGATTTTTTTGAGCAAGGGGGTTGTCAAGCTTGATTGCCCCTAAATCAATAAGGGCTTGTAATATGTCTTTAAATGTATGGAAATTGTTAATGTCATACCCATTTTGTGTATGATAAGGATAAAATAAATGTTTTTGATAGTGTTTACTATGTTTGGTAGGATCATCCAGTCTAATTTTGGGAAAAGCAAGTTTATTTGTGTCATACAACCTTCGAAAAATAGAAGCATATGACTTAGATAAGGGAGTGTATTGGTGATTTTATCAGATAGAGTATCACCAAAGATATATTTCTACAGATGGTACTTTGTTCTGCATGGCTTGAGTTATCGAGGGTACCACATGATAAGTAATTTTTTGCGGTGGTTGTTGCACTAATTATTGTTGAGCCATTACTGGGTGGCTCATAACCACTTGATTAACGTGATTGGGCTAATTGGATGGGGTAGCCTATGTTGATTTTGGTTGGCCAAAATAGTTACTTTTATATTGGCCTTTGTTTTTCCATTCCTTCTTCTTAGGATTGAGTATGCCCTCTTGGATTTTTATTTCTTTGATGACACTAGCCTAAGCTAAAGCTTCTTCAAATGAATGATAAGTTTATAGTTGAAGCTTCTAAGAGATGGGTTTTAAATAGCTAATGGTGAATAGTTTGATTAGCTCGTCTATTGGTAGGGTGAATGGCAACTTGGTAATGAAAAACCTCCAACAATTTCCAAAATCATATATAGACTCATCATCATGTTGCCTTAAAGCATAGACATCAGATAATGAGACTTTATTTTTAACATTTAGGATAAAATGCTCAAATAATTGGTCAACCAACTATTCAAAATAATAAATACTATGATTGGGTAATTGGTTGTACCATTCTATGGCATCTCCTCCTAATTTTTGAGGAAATATTTTGAGCATGAGAGCATTATTGTTTTGAATTTGAAAACATGAGTGTACAAACGTGCTCACATGCTCTTTGGGATCCTCAGTTCCCTTGAATTTTTCAAACTTAGGCATCGTAAAATCTATCGAATATGGCGATGGCACCGAATGATAAATAGGTTGGTTGATTAGTTGACGTAAAGTTGGCTTCTGGTATGTCAAACCAAGAATATGTTGTATCAATTGAGCTATCTAATTTTACATAACCTTAATTTGAGGTTCTTGTTCAAGAATGTTGAAGCCCTAAATTACCTGATGATTTTGAGGTAAAGTGGAAAAATGTTGTGGAGTGACTAAATGATGATGAGATGGATAATAATGACTAGGTGAATGTAATGGAAATTGATGAAGAGGAGATTGGTGATGAAAATATGGATAATTTTAGAATGAGGTTTATACATGAGGGTTATGGCTAGGTTGACCAATGGGAATAGGATGGGTATTGTTATGACTTGGTGGAGGAACAGGTATAGAAACCACAAAATACTATGTTGTCCATGATGGACCCTGGTTAATGAGGATAGTCTGAATAGAGTTTGATAAAGGATTAGGGTTCACTTGCACTTGCTATTGAGTGTTTTGACATTTTTTAAGCAATTTTTTCAATGCTCCCATGCTTCATTAATCTCTCTATCAGAAGTTAAGGGTATGGAAGCAGATGGTATGAAGGATGTGGCTAGTGGACAAGTTATACTTTGTATGGTAACTTGTGAGGCTAAAACTTGTGAAGCAATATTTGCATGTGCTTCATACAAGGGGTTAGTGTATGTGGATGTGTATGAAGTGCTAGGAGCACATGATATTTGGGAAATGGACATATGGGAGGAAGGTGCAACTGATGCCTCAACAAGAGGGTTAGTGTACACCTGGGTAAAGCTGGATGGTGGCTGGGAATAAACAAGTTCCTACTGTAAAATAGGATCCTATCTAGGTGATGTGGGGACATAATCTAAGACATAACTAGAAGACTTCATAAGAGCTTCTACTCATGCCATGTCTATGTGGGTATTATGGTGATTAATCATTGGTGAGGTTGAATCCTCTTGGGGCATAGCCATGTGAAATATTGTGGATGGTAAGGAATGTGATGGACCTATAGAAAAAATTGCTTGTGTCACATTTAGAGAATCTACCACAGAAGTGGTGGGGAAGGTGGATGAAGGTTCCATTGAATTATCTTGATTTAATGCTTTATTTTGTTTTCTTGTTAAAACCATAAAGCAAATAAATCAAAATACAAATTATGTAGCAAAGTGAAACACCAAATTTAAATTTTACAAGAAAAATAAACAATCAATGCTAAGTTTGTTTAACACATGTGTATTACCTCATTCATTGATTATCTCCTTTTAATGTGAGTTCATTTTTCTTAGGTTTCAATATTGTGTATTTCAAATGTGCTAATCTGAATTAATCAAAGAAAAGTAAAAACTATGGCTAAGTTGGGGCAACAAGATTCTTGCTAGTGATGAAATCCAACAAGTTTTCTCGGGGTGACCTAAGGTTTCTATGGTCAGATATTTTTGGATGGAGATGAAATCCATCATAACAAAATCTCAAGCAATAGATGGTGATGAAATCCAGTCACTACTATTAAATGTGAATCATGCAGTGTATGATTCTTTTTAAAAATTTTGCTTTGCTATTGTGTACATACAATGTTAGAAAGATAACTACTTCTGATAGTCTAAATTAGAAGCCACTATCCACAATACCAATTTTTCCAAAGGATGTAGAGTACACCGCTTAAGACCTACTCTAGACAGTTGGGGGGTTCATCTACTCCTCCATATGGAATCACCCAAGTACAAGGATACTTTTGATATTTGAATAATGTTCCTACTTAGACCTATAAAAATAGGAATCCCTAACCCTATAATGCAAACTAATTATGCATTTTCAATTCACATGAAATTAGAATGAAATATTTTTTAATTTGTGCACACAAAATAAAATCAAAAAATTAAAATAGAAATTGTGGATGGATGCAAATATCTAATTTGAAGCCTAAGATGCAAGCTAGTATGAATATTTTTTCTAGATTAATTAATGATGTTATTTTTAGCTTAAAAATATGAAAAGCTAGGGTTTTGATAATAGACTTACAAAACAACCTACATTTTTGCTCCAGCTCTTTGTAAAATACCTCTAGGTATTTTTGAAATGCACCTGGGCATTTTTGGATTTCCCTTGAGCATCGTCAGGCGTTCGTGCATCTTTTGCAACTTCCTACAAGTCTTCAGAAACCCTAACCAGCAAAAAATGCTTAATTCACGCTTTTGAAAATATTGTAAAATAATATAGAAAATAGCAAATAAATTAGCAAGGCAAATCATAAAAAGGAACCCTTAGGGGGTCCCACCGTGATCACCATTTGTGAAGACAACACCAAATAACATGAAATAAATTGAACTCAAAGAAAACAATATTGCATAATGGATGATTTTATATTAATGGGAGGATCCTCAAAAATCCATTGTTATAATAAGGATATTTGAATCCTGTGATACAAATTTTACAATAGCTAGGTTTCTTTGAAACCCTAGCAAACAACATTGGTGGTGTCTTCAAATGCATCTCTGCTCCCAACAGAAGTGAGTGGGCTTCTAGTTATCCGATGTTGGGCCACCCCAGCTTGAGTAGTTGCACAATGCTAATGTAGCTAATATGGGAGAAAATTACAATAGACAAAGGAAATAGAAGACAATCACAAAAATTGTATTCCTTTGACAACATATACTTATAAATAGGCATTTACAAGACATGAAACAGATAAGGGTGCATTCAATGATTATGGTGCCCTTAATATTTACAACAACTAAAATTTATTAAATTACACCTAATTCATATCCTAATCCCTATCATCCCTCTCCACTAAAGAAGAATTGGTCCCCAATGCGTACAAATGTGGAAGAGAAAGAAGAAAAACAAACAGGAGTATCATGTACAACAAAAAATGTACTCCTATTACAAACCAAAATGACAACTTTTTACATGGCTGCATGAAACTAAAATATGGCACTGGATCTGAGTCGGGCTAAAAAAATACTCTTTGATGACAATAAATACTATTGTGCTAATAGACAGTGGAAATAGGGTCCCTCGAATGGTATAAGAACATAGCAACTGATATCAAAGAAAAATGCCTTGAACTACATGTCAAAAGAAAAAATGTGGTTGTGATTTTTGAAATGGAACACCAATTTAATTTATGCTTGGAATTTAATGATGGTCGACTTACCCCATTAAATGACAACATTAAAGAAAAGCAGTTGTTATTAAAATAAAATGACATTAACCACATTTACATGAAAGCGGGTCATTAAATGAAAATGACACAATTTTTATTTATTTATTTATTTTTATGCTAGAAAATATTTAATGTTTTAGTTAATTTATTGACATGGACTGACTAGAAACTGGAAAGCAGTGAGGTGACAAGTTGACCAAGACTAGGATGTGGACTCGTACACATGGCAACCTAATGCACTGATTATGTGGTAGTGGGGCTTTGATATGAAAACCAAGGATTGACACAGTTGGAATAGGAGCAAATGCACAGAAAGCGGCATTCATGTGTGGAAGACATGTCAATGACAAAGTGGGCAGGTCATTAACGTGGAAAGCAGTATGTGTGGGTGACAAGGTGGGAAGGTATGTGTGGATAACAAGGAAAACCAAAGGGAAGGGGAGAGCTAGCACTCACTAGAGAGCACTGGCTAGTTGTATTTGGGTGAATGGCCCAATATAAAATTTAAATGGGTGACCATGGCGTACATGTGGGATCAACCCACATGATGGAAACCTAGAAAATAACCTTTGCCCAGACATAAAATGGAAAGGTGACATCAAAAAATGAGTGGTGGTCATCGGGAAATAAACAACCTTAGGAATGGTAATTTTTTTATTATCATCGGGAAAGTCTTGGGCATCGAAAAATGTAATACTTTCACTGAAAAATTGTGATGTGTACGAAACATTAGAAATTGGTTTAATTTTGCTCTTTGGTTTGTTTTGATTGGATGCCAAAAAATTGATACACGACATCAAAAGGAGGGAGAAGGTGAAGAGCAACTTTTGAAGGTTGAAAGGGACATGCCATGAAATGTGCAGAGCCTCTAAAAAGTAGTGGAGTAGGGTGACGTGTCATAGAAACGATGTCGAAGGTCATCCACGCATTGGAAAGAATGAAAACTTGCAAGCAAACTAGAGTGGTGCAAGTGGATGCTAGGTGCCATCATGAGTTGTAGTAGATCACACAAACATCTGAGAAAATATTTACGTTTGGGAGAAAATTATGTCTGATACAAATGATATGGGAGCAAATTACAACAGATAAAGGAATAGAAAATAATCACAAAACTTGTATTCCATTGATAACATATGCCTATAAATAGGCATTTACAAGACATGAAATAGATAAAGGGTGCATTCAATGATTATAGTGACCTTAATACTTACAACAAATAACATTTATTAAATTACACCTATTTCATAGCCTAATCCCTATCAGTGGCACTTCAGATCTGCATACAATAAAATACCAAATGGTTTAGTAGTAATTGTGAGGACTCCACAATGTGAGGCCCTCTATAATCAATAAAAAACCCTAGCTATCTGATGTAATAAGATGAATATAAATTAAAAATACATAGAATGAAATAACAATAGAAATATTTACCTTGCTTATCTATCGTTCTATGATCTGATGAAATTTTCTATAGTGGATTGGCACGGTGATGCCCTAGCATTTCTAGGGGCTAAGAGGACCTAAAAAATCTAGTGTAAAATACCTACGAGTGCTCGACGGTTGCAATAAATTCCTGTGAGTGCTCAAGAATGGAATAGGATGTCCATAGGTGCTTGGCGGTAGAGGGGAAGCACCCAAAGGTACTTGGCAGTGACAAGAAGTGCCCAAAGGCATTCAACAACTAAGGGGAAAGTCTACAGAAGTATATTTGATGGGTCAAGATGAGCGACGATGGATGTGATGGTTATGGCAAGCGAAGATGGAGGTGAGAGTATTTAGATACTCTAGGGAACTTGGGGTAAATGGCTTAACTAATCAACTTCTAAAAAATTTGGAATGAACACTTAAGGGTTGAGCCATCAAAATGGCTCCTATTAATAGTCCAATCTAGGGCATGCTAGGGTTTTAATGACACTAATCATGTGGCTGAGATAAAAGTATATCAAAGTATGGATATTAAATCTAGGGTGTGGCATGGATTGGTATAGATGGATGGTTAGGATTAAATGAAATTGGATGGCTGGGATTAATTCCTTTACATAAATATATATTTATTAAATATATATAATATATAAAATATCAATATTTAAATATATATAAATATATGAATAATTGGTAGAAATGGCAGGAAAATTAGGATGGACGACAAGTAGCGAGGTTTTGGTATCTACACCTTCATACATATATTAAAGGTACGAGTCAAAATTCAAAGAAGGGTGAAGGAAGAGTGATCGAGCAAGGTGTGTAAGGACAGTGCACAAGCATTGCAAAGTAAAGAAGGAGACATATTGAAGAGTCAAAATATTGAGTGCCAAAGGAGCATTAAATGCAAACATAGATCGCAGAGTCAAAGAGCAACAAGTTGAAGCTTTAGACACTACATTCAAAAGGTAAGAAATATTTAAATTGAGCCTTTGCAAAGTCTAAGGATAAATAAGGCATAATATATTTGAAGTAAATATTAATTAATTATATTTAAGGTTATTTGAATAATAGGAGAAATAAGGTGATAACCTTAGAAAAGTATTAAGTGCCTTAGAAGATATTTGAAGTAAGAATATTTATTCATTCTTGAAATTAATATTGCATTGAAATATTTGCAAAAGATTAACTTGGAGAAATAAGGACTTCTACACCAAAAATTGAAATATTATTTGCAAATATCATTATTTCTAAATTTCCAACTAGGGAGTTATAAGGAGTTCAACATCAAATTTAGATTATTGAAATTTAGAAATTATATCATTGAAACTTAAAAGAAGCAAATACATAGAATTGCTAGAAAGTTGAAAAAGTATATTTGATATTAGTCTCTTATACAAATTGAAGGGACATAAAGAATCCAACTTAAAAATCTTGAAGATAAAGGGAAACAAATGCTTGTATTGAAGAATAGGAGTTGAACATTATATCAAAATTGATATAAAAATATTAGGGAGACAAAAGGAATTCAACTCAAAAGAAAAATTTAGAAAGCTAAGTATACTATCAAAGCCATACTCAAAATATTTGGTAGACACAAGGTATTCTACAAATTGAAAAGATCTTATCAAAATTGATCTTATACTAGGGAGCCAAAAGGGATACTACCTAGAGATTTGAAAGATTACAAATAAGAAATTACAAAGCATACTACATAAGTTGAAGAATTGAAATATAGTATTTGATCATATACTTAAAATACTAGGGAATCATAAGGTAGAAAGCCTCAACAGTTCTTGAAATAAAATATTCTATCAAAACTATTCTCAATATCAAATACTAAGGAGAAAAATGATGTCTACTTCAAAGAATACAATGAATAATGATATGGAAAACATCATTAGAAAGGAAAGAGAAAATGTCATAAAAATTGGAATCAAGAATTTACTTACAAAGTCTAAAGAAAACTTAGATCTTACTTCAAAATTGATTTATAGTGAAGCCTTAGAAGAAAACTTTAAAACTTTGGAATATTATCTACATGCTAGAATCATTGAAGCAATTGATAATGGAAAGGATGGAATTTTAATTCCTTTAAACATTGGAAATGTATTATATATGGCATTACTTACATTCAAATATTACAAAGAATAAAATATGGAGCAAAAGGAAATGTTTGATCACTTAAAGAGAAAATAAAAATAGATAAATCCTTCCTAGAAAAGATATTTCATTCTTCAAACAATATTGATACTTCAAGTTCTTCTAACTCAAGATATTATCATGATGCTTTAAGTGAATGCTCAGAATATTGTATACTAAAGAAGACTTGTGATAATTAGGACAAATGTAAATATGAAATATGCTTGTCGAAATCTGATGATAGCATGACAACTCATGAAATCACAAAGACTAATTCCAATGATGAAGATAAAGAAGAAGAAGAGGAACCTGACCAAGGAGGCATACAATGCAAAGCAATTGAAAGATGAAGATTCATATTGAAATCTTGTTGAATGATAATTTTACTCAATTACAAAACCACACTCATAGTTAGGATTTTGATTATAAAATCCTCTCTTGCAAAGAAAACTTTTAGTTTCTCCAAGTTTTTGAATTAAAGTGTGAAAATAATGTTGAAATTACTTCAAGGTGCACGTAACCATTAACAAGGGACCTATGATTATGATATTTGATTTATAGCATGTAATGTAGTGCTCAAAAGATTCATTCTCCAAATATGAAGTTAATAATTAAATATTGCCACAAATAAACTTCATAAAGTGCAAAAATTTAATTATAACTTTAGAAACTAATTTTAATTAAATTTTGTCCAAATACTTTAGGTTAAAAATTTAATAAATATTATTTGAACAATTTAATTAAAATTCTAATGTTTATTTCCAATTATGAAATACCGTGAATTTAAAAGCATGAAATAAACATTTTTCCCTAATGATAAGATTAAAACTTTATATTATAACATTAGGGTTTTGATTCTTGTGAATTTGAAATTTAAATAAAAATGAAAAAGATTAGGGTTGGAAAAAATGAAATAAAATAAAATGTGCAGAAATAAAATTAGAATAGAGAGAAAGATAGATTACTAAAATAAAAACTGTGAACCCTGAACCTATAGAACAAAATCTCCTAAAAATCTTAACCTAATTTACTTTGATCTGTATTCACACAATCAAAAGTAAAATAAGTGCAATACTTTAGGGTAATAAATGACATATTAAATCATTTAATAAAATTACCATCCGCATGTGCAAATTTTATTAAAATAAATCAATAATGTCAAAATGTGAACAATATTCAATCAAAATATTTGACTTCAAAATAACCGAACTCTATAACAATAGATGACATCTCTTAATGCAACAACTTGTTCTTCAATTCTTCCTTCTCTAGAAATCCTCTGCTTCCAAAATATTTTGACCCTTTTCTTGAAGTCCCCATGAATATTTATAATTTGAACTCCATTTAGTTTTTAATTCGTTCTCTCAGTTTATGTTGTTCCAAAATAGTTTGATGTAATGAAAATTCGTTCTTTCCTAGGCGTGTATCATTCATTTGATAAATTATTTATTAACACATAACATATAGCTTGTGAGAATATTATCAATATTATCATGCACTAATTCAATTGACATAAATTCACTATCCCTTGACCTTGTACCACACTGGTTAATTTCATGACAATATTAATATATATCTCCTTTTTACATATGTTGCATCCATATTTTTTGTTCTGTTCTTATTGAAATGTTAAGCTAAAATAGCAAGGTTGAAGCACTCACATCTAGCGAGACTATTCATCCACTCCATCAAGTTATAAAAATTTCTTTGATGATAATACTTTTAGAAACAACACATTCTTCCTTTATCAAATGTGAATTAGATAAGAAAAATTATGGCATGTTGTCTGCAACCTATTTATATCACTGTATGACAACTGCGACACAATATTCTATAATGAATTTTTTATCAAGGTGATTATACATACTAAAAATAATGATGTAATGGCTAACACATAATCCTCCCTTACTTTTTTTAACATAAATAATCAAACACAATGCCACATCTGAAGCTCTCGTTACTAGTTGTCCCATGTGCCTTTCCTTATTTTCCCTTATAGTAATAGTGGTGATGATCATAACCCATCAAATACGTTTACCATGAGACATGTTAGGATTTAATAAATTAATTAAGCTATCCTCTACAATGACGGTAAATACCATATTGAAATAAAGATTTTGTTATAAGCAATTGCCAAGTTACCAAGTCTTTCGTCTTTGTTGTACCAAACTTTGATAAAAATCCTTTCATCAATGTTGCCCACTGGACGTGTGATTTTAATGTAAAATCTATTTTGGTTTTGCATTGTATCATTTTATTGTAACCAATGACCACTGCAAAGCTTTTAAAACATTTTTCCACGCCTAAAACTGAAATTTGACTATTCGAAAAAATAATTTTTCCAATCAAATAAGAAACATTTACATCAGACTTTTACTAGAAGTGCATAATATAATTCTTTACCCAGTTATTCCAATAAAAATCATTAGGCACCAATGCCTTAGTAAAAACAAAATAAAATCAATTATACACCATCCATTATGCCTCAACCATCTCCACTTACTTAGAAGGAAGCTCAGAATCCCTATTGCACACATTTTCGTTCAACAACATCCTGCCAGCCTGTACAAAAACCTTACCAAGAACATATTCCGAGTACAAATAAGTTTGTATCACTAGGAATCATTTCTAGACTTGAATTAAAATATTTTTTTGTGAATTTTCTGTTACTCCTCCAAGCTATACGTCTTCCTTATTCTGGTCTGACTATTGATGAAAATGTTCCATTTATTGCATTCATGGCTTCTCCATTTCAAGTATGTGATCGTTGTGTGAGATACTGGACATGTAATTCAAAAAATGCATCTGCATATACCCTAGCTATGTTAACATATACGCTCATTCTTATCTCACGTATTCTTCATAGTGATAACAAATCCTATCCCTGCATCAAAATTCATATAAATTTCCAAACTAATGGATACTCAAACATTTATTTCTTTGTATCATTAAACATATCCATCATCCATGATTTCAAATAATTTAATTTTTCTTTAAATTACATTAAGGACATTATATCATTGGAGCAATAGATTAACCCGTGAGACTATATAAAATAATAAGAATCTCAATTATAATGTATAAATGATATCTTTTACAAATTTATGTTAAATTTTTCATGATGCACCAATGGTTACAATCCCATATAATGTCAAAATATCGAAAGTAAGAAAATGTACCTCTTTGAAAGCTTTTGGCTTAAACTTTGAACAAACAATGGAAAATACTTGGTCTTTAAAAGAATCAATAGATTTACCAATAAAATCTATAGCAACATATCAAACTCTAACCATGATAATGATGAACTTTCAAACCGTATAAAATTCAATCTTAAACATTAACATCAAAAATTTTGGTGGGTCCCCAATTTTGGGGTAGATTGTGCAATGGTCACAACAAATGACGACTCTGCTGGGAAATGCTTCTGAGCATTTTAGATGGAGAACTTGATCTGAAACCAATAAAACCCAAAAATAAAAAAAATAAGCATTAATAATATCCAAAGAACATTGGGTAAACAATTTTCAACATGAAACAAATGAACTATTTGCCTTTGCTTAGTGTGTGAATTGTAATTCATTTTGCATTCCTAAAACAATTCAGGTTCCATTTTTAGTTTTGCAGTTAGGCTATAAAATTTTCACTTGTTAGGTGCACGTCTACATTGCTCCACTACCAATCAAGCATACATAGCTCCAGTGGACATAACCTTGATCTCTTTGAGACCTTGCTCTATTGCTAGCCAAGCATCTATAGCCTCAATAGAGATTATCTAAATAACCTAGGTATTAGATAAATTTTGCTTTTGCTTCTTTTCTTTATTTTTGTCTAGACATAACTCCACTATCATTCAGGCATCTATAGCCCTGGTGAATATTATCTAGACTATTTTGACTAATTTAACTTTACTTTCCATTTTATTTACTTTACCTTTTGTTTCAAGCTTTATGTTGTGTTGCAAAATTCACCTGCCACCTGGGTTAGAGATCAAGGCTAAAGATAAATTATATTGGATTTTCATCTTATTCTAAAAAACTAAATAACTTCATCCTTTAGAATTTCAAAGAATACCCTTTAATTATGATGTGATACATGTGGAGCTTTTGTGAAATGGACTCATTGTTTCAAATTTTCACTATCTTAGGCCAAATTCATAAGGATAAATATTAAATAATCTCACTTTATTTTCTTTAAGTTTCATATATTTTTAAAATAGGTAATTTATCCTAAGTGACACATGAACAAACAACAATAAACCAACTAGGAGTTTATTGCAATTACAACACACTATCTCAATCAAAAGGTAAAACCAAAACCCAATTGAAAATATGAAAGCAAAACTTGCAAATAAATCCACACCTAACCTATTGCAAACTAAAAAAAAAGAAAAAAGAAAACTTGAAAACTCAAAAATTAAGGACAAAGCACAAAAATATAAAATCTAAAAATAAAAAACATGAAAACCAAAACTATATACAATAATATACACTATGTACAAGATGATACGAAATTTATGCTATCACTTCCCTGGATCCCAAACACGATTAGCACACTTTAAAAGACATCTAACATGATATGCATGCCAATATTTACAAAAATCTAACCAAAGTAAGATTAGGCCACATAATACAAAAAATCTCATTTTGCTTCTCTCACCCCACCAATTCGATTCAATGATATTAGTCATTTCGTTTTGAGAATTTGATTCATTAAATGTGTAAGTGAATACATGATTTTCAACTATCTTTTTCTTATTCAATGAGGTGTATATTTCAAAAACCTGATTCATCACTCTGAATTAAGTTCTTATTTTCACAAGCATATATGATTTCCATCAAATAGGAGGCCATTTATTAGAATTTTAAAGCCAAGTCATTATTTATGTCTCTAGGCCAATCATATTTATGCAACAATTTACAAAAATCTAGGATATCTACTAAATGAATATCATTATAAGCTTTTATCCTAGATTCCATTGTTAATTTTTGATGAACTTGATTCAATATCTCAAGCATATCTACTTCTCTTTCATTCAAAAAATCAATCTCATTAGTGGTGTGAGTAGAAATCAACTCTAGTTCTTTATTAACCTTCAATGGCATTTCATAATAAATAACATTCGAATCTAATAAATGATTATGCAAACTTTTACTTAGAGCTTGGATGTTTGGACACAAAACATGAGAATCTACCTTTTGTACAATTTCATTTTCCAATGCTTGGTGAGTCATTGTAATTTCCTCTTTTTTCTCATGGTCTTTATCATCATCATCCTCTTGTAGCCCTTTGCCTTCATCAATGACCTATTTTTCAAAAGCACCAAAATTAGGCACCCAATCAAAAATATGTCCATCCTTTCCAAACCATAACTCTTGTCGATCAAACAAAGCAATATTTTCTTTTGGATGAATAGAAAATTCTAATTCCTTGTTAACCACCAATGGTATTTCTTTATTTGAATCTTCAAAATAATCATGTGAATTTGTACCCAACTTTTCAGTAGTCAAGAATAACAGAGAAGATTTTACCTCTTCCTCATTTATAATAGATGAATCGTAAGAAACATTTACCATTTATTCCTTTTATATTTCAACAATATGTTCCATAAACTCATATTAAAATGATCAAATTTTGAAACCTTATCTATTTTTAAAATTGGCATGTCATTATTCCATTATCTAGAAATTGCAAGATCTTCATGTGAGATAGAGGTTTCAACATCCTACATATCAAGTGAAATAGAAATTTTATTAGTAGGAGTGTGAGAAATGAATAATTCCTCATATCTTCCCAAACCATTATAATAATTATCTTCTAAACCCATGGGATGAAACTCTATTGCATATTCCTCATCTATTGATTCCTCTTTAAATTCACTTTCAACCACTTTTGATGGCTTGAGTGTTTCTACGGTGGGATCAATTGTTGCATGCAACTTTCTATAATTATCCCAATACTCACTTGTAAATAATGACTCTACGCCTAGGTCATCATTTGGAGCATATTTGCCTTCATGATCATCCGCTTCAACCATTTAACTCAATTCTATGGAAGGTTCCTACCTATCACATATTTCAATGCTAGTTAGATCTAGGACTCCTCAATTATCTAAAGACTCATACATTCTTATATTTTAATGGACTTGTTTACCACAATCCTCATTGGTGGGCATTGGCTTTGAAACTCACACCTCCTCTTGGATGTTATCTAAGGTGGTTTTAAAATTTAGACATTCAACTTTATCCTATTGATTACTCATATTAGACATCATTTGCTTCAAGGGTGCTAGATTAGATGATTGGAATTGGTTGGAATCAATAACTCCTGAAGAATAGTTCATCATGGGGGAAGGATGTGCATCATCTTGACTCATGGGTGGTATCTAATTTGGATCCTTAGGGTTAAGTAATGATAATAGACCCACATCAACCCCTTTTAAAATCCACCATTGTTCTACGATTATTGCCTCACTATAGGCTCTAGACAAGGATGAATTTTTAAGAAATTTCCTTAAAAATGTAGAAGTAAAGAGGTCTGAGGCTTCCAAGTATATTTAAATAGCTTCTTCTAAAATTATGTAATGTGTCCCCATTTCGGTGTACAACCTATGGAACATATCAATAAATTGGCTCATGGATTCATTAGTTTATTTACAAATAGAGATAAATTGATTTAATATCATATCCGGTTCAACTAGCTTTCCAAAATGGCTAAGAAATGTTGCTTTTAGTTTATCCCAAGAAGTGATAGAGTTTGCAAGTACAATAATAAACCAATCACAAGCAAACTCATCTAATGTGTATGGAAATATTCTACAGATAACATCTTCATGCATAATTTGAAAATGAATCATAATATTTTTGTATGCCTCAATATATTCCTCAGTTGTACTCATTCCATCATTCTTATAATGGGGTAAATTTTTTTTTGCCATTGAACCAGTTTCAACATGCAAAGCTATGGATGAAAAATTTATGATAATTGAATCATAACCATATTTCCAATTTTTTTTTTTTTTTTATAACTTTGAACTACTTCAATTGTTGAAAATCAAATATGTTACCTTTCAGACCCTCCTTCTAGCGTCAATTCTATCAAGTGATAATTTTACCCAATTGTAAAACCACACTCACAGTTAGAATTTTGGTTATAAAACCCTCTCTTGCAAAGAAAATTATTAGTTTCTCCAAGGTTCTGAATTAAAGTGTACTCAAAAAGTGTGAAACTAATGCTGAAATTACTTCAAGGTGCACGTAACCATTGACAAGGTGCCTGTGATTATGATATTTTATTTATAGCATGTAATGTAGAGCTCACAAGATTCATTCTTCAAATATTAAGTTAATAATTAAATGTTGCCAAAATTAAACTTTATAAAGTGCAAAAATTTAATTATAACTTTAGAAACTAATTTTAATTAAATTTTGTCCAAATACTTTAGGTTAAAAATTTCATAAACATTATTTGAACAATTTAAATTAAAATTCTAATGTTTATTTCATGCTTTTAAATTTTCGACATTTCATAATTGGAAATAAACATTAGAATTTTAATTAAATTGTTTAAATAATGTTTATTAAATTTTTAACCTAAAGTATTTGGACAAAATTTAATTAAAATTAGTTTCTAAAGTTATAATTAAATTTTTGCACTTCATAATATTTATTTTTGGTAAAAAAAAATTATTAACTTCATATTTGGAGAATGAATCTTGTGAGCACTACATTACATGCTATAAATCAAATATCATAATCACATGTCCCTTGTTAATGGTTACGTGCACCTCGAAATAATTTCAGCATTATTTTCACACTTTTCAAGCACACTTTAATTCATAACCTTGGAGAAACTAACAGTTTTCTTTCCAAGAAAGGGTTTTATAATAAAAATTCTAACTGTGAGTGTGGTTTTGCAATTGGGTAAAATTATCACTCAACAAGACTAAAGTTTTCAATACCCAAATAATGTAATACAAGGTGGTGTTGGAATATATTATATTATTTGGTACATGCCAATGTACCACCATGGGTACATCTTTAGATTAGGAGTTTATCTTAGATTAGATTTTGAGAATTTACTTTATGCAATGTAATAAATGCACAAGTATTATTAGAATGTGCAATGATGTAAATGTACATGTTTCCACATGTACACGAGTCCTTAAGAATAGGAAGATGAAGTGTCATAGGAATATGGAAGGCCAAGATTCATGTCTTATTATATATAGGCCTTCATAGAGAGCAATAGAGTGTGCAATAGAGAGAAGTTAGATAGCATTGAGTAGAATAGTAGTAGTTACAATGTAGTGCATGTATGCAATATGGAGAGTTTATGACCTCTATTTCTATCAATGTAATATTTTTGTGAGCTTTCATTAATGGTTGTTTTATGAGTAGTTATAGAATTTTCTCATGCTTTTTACATGCTTAAGATATTTTCATTATCATATACTTAACATTGCATGCTCATTTTATATCTTGTGATTGCATTTCCTTAAATATATAACATCAAAAGCTAACATCTGGTATCGATTGTTTTATCTTGCTGGTCTTCTACCCTGTGCTATCGATTATTTTCTACTACCTGCCCATAGTGTTTTTGTTATTGGTATTCTTCCCTCTAGTATCAATTGTTTTATCTTGTTAGTCTTCTCTCTGCTATCGATCGTTTTCCACAGTCAGTATTCTTCCCTGGTGTTGATCATATTCTGTTGTCGATCATCTTTCCCTAGTGTTCCCTCTATGCCAATTTGTACCCTCTAGTACTTATTATTTTTTTCTACCAATGTTCTTCCCTTTGGTAGCGATCATGTTCTATTATTGATTTGGTTCACTTTTTTACTATTAATTTTAAACTTTTGTAGGATTTTTGATGCTACAAATAATTTTTTGAGGAATTTGACTGAGTATGAGTATCATTGTCATGCTAGGTATATCTACTGGTGGTATAAGAGGTAAATTTTGTAGGATAAATAAAATTATTTATAATTTGAAGGTAAAAATATCCATGATTTAGGCAGGAGTGGTTGGTGATTTAAAATAAAAATGATGAAATTATTATCAAAGTAGGGCAAATCGACCCTAAAAAATTTTTGCTCCTAAAATTTTTTGGGTGAATGGGCCAACATCCAGGGTCCCATTTTTTTGCCAATTTTAAATTTCAAAAATCCTAATATTTATGAATTAATTATGATTTGTCGCTATGCATAACCTTACTAGGGGCATCATTTGCAGTCGCACCAATAAAGCATGTGTTCTCTATGAAATTTCTCTATGAGGTAAATCCAATAAAATCAATTCAAATACCCTAAGGCTAAGGAGCAAAATCAATCCAAGTACCCTATGATTAATAGGCTAATCAAATCATCAGAAATTCATTTAAGGTGCTTAAAGGTAATCAAATTATCATAATGATATTTTAGCAAGTGCTTAAGGGTGATCAAATATTCTATCAAATTATCATAATCCTCTACCATCATGCATTAAACTACCCTTTAAGTGCTTTCTTAAAGGTAATCATATATCACATCATCATAGTCACATTTAAGCATTTGCTTAAAGGTAATTACATCTCATCATCCCATCAAAATTTCCTCTAGGTGTTTACTTAGAAGTAATCAAATCTTAAATTATCAACATGTCCTTTAATAAAGTGCATAAAAGTACCCAACTCATCAAAAATATCCTTTAAATATTTTCTTAAAGGTAATTAGTTCATAAAAAAAAGGTCCTTTGGTTGCCTTCCAAAAGTTAATCATTTCTTCAAAAACGCCCTTTGAGCAATTTCCCAAAGGTAATCATGTTTATAAAAATATCTTTTGGACACTTCCCGAAAGATAACCAGTTTATCCAAAATGTCCTTTGGGTTTTTTCTCAAAGGTAATAAGGTTTTTTCCAAAAATATCCTTTAAATTTATGCTTAAAGATAGTCGATTTCAAAAATGACCTTTAAGTTCATGCTTAAAGTTAGTCACTAAAAAAAAATCATTTAAGTTCACACTTAAAAGTAGTCACTTAAAAAAGAATATCCTTTAAATTCACACTTAAAGGTAATTTCTTACAAAAAATTTCCTTTAATTTTACAAAACTAATCTCTTACAAATGTCATTTAAGTTAACGATTAAAGGTAATCAATTACTAATGTTATTTTGGGCACATCTATATATACCATACAAAGGTAAAAAAAACTAAGTTGCTTAAGCGCTCA